>OW618044.2:5571413-6771413 GCA_939531255.2 Thera britannica
GTCTTCACGTTTGAAATTGGAGTATTTTTTTGATTTCAATCGCTCCCCTGACTATTCTTCACTGGACTGAACTTTAGGGTCATGTAGTTCAATCCAGTGATTCGGTCCCGAGTCCACCAAATGCCCCAGCAGATTTATATACCTGACAATTTTTGGTAGCACCCGAGGTATCTAACCGCCTGAGCGAGCGAAGCGAGCGAGAACGAATATAGTTCCAGGGTGCAATAGCTACTTACAACCGAGGTAAGCATTCTACTCTACATCATTCGTGCGAGATAAAAATGATTTTTTTAATTAAGAAAAAAATCTTCGGTGGTATTTTAACCAACATTAGGGTTTGCTCAAAGTGTTAACAGTTGGAATGAAAGTGTATTATTTAAGGTTGTTCGATTCCGATACAAACTGAATTTACACAACTATGGGCAAACAAAGTATAAATGTACCCTGAAATATCTATAAAGAATTTTACAGTGGTCTTTATTGCCGGCCAGTTATATAAAGTTGGAGAAAACTTTAGGATAACAGAAATATTAATAAAAAACCAAAAAAGTAATTTTTTCGTCATTCTTTCTAACGGGTACTCGGCATTGAATACGTGAATGAGCTTAAAACATAATGTCTCAAAATAATCGTAAAAGTCTGTCAGTTCTTTTTCTGAAGCCCTGACTGCCACGACCAACGGCTGACACTCCAACTTTATATAACTGGCCGGTAATAAGGACCACTGTAAAAGCCTATTACAGCTATTTCAGTGTACATTAATACTTTATTCGCCCATAGTTGTGTAATAAGGACCACTGTAAAAGCCTATTACAGCTATTTCAGTGTACATTAATACTTTATTCGCCCATAGTTGTGTAAATTAAGTTTGTATGGAAATCGTACCTACCCCTTTAATATTTTGATTTGATCGAAAATGTTTGTGATTGTTTTGAAAAAAAAACGGCCATCATTTGTTTTCAAAGCCAATAAGGGCCGACTTGTTTATTGACTGACTTGACTAAAATGTATTTTATTTATCTAAGTACTAAATCTTCACTACTTGACACTGGCAAAATTGATCCAAAATGGACAGATGCCATTCATTAGGAAGTAAACATTTTTGTAACGTTTTACAACGAATGTATTTAGTATTTTAATGCGTTAACATCCTATTAGTCAGTGGTATTATTATTGTTACTTATTCTTCATTATTGTACCTAGCGCATAAGAAACATCTCTTAAAAAATTGTTATTTATGTATCCATAACTCCAAAGTAGGTACCTACTATAAATCTTTAACATACCTCGCATGAATGATGTAAAGTAGAATGCTGGATTTACCTCGGTTGTAAGTAGCTAGGTATCCCTCGAACTATCTAAATTCTCAGGATTCTCACTCGAACCATTAGCGCCCTTTGCGAGCTGTGCTCATTTCGAGATTTTCGAGCTACTTTTGACATTCCTCCATAGTCCTCAATCATCTCAGTATAACCCACTGCTGGGTATTTAAGCTTACTTCATCTTCTGCCACTCTACCAGCCATCTCTGTCCTGCGCGTCTCTTGTCTAGGTGTTTCCTGCGACCTTAACGATGTCGACGACTCATCGCGCTTTCGAACGGCCTAAATTTCTTCGGCCTAATTTCAGCCACGTCTGGCAAGGTGTTCTATCCACCTCCACAGTCATAGTGATGCAAAATAAAAGATCACTAATTATGAACTATGTGTAGTTTCATTCACCCCCATGGTTTCGCCTCCATTTCAGATCATGTCTGAGGAAGGGGGCAGACGGTGATGCCTATGCCTGCCTTTAAACATAAGGCATGAAACTTAATGTCGATTCTTTTATGAATGACTGGCGCACTGTAGCCAAAGATCGAGAGGTGTGGAAGAAGGGGAGGGAGGCCTTTGCCCTGCAGTGGGACGACCTAGGCTAAAAATAAAAATAAAATGAAATAACTTTAATATGTAGTCAATCAGTTTTTTTAATAATTGAAGAACTGAAATCAGAATAAATAATAGATCGTCCAAGCTTAAAATACACGTCCTGCTACTACAGTCAGTCAAAGTAAATTGTTCTTTATTACTTATGTATATTACAAGAATTGTTATTAACTACTTTGCTGTGAGTCAACGTCAAGAAAACGTGGTGGAGGGGCGAGCATTTTTAACCTGGTTTATCTTTAAAGGGCTATATTACAGTAGGTAAGTATTATTAACAAACAAAATATTGTAATGAAGACTCTGCATAATAATAATAATAATAATAATAATTTAAATTGTTTATTTTGACAATTAGGGAGTCCATGGTGTTAGTAACAAAAACAGAAAAAGTGGGTTAGTAACTTATAGCTAGTAATGCTTTAGTCCTCTGGATGAGTCTCCATACCAGAGGACAATTTTGTTTATCAACAATCGCTTTTAGGATGCTGTTGCTACTCCCGCGCAGTCTATTAAGCAGTGACGCTGTCTTTTTGCGCCAGATGGCGTCGAATGTGTCTGTGCGCATCGTGGTGAACATACCAGACGCGCTACAGTAGCGCGGAAGCCGCAACAGTGCCCTAAATGCGTTATTATATTGTAACTTTACAGCAGTTTCAGTGAATCTCAATTATAAATCACTGGGTGATTGCATATCTTTTGTTACAATAGCTTTGTTTCCAATAAAAATGAATAGAAATAGAACTTATCTTTGACAAGGAACAATTGCAACAGTTGAAAGACCGAATACTAATGTAATGAAAATGAGATAGCAATTGAGAACTTGGTTTGTAAAACTAGATTGGGCACAGATAGCTGGGTTATTCATGCTTATATTGCAGAAAAAAGTTTCATGAAAAGTAAATATTTGTAGTCACAGGACTTAAAAGATCATCACAGGGCGTCAGTTTTTCCTGATTTTTTAAAATACTTATAACTCGAAAGTTACATGACAAATGTTTTTTTTAATATTTTTCTGATAGCGGTCATGACTTGGCCCATCGCCCGTTTTCGGCTGGACGTTGACTTATGGGACACCCTGTATAGTGATCGAAAAATGAACTCTGTTCCTTGCTAGTAACTTTTATTTGTAAGCATGGAACTGTTGATAGCGACAGAACTACACAATCATCCCGTTTCTCTTGTCTCCAAGGGTCGTCTGAAAATAATAGCCTTTAATAGCCAGATTACATAATTTAGACAAGCTTTAAAAATATTTACAAACTAAAAAAAATGTGGCTTACTGAGACTTCCTAGAGGATTTCTTTTTGGTTAGACGTTCCTTGCAACAATCTTTATAAAATTTAGCTTCACATTTACCCTTGTAACTAAGCTGGGCTTGTTCCACTTCAATATTACTTTCTGCTAACTTCTCCAGGAGATACTTTCGTTCAACCTCCACCTCTTCAATTTCTTGGTTGATTGTTGCAGCTCTATCATTTAGACTTGCATTGTACTGAAAAACAGATTCTGATTCTTAACTGACAAAAACAGTAAAAAATATTACCCCTTTTACCCCTTTCTAATCAAAAAATCTAATCAAATGTTTATTCAGTAACTTAATCTATTGTGACATTAAATGCGTTTGAGATCTCCTTTTAAGTATATAAATACCTGTGTTAGGAGATCCCGCTCTTTCATGACAATTTTTCTTTGAGACTAAGTACCAACATTATTAAACAAAAAATTATAGGTACATACCTAGTACCTACAAAAAATTAGTTACAAAATTAACCTTAAATTTAAAAGTTTTAAAAATATGTTTAAGTGGGGCATGACATTATGCTTGTGTGTGTAAGTTTTGAGTAACTGTGTAGATGTATTATTTATGGGTTCTCCTTTTACGCCAGTCTCATATTCAGTATTCAGTATATTTATTGCCTTATTATGTATGTAAATATAACAGTGTCAGATCTTAGAACTAGTTTTTGAATCAATACATAATTTACCATAAGAGTCTGGTTATACAGAAAAACCCTTCGAGTTAATAAACTAGCGTGTATCGTGTGTTTTTGTAAGTGTAGATGTGGTGTGTGGTAGTGTAAGTGTGCGAGGGCATGCTTGTGTGAATGAGGTTTCTCCTGAGTCTCTAATGCTGAGTATAAACAGACAGAGGAAATGATTTTAAGTGAAAACTAGTGAATGAGTGTGGACATTCTAGAGATATAACTCTCTTGGTCGGTCTGCACTTTATGAGGTGTAGGTGTAGGTATACTACTTACCACTGCCATAATTCTAAGAATCTTTTCATATTGAATGCATTTTCTTTTATACTTTTTATTGGTAGCTTCTGCACTGTTCATATCGATTGTTTTCATTTTCTTACAATAAACGACCTGGTTGCAAGATATGTCAATAAAAAATTCTGTGGACTGCGGGGTTTGCAGGCGGGCGGAGCTCAGCTCAGTCAGCTAATTTTATTTCTGATATATGTAATCTGATTGCTGTAGTTGATTTTATTCTATTTGGGTTCACGAAACTATTGAGAAGACGCAAATTATTTTAATTTGGCACTGCTGTTGTGTTAAAAGATTATTTATTAGCCGTTTGTAATTTATAAATTCTTTATTTTTTTTTATTAAATTGATCATTGATCTTCTTTTTTTCTTCGCTTCTAATCGACAGAAAATCTTGTGTTGTCATACTTGTCATGTCAGAGCTATGTCATTTAAATTGGTTCATCCTCCCTTGATCCTCCCTCTTCGTCGTAGGTCCCGCCCGTCCATCCGAGTCCGCGCTGCGGACTTGCTTGGGTAAGGTAGGTTTATTTGTTGTCTGTGGCAAGGGCATAGCGTTCCATGGTGCACCACTATTCTGTTCTGTCTGTCTGTGACTTCCGGATCTACCGGGAATCGGGATGAAAGAATAGACGTATTCCTATTTTCCTTCGGTGGTGAATCAAATCACGCTATTTCTGCATTTGAGGTAAGGATTACTTTCAGAACTCGGTAATAACCCTAATTATAAAGCTTGGTTTAGTGATACTCCTGTGAAGTGTAAATAGAGCCTTGTATCTACAATGTGATAATTTACAAGCTTTTCAAAATGTTGCAAACCTTTTGCCTTCTATGTTTCACTATGAACGTTTGAACCTTTCAACAGATGGAGAACAGCATTTAGTTTGATCTGTAATTAATTATGGTTATAATCTTTCATGGCAAATGGTAATTTCCATTTCAAGTGTCTTCATGGTTCCTAGGTTTGGACTCGCGACGCGCGTTGAGTGTGACTGCGTTATTTTCCCTGATACCCTTTAACTTTTAGACATTATTCTACACTGCTACAAGCAATGTACCTCATTAATTGACTACACTTTCCATCAAACCAGCTAAAATTTGATCAAAGGATTTCAACATGGTTGCTCCATGTACCTATTTCTTATTTTGAATGATTATTGTTCCAACCCTCTCAATGGTCAGCTTGCTACTAAAAAACCACTGATTACATATTATAACATGATTCACTGTTATAAAGTGTTTGTGTTGCTTCATTTTCCATAATACCTCTACCTACAATAGTCTCCAAAAAACTAGATATCTTGGTGCAAAATTTTAATAGAATTAACAAATAATTACATACATTGTCTATGTTATACACTCTTAGTAATAAAAGGGTAGGTATAGATGATTTGAGCTGGATTGTGGGAAGATGACATGGGTAGAAAGTTACAAATACCAAGATGATGCAAGAGAGAGATGGAGAGTAGTGCGACCTCCACATGAAGTGGAATAAATTATTAATATAATAGATAAATAGGTGCCTAGTTGTATGTCCAGAAAGTTCATCTGGTAATTTTACCTTTAATAATTTTTTTTTTTTTTA
This sequence comes from Thera britannica, assembly GCA_939531255.2. NCBI lineage: Eukaryota > Metazoa > Arthropoda > Insecta > Lepidoptera > Geometridae > Thera > Thera britannica. Next base: position 5,577,196 of record OW618044.2, read on the forward strand.
GTAATGGTACCTTTGTGAAGTTGATCTTTATTTATAGTGTCTATTGAGAGCATATTTTTTCTGTCACAGCTCTAGCTGTATCTATATCAACTGGCCTGTCAGCCCAGTTGGTAGTAATTCTGCCTTCTGCGCTGTAGGTCGTGGGTTCGATCCCCACTGAGAACAAATATTTGTGTGGTGAACATGGATGTTTGTTCTCTGTCTGGGTGTTATATTGTATTATATGTATGTATTTACAAAAAAAAAGTATTTAAGTATTATATTATTATCTGCTATCTGGTTCCCATAGTACAAGCTCTGCTTAGTTTGGGGCTAGATAGTGTTGTGTGGATTATCCGCATTATGTTTTGTCTGCATTATTTTTTTATTTCATCATTATGTAGGGTAAGCCTGGTTTAATTTTTTTCAAAAAAAAAAACAAATATATGTGTATTTTTCTTAGAATTATCATAATAAATGGGGTTGGGACTCTTCATTTAAGTTGTAATAACCTGTGTTTGATGAGTCCCCTATATTCTGATTGATGTGTTACTATGAGAACTTTATACAAAAAAATAGGGTGTGGTCATGCAAACCAGACAGACAGACAACGTTAAATAACACTGGCCTATTGTTGTGATCAAGGCTAACAGGTGATGGGGAGAGCTTTTGTGTTCAAAGACTATATGGGGATAGCTAAAGGTGCAAAATCATGATAAACATGTTCTTGAGTACAATCTTTTTTTTTTTTTTTTTTTTTATTGTTGATACCTAAACGTTTGACTGCCATCACACCTGATGGAAAGTGAAAATGCAGCCAATAAAAGTTTTGTTTAAATTGGGTGGGTTGGACTTTCAATCTCAATTTGAACAGTTCATCGTCATCAGCCTGAAGATTTCCACTTCTGGACGTAAGCCTCCCCTTTACATTTCCAGGATTACGATTCTGATTTCTCTGCATCCGCCTATACAATGCTGTGCAAATAGTAAATTCATCATCCGAACTTGATGTGCGGACTGGTTTCCGCAAGTAGGCTGCTGGCGGTCCCTTTTGGCGTGACGCTTGACACATGTTGTTCGAATTTTTATAACGCTTTTATTAGCTTCACCTGTATGTATGTATGTAACCAACCTCTTTGAACTCGATTTTGTCCTCCTTTGAACGATCAGATTTGATTTAAACTTTGCACCTGTCAAAGGTCGATGACAATGCAATAATATGAAAAAAAAAAAAAAAAATTATAGTTTAAAAAACTAAAAACAAACGCTTTTATAACTAATTGAACTAAAAAGTTAAAAATAAAACTGTAATAATCAATAGAAAAATTTATATTATTATACAAAAAGCGTGGGGTGCTTGATTTTGATTGTTGTAAATATTTTATCAATAGTTTATTATATAATCTGAAGTTATTAAGTATAAAAAGCACCCCACGCTTTTTGTACAATAATATAAATTTTTCAATTGATTATTACAGTTTTATTTTAGGTTCTACGACACGCTGGTTTCCCCACGATGTTTTTATTTACTGTTTGAGAGTACTGGCATACATTTTCCGACAGAAAAACTCATTGGTATACGACTGGATTTGAACCCACGACCTTTGGATTAGAAGGCGGGGCCGCTACAAAACCACAAGTGCTCTTCTATAATTCTTTGCATTAAAGATGACTACGTTTTTCAGATCAACTGGTGAAGGAAAGCCGTTTACCAAGATGGGAAGAGAGTAAGTACTTATATCTCTTAAGAAAAGTGATAATTTATCTGCCTTCATAGCTCAGTTGGTAGTAACTCTGCCTTCTGCGCTAGAGGGTGTGGGTTCAATCCCTACCGAGAATGTATGTTTATGTGGTGAATGTGGATGTTTTTTGTCTGCCTGCATGTTATATTGTATTCCTTCTAAACCACTCATTCATAATGCCGGCCACTTTTTAACGGCTCGATAATAACAAATAGAAATGACAACAGATGAGAGTTAATTTGGTGTTTGTTATTGCTAGGAGGGTAACTATTTTATCTATGTTATAATATATCCTCACTCGACACTCACTCGATCCGAAATGGTCTGATGCCATAATTAAAGGCCTGCGCACACCTAGGCCGCTGGCGTCAGCGATCAGTGAAATGCTGTCAAATTTGACAGCGATATTTGACAGCGTTTCACTGATCGCTACCGCCAGCGAACTAGGTGTGCGCAGGCCTTAAGAAGAACTTCATATCGGCCGGTCTACTCTTGAACGCGATTCCGATCCCAATTTTAAGTTTTGACGGAATTCTGACAGAAATTTTTAGTTTTTCCAGCAAGTAGTTCATGTTATGTTGTTATTACACCAAAAATAAGAAGGGCCAAGTCTATGGTCAAACTTCAATATTGTTATTGACTTTTTGAGCGAGTTGACACAAGAACCACAACAACATTACATTTAGAAAACGACAAACAACTTGTAAATTATTTGTCAGCCACAGGGTAGATTTATAAAAACATGTCAATATTACTATAACATTATGAAACAATGATATACACACATCTTCATTATTTCATATAACAATGAAGAATGCGCACTTTAATATAAACATATCCATAGAATTAATTATTGCGCCTAACTCTGAGGCAAGGTAACCAAGGTTAAAGTTAACGAGGCTGTCGTGCCATGTGCATTATCCGAACCACCTCGTCTATTCATGTTGTGTTGGTGTGACATTGCAGAGTTGTTCAATATGTTGTCACGGAAAAGGAAGGGAACGAAGCACCTCCGAGTGGAACACTCGTAAGTACATTCACCACTATCCATGTCTTTGTTTGCAGGAAGGAGGATACGGATTCTAGCGGAGATGAAGTGGCCTATGAGCAGGAGAGAAAAAAGAAGAAAGTCAAAAAGCACAAGAAACGTAAACAAGATGAAGAAGTCGTAAAAGCGCATAAGAAACATAAACAAGAAGAAGAAGACGCGAAAGCGCACAAGAAGAAGAAAAAAGTGAAGAAGGAAAAAAGAAGACGTAGTCCAGTGTCAGAAAGTGAGACTTCCTTGTCGGATGTCGACGAGCTCATCAGAAAGTCGCAACAATGCAAGAAACACAAGGACGTAAGAACTAAACACAAGAATGGCTCCGGTGACCAGGCGCATTCTCACAGCAAGAAAAAGGAGGAAGATGACGCGCTTGAAATAATATCGTCTTCTGAGACGGAGAATTATCAGGATGACTGCGAGAGCCCTGAGCTTGCTATAGATGATGACCTCAATCTAGAGGAGCTGATGAAGCAGAAGGAACTCCTACAGGCACGCCTGGTGGCCTACAACTCGGAACGCAGCGGCTCTGACAGCGTCGACCGCGGCCCCTCTGCCGAGATCATCTGCCTCGAAGACGACGCTCGGTTATCACACAAGAAGTCCCGGCGCCGAGAGCACAAACATGGCAAACGTAAGCACAGCAAGGATCGCTCCACAGAAAGAGAGAAGCATAAGTCGCGGCGTCACGAAGAGGATCTAAGGGAGATCATCCGTAGGGAGAACAAGCTGGAAATGGAGAAGCGATTGGACGACCGGGAACTCAAGGAGAGAAAGGAGCGAGAGCGGAAGAAGGCAGAAGACCGGGACCGGGACCGGGACAGGACACGCGAGCGTGAGCGTGAACGTGAACGCGAACGCGACCGCGAGCGCGAACGCGAGCGTGAACGTGAACGGGACAGGGAGCGAGAACGCGATAGGGGTCGGGAGCGAGAGCGAGACCGGGATAAGGATCGTGAAAGAGAGAGGGAGCTAAGAGCGCGGGAGATTGCGCGTGGTGCTCGCAGAGGCGACGCTGAGCGTTCGTTCGGACGCGGACGTGGGATGCGCCGTACGCGCTCTAGGACGCGGTCTCGCTCGCCGCGTCGTCGCGACATGCGTGGCTCCTATGGCGACCGCGATCCGCGCGGCTCGCATGCCGACCGAGACAGACGGTCGCGCGACCGAATGCGAGATCGCTCTAGGGACAGGCGCCGAAGCAGCAGAGACAGTCGGGATCGCAAGGTAACATAGTGCATTGGGATACAAGAGTCGTCTATAAGTTATTTCAATACCAAGAAGTTGTTTAGGTTTTTCGAGCATCTGTATTGAAAATTGCGTATTACTAGCACCAAAAAATAAGTTACTTAGTGCGAACGCACGTTATGAGTACCTAATTATGAATAACATGCTATCTTTGAGCCAAATTTTAGCTTTATAGCTTTTACTATTATTATAATCTACATCAGGGATTCCCAAACTATTTTGGACAAGTGACCCCTTTTCCAAAATGAACAGTTTCTTTCGACCCCCATGGCCAAATTACCTACTTTTAAGATCAACCCCCTTATTCGCAATGGTCCGCTAACTTAAAACAGCTGCTACAGAGTGTTATTTTTCATAGGTCTCTCGCGATTTAGGTCAATATAAGAAGACAGAGTGAGAATTAGCAATGCTTTAAGTCAGCAGACTATTATGAATAAGGGGGCGTATCTTTCGTTTTTTCCTATTGATACAAAATACCGAGGTACTAAGGTACCAATTGGAAAACTTTGCTCAGGTGATTAAAGTTGACTCCATTTTCTCATCAAAATTTAACAAAATAAACGTACGTTGTACGAACTTGAGACTTTACATTACTACAACAATGCTATTTCCTACAAAAATATTAATTATTCTTAGTACACGTAACACAACATAAACAATACAGTACCTACATAATCTAACTTGAAAGTTTGAAATAAGAACTTGTGTTAATTTAATAGGGGTCGATTGTTAGACCTCGTCGACCCCCAAAATCAGTTTTCGTTTATGTCGACCCCTAGGAAACCAATATCGACCCCAAGGGGTCGATATCGACCACTTTGGGAATCCCTGATCTACATCGTTCAGTAGCCTTCCAAATGTTAAAACTGTGGCATGTTTATACATCAGCATTGTTCATGCGATCAGTCAAATGTGAATTTTAAATTATTTCTTACCATAAAGCAACGAACTCTGGTGACATTTTGCCGCAAACAGATGAATAATTATTTAAAACTAAACATTCATCTTGATTTGGTTTTGCTCGCAACACTATTTACTCAAATACATAATATACTTCAGTTATACTGTGATCATGGTGTGGTACACCACAGTATAACTCACCATGATCACATGATCACAATCACATATGTATAGATAGTGCAATTCACGGTGACGCGCCCCTCGCGGGGTGCGGGGAGTTTTCTCCGAGCGGCAGTCGCGAACCGTAGTCTATTCATTGTAGTGTGCGTGTGCACTCATAAGTAATTAGTGTGTACCGATAACACTCAAACATTGACGGAAGCTTGCACACATATACTATAAACGGTTAGGAGGAATAGTGGGGCGCGCCTTCGTGGATTGCACTATCTATAGTTGCATAACTATAGGCAAATTCATCATCCGCACTTGATGTGCGGGCTGGTTTTTCCGCAATTAGGCCGCTTTCGGGCCGTTTTTGCGTGACCCTTGACATGTGTGTTGCTCGAAGTTTTTTAGGTTCTACGACACGTCGGTTTCCACACGATGTTTTCCTTCACCGTTTGAGGGTACTGGCATAGTGCATATATTTTTTTATACAGAAAAACTCAATGATTGCATAACAATGTGAAGTATCATAGTTCATTAAGAGCGGGTCGTGCGAAAATTTGAGATTTAAAAAAAAAAAAATCATAACTAAATAACTAAGTAACATTTTAAAAATCGCAAAAGGACTAATTGTAGACTATACATTTGAGATTAATTCGAATTTAAGTGTGTTAAAAAAATATACTATTTAACATGACATTCTATTTAACGCTAATGAAAATCGTATGTCAGCGTTAAATAGAATGTCATGTTAAATAGTATATTTTTTTAACACACTTCAATTCGAATTAATCTCAAATGTATAGTCTACAATTAGTCCTTTTGCGATTGTTAAAATGTCACTTTAGTTATTTAGTTATGAATTTTTTTTTTAGAAATCTCAAATTTTCGCACGACCCGCTCTTAAATTTATATAATCATGGTGGAAAAGTATCCAGATTTAAATAAAAATAAAATTAAAACTTGATTTTTAAAAGATAGAAGAATATTTATTCATGTTTTTCTTTTTTGCATTATAATTCGCAGTATTCAAACGAAGTGGCTGAAATAGTGCCCAGCTCGAGTGATGAAGAGCTGGATATATCCATCAACTCGGATGATGAAGAGACCGAGGAACAGATCATTGAGCGCAGGCGGAAAGAGAGGCAATTGCTAGTGAAGGTACTATCTTATTCTATTTCCTCATTATCATCAGCATGAAGAAGTCAACTGCTGGACAAAGCCCTCCCCTATAGGATACTTCTATACTTCCAGGAAGCAAAAGTTTGAGCCCTTTCCATCCACTGCTTTCCCACAGTTTTGACAATAAATAAAATAAATAAATAAATATTTTAGACAATCCACACAACACTTTCTGGCGCCAAACTAAGCAGTGCTTGTACTATAGGAACCAGATGGCTGATATATATTACTTAAATACATATTTTTTTGTAAATATATACTTATAATACAATATAACACCCAGACAGAGAACAAACAGCTGTGTTCACCACACAAATATTTGTTCTCGGTGGGGATCGAACCCACGACCTACGGCGCAGAAGGCAGAGCTACTACCAATTGAGCTGAGAGGCCAGTCATCACAATCTTCCTATCATTTACCTTTGAAGAACTTAAGGCTGTAGAACTAGTGTGGCCAAAGGATTTGGACTACCATGACTAGATGTCAGACAGCTTAATGTAATTTGTGACCCTATGGACCTTTTAGGATTAGTCTTTATTATGTCTATTCAGTACAATATTTTTATTAAAGTGTTTTTTCAAACTACCTCTGCATTTGAAAAAAAAATCTCGATTAAACATTACCAAAAATTTGTCTGCGGAGACAAATTTTCTTATTGGTAAAAGATAATATTTCATCATCATTATTGGCAATAGATGTGTTGTTTATTTCTTTTCCTTTTTTATTATAGTTTTTTTTTGTAATATTTACAGAGCCTTAGCGGAAACGCCAACAATGAACAGCCTGCGGAAGAAGTTAAAGTGATTGGGTCTCCTTCAACCAGTAAAGATAATCCAGAATTATTGAACTCTTCAATCAAAATCATACAAGATGACAATATAATACTGGAGAAACCAGAAATAGAGAAACCAGAGGAAAAAAAGGAGTCAAAAAACTCTGAATCTGACGAAGACTCTACCAAGGAGAAGAAACGAGAGTGGGATATGTTTGCCGATCAGGACAACTTTGAGACTATTGATGTAAGTGTTGTACATTTTCGAACCTGTATAGTTTCGTATGATACGTCCGTTTGCCTGTCTTTTCTCAAAGCCGTCTTACTCACAGACAAATGTGAAGTTATTATACAGGGTGTCCCATAAGTCAACGTCCAACCGAAAACGGGTGATGCGCCACGTCATGACAGTTATCAGAAAAATATAAAAAAAATATTTGTTATGTAACTTTCGAGTTATGAGTATTTAAAAAAAACAGAAAAAACTGACACCCTGTGATGATCTTTTAGGTCCTGTGACTACAAATATTAACTTTTCATGAAACTTTTTTCTGCAACATAAGCATGAATAACCCTTCTGTAAATTTCAATTCAAAATTAAGCCATAACTGCCTCAGTTTTTAATGAAATCGTGGAGTTTTGGCCAACGTTTCATTTCAGATAATTACATCACCCAACTTTAACCGTCTGTACTGCAAAAAAAATGTACTACACTATCATGGCATGTAACTTTAAAAACTGGCGCATTTATCCAGGATTCCAAAATGGTATAATACTTGCTAGAGTACTCCTTAGTTTTGGAAATAAAAAATGTTTTTTCAACTAAACCGGATTTCCAATCAATTTTATTTCAATAGATAAAATGTTTGTACCCTTTAAATGATGGACTTAAAATGCCTACGCTGTGTTTTTAAGTGACTCACAATTTACAGAGGCTTTTTTTTTAACTGACTTTACAAACAGCAGATTTTTTTTAAGGAAATGTAGAGCTTGCATTACTGCTAACAGTTATGCAAGCTAACAGTTTGAACATTTGCTGTAAATCCTTGATGTAGTTAAATTAAAATCACGATTGAAGAAATCCTATGATTGAATTTTATTTCAAACTTTCACCTAAAACTAACAAATTACTTGAACACTCATGGTTATTACTCTTTCGACAAGATGGTGGCTCTATCTGTTTACTTGCATTGTCGAAATGTTATTTACTTGTACTTGTGAATTGTGAGTCACTTAAAAACACAGCGTAGGCATTTTAAGTCCATCATTTAAAGGGTACAAACATTTTATCTATTGAAATAAAATTGATTGCAAATCCGGTTTAGTTGAAAAAACATTTTTTATTTCCAAAACTAAAGAGTACTCTAGCAAGTATTATACTATTTTGGAATCCTGGATAAATGCGCCAATTTTTAAAGTTACATGCCGTGATAGTGTAGTACATTTTTTTTGCGGTACAGACGGTTAAAGTTGGGTGATGTAATTATCTGAAATGAAACGTTGGCCTAAACTCCACGATTTCATTAAAAACTGAGGCAGTTATGGCTTAATTTTGAATTGAAATTTACAGAAGGGTTATTCATGCTTACGTTGCAGAAAAAAGTTTCATGAAAAGTTAAGATTTGTAGTCACAGGACTTAAAAGATCATCACAGGGTGTCAGTTTTTTCTGTTTTTTTTAAATACTCATAACTCGAAAGTTACATAACAAATATTTTTTTTATATTTTTCTTATAACTGTCATGACGTGGCGCATCACCCGTTTCCGGTTGGACGTTGACTTATGGGACACCCTGTATAAAAAAATCTGAAAAGTATGTTTGACGGTGAGGCAGTCCTAACAAGAACTTGCAAACCATAACAAAATAAAATGTATTGTGGGTACTAATGTTACTACTTGCGAACGCTACGTTAAAATCTCGACAGGGTTCGCTCGTCGTTTCTCCATACAAAATCGGGACTAACGAACTTCAAACTTCAAAATTCGGCAAATTCTTTAATCCGCACTTGGTGTGCGGACTGGTTTCCGCAAGTAGCCCGCTGGGCCTTTAGTGCGTGACGCTTGAGACGATTCACATGTATTAGAACTTTTTAAGTTCTACGACACGCCGGTTTCCTCAAGATGTTTTCCTTCACCGCTTGAGAGTATGAACTGGCATAGTGTACATTTTCGGACAGAAAAACTCATGGTGCACGACTGGATTTGAACCCGCGCCTTAAGATAGAACGCGTGGCCGCTACCACTAGACCACCAGTGCTCACATAACACGCTTATAATAAATCATTTAGCGTTATGACTACAAAATGATGTTAAAACACAGAATAAGCCCTCAGGTTCTCATTTTAACCGCACAACGAAAACACATCATGCAATCGTACGATTATTGCCAGTTTGGACGACGTTTTAATCATAATAATTTATGGCCTTACTACTAAAAATATGTCATATATAAACAGTGCTTAAACTATTGCCATCTCTACCGCTGGGTTAATGACAAACAGTGACAGGGCTAGCTTTAAGCAATGATTAAATTTAAATAACGTTTATAAGTATGGCTGTTAATTTTCAATTCAGTGATCCATTTGATAAGTAAGTATGACGTCAGCATTGACATCAAAATGCATAACGGTAGACAGACGGTAGGCGGTTTTGTAATTCAACGGGACACAATCAGAATTGGGGAATACGAAGACAGCGTCGTAAGACTGGTTCTTTCAATCTAGTGTGGTTGTCGCCAATCGCTACCTTGACTAAATCGAACTGTAAAAATTTCGTATGTGGAAACACTAAATTGTAGTAGATAACACTGAGTGGTGAATAAAAATGGCGGATACAATGTAGAAAAAAGAAAAAGTTCTTTTAATTTTACCTCATCTTTAATTAGCAACCAACCACCACAGTGGTGAAGGAATTTCAAGTGCCCCCTAAAGAAGCTCCTTTCGTGCACCCGACACAATGTTTTCGAATTTCGTCAAGGATATTTTAACCAAGGGATACGTCATTAAACTGTTTTCGCCTTTACCCCTCTTGCCAAGTAGTGTCCCATTTTAGTGTACTTATCCAAATGTCGTTGTCAGTGTGCCCTTTGCTCTCGAAGAAAACACAACGGGAAATATGACGAAATGCGCCGTACTATTTTGTAAAAACTACAGTGGCCGAACAGATACATTTTCTTATCACGCGTGAGTACAATTTTATCCCTTAGAAGCGGCTATTTTTTCATAAAATCGATTAAATGTGGTTTGTTTACTTCTATTATTACACTATTTTAAGTAGGTACTATTTTTTCAGTGCAATGTAACCAAAAAAGTGGTATACTGAAACAATTCGGATTATACCGTTCATTTTTCATTCGTTCTTCTTTCATGCTTCCAAATAGGGCTTGAAACTATCGATGAAAAGATATCGATGTAAATGAATGAACAAACTAACACACTTTCAGATTCCCAACTGATCCGGCTAGGAAGAGAGAGTGGGTGAAATCAATCCGTAGACAGCGGGCATGGATCCCACAAAAACATAACAGAATAATTATGTAGTTTACATTTTGAGCCGGAGTTCTTCGATCCAAAGATTAAAACAATAATAAAACTATACAAAGATGCTGTTCATACACTACATTTGTCTGAGATTGTAAGTTAGAGCTTGAAATGCCACATACAACTCTTATAATAATCATCATCATCTTAATGCAGTAGCTTGTGGAAGCTACTGCTTAAAATCGTCCTTGCTCAAAGAGTGACAATCGGCTAAGCATGGCAAATGATCACAATTTATTACCGACTGACCGACTTCAAACAAAGGAATAGGTTACTCAATTTGGTTGTATATAATTAGTGGCAGATTTGCAGTGTTGGCCGTCCTAGGCCCCAGGCCATGTGCCGCCCCTTCTCAGCACCCATCATATAGACTAGATACATAATGAATTTACTTTATTGCCAACTTTTATCTAAATCTAATGATAAATTAATTATTTTTTCTTTTCCTAAATATATAAAACCAAGCACACTCTATACCATAAATTTTACAAAAGTTATTTAGGAAGATACTACAGGTACGTTGCGTTGCGGTTTGGTCCGCTCCGGCCGGCGCCATAATATGTGCAGCCTTTTAAATATTTAGGTACTTTGCATTTGATATATTTTTTGCTATCATCGGTGGTTTTTTTGTCACGGTTTTTTTGACAGGGGTGGCAACCCCTAATATCTGCTGCCCAACTGTGCCTTAGGGCAAATCCACTTTATATAATCTAAAATTATGTATATTTTTATGTCTGTTCGGGCATAAATTCTTTGTTTATGAACCGATTATATTGATTCTTTTGTTGGAAAGGAGATACTGCGCGGATGGTCCCATACATATGTGACCATTCTCGCAGTATCTCTTTTCTACTTGGCGAGGATCTTTAGAGTGATCGGTATCTTCTTGTTATAAACTTTATCGTGTAAATATACTTTTAGACACATGAAACGAAAGATTATGAGATGAAAACATCACAAAGTCACAAAGTACCGGAAAATAACTTAGGCGTAAGTACTTAATCCAGTAAACATAAATAGTATTGTACATGTTATTGCAGTAATAGATAGATTAAATACTTAGTAAACTTGCAGTAAAACCAGTAAGTAGTAGATTTATGATAGAAGAAAAATGCTTACTATTGTATTTTAATAATTTACGTATCAAGAATAATATTAGAAATTGTCATCGATACTAAATAATAAATAAATAGTAAATCATCTAGCTTTTATAAAGTTAAGTTTATAAGTTTTTATAACTTGCAATATATGCATATGCATGTGTCAGAGAAGTGATAATTCTCATTTTTAATTTAACGTCATCTATTAGCTGTCAGTTTGATTTGGAAACGTCAAGTGTCAATCACTTGGGTGAAATCGATACAGAATAAGCACAGGACGCTATTGTTTTGCTATTGGGTCAGTTCGTTCGTCCAGAGTGGAACAAATGGGTAAGCTTGTCTTTTACTTTAGAGCGGAGCTGTCGTACAACCCACTTTGAATCGAAATCATCTCGTTTCTAACCTTAATCTGAAATTATCCGAGTAATCCTGTTTTATTTTTATAAAATCATTATTGTAGTCCATATATAAAGGTCTAAACTATATTGTGAAGCTAGAATTTTGGCCATGTCTGAACTTCCTGAAGAATCGCTCTTTAATCACGTTTCGTTATAATGTACCTATGCGTACTTAGTAATATTAAGTTTTGTTGGTCTGTGGATTGATGATTGCAATGTACAGTGAACGCTAGTGAGTGAGTGTGAGTGGCGGCGCTAGTGTCGCGTGTCGACTCCACTCACTCGAAAAGAGAAGCGCTCGTTTTGCTAGCAAGACTCGCATCGTTGCTAGCCAAACGAGCGCTTTCACTTTCCTTTGGAGCGCCACGCCAGGCAGAAGACCTCTCTTAGCATCGAAACTGTCACGTCCACCGTAAAAAATAAGAAATAAATAAATAAATATGACTTAGTTTTAACAGTGTAATGATAGCACTCATTGGATACCTCTGTATATCTAGACATAATTATACCTATATACGGTCCGGTGCTCAATCAAATTTGAGCCCCGGACCTGATGGATATTTTATGGTTTATGTAAACTACACCTGTAAATTTAACCTTTGACAACATTTGGTAAAGTATGTATCCACTTTACGTACTTAGAACTACGATTAGGTAAGTAAAAGTATGCAGGTAAGAACTTACTAGCCACGAGTGGGCACTAGTACTAGTAGGTACGGTAAGGTAAAACAGAAAAGTCGATAGCTACCCAACCCATCTTCTTCAGTGGCACTAAATAAAACCAAATCAAGCATAAAAATTAAAATTAGTGCTCTGGTATTTTCCGCCATTCATTCATTTTTATCGATACAATTTCATCGACTGCATCAAGCACTAGAGTAAATCAGCAGTGACTTTTAGACAGTGACAACGCTATATGCCAAAATGAAGCAGAAATAAACCCTCCCTCCCGCGTCCCGCAAAAATTGGTTGACCGTGATTTCATTAGCTTTTCGAGCGTTTCGTATCCATTGGTTAAAAAATCCTTGAATTTCGTAGATTCACTCACGATGTTTTCCCTCACTGTCGAGATTACTGCCTAGAATAGTGCTGATACTGATTTTTTCGACAGAAAAACTCATATATGACGAAGTTATGCACATTGTTAATGATTTATTAACCGACTTCCAATCAAAAAGGAGGAGGTTCTCAATTCGGTTGTTTTTACTTATATAATTACAGAATACGATCTCTCGGAAACATAGGAAGAGTGCGGTAGAGAATCCTTCGTTAAACGACAACTGGGATGATGCAGATGGATATTACAGGTAAGCATTAGTAGACTGGTCTTTTTATTTTATGAATCTGGTCTTCTGGCACCACACAATACAGAATACCATATAAAGGTGATCATTGTCTGTATAGGAGCCACTCTCGTCAGTTTTACATTTTCACTATTTTATTGAAAACTAGCTGCCTGTCCCGCCTTCGCACGAGTGGACATTTATTTTTTAAACACATAAATATAGTCTTTGTTACTCAGGGTGAATGTAGCTTTCCAATGGTGGAAGAATTTTTGAAATCGGCACAGTGGTTTTTGAGTTTGTTCATTACAAACATACATTATTTAAAACTTTTTAGGTTCTACGATATGCCGGTTTCCTCACGATGTTTTCTTTCACTGCTTGAGAGCACTGGCATAGTGTACATAAATTCCATCACTTTGTGGTTTTTTAATTAACTTGTTTTGTACAGAGTGCGTATCGGCGAAACTTTGGACGGGCGCTACAGTGTGTATGGTTATACTGGTCAAGGAGTCTTCTCCAACGTGATCCGAGCCAGGGATGAGGCACGTGGCAACACTGACGTGGCCGTCAAGATCATACGCAACAACGATATCATGTAAGTAAACTACATCACGCCTAGAATTCACATGTCCGCATCGTAAGTATCGGACGCATCGCATCAAACATTATTTGTATAAAAGTCACAAAAGTGCGTCCACTCGTCTTCTTCTCAGTCGCTTCACTTTTGTTAGAGCGGTCGTGGTCGTCATGAATATCTTATGATTTCTCTTCATTAAAGGCTGTGGCACGCCTCACTATTTTCCGCCACTTCTCTCTACTTGCAGTCAAATCGTCCACTCATACGTCGACGGAAAATGTTCAAGCGATGCGATGCGTCCGATGTTTACTATGCGAACTTGTGGACGCTAGGCTTTATACTTATTTTTAGTCCAGCACTCAGTGGTACCGCTAAGTAGTTAAATTTCTCTATTTGCAATACCACACTGCGCGTCAAGATTAAAATCACTGACGTAGGGGCAAAAAGCCGGAAGGCTGTGGGACTGAACCGGCCACGTTCGCCGCATGCCTGACGCACTGTGGGCCGAAATCAACACATTTTGGAGCCCTGAGACCGCGAGGAGGCATCGCGGTAGACCACGCAGGCGATGGCGGGACGAGCTGGACGCCATTGAAAGGGACTGGCGACTGGCACAAGATCGTGGAAGTTGTGGGTTCTAGGGGAGGCCTTTGCTCGGCTATGGAATGATTCGGGCTAATAGTAATTTCAATTAGATAAGATAAAATTACCATTATCTCCCGTGAATGTTATAGACAGTTACTAAGGGAATGCATCAGGATATGGGCAGGACAGATAACAGGCAGCGACATACTATACTGTATTTACCAATCCGCTTGCCAAGTATGTTGTCTACGGCTAACCCCTTAATTATGGGGGAAGTCTATCTAGCAACCAACGTCCTAATGTGCGTGACCAGCGAAGCAATGCTTTGTTTCGATTTACCATTTAACCGCAGGTGGGCCATATGCTTGTTGCATCCCCGGTCGCACCGTAGTATATCTCAGCTGCAAATACAATTACTTTATATTTTTTATCTCGTTCTGAGGGCATACACTGGCGTCATCACGCTCAAACGCCGGCTAACGTTAATTTTGTTATTGCCAGGCACAAAACAGGTCTTCGAGAGCTCGAGATCCTGAAGCGACTCAACGATGCCGACGCTGAAGACAAGTACCACTGCCTGCGTCTGTTCCGGCATTTCTTCCACAAGCGCCATCTATGCATGGTTCTAGGTAACTTATATTTAGTGTAGTGTAGTCACAACGGAACTTAGGCACTTGTCCGACCGCCGGCGATGAGCGAGAATCAAGTTGGAGGGTATAGCGAGTATATAGCTCAATTAGTTTTGTCGCTGGGTTATTAAAGGCGATCAACTATTATATGTGTATCTTTTCTAGTGACACAGAATCTATATCTTATATTCGCTTGCTCGCCGTCGGTCGGACAAGTGCCTTAATGGCTCTGAAGGTTCTAGGAATCTGCGTAGTTGATTATTTTTGTCAGGACTTAGCGAGATAGGAATTCAGTCTATAAGTTGGTTGTGGATAGATGGGCCAGTGCAGAGGAACAAAGATGAGGCGCACGAGCTATTGTGAGGAGTTAGTTAAAGCGAGAGAGACTACTTATACCAACATAGTATTTAAGTTAGGCGTAAGTCCTCTTTGTGAGGAAAGACAGGGAGTCTTTAGTCTATAAGTTGGTTATGGATATATACCAGTGCTGCGGAACAAAGGCGAGACGCACGTGCTGCTGTGAGGAGTTAAGGCGAGAGAGACTACCTATACGATATAATGCAGTTGAGGATGAATGGCGATGCACATTTGCTATTATGAGAAGCTAGAGTGAGATGGGCAATACCATAGGCGTTATGATAAGAATAAGTGAAATTCCGTCCATGTACCAGTTGTTAAAATCGGAGAGCCCTCACAGCTCAGTTGGCAGGTCTGCCTAGAAGGTCGGCCTTGGAAGCCGACCTTGTAGGTAGCGTAAGGGTGGGTTCGATCCCCACCGACAACAATAATTTCAGAGAATAATATAGAATTATATGTTTGCCTGTTAATATTTTTTACAAGACTGTAAAAAATATTATCAAAAAGGTGCCTGTGCTGGTGAGTGGGGCTAAAAGAAAGTGAGGATTAAAGGCGAGGCGTATGTGCTCGTGTGAGATGCTAAAGCGAAATAGGACTAGTCTATATGTTAGGTTCTTTGCAGGTGCCAGTTGTGAGGATCAAAGGCGAGACGTATGTGCTCGTGTGAGGCGCCAAAGCGAAATAAGACTAGTCTATAATAATATGTTAGCTTTTTTGCAGGTGCTAGTTTTGAGGATCAAAAACGAGGCGTTAGTGTGAGGTGCTAGAGCAAAATAGGACTAGTCTATACGTTAGGTTATTTGCAGGTGCCAGTTGTGAAGATCAAAGGCGAGGCGTATGTGATCGTGTGAGGTGCTAAAGCGAAATAAGACTAGTCTATAATAATATGTTAGGTTTTTTGCAGGTGCTAGTTTTGAGGATCAAAAACGAGGCGTTAGTGTGAGGTGCTAGAGCAAAATAGGACTAGTCTATACGTTAGGTTATTTGCAGGTGCCAGTTGTGAAGATCAAAGGCGAGGCGTATGTGATCGTGTGAGGTGCTAAAGCGAAATAAGACTAGTCTATAATAATATGTTAGGTTTTTTGCAGGTGCTAGTTTTGAGGATCAAAAACGAGGCGTTAGTGTGAGGTGCTAAAGCGAAATAGAAATAGTCTATATGTTAGGTTCTTTGCAGGTGCTAGTTGTGAGGATCAAAGGCGAGGCGTTCGTGTGAGGTGCTAGAGCAAAATAGGACTAGTCTACAGTTGTGAGGATCAAAGGCGAGGCGTATGTGATCGTGTGAGATGCTAAAGCGAAATAGGGCTAGTCTATACGTTAGGTTCTTTGCAGGTGCCAGTTGTGAGGATCAAAGGCGAGGCGTTCGTGTGACGTGCTAGAGCAAAATAGGACTATTCTATACTTTAGGTTCTTTGCAGGTGCCAGTTGTGAGAACCAAAGGCGAGGCGTATGTGCTCGTGTGAGGTGCTATAGCGAAATTTGACTAATCTATACGTTAGGTTCTTTGCAGGTGCTAGAGTAAAATAGGACTAGTCTATACGTTAGGTTCTACGCAGGTGCCAGTTGTGAGGATCAAAGGCGAGGCGTATGTGCTCGTGTGAGGCGCCAAAGCAAAATAGGACTAGTCTATATGTTAGGTTCGTCGCAGGTGCTAGTTGTGAGGATCAAAGGGAAGGTGTATGTGATCGTGTGAGATGCTAAAGCGAAATAGGACTAGTCTATATGTTAGGTTCCTTGCAGGTTCCAGTTGTGACGATTCAAGGCGAGGCGTATGTGCTGCTGTGAGATGCTAAAGCGAAATAGCACTAGTCTATAAGTTAGGTTCTTCGCAGGTGCTAGTTGTGAGGATCAAAGGCGAGGCGTTCGTGTGAGGTGCTAGAGCAAAATAGGACTAGTCTATACGTTAGGTTATTTGCAGGTGCCAGTTGTGAGGATCAAAGACGAGGCGTATGTGCTCGTGTGAGGCGCCAAAGCGAAATAGGGCTAGTCTATATGTTAGGTTCTTCGCAGGTGCTAGTTGTGAGGATCAAAGGCAAGGTGTATGTGATCGTGTGAGATGCTAAAGCGAAATAGGACTAGTCTATATGTTAGGTTCCTTGCAGGTTCCAGTTGTGAGGATTCAAGGCGAGGCGTATATGCTGCTGTGAGATGCTAAAGCGAGATAGGACGACTTTATTAGTTAGGTTCTTCGCAGGGGCCAGTTGTGAGGATCAAAGGCGAGGCGTTCGTGTGAGGTGCTAGAGCAAAATAGGACTAGTCTACGTTAGGTTATTTGCAGGTGCTAGTTGTGGAGATCAAAGGCGAGGCGTCTGTGCTCGTGTGAGGTGCTAAATCGAAATAGGACTAGTCTATATGTTAGGTTTTTCGCATATACAGATTGTGAGGATCAAAGGCTGAGCGCACGTGCTGTTTGAGGAACTAAAGCAAGATAGGACTAGTTTATAAGTTAGGTTCTTCGCAGGGGCTAGTTGTGTGGATCAGAGGCGAGACGTATGTACTCGTGTGAGGGCTTAAGCGAGATAGGACTAGTTTATAAGTTAGGTTCTACGCATATACCAGTTGTGTGATTCAGAGGTGAAACGTATGCGCTGCTGTGAAATGCTAAAGCGAGATAGGGCCAGTCTATAAGTTAGGTTCTTCGCAGGGGCCAGTTGTGAGGATCAAAGGCAAGGCTATTTGCTATTGTGAGGAGCTAAAGCGAAATAAGACCAGTCTATAATATAGGTTCTTTGCATATACCAGTAAGGAGGATCAAAGGCGAGGTGATTATGCAGTTGTGAGGAGCTAAACCGAATTAGGATCAGTCATTAAATTAGGTTCTATGCATATACCAGTTGTGAGGATCAAAGGCGAGGCGTACGTGCTCGTGTGAGGAGCTAAAGCGAGATAGGGCTAGTATGTAAATTAGGTTTTTCGCAAATACCAATTGTGAGGATTAGAGGCTGAGCGCACGTGCTGTTTGAGGAACAAAAGCTAGATAGGACTAGTTTATTAGTTAAGTTCTACGGATATACCAGTTGTGAGGATCAAAGGCTGGGCGCACGTACTGTTTGAGGAACTAAAGTGAGATAGGACTAGTTTATAAGTTCAGAGGCGAGGCGTATGTGCTCGTGTGAGGGATAAAGCGAAATAGGGATAGTATAAAAGTTAGGATCTTCGCATATACCGATTGTGAGGACCAAAAGCGAGGCGTAAATGTTCGTGTGAGGAACTAAAGCGAGATGAGACCAGGCCATAATTTAGGTTCTACGCCCATACTAGTTGTGAGGATCAGACGCTAGGCGCACGAGCTGTTTGAGGAACTAAAACGAGATAAGGCTAGTATATAAGTTAGGTGCGAACGTGACTCAAGTTTCTGCGCATGTTCCAGATGTAAGGAGAAAACGAAATAGGACTACAGTTTAGGCACATAAGGGCTATAATAGTTACTCTTTTATGCTTAATTCTGTAAGTTAGAATGGTAAATGGCGATAAGTAAGCCTCTGCAGATGTACCAGTTATAAGAAACCAGAGCAGAATGCGTTAGACTTTTTTTAGTTAGAGCGAGAAAAGACGATACTTATAACTTAATATATCATATGTTAGAGCGAGATAAAAGGACGCGTCTAGAGTGAGATGGTCTGAGTGAGACATTACTTCCAGAGATAATTATTATTATTAATGCATTTATTTAAGATAGGTCAATCCATACTTAACTTACTAGGTATAATGGCCTTGCACAATATTCTAGTTATGAGATTAGAATGAGCGGTTTTAGCGTATGCGTGTAGAGTAAGGTAATATGGTATTAGAGCAAGATTCGTATTTTGTGTATGCTTGCAAAGGTAAGATGGTATTAGAGAGAGAGAGATTCGTATTTTGCTTATGCTTGCAAAGGTAAGATAGTATTAGAGAGAGATTCTTATTTTGCGCATGCGTGCAGAGTGAGGTAAGATGGTATTAGAGAGAGATTCTTATTTTGCGTATCTATGCAGAGTGAGGTTAGATGGTATTAGAGAGAGATTCGTATTTTGCGTATGCGTGAAGCATGAAGTAAGATGAGATTAGAGCAAGATTAGTTTTTTGCGTATCTATGCAGAGTGAGGTTAGATGATATTTGAGAGAACTAGAATTAAAAAACTAGTCTTATGTATGCTGTACAATTTTCGTCTCAGTTGCGCGTGTATGTTTATGCGGATTAGAGGGAGATATAACGATACGACAGGTACCTTCAGAGCCAAAAAGTTCCATTATGAGTATGTTTTATGTTTTTTTTATTAAAAGCAGAGATTGGCCAATGCAACTTTTACTTTAAATACTTAAAAATGTGACGTCAGCCGCATGCCTTTTATTTATATCAGCATTTGTGTCTTGCATTTCATTTGAAATTTTAAAAAAAGCTGAACGTATCTAGAGAATAAAAAATAAACAACCGAATTGAGAACCACTTTTTTATTTGATGTTGGTTAAAAATGGTCAGGTTTGAACAAAAACATGATTATTTTTGACAAAAGCAAACGTAAGTACTGTAGGAAAAACAAGTAGTTCCATCACTTTTAATCTGCAGGCATTTCCGTCTTCTACATAAGAGCCATAAGAAAGGAATTAAGTAGCAAAATTTTATTTATATTAGTAAGTCTCTAGACATTTGGACAATACGATGTAAATTATTCACAAAAACGAATACTTACATATTATATATTATTTCGACAAAATATTTACATATGAAACATTCCTTGCAACCAAATAAATATTACAGACATTCCATACAACACTAGCCCCAATTAAACCATGAATATCTGCGAGAAAATTACAGAATGGTTCTTTTCTATACTAATATTATAAAGATGAAAGATTTAATTGTTTGTTTGTTTGCATTGGATAGGCTCCGAAGATACTGGACTGATGTGATTTTATTATTTTCAAAATTATTTGGGATCCTTTCTAATCTATATCTATACTGATATATAAAGAGGAATGATTTTATTGTTTATCTTACCTATCTTATCTTATTTTTACTTCTTAAAATCCCAAAAAAAAATTGAAACCCAAACTTTTTTGTCATTTAATTATCAGATATTTAATAGTTAGCTTTTGTAGAAAGTTCGAATTTGATTAATTTGCAAATTGGCAACAGATGCACGTTGCTTAGTACGTTATAGAAGCGTACTCATTGCTCTGCAGGTATTTAATATTTCCCTGCGTTACCCTATCTCGTCAGGGACACAAAACATTAGTCGCGACCAAGACTGGGTACCGAAGCGAAAGCTAGTTTATACATAATACTTGTTTGTTTATCCAGAGCCGCTGTCTATGAACCTACGCGAAGTTCTGAAGAAATACGGCAAGAACAGCGGTATTCACGTAAAGGCTGTGCGTAGCTACACTCAACAGATGCTTCTAGCACTGAAGCTGCTCAAGAAAACTGGAATACTGCACGCAGGTAAAGATTACTTTAGGTTACGGAATGATCTCTCTGCCGAGGTTTTCCCTAAAGCTCCGAACTCACATGCGGTTTTGCTCGATCGAGCTACCATGTCGAGTAAAAACCATGGCATGGGCTTTCGTTCACACATTCAGCATTCAATCTATAGCTATCGAGTGACGCGAAATTACTTTTATTTAATTCCATCGAGCCGGCTCGATGCAAGCCTTCGTGCTGTTAGTTTTGCGGTCTACACGTGAAAATTTACTCGATTTGGAATAAAACTGTAGAGCAAAACCGTATGTGAGTACGGAGCTTAAGATTCTTGTCTATGTTTGGTCCATTGGATTCGGTTCAAAGGCATACGGTGAGAATTGTTGATGATCCCAAACTCACAAGCGGCATTAAACCCTTCAGCGTAAGGAGTGTTATCCTCTCTGTGTGTGTTCTAAGTCTAACGCTTGTGTAATGGGTTGGGTTCGGAAGAATTGTTCAATATGATGCTTCAATCTACCACCGCACTGCTCGCCATCCATTTTTTGTTTGCGGAACACGTCTGAGAAAAAGAATATGAATAAGAGTTATTTATTGTAAAACTGTTAAAAACATCTTAGGAGAATCTTCTTAGGGCATCTTTGAAGTTAGATGATTCCTGACATTAGACTGTTCTGTTCCAACAACATCTGTATCAACCCACAAAATAAAAAATCTTCTTCTTATAGTGTCACTGGTTATTTCGAACCAAGTGTGGTGAAAGGGTTTAAAGTGCGCCTCAAAGAGGCTCCTTTCGTGCACTTGACACATATTTTCTAACTTTTTAGGTTCGAAAAAGATAAAAGATATCGCCTTGACTGATGTTAGCGCAGAAATATACATTTTTTAATCGCCCTGTATGAAATATATGAATTACTGTCATTGAAATAAATTTAAATAGCTATAACTTGCAGCCGAATAATACTCTGATCACAATCTTTTCATTCGTTGGACATAAATTGTTAAAAATAAATGATATCATAAAGCGATTCCAGTTTAAAACTCGCCAGTGTACTCGTAGATCGATGTTACCGATAGCGTCTTATTTTATTAAAGAAGACACTCGGCGCACTTCTAATAAAACTTTTTTGACCTTTGATCATGTCAGTGGCCCTTAGCGAATTGAAAGTTATTGCTCCCATACAGAATAACGACCCTTGAACTAAACGAATTGAAAGATATTGCTCCCTTTTACAGAATAAGTAACAATACGTAAAAGGTATTCAAGAGGCTTCAACGTCTAGACTAGTTATTTGAGACTGAATCTGATTTGATGGGGAGGCGAAATTTGATTTATTTGCTTTATGATTTCTACAAAATATTGGTATTAAGTTAGAAGGAAATTCTTTTAACTGAAGATCTTTTGAATTTATACTTCAGATTTCAGTCTGTCGCTTCGGGGGCTATGACATTATATCTAGACTTGCTAAATTCTAGCTAGTTTACAGTTTAATTTGAATCCAGTTACTAAGAGATTAGAATTCATTTGAATAATTTTAATTTTTTGTAAGAATAGAGCTGTTGAGCATCTACTATTTCTGCCGTGAAACAGCATTGCTGTGTTTCGGTTTGAAGAGTGTGACTACCGGTGAAATTACTGGCACGTTAGGCTGAACATCTGTATGTCTCAAGTTGATGGACACAGGGCAGTGCATCGTAGGGCACGTTCCTGATGTGCGTGGTCTACGAAACAATGCTTTGTTAGCTGATGGTTACTACTTATATCAGGTGGGCCATATGCTTGTTACATCAGCTAAACGTATAAAAAAACACATCTGTTATTTCTTCGATCTCTGATTGGTTTTCCCCTTATAATTTATTATTTATACTAGCGGACGCCCGCGGCTTCTCTCGCCCCAGTCCCGTTGATTTTTCCGGATAAAAAGTATCCTATATCCGTCTCCTGGATCTAAGATCTCCTCCCCACCAATTTTCAGCCAAGGTTTAGCCGTTCTTGAGTTATAAATAGTGTAACTAACACGATTTTTTTTTATGTTGTAAAGACCAATAGCAATGTAAAATAATACAGAGTTTTATATGCATTAGTCTAGGACAGCCAATAACAGGTCTCTCTCAATATAACAAAAAAAAATATAGATACTTTTGTATAGATATAGATAGATGAAGATATATATAATTTAATGGTACAAAAAAATGTTTGCTTACAGATATAAAGCCTGACAATATTCTCGTGAACGAGACAAAGCTAATGCTGAAGCTATGTGACTTCGGGTCGGCTTCTCACGTTTCAGACAACGAAATCACCCCCTACCTGGTTTCAAGGTAAATTGTATTATTATCTAAATATGTAGGTAGAACTAGTCCTCATAGCTCACTTCTCCGCTATCTTTTTCCTCCGCTTTTTCATGTTATGGATGTTTTTCTTATCTGTTTTTTTCTTTCTAGATTCTACCGAGCCCCGGAAATAATCCTCGGTGTCCCATACGACTACGGAATAGATATGTGGTCCGTTGCCTGCACCATATACGAGCTGTCCACAGCCAGGATCCTCTTCAGCGGGAAGTCGAATAACGAAATGCTTAAGTTCTTCATGGATTTGAAGGGGAAGTTCCCCAATAAAATGATCAAAAAGGGCATGTTTAAGGAGTACCATTTCGACTCTAACTGCAACTTTACCTACCACGAGCTGGATAGAGTCACTGAACGGGTGAGGACAGTCTTGATTAAGTGTTACAAATATGTTTGATCCCACTCATCTCTATATTGGGTTGAAACTTGAAACTTGCTTTTGCTAGTATGTAGTTATTTTTTTTGGACTCAACTATTTACGTGCAAAACTTTTAACAAAGTCGCACACACTTAAGGTTGTTCGATTCCGATACAAACTGAATTTACACAACTATGGGCACACAAAGTATAAATGTACACTGAAATAGCTGTAATAAAATTTTACAGTGGTCTTTATTGCCGGCCAGTTATATAAAGTTGGAGAAAACTGTAGGATAACAGAAATATTAATAAAAAACCAAAAAAGTAATTTTTTCGTCATTCTTTCTAACGGGTACTCGGCATTGAATACGTGAATGAGCTTAAAACATATGTCTCAAAATAGTCGAAAAAGTCTGTTAGTTCTTTTTCTGAAGCCTCGACTGCCACGACCAACGGCTGACACTCCAACTTTATACAGGGTGTCCCATAAGTCAACGTCCAGCCGAAAACGGGTGATGCGCCAAGTCATGACAGTTATCAGAAAAATATAAAAAAAAATATTTGCTAAGTAACTTTTGAGTTATGAGTATTTTAAAAAAACAGGAAAAACTGACACCCTGTGATGATCGTTTAAGTCCTGTGACTACAAATATTATTTTTTCATTAAACTTTTTTCTGCAACGTAAGCATGAATAACCCTTCTGTAAATTACAATTCAAAATTAAGCCATAACTGCCTCAGTTTTTAATGAAATCGTGGAGTTTCGGCCAACGTTTCATTTCAGATAATTACATCACCTAACTTTAACCGTCTGTACCGCAAAAAAAATGTACTACACTATCATGGCATGTAACTTTAAAAATTGGCGCATTTATCCAGGATTCCAAAATGGTATAATACTTGCTTGAGTACTCCTTAGTTTTGGAAATAAAAAATGTTTTTTCAACTAAACCGGATTTCCAATCAATTTTATTTCATGAGATAAAATGTTTGTACTCTTTAAATTATGGACTTAAATGCCTACGCTGCGTTTTTAAATCGCTCACAATTTACAGGTACAAGTAAATACCATTTCGACAATGCAAGTAAACAGATACGGCCACCATCTTGTCGAAAGAGTAATAACCATGGGTGTTCAAGTAATTTGTTAGTTTTAGGTGAAAGTTTGAAATTAAATTCAATCATAGGATTTCTTCAATCGTGATTTTAATTTAACTACATCAAGGATTTACAGCAAATGTTCAAACTGTTAGCCTTCAGCAGTAATGCAAGCTCTACATTTCCTTAAAAAAAATCAGCTGTCTGTAAAGTCAGTTAACTGACGACAGTTGAACGTGACAACGTCATACAGCTGTCCACGCGGACGCATCGCTCACTCAAGTAGGAGAGAGACCGATGTCGAACGCTGCCGAACGCGGAGGCCGATTGTGCCTCTTTGTCGCTCGTTCCGCGCTCTCACTTGCACTTCAAGTATTAAATGGAACACCTCAGAGCGAGGTAATGCCGCATGAGTCATGTTTTTTCGTACGAGCAGCCGGCTCCATCGAATTATAAGACGTTATCACGTCAAAAACCATGTAATAAGACCGGTGACGGGCGAAGGCAAACTTTAGATTAAAACCACGATTGAAGTAATCCTATGATTGAATTTTATTTCAAACTTTTACCTAAAAATAACAAATTACTTGAAAACCCATGGTTATTACTCTTTCGACAAGATGGTGGATCTATCTGTTTACTTGCATTGTCGAAATGGTATTTACTTGTACCTGTGAATTGTGAGTCACTTAAAAACACAGCGTAGGCATATTAAGTCCATCATTTAAAGGGTACAAACATTTTATCTATTGAAATAAAATTGATTGGAAATCCGGTTTAGTTGAAAAATCATTTTTTATTTCCAAAACTAAGGAGTACTCTAGCAAGTATTATACCATTTTGGAATCCTGGATAAATGCGCCAATTTTTAAAATTACATGCCATGATAGTGTAGTACATTTTTTTTGCGGTACATATGGTTAAAGTTGGGTGATGTAATTATCTGAAATGAAACGTTGGCCAAAACTCCACAATTTCATTGAAAACTGAGGCAGTTATGGCTTAATTTTGAATTGTAATTTACAGAAGGGTTATTCATGCTTAAGTTGCAGAAAAAAGTTTCATGAAAAATTGATATTTGTAGTCACAGGACTTAAAAGATCATCACAGGGTGTCAGTTTTTTCTGATTTTTTTAAATACTCATAACTCGAAAGTTACATAACAAATATTTTTTTATATATTTTTCTGATAACTGTCATGACTTGGCGCATCACCCGTTTTCGGTTGGACGTTGACTTATGGGACACCCTGTATAACTGGCCGGTAATAAGGACCACTGTAAAAGCCTATTACAGCTATTTCAGTGTACATTAATACTTTATTCGCCCATAGTTATGTAAATTAAGTTTGTATGAAAATCGTACACCCTTAAGAAGAAAGACAGCATTTTATTGATCTTAACTTAGTACATCCACAAGAATACCTACCTACTAAAAACTAAATTAAACATTAATTAGGAGGCAGGTAGGCAGGTGCCATACCATACATAGCCAACCATACATAGGTGTATTAATGTAACAACTAAAGTTCTATTAGGTCCTGGCTCAGTATCTGTTGCACCTTTTAGGTCGGCCCCCTCAGTGCAATACTGGTATTATTTCACAATTTATACACTGGTAAGGAATAAGATATAAGCTTTCATTTACTATAGCTATATTATTTGATTACAGGAGAAGATCGTTGTACTGTCCAGCATCAAACAGTCACGGGACTTGCAAAGCGAGCTTGCTCCAGCTCACCATCGCCTACCCCCTCCAGAGGCCAAGAAGATTGGCCAACTGAAAGATCTGCTCGAGCGCATGCTAATGCTTGACCCGTCCAAGCGGGCCTCAGTCAACCATTGCCTCACACATCCCTTCATACAAGACAAGATATAGTCTTGCAAAATCATCCCGGACATGCGCCCACCGTGTAGGGAAAGATTTGATATACAACGTCAATGAAGTTCTTTTATGCGGCTGCTTTTCTAGGAAGTTGAGTCTTTGGATACAAATAGTGTAGTAATCAGCAATAAGTTAAACTCCGTGAAGCTAGCTATTATTTCAATACACTTAAATACATCCAATCATCCATTAAAAAGTAAGGGTATTTCTCCATCTACAGAGTAACGCTATTCGAATACAAAATGTCATTCCTTGTTTATCTTATACCTTTAAACGAGAAAATCTTGTATATATATATATATATTTAGAATCTCGGAAACTGCACCAACAATTTTCACGAAATTTACTATACAGGGGTTTTCGGGGGCGATAAATCGATCTAGCTAGGATTCATTTTTAGAAAATGAAGAGAAGTTGGTGTTTTGCAATAATCAAACATAAACTCATTATACGACTGTTCCTGCCATCTATTGGCGATTGTGAGCA
Source organism: Thera britannica (assembly GCA_939531255.2). Classification (NCBI taxonomy): domain Eukaryota; kingdom Metazoa; phylum Arthropoda; class Insecta; order Lepidoptera; family Geometridae; genus Thera; species Thera britannica. The sequence goes on from OW618044.2 coordinate 5,604,270, forward strand.
ACTAACTGCAAGCTAGAAGGCGTTGTTAATTAAAAATAAGCCAATAAAGATACGACTCTTCCTGACATCTATTGGCAAATAATAATACTATTTTTTTTTAAACCCGAGCGAAGCTCGGTCATACCGGCTCGTGACATGCTAAAATAAGGGATGCATATATTTTTATCTGACAGATAAATTTAGGAAGAAAGAAGTGGAGTAAGATTGTGAGGAAGAGAAAAAGAGAGAGAGAGAGAGTGGAAACCACTTAACGTGGGAAGATGCAGGAAGATGATGTTTAAATTTTTCTATAGATGAAAAAAAAAGCCCTTAATTAAATTAAACTGGTTTCACAAAGTTTAACTTAAAGCAGTGTATATTTTTTTCTAAACTAGTTTTAAGATGTTCAGTTGTAAAACTGTTATGTTGCCAAAAATAGATAAGTTGGACTGTAAAAAATTTAAACATTGCATAAAGACGCCTAATTCGAATATCCATTAGGATATCATCCTTCAAGAGGCTATTCCAATTTGCTTTAACTATCTTGCTTACATTTCTTATATGACTAAATGCAGTCTTATTTTTAAGGGTAAAAACAGACGATTGCATAGATTACTTAATGAATTATTTAAAAGTCAGGGGCCACTTATACTCTAAATTCATGATTACTTATGGGACGCTTTAGTGCTTGGGCCATGATTTAAATGAAGTTAGCTTTCTTAACTTTTATACCATCCTTGCAGCCGTAGCTGTTATGTATAGGTATAATATAGCGTACTCAACTTCTTAGAACAAGTGCAGTATACATTTGTATCAGTTTTTTTGTCCAACTATGGACGCAATATTCAATACCACATTCCAGAACTACTATCAAACAGAATGCAAAAAGTTTTCTTTGAAAAACTATGAATTTACCAATAACCTATACCAGAGTCTCGATTTACGTAAGTTTAGTTCTGATATGGTGAATTCATATAAAATATTCTGCAAGGGTTGGGATGTATTTGACAATTAATTTGTCATATAAGAATTTTGGATTATAAATTTAGGGTTGTTTTACCATCTTGAGAGTAAACGTTCAGACCGATTAAAATATTATATAGTCTTTGTAGACGGTAATATTATGATCAGACAGATAGCATTACCATCTTATGGTAAAACCCGCCCGTGTCAAGTCATGAATTTTGGATCAGGACTGCAATCCCTAGATATGATACACATCTCTGATCTCTTGCCCCTCAAAAGTCTCTTGAGTGTGTCGTAAGGGGTATAGTCAGCGAAAATCCAAATATAACATTTGTTACATGCCCATTTTTGAATATTCTATATACTTAAACTATATCTTGATGTAATCAATTTTTAAGCAGTCTAGCTGCTATTACTATTAAATATTTATAATTTCGAGTCTTGTGGATGTGTAGTTTAATATAGTTTTGCTTGATGTGGAATCCAAATTATGATAAACGAAACCCAACCCGTGCTTTTTGTCGATGTTAGTATCTAGTTTGTGAATCTAAATACGTCTAGGATGATGTAACCCGGACGTTAATTTTATTTTGACAATTGAAGCATGTTGAATGAAACGTACCAATAAAAATACATTTATTCAAACCACGGTAACTATAAAAAGAAAAACGATATCAATTAATAAAAAGAGCGACTGTGTTTGAGAGAGATATCGAAATCAGTATTAGTATGATTTGATTATTAAACCTATAATCGAAAATCTGCCAAAAACGACTTCATTTTTAATAATAGTTCTTCGTAAGACATTCTAGTAACTAGGTATTAGAACGTCATTTCTTTTAAAAACAAATTGCTCCCCGGAATTTGTCCTATTTAAATGTCTACCCCGACTGGGCTACATTGGCGGTTTGCACCTTTAGCTCGCAGGCTCGTTGGTTTTAGCTCGTCAATAGATCGCCCACTTTAAATACATATAAGAAACTAAGGAAATTCGAGTCCAGTGGTCATCATCCCAGACGCAGATATCAGTTTAACTCTGACACTATGTTTGTATGTCGTTTATAATTAGTTACGTGTAGCTGTATGCTGGTAGTTGCATTTATTTATACCAAGTATGTATGAAAAGTAATGTGTTACCATACTGTGCTGCGCTCAGAATCTTTGTCAACGATTTATTTGTTTTATCTGAAAACTTGTGTAATTCTTACGAAGTATATAAAAGTAACGTTATCCGTCTAGACAAAAATATTAACGTCTTAACTTTAGATTTGTCAATAAATTCGGAATAATTTTAATTTGACGGATAGCGCTGCACTCCGATTGTAAAACCGGCTCATAGACTGTTCTCAAGCGCATTGGGATTAAAAAGGATGGTCCTGATTCGATGAAAAACAGAACCTTTCTTTCCGTTCCTCCGTATCATGAAACACCAATTGTCCCTGACGCTATATAAATCATCTACAATAGATGCAAAGGTTTACACTGTTTCAATCCTTTTCGAGAGTATTCATCAGGGCAAATGATCAGTGAAATTTTAGGTTTAGTTCGCCTTACGTTGATCGAAGCAGGTCTGTTTTGTCATGTAAGTTACAAATTGCATGTCGGCCATCTATTTGTCCCATCAATAAATGTCCTATCAATTCCAGCGCTTGAGAGATACGGTGATGCCGCCAAAAAGGAACATGTTTTACTGCAATTTTTGGCCGACAACTATTGGTGTCCCTCTTGTACTCATGTTACACAGGGACACCAAAAGTTGCCGGCCACATATTGCAGTGAAAATATGCCCCGTCTACGAGCCGATAAGTTAAATATCTGCCTTTCATTCTATTTAAAATCGTAATGGACAAATCTATAGTTTCTTATCGTTATCTGAGCAGCGCATGGTTACTTATTAGTGAGTACGGTTGCATTTTTTACTTCCAAAGGTCGGAAGGGGTTTCTTTCTATTATTTGAATATTGTGTGCGAGTATTTTGATGTAGTTGGAACTATGCACAGCAAGTTCATTTTGTACGGTAGTGTTTATCAGTAGTCTTATTATAAAACGTATAGCTATTAGGTACCATGTTTCTATGTGATGTGACGGTATTGCATATTTTTTATTTTATTTTCCAAATTAACCAATGATCTGTTGTTTCTCTCGTATTCGTTTTAAAATGACGATTTAAAATTAATATTATGTGTTTATTCATTCAACTTACAATGACGAATTGTGAAGATTTGCTGTGAAGCTGGGCTATCAGCTAACATGCGTATTTGTTGAAGAATTGAATGCGTGTGAAAATAAGAAAGTGACTTCCAACAGTTAGTTTGATTATATGACAGAAATGATTATCGTTTGTGGATGGCTCGCTATTGTATAATCACACATGAACTCTTTTTAGTCTTATTGACGACAAAACATGGGAATATAGCTATGAAATCTTCAAAATATTCGATTTATGGTTTACAATTTGACTTAATTTGGTTGTATTTTTGGATAAATCGTGAATTATTAGCATCAATAGGTAGTTCTAATTTATGTATTTCCGTATCTTATATTGCTATTTCCATAATTATCCAGCTAAAAATGTCTAGATTTAACTACGAGGGTGCATTGAAATGTTCGCGGCTCGACAAAGATACTTCAATTTAAATCAACATCATCATCATTTCAGCCCGGTATCACCCACTGCTGGTTAAAGGCCTCCTTCATTTTCTACCAGCCTCGTCTGTCCAGTGCGTTTCTTGTCCAATTACAATTTAAGTATTTTTATGAAATTGTTTCATTATGACAACGCTCGTGTTTGACTCAAATATGTAATTGAGGATTTGAATTGCTGCTCCACCCGCCTTATTCGCCAGATATAGAGTAATTGGACTTTTATCAACATCAAATATATCAACAAATAAAGAGATCCTTCAGTAATCATTTTTTAAAAAAGGTATAGAAGCTTTTAATTCCGGGTTTGCATTGAGCTAAATAAAAATTACATCAAAAGACAAAAAAAAACATGTTTTTGTTTTCTTGACGAGGCCGCGAACTTTTCAATCCACCCTAGTATAATATTAATCAGTGATGTTTCAAAGTTTTTCATTGTAATGCTATGAGGGCGCTATGCTTGGATCAGTATTCTAAACCTCCAACAGAAGGTTCTTTTTACTATTTCACAGTTGTTTTAAAAACTTAAAATATTAAAAATAGGTAACAACGAAAAACAGTCACCACTCGCTTTAAGAGGGCATCACACAGGCGACTCTCCATATAAACGTAGTCCCCTATTTCCTCCCTGGATAATGCCTCTAGAGTAACCATTTTTTCTCATAAAATCCAGTTCTGCTATATACGTGCTCGTATGTTTTCCCTTTTTTCAGAAACTTATTGATAAATAAAATATCACCTCCAATTCATATTTCATATAAATCATATGAGGGTCATATTTTCTTTATCAATAAGTTTCTGAAAAATGGAAAACATACGTATATAGCAGATCTGGATTTTATGAGAAAAAATGGTTACTCTAGAGGCATTATCCAGGGAGGAAATAGGGGACTACGTTTGTATGGAGAGTCGCCGGTGTGATGCTCTCTTAAGAGACAAAGCCCTAACAGTGGTGTCATTTCAGACGTTTATTACCATGACAACATTTCGTAAATGCCCCCTATAGGAATCGACATCGAACCTATATGGCATCTCATCCGAACATCCGCCATGCTACAGAAGTTTAAAATTGCCCAATGTACTTGTGTCGGGTGTAGCGTCCTCTCAGCACAGTTCTATCAATAACTAGTATCCCTGCATTGGAAAATGAATATTAAAATAGGCACATCACATTATATTGTTTTATCATATTTTACCTTACCTTTTTCGAGCTTCATCATCCTTTAATAACATTCTGTGGTACAACATCATAAGTACTTTCTCGAGAAATCTACTGTTGGTCTGTTCAACGGAACTCACGAGAACTTTTCAATAAATTAGCCAATCGCGTTAAATTTGGTAATTAGTACCATGGCAAGTAACTTAGGGCTAGCGCTAGCGAGTGGAAAGTCCAAACATGTCTGGAACGAATGTCACGAGATGACAGTTCGGGATGAAAAACTAGTAAAAAAATATAGTAATCGATGTGCTAGAGTCCGCGCACGATAGCTTTGCGTGTGAAAGATGATGGAAAATGTTAAAATATCTGACTTTGCATGATCATAAATATAAATTTGCATTAAACGCAATACAAGTTAGATTTCCCCATTCATGTTTGTGGTCGGAAGATATATTTCTAGTCCACTCTATTCACGTTTTGCACCATTTGTCACGTGCGAACTTATGTTGCGCGGGGTCGACGACTACAAGCTACGTCTGACTTCTGAACTGATGTCGTTTATTTCGTAACAGCTAGATTATTTTGTTATGCCTATATTAGGCCTATTTTAGCGCCACTGATCTGTAATTTTTGTTTAGGGCTAAAACGAATGACTTCTAGTTCTTCTAGTAGTAGCGGCCACGCCTTCCGATCCTAAGCCGTGGGTTCCAAAACGGTACTGCACCAAAGAGTTTATCTGTCTGAAAATAATGTACACCATGCCAGTACATACTTTCAAACGGTGAAGGAAGACATTCTGAGGAAACCGGTATGTCGTTGAACCTAAGAAAAGTCGAAGATCAAGTTCAGGAAAGAAGCCTCTCAAAGGCGCACTTAAAATCATAATTGGTTCTATTACGAGTCGGTTGTACTTGTACTATTCTACGGTTCTACGAGAGGCTCTACGAACCTGCTACGCAGTTCTAAAAGCTGCTGGTAGTGTCACTGCAAAACTAGACATTCAATGAATCGTTTCGCTTTAGATAGGTCATTAGTCATTACGAAACAAAGTTGGCTTTTATAATATTACCGCGGTCGCCTCAGTTTAATGTTGCGGTAATTTTGCTAACGCCATGCCGTATGACCGTTGATGGCAGATGGCGGACTGAGCAAAATAAAAATTGCAGTTGATTTAATGATAATGGTTGCAAAATATGAAACAAAACCGGAAATCGCGAAGCTATAACGCATATAATAAATGATGCCCTCGACATCACCCACAAAGAGGTACTTACAAAAATAAACAAACATAATTAAGAGTTGCAAAGTGCAAAAGTATAAAGTTACCACACGACTGTGTGGATGTGAAATCAAAAGTAGGTAATAATATAGAGGTCTTCGTCTGACTGTCCACTCGCGCACAGCCCTCTTAGAACTTTTCTGAACTGCTGTTTTACGTCTACGTCGGTCAGGTTTGATAGCTTACAAAATTACCTTTTAAAATTATATACCACAATCCCTAATTCATTGGGACAGGATTTCCTCCCAGGCACTATAGCGTCCCGCGATTAGGGCTTGTGTAATCACCAGTTACCTCTGACGCTTTACAAATCATCTACAATAGATGCAAAGGCCAGTTTTTTTAATTCATTGGACAGAAATGGTAAAAAATTATCTTGACGAAAAATGATAGTTACATAATAAATAAATATACTTATATCATGGACATTCCACACAACACTTTCTAGAGCCTAAACTAAGCAGAGCTGCTAATGACGTAATTTTGTTGAAGTGCAGGGTGTCAGGATGCAATAAATAATGATAGCGGAAATATAACAGGAATATTCCGTGACACTTTATAACGGCAATTATGTCCCTAACAATATAGGGGTAAGTTTAATAATAGAAAAAGAAGCCATTAGAGGGTTCAATCGATTTTTTCTAATGCACCACGGGTTTTCCATATAATTGCACCCCAATAGAATGCTTACCCCTTAAGCGGCTTTTAAACATATAGGGGCGGTTTTATAAATTGACTAAAAGGGCGTAAAATAATCCACCAATCATGTTTGAATTTTTTCTATCACCAACAGTAATTTTATCATCATCATTATCCTGCCACCCACTGCTTGGCACTAGGTCTCCCCTATCCCCTAGTTCTAGTAGGTACCTAGTTCAATTAATTTTTCAAGTTAATAATAATAATCTTAATTAGGGCTTCACAAAAATGTAACCTAACAAACATACCATGTACTATTCATGTAGTTATCTACAGCCTACCTTATTTTAACACACCTCCAAAATTCACAATCATAACTTGCATTATACATAAGTTACACATTATAAAGATAAGATTTGACTTATGCAGGCACAGGAGTACATGGCTGAGCTCTAACTCCTAAGTTTAGGATATCAGTAGGTACCCCTCCTTGTTATCGGTCAGTTCAATTGCAGACAGCCTCTAGGCCAATATAGTAGGTATAGACAGTCGTACCAACATAGGCTAATTAACTTTAATGCGAACGGCACCCATATAATATAATAGCCTAGAAATACCTATAAACTAAACTAAGTATCACTACATACATAGGTACCCAATACGGTAATAGGTAATAAGGTTATACCATTGAGGAAGAGCCTTTTATTTAGTTTGTGGGTTAAACTTAGTGTTACTCACAAGCATGGCAATATAGAACAAAACGTTGTTTTATTACGATAAATAGGTTTGCGTTTGACTGCGAACTCACCTGATGTTAGATGATGATGCGGTCGAGGGTGTAGCACTCTAACCTGGAAGATACCTCTGTTGACTCTACTCTTAAAAACATTCATTTCTATGTGTTCGGAAAAACAAACGCTGGCAAGGAATTCCACTCCTTGGCTGTCCGTAATATAAAAGTTAAAGAAAAGTTGAAAAAGATTGGAAAAATATAATCCAATATGTTCAACTGGTAGCAGACGCTTTCTGAGCCATCTTCTTAAACCGAGCTCTGGGTCAGGAGGTGCTTCATTCTCCAGTTCATTCATAGTCGCAATCCGAGAACCTTTGTTCCCTATCCTATTTCCTATCTTTATTCGTAAGAAAAATACATTTTGTGCCGACTTCACGTAATGGCATAAGGGAGAAGGAAGAAGAAGAAGAGGTTGTCGTCACTTCGTTCTACATGACCGGCTCATTTCCACTTCAATTTGCTAATTTTTTAAGAGAGAGCTTTGCCAGTGACTGGTTCTACGGTGGTTTTAGATTAATAAAACCTTGCACATCTAACGCATCTTTAAAAAAAAATAGATCTTGAAAGGTAGATATTGGTTCGGATGAAAAGTTCAACTCATTCCATTCCGCGTCCGTAAATACATACTTAGAATACTTACAATATAACACCCAGACAGAGAACAAACGTCTGTGTTCAGCACACAAATAAATAAATAAATAAATATTGTGGACAATTCACACAACACTACCCAGCCCCAAACTAAGCAGAGCTTGTAATATGGGAACCGGATAGCTGATATAATACTTGAATACATTTTTTTTTTGTAAATACATACTTAGAATACAATATAACACCCAGACAGAGAACAAACATTTATGTTCACCGCACAAATATTTGTTCTCGGTGGGGATCGAACCCACAGTAAGCTCGTTTGTATATCGTTTATATAAAAAAATATACCTACTTAACAAACTTTTACTTTCTACTAACCCAGAAGATGTTGTTATCATTTTAAATACATGATTGAATAAAATATTTTGCATAAATAAGTAGGTAAATTTGAGTTGCTTTTCTAAATTAACAATTGAGACTCAATCACTAACATAATGATCAACATTTTTATGTAGCTAAAATGATAAATCAAAGCTCATTATAGATTTTTCAGATACGAATGTATAAAAAAATCACTATCTACCTTTCTGGCTAAAGGTGGTTTAACTACTGGGTTGGTGGGTTAGGTTAGTTTTTAATAAAACAAAATGATCACATTTATAATATAATTATAAAAAAATGGCAGGAATTACAAATTTAGGTAAAATCACTACGTGTACATAAATTAGAAAACTTACAAATTAAGTAGGTAAGAGTAAAATTTGGACCTGCCTGATAACCGCGCCAAGATCTTTTGGTAGAGAGACCTAGTGCGGGTGCAAAAGATGCAACTGGAAGTACAAAAGAGTAGGTAAACATCTTCGAAAAGTGGTTAGATTAAAAATTAATATTGTAAAGTTTTACAAAAATGTATAAAATACCTCTAAATTTAAAGGCGGACAGATTTTACCAATTTCCAATCATAAAACATCGTGATAAACAAACATTGTATACTTAGATTTAATTACGTATTCGAAACAAAACGGTAGGAGAATTTAGAAGTTAACTGTTTAATCAATCCATTTCGATAAACGGTAAGACAATTTAAAAACGGTAGGAGAAGTGAGAAGATAATTATTTAATCAACCCGTTTCGACAGAGTAAAAAAAGAACACTACAAAAAAATCACACAACGAGACGACATCAAGTTGCTATGGCTAGCCCATAGCGGGGGACAAAAGGGTTGATTGGGCGGCAAAATATATTTAAATTGCCCATCCCAAAGCCATACAAAGAGCTGTAGCCACATGGTAGCGCGTTATATTTGCGCTAAACAACAGGCAGTAGTCGACCCCGAATACCGTGCAACGGAATGAGAATGCGATCAGCATCTTTGTTGCTCTCGTCTACCGTTCGTCTCTACAAACACTAGTGCCTCTGGCCGGCTGTGATTTGATCGATAGTCAGTAAGTAATCCCCTAAAATGCCGAGGAGGAACAGGCAGTTGCCGCTGAACACGAAGATCACTCCAACGTCACTAGCCCGCAAGGTTTCCAGCTTCTCACCAAACTGCACTAGGATAGATAGAATGACGATGAGTTTTATTGGGCCATAAGCTAGTTCTTCTGGGCTCATTTAGCTCTGGACCTGACTTGACACCTGTAGCCAAAAAAAATGTTGTCAGGGATTCCGATATTTAAAAAACTATAAATCTTTTTGATGTTCTCTTTTCTATTCGATTTTATATGCTTAAAGTATTTTTTATATTATTTATAAAGCTCGTGTGAATTTAAAACAAGGTTGTTAATTAATGACGGGCTTCAAAAAAAAACAATAATAAGTAAACTTTATTGCGGACAACTTAGAGTAACTAAAAACTAGTACATCAAAGAAAAAAATACATTGTCCTGCAATAGGCGGTCCTATCGCTTGGAGCGATTTCTCCCAGACGACCTTAAAATAGCCGTAAATGATAGAACTGCGCTATAAGCTATAAGATGGTATTTTTTTTTAACTTTAAATATTTAGAACCACCCTACTTTTAGTTCCAAAATTCCTGTATCATTAAATGCATCCAACTTGTCTTAACTTTTTTCTATATAGATGATTAACATTAAACACAACTGATAATAATATTTGTGTGAAAAATTCAAAGGCTCCACATTTTTCTCCTTCATTTTTCTAAATTACACTCGTGCGAAGCCGGGGCGGGTCGCTAGTAACAAATACAGCCTTTAATGCAGCGGTAATGCTAATGTGTAAGTATTTTTGAAATCGGTCTAGTAGTTTTTAAGTTTATTCGTTACATGCAAACATAACATAAATGCTTCCTCTTTACAATACTTATTAGTATATTTTACCAACGTAAATAATGTAAAATCTTTAAATCGAAATTATTTCGATGGGCATTTTCAACCAAGGGCACAAACAACTTTCTTACAAAAAATTATACTTCAAAGTGTTTCCAAAACTTCGGGAGCCTTAAAATTGGAAGGATTCAGTACGTTAGGTTAGCAATTTATTAAGAGGCTAGAAATATTTAGGTAGAGAATTAAGTTTTTATAAATAAGCTAGTTTAATAATCCTTTGAAATATTTATTCATGATAATGAAAAAAAATATTGTTTTACCGGATATGGTTTTTTAAGACACAATTTACTTAGTAGGTAAAGTTATATTTTTCCTATAATTTCACTAGGTACGGCAAAAATCCCGGAATAAAAATATCCACTCAATAACATTATCGAAACGTAAAGAGAAACTGCAGCAGAGTCGAATAGGAAAATAAAAACTCCGTGAAACCAAAGACAAACTTACCTCAGTACACAGCGCAGTCCTCACAAAATTCGGAATATCGCAACGTCACTTCAGGTTAAGAGCTATTCTTAAAGTGTGTCCTGCATCGAGACGAGGAGATTTCGGAGCTAGCTATTGATTAATTGCAAAGGACGGGGTGAGCTGGTGGGGGTGTGTGAGCCGAACGGCTTTACAGGAACTAGCTGTGTTGGAGTAAGACGAATGCACCAACCGCCTCCTACGGTAGCTTGGTACACCCGCGCGCAGAGGGTGCGCGTGTGCAATACCGTTAAGGCCTCGATACTCGCCAATTCGTTAGGTTCAGAAGCTTCTAATTCTACGAATAATAAAATATATAATTTTTAAAATAATGCTACCGTTAAGATAAATATTTAATCTACCAGGTAGGCGAAGGAAATAAATATACATGTTTATTATAACGTCAAAAAAATTAAAATCGCGTACTACGTCTATCATCCACTTTAGGAACATTTAGTTTTTAGAAAATTTGACGAGTTTCGTGACAATCGTAAGCGCCACGTCGCGTCGGCAGGATACCGTTGTTTTGAATTTTATAGCGGTGATTTTACAGTGCAATATTGTATTACTAATTTAGCTGAAGGGTGATTTTCCTCCGGATAGCTAGTTATTGATTCATGCGAGGTTCATTTCTAATGTAGCCGCCCCTTTGCCAAAGCCTTCGGGATAGAGCAGGATCGGCAATGCTAAATCCGGAAATTGTGCTGGTGCAATCGAGAGAGCAATATCATAGTATCGTTTCGGGTTCCGGTGCGCCAGGTCGTTTCGTGTCGCGTCGGGTTCCTAATAAATTCCTGTTCAAGACGTTCTATTTGCTGGTTCTACTTGTTGCAGTGTAGTTTTTGGCGCCTTTTACACGAATTGGTAAGTTACTAAAGATAATTTACACAGGCTCGTTGTTGCTCGTCGCTTTTGTAAAAAGGTCCGACGGCGGCGACGACGGCGTTGGCGCGCGGCATCGTTGTAAGGACTGGTTGGTTATCTATTATTATCTATCTATGTTAAAATTAACTAAAAAAAGGTGAGGCATATTTTTAGATAATAGATAAATTAGTGCAGGCAGACGGCGGCATTTGCATCTCGTTGCGGAACGGGTCATTCAGCCAAAATTGGCCTAGTAAGTAATATAATTATCTTAAATTAATAAGAGATTTGTTGACCTACTTCTTTTTACTATAGTGTTGCTGGTTTTTTCGAAGCGTGGTGAAAGTGCCCCACAAAGATACTCTTTTCGTACACTACCCCACTTACGTTTTTGTAAGTAAGTATATGTTACCATTCATTAATCTAGGTTTCTAATAGGTAAAGTAGATGTAGTAGGTTACCTATTTGCATAAATAAATCAACGGATAAGTTTTCAGTTTTTATTTGTCGCGGAACTCGTAAAAAACTCTCTCGGGATAAAATAGGCTTTCTTTCATAGTAGGTAGCAATAAAGAAAATCGGGGAAAGTCTGTGGAATGCGCAACAAGTGCCGGAGCTTGCCAAGTTTCAGTTCGTTCCAGTCACAACATACGAATAACGAACGACGTAGGCCGACGGCAGGGGAAACGACGCCGGCCGACGGCAGGGGGAAAGCCGACCCGACGGGTACCCGGGCCTGGGAATCTTCTTGAAAAACACCGAGTCTTTTATTTATTATGTCTATTCTTTTATACCGAGCTGACAAAGTCAACAGGTTTTTAGCCCATGCTTATTGGAACGTTTAGGAAGATGGGATAAATCTTTTGTTGAATCAATGTTTTGCCTCATAACCTTTTTGCTTTGATTTCAATTTATTTATTTACACTTCCAATTCAGGGAAATCTAGGAAATTAATTTGTGATTTTTTTTCAAGATATCTTCTAGGAAAATTGCTAATTTGGCCCTTTTAGCTTTGAGCTAATTCGACAGGGCTATTAAAGAAGCGTAGAGCTTCAGAGGTTATCTTCCATTTATGGCCCAGGGAAACACTGACAAAGGGTTAAAGAAACTAACATTGTACTTCCAAAAACGGAATATGTTAATTATCAATTGGAATAATTGTTAATTGTGAAATAATCATAGAGGTTTTTAAATATTTGTTAACGTCTAACTCCGTTACTTAAAACTGGTTTGATAATTTATTTTTTTATCTGAAAGGTAAACTGGTTTAACTTCCAGATTGGTCCTTAAATTTCAACAAAATCGGATCAGAAATTTAAAGTAGTACTTATTCCAAGTTTTTAAACCTAATCAAATCAAATCAAAAGTGTATTTATTCAGTTCAATTCCAAGAATCAATTGGAACGTCTTAAAGCTAGGTGAGTCTAGGTGCCAGTTCCACGCAACCAAGCCTAGAAGAAATAAATACAGTTTTACTTAAATACTTCTCATTTCTCAACCGATAGACGCTTATAATTTGTTGTAAAGTTACGAGTGTGGAGAGGGGTGCAAGGGGTAGCTTGCGGGCGGGGAAGTGAGTGGGCTGGCATGATCGAGTCCTCTTCTAACACACCGGTTATGGATTGGACAGAAAGCGATGAAATATCATATTTGCTTTGAGAGAAAACGAGAAAACAAATGATGGAGGGGGAAATGGGAGGAGCTTGTTTAGCCCCACTCTTGCTATAAAGACAGCGCCCGCGTCCCGCGGTGTTATTCGTTTATTTTCCGTTGGCAAGTAAACTGGGCTCTCGCTCTGACTTATAATTACCATATTTCCCAAAAATAATTTTATTTGAGTGTGTGGTTGGAGCGTTCCAGAGTTGGTAAGTTCCTTCCAGTTTGGGAAGTTAATCTCTGTTCTCGGGAGACGGCTGGTTTGGTGCGCTGGTTTCTTCATTCATTTTTTTAAATGAGAAGGTAAGTTTAGAAACTGACTTTATCTTTATACGGCATTATTTTTAAATAATCTCAAATAAAATTATAATACATATTAAAACCAAACTGCTGAATTAATTTTGATGAAATATATTTGGGACCAATCTAAAAGAATACCATGACTAAAATATAAATTAAACATTTTCGTAAAAATATGAAAATAACGCTTATTCCTAAACGGTAACAAAAATAACAAAATACAGCTGAATTGAGAGCCTCCTTCTGTTTTGAAAAACAAAGTATTCAATCAAGCAGAAAAGGAACCTTAAATTATAATTAAGTAAATAATTTTAAATTTTGTTTGATACCTAAATAAGAATCATTTTTTATGATTGATATACTTATGGTTGAAATATATTTTCTTTTATGGGCAATTTTTTTTAATTGTGTCCAACTTTTTTATGCAATAATTGCTTAAAATACTTGAAAAGCTTAAAAGGTCCAAGTTGATAACCCGACTCCAATACCTACTAAATTGATAAAACTATAAGTAGTACTCATTTATTTATAAAAAATACACCAATCCGCAAAAATAAAAATGATCAAGATAACTTCTTTTGCTTTTGAAATTAAACCAAAAGAGATGCGGACTGTAACCCTTCCTAAGAGTCGTTTATCAAATTCGGCAATCTGCACTTGGGGTGAATTTTGGCAATTCATTATAAACGTTTTATTATGTAGACCTGAGAAATATCAAAGATTGCTGTTTTTAGAAACTAATGTTGTTTATTTTATCACGCTTTTTTAAAGTCGATTTTGAACGACATAATTATTGCCGTATTTGATGCCGTAATTGCCATACCAGTAAGTCTTTTTTGTAAAATTTTACAGATTGCCGTCTTTGATAATATTATACGATACACTGTAATGGCGTAAAAAATGTTATTTAGTTAAACGACCGGTTTCCATTTTTGAATTTCGACTTCTTTGGTTTTGCTTTTTAATATTGTTTAATTAGGAGACTTGAAAATAATTTTCTGGTTGTTCGATTCCGACACAAACTGAATTTACACAACTATGGGCAAACAAAGTATAAATGTACACTGAAATAGCTGTAATAGAATTTCACAGTGGTCTTTATTGCCGGCCAGTTATATAAAGTTGGAGAAAACTGTAGGATAACAGAAATATTAATAAAAAACCAAAAAAGTAATTTTTTCGTCATTCTTTCTTACTGGTACTCGGCATTGAATACGTGAATGAGCTTAAAACATATGTCTCAAAATAGTCGTAAAAGTCTGTTAGTTCTTTTTCTGAAGCCTCGACTGCCACGACCAACGGCTGACACTCCAACTTTATATAACTGGCCGGTAATAAGGACCACTGTAAAAGCCTATTACAGCAATTTCAGTGTACATTAATACTTTATTCGCCCATAGTTGTGTAAATTAAGTTTGTATGGAAATCGTACCCCCTTAAGTGCGGGTCGTGCGAAAATTTGAGATGCATTTTTAAAAATTCATAACTAAATAACTAAGTGACATTTTAAAAATCGCAAAAGGACTAAATTGTAGACTATACATTTGAGATTAATTCGAATTTAAGTGTGTTAAAAAAATATGCTATTTAACATGACATTCTATTTAACGCTGACATACGATTTTCATTAGAGTTAAAATGTCACTTAGTTATTTAGTTATGATTTTTTTTTTTAAATCTCAAATTTTCGCACGACCCGCTCGAGTAATTTGTCATAAATACACCAGATTTCTTTTCTTTTTCCTATTGTCCTTAAGTAGGCATGTCCTTGTTACAAGATAATCCTACTTCTAATAATGAAGCTCCAATGCGGTGCCAATCAAACTTTGAGGCGTAGGTAATAGTATAGGATCCCTAGAAGAAGGACCTTCACCGAGCTGGTTATTTAATGAAACGTATTTTATATTTAATTAAACATGCCAATAAATATATTCTATATGGGTTGCCTATCAAATTTCAGTCCAGGATATGATTAATTAATAATAAAAAAAAAAAATTTTTTTAACTTTCCACCGGTTTGTTTATTAGACAAATTCTATACCAATCGAAAGTATAGACCCCATAGAATATGCAAACGTTAGGTTGCCTATTTTTTTCCGCGCGGTCACAACTCTCGGGTAGCCAGGTATAAACAGGAAAATCGATACTAGCATTTTGCACCGGTATGTTTATTGAATAAAAATACTGGGGTCTATACTTTCGATTGGTATAGAATTTGTTTAATAAACAAACCAGTGGAATGTTTAAATTTTTTTTTTAATTATTAATTAATCATAATTATCCTGGACTGAAATTTGATAGGCAACCCATATAGAATATATTTATTGGCATGTTTAATTATATATAAAATACGTTTCATTAAATAACCAGCTCGGTGAAGGTCCTTCTTCTAGGGATCTTAGACTATAAGCTTTTCAAAGTTTGAGTTTGCTCAAAGGTGTATTTATTCAGTGGTATCACAAAGATCACTTTGAAAGAAAGGAAGTAGACATTGAACAAAATCTTGTAATTTATAAACTTGTAGGTTATTTTAATGATGTAAAGGGACCTGTTTTTTCTTTTACCCTCCTCAAAAAAGCCCGACTGAAGAAGTTTTTACCTCAGAAGATTATTTTCTCAACGCGCACCTAGGCACTAAATTTTAAAATGATCTTTAGCCTAGAGAAGTCCGCTCCTGGACATCCCTAGGCCACCCTATAATACATACGGATATTCTATAGGAAGAACGATTCTGAGTAGGTAAGTACTTTCCTTTTCCATCCTCCGAATTGTCGCCACAGTCTATCGGGTGAGTGAATCAACTTGAATGAAGTTGATCACAACACACAACTACTGCTAGGTTTATTTAACACCCCGATTGAGGGTGGAGGAGAGTAGCCCAGACACCCTGTCTGGGCTACTATTATTTCTTCTGTGACTCGACATCCGAATACAACGTGTCCTTGAATCTTCGTGCCCGTCCGCCGACGTAGGTAAATTACCTAGCCAGTTTTTTGGTTAAATTGAAATATCCGTAAGTACCTACTTATCTATTTTTATAGTCCAACATTTTTATTTTGGTGAAAGTAACATGAAAATCGTGAACTTCGTCTAAAGTCCAACTAACTCGCTTGGGTGACTTCTAAAATCATTTTTCTACATAATAAGTATAGGGAGTCAAAAACTTACTCTGTTACATATACCTACCTATTAGGTATAATTTATAAGGCAAGTTACCTACCCGGCTTTCGAGTGTCTTCTACTTAGGTAGAAAAATGATTGTAAAGTTACCCAAGTTTCTTCACATTAAAGGCAGGTTAGGTAGGTTAACCTAAGTTAAACCTAGGTTTACAACATTACAACAAGTGTTCTAGGGTGTGGGTATTATAGTTATATTTTTTTTTAAATAAAACTTTCATCAGCAACGAGCAATACCTACGTAAACTGATGAAATCGTTTGGTACTCTCTCCTCTGAACCCGATTGACTCCCATTCACTTTCGCGATTCCGTTCACCCCGTGGAACTAGGAAGTTCACATTGTATGATGTTCAGCCGCCCTGTTCCTACCCAGTGGGTGACCCACCCCAACACCCCAAATAACGTCTGCGACAGAGGTAGGTCGGCCCCAATAAGAACTTTTTGGTTCTTGGTTAAAGAGATTCCCTTTTATGCGCGTAGTAAATGAATGTTTGATGATGAAGAGTAGGTAGGTACCTGATATTGTCTAAGCTGATTACCTATAGGTAGGTACCTATTTACCTATAAGTATATAGTTTAAGCGTAGGTGTAACCGCTAGCTCTACGTTGCTTGCTGCAGGGTCGAGAGCCACGGGTTACTATGAACAGCAACCGCTCTAACACCAGTAGAAATAAGCACTTGATTGAGCGGTTGCTATCGAATCAAAGAACAATGCGGCAACATTACCTATTTTTTTCTGGCCGCAATCATCCGAATGTAGCCAAGAAAAACATCCTGATAAAATCATAGTTTCATGAAAGAACTCGCGTTGACTATCTCAGACATTTCTCATCAATGCCCCGGTCGGTCTGGTCTCAACACACAGAAATAGTAAAACCAAGTGAAACTCTACCTTCAGCACAGGAATCTATTTAATACTGCGTTCAAGCTTGACGTCATCATCAAACTGTCAATGTCATTGTCATACGCTCCCTCACAACTGACATCTGTCAATATGGCTCTGTTTTGATTTTGTTAGAATAAAATTTAGTTTTCGCCTGCGGTCTATTCCGATGTACTGCGGCTTCGGAAAAATATAAATAAAAGCTGAAACATAATTTTGTTACGTAGATTCTGTACTCAACTATTCAGGTGAGAGAATAAGGGTCATTTATGAGATCATATGACTCAAGTGAATGATACAAAGTGTTTCGTAACATTTTTTCATATTTTTCTCGGTGTTTTAATGCATTTTTATAATACGTAATACCTATGCGAAAATATTCTAGTGTAAATAAATAATAACCAATCAATCAAACTCATTCAAAAGCCATTAATTAGAATACTAGCCAAAATATTTACAGTATTTTAAAAGCAAAGGGTCTGCAATAAAATCGCTAAGCAGAGCTTTTATTGGGAACCCTACAGCTGTTATAATAACTTATAATTTTTTTTTGTAAATACTTACATGTTTAGAATACAATATAACACCCAGACAGAGAAAACATTATTACTTCTACTATTATACATATAAATAGTTATCTGGCACCAAAAATACACATTTTTCTTTCATTCTCTTTGTTTTAAAATTTCATGATAGATATATAGAATTTTTTTAGAATCGTACCTTAATTCGGGTAAAAAATTAGCCTGTAATTTTCTGACCTCTAAACTACCACTACTTAGGCAAAGAACCATGTTGATGTATGCTGTATGAAAAATTTAAACATATCTATCCAATACTAGCCTATGTGCCCTTCTAGGCTGTAATGTATCTCTGTACCTAATTTCATCCAGAACCGTTCAGATGATGATTCAGAAGTTGGTGGGATTAGGTCACAAATTTGGACTGGCCTCTCAGCCCAGTTGGTAGTAACTCTGCCTTCTGCGCCGTAGGTCGTGGGTTCGATCCCCACCGAGAACAAATATTTGTGTGGTGAACGTAGATGTTTGTTCTCTGTCTGGTTGTTATATTGTATAATATGTATGTATTTACAAAAAAAATATTTAAGTATTATATCAGCTATCTGGTTTCCATAGTACAAGCTCTGCTTAGTGTGGGGCTAGATAGTGTTGTGGGGATTGTCCGCAATTAAAAAAGAAAAAACAAATAGTTGGATAGGATTTGATAGCCAGCTGGAAAAAAACCAGTAATATATTGCTTCTTGGCCTATCTAAAAAATAAGGTTAACCCACATTTTGAGCATGGCAGTGCTTAGAGTATGTACCATTTATAACACCATTTTAGAGAAGGCCATACTACTACCGGTACTTATGATAACGTAAAAAAAAATTGATTTGAAAAAAACCCAGTCCACATTGATGAGTATATCCTCAAAGGGATACATGTATGTGTATAATTCATATGAATAATAAATATAGATAAGACTTGACTTTTAAAAACCTGACCAAAAGTTCATAATAATTATCAGCCTGAAGAAGACCACTGCTGGATATTAGGCACTAGACATTTCCAGAAAAAAATATACTAAGCACTCTTCATTCACTTCCCGTGATCTTAATAATTTAATCTGTGAGGCATCCTGCATTACTTCTGGTTGGTGATCGCCATTCAAGAACTTTTATTCCCCAATGGTTGTCGGTTCTTCAAAAAGTTACCTGTATTCATTATTTTCTGTTCTCTGTCCTGGGGCTATAAATTATTTTTAAAAAAGTACCTGCCTATTATATCAGTGATCTGGTTCAAAATATTTAATTACCTATTGCTAGAGTAGAATGTTCTAAAAGTTTTTTTTGTTTTTATTTAACTAAGTTGACAAACAAGCATACGGCCAACCTGATGGGAAGCGGTTACCGTAGCCTATGGACACCTGCAATACCAGAGGCACAAGCGCGTTGCCGACCCTTTAAAACTTTCAAAACGCCCTTTTTGAAGAACCCCATGCTATAGTCCTTAGGGAAAGCCTCAGCATGGAGATCATTCTATAGCCTGAGTGTTCGCGGGAGGAAGTTCCTCTAAAACCGAACGGTGCGCGACCACCCAGGTTCTAAGGTGTGAGGATGAACTCTCTGCCTAAGGCGAGATTGATTTATTTTTAAAAATATGTTTCTTTTGTCGTAGCATGACAAGCAAGCACGTGTCGCACGTCCGCAAGCTATACAAGCTCGTCCTGCGACTTCACCGGAGCCTGCCAGCAGACCTCAGGTTCCTTGGGGACAGCTACGCTAAAGAGGAATTCCGGCTTCATAAAAATTGCAAACCTGAAGAAGCACAGATCTTCCTCAACGAGTGGCAGGTACACATTCTTTTTATGCCATTTTGTATCTTGTATTGGACTCTTGTGTCCGCAGTTAGGCTATAAGTCGGTCCATTTTGCGTCAGGATGTGCTGGCTATAGCTATAGGGAGCTATAGCTATAGGATAGGTTATAGCTATAGCAGAAGGGAGGGGGCCTCACACTTCCTGGGGGCTTCACAGGAATGACAAGTACTGGGGCTTTGTACGCCATTATTGACAGACGAGCCAGCAGTGGACTTCTTCTGAAAGCGGTGACCGTCGCCTATGGCCTGCAACATCAAGAGACACTGCCCGGCTGTTAGGAAAAGCTAGATTGGCCTGGCGATCTATTTTTAAGTAGAGGTCGGTTTGCTGGTCGATATTCAATCCGTTCGAATTAGGGCGAGCTGGCATTTCTATTTCTTGGTTAAATAATAGAGTAGAGACTGCTTATTTGATGATCCAGGTACTAGGTATAGGTACTTTATAAAGCGTCATCATCTTTAAGAACTCCACTGCTATATTGGCCATGGTACAAGCTTTGCTTAGTTTGGGACTAGATACTGCTGAGCAGAATGTCCGCAAATATAAAAAAACAGCTGATACTTAAATACATATCTTTTTAAAACATACTGATAACCGATTTTGGGAATAGGACATCCCTAGTCGGACCGAGCGACGGAAGACAGGAAGAAGAAGAAGAAAAAGATGGGGTTGTAATGCGTAGTTGTATTGTTTGCCGTGTAATAAAGTAAAACAGACTTGTAGCTATATTTAATGGAGAGTTTCGCCGTAACAATACTTAGAATATATCACCCAGATAGGACAGACATCTAGTTCACCAAGCAAATATTTGTCCTCGGTAGAGATCGAACCCACGTTGTGCCGTGAGCCGTGACACCTGCCTAGCAATGATGTGAAGCTATGAAACATTTATAGAATCGGCGGCATTGCATATTAGTGGATTCCTGTGACGTCATTGTGAAGCTGTGTTCACTTAAGGTTGTTCGATTCCGATACAAACTGAATTTACACAACTATGGGCAAACAAAGTATAAATGTACACTGAAATAGCTGTAATAGAATTTTACAGTGGTCTTTATTGCCGGCCAGTTATATAAAGTTGGAGAAAACTGTAGGATAACAGAAATAATAATAAAAAACCAAAAAGTATTTTTTCCGCCATTCTTTCTAACGGGTACTCGGCATTGAATACGTGAATGAGCTTAAAACATATGTCTCAAAATAGTCGTAAAAGTCTGTTAATTCTTTTCTGAAGCCCCGACTGCCACGACCAACGGCTACCACTCCAACTTTATATAACTGGCCGGTAATAGGGACGACTGTAAAAGCCTATTACAGCTATTTCAGTGCACATTAATACTGTATTCGCCCATAGTTGTGTAAATTAAGTTTGTATGGAAATCGTACCCCCTTAAGACGCGAATTTTCTCCGATAAATCGTTTCTCTTGGAACGACTACCGAAATCCGAAGACGAACAAAGGTCCAAGACTTCGGAGATCGGATTACGGAGCTCAAATGGAGTTGGTCAGGACACATTGTTAGGCGTGGTGATGATAGGTGGAGTAGGACAACAACCGAATGGTGGCCAAGAACACAGAACACGTATAGGGCGCCCTGCAGCAAGATATATGGATGATATAGTCAAAGACGCAGAGCGGAAATGGGTTGGACTGGTACAGGATCGAGGTAGATGGCACAAACTAAGGGAGGCCTATACCCAGCAGTGGGTGTAGTTGGGCTGTGGATGATGATGATGATGGAACGCCTACACCCTGAATCGGGTATCAATGTCTTTTCAGGCTCTGCCTAATCTAATTTTTGATCTTTTTGGGGCGTAACAGATAAGTGAGTGCACTATGCTTCTATAATATAGATTATTTATTTGGAAAACCCATGCGAATACTCGTTTTGAACATTTTCATCCTTTAGGTGAACCATAGGCTCGATGGCGTAGCGTTTAACGCACATTAGATCGTGGGTTCGAATCCCAGCACTCTGTTCAAACCTTCGAGCATTGCTATATCAGATTTTTGTGGATTGGCGTTTAGTTAGCGTTTGCTGGTGGTGGCTGTTTTTTAATACTTACACAGTTGTTTTATACATAGATTTAGGAAAGCTGAAATTCTATATAGCATCGGAAGAGTTGCGCGGCGACGTCTACAGATTTCCATAGAAAATCGATAGTTAGCGAGTAAGCATTCAGTAAACAGATGGCGACGTATCAATTTGAGCTGTTTTCACATTTTACTATTAGAAGATCTTTGATCAGTGGTGCTGTTGCTGGTTGCTGCACCGGCCCCTGCAAGATATCCGTTGATTTTCTGAAGACATTGCATACAATTGAATCTTTTGAAACTCCTAAAAGCTAGTTGAATCTAGGTGACAGTTCCACGTGATCGAGCCTAGAATTATGCGTATTTTAGCGTTGTGGGATCTGTATGGCGTCTAACCTAATGTTTTACCGACTTGAAGACCCGCCACAGCTACGCACGGGATAAAATAATCTAGAATTATCCACGTTTTGGCAGACTGTGAAAGCAAGAGAAGATTTTGTGGAGCAACTACTATTCCCTTATGTAGAATAAACAAATAATTATTTTTAATATCGAATGGTTGAAGATTTTCACTGCGATGTACTCGTAGTAGGTATGGACTTTTGCATTTTAACTCTGGAGCAAAAGGTTTGCGCACATCTAGATCTAAGCCTGCAGTGGCGATCAGTGAATCACTGTCAAAGTTCGCGGCTGTCTGTGTAATAGCCCCTTCCCACCGGTGTGTGATATCGCGCACGGAGGCGGATCAGCTCGCACGACACACCATGGGAACGGTCTTATGCGCCGAGGTGCGCGGTAGCACAGGAGCCCTTTCTGTGTACGTTGCCGTGCGTCGTCGTCGGCTGTGCGTGATGATCTGCCTAACCACGCACCGTAGGAAGGCAGCATAACAATGATAGCGCAAAATGGCCACCACTCCACATATGCTAAAGTTGCCTTAGCTCATACAGCCCTGGTTTTAGTGTTTCTTCAGCTTATTTGTTTATTGATATAGATTTTCTTCAATCTTGAAGTGTTTTGGACTTAGGAACTTTGGATTAGAAGGAGACAGCGAGCTGTGGATCTGTTTTGTAGGGCTTCTTCATAAAT
The DNA here is from genome assembly GCA_939531255.2 of Thera britannica. Taxonomy (NCBI): domain Eukaryota; kingdom Metazoa; phylum Arthropoda; class Insecta; order Lepidoptera; family Geometridae; genus Thera; species Thera britannica. The sequence goes on from OW618044.2 coordinate 5,627,519, forward strand.
CATCCTTTTGCATCCTTGCGGCGAGCTGATGCGATTCATATTTTATTAGGTGTTCTAACCGCCCGAGACGCTAGTAGAACGAGTAGGTACGATTCTCGAAACGACGTGACAAATATTTGCCTGTCCTATATTGGTTGGTATTATGTATACCCAACAGTTACATCAATAAATTATCAATTTTATTATTAACTAGTGGCCGCCCGCGGCTTCGCTCGCCCGTTCCCGTAACACCCCGTTCCCGTTGCTTTTTCGGGATAAAAAGTATCCTATGTCCTTCTCCCGGTTCTAAGCTACCTCCCCACTAATTTTCTGCCAAATCGGTTCCGCCGTTCTTGAGTTATAAATTGTGTAACTAACACGACTTTCTTTTATAAATATAGATATTGATACGCAACAGTTTTTTGTCAGCTATATTCATCGTCATCAGGCTGAAGAAGTCCACTGCTAGTCATATTCTATTAAGAACGATTTGAAACCATGCAACGCGATTTCTTGCGATTTTTTCTACGAGTATGATGCCAGTCCATTTTCTGCGCTTCAGCCTCAAGTTCGCGGTCGCTATTCGAAAACGTTTATTCCTCAGCGGCTGTCTGTTCTATACGAGTATGACCTGCATCTTGCCACTTCAACTTGATAATGTCGATAACCTTGGTTCTTCTATTATTACCTCACTATTATTCTGGCCGGAGTATTTTCACGCTGTGAAATTTCCTTACCATAGCCTCCAAATAAAAACAGCAGTACTAGTTATAAAAACCACATTATAGTTGCGAATTAAGTTCTGGCTTTTTAGGGTTCCGTAGCCAAATGGCAAAAACGGAACCCTTATAGATTCGTCATGTCTGTCTGTCTGTCTGTCTGTCTGTCTGTCTGTCTGTCTGTCCGGCCGTGTCACAGCCATTTTTCTCCGAAACCATAAGAGCTAGACTGATGAAACTTGGTGAGTAGATGTATTCTGTGAACCGCATTAAGGTTTTTACACAAAAATAGAAAAAAAACTATAAATTTTGGGGGTCCCCATACTTGAAACTGAAACTCAAAATTTTTTTTTTCATCGAACCTATACGTGTGGGGTATCTATGGATAGGTCTTCAAAAATTATGTTGAGGTTTCTAATATCGTTTTTTTCTAAAACTATAAATTTTGGAAGTCCCCATACTTGAAACTGAAACTCAAAAATTTTTTTTTCATCGAACCCATACGTGTGGGGTATTTATGGATAGGTCTTTAAAAATGATGTTGAGGTTTTTAACATCGTTTTTTTCTAAACTGAATAGTTTGCGCGAGAGACACTTCCAAAGTGGAAAAAAGTTGGTCCCCCCCCCTCTAACTTCTAAAATAAGAGAATGATAAAACTAAAAAAAATATATGTTGTACATTACTATGCAAACTTCCAACAATATTTGGTTTGAACGAGATCTAGCCAGTAGTTTTTTTTTTATACGTCATAAATCGTAAACCGCAATTTACCTTTCAACGAATTACAAAAACCTTTATATTATGTTATTTGATGCTACGGAACCCTTCATGGGCGAGTCCGACTCGCACTTGGCTGCTTTTTTTTTTTATATTTAGGGACACTATATCAGCATCGAACTAAGCAAAACTTGAGCTATCGGAACTAGATAGTTGAATGTACAAAAAAGTGTATTAGTACAGTACTAGTAGTAATATATAGGTACTTAGAACACAATATAACACCTAGGTAGAAAACAAACATCTGTATTCACCACACATATATTTGTTGTCGTTGGGGATCGAACCCTCAAGCTACAGCGTTGAAGGCAGAGCTACTACTGACCCACTGAGCTGAGTGTGTCTGGGTACCAAATCAAGTGCTTTGACGTTTTCTGGTACTTTTCTGGACGTTTCATGGCTCTAAATAATATCTGATGTATTTTATTTATCACAGAACTACGCCGCCGTCATGTCCCGCCAAGTTGCCCCAGTCAAGCCAGGATCAAGTCACGTTCTGGATGAAAAAGAACAAGAAGTTGTCGAAGGTGAACAAAAGCAAAAAAGCGTATGTGAAGAGGGTGAAATCGTTGGCGAAGGAAATCATGACGACGGTGGACAAGTACATGACGTCGGTACAGGATCGCGAAACGGCGCGGAAATTAAAGAGATGACAAAGAAGGAAAAAGAAGAAGAGCTCTCGCCGGCTCCGGTCCCACTCACGCCCCCAGCAGTGAGGAGGCAGTCAACCAGAGCCCCCGTTCCAGCAACACCATCGCAAGCCCTGGTAACCGTGCACCGATCTCTTCGACCCACGCCTAGGTTCGGGTTTCACCTGCCCCAAGAAATGGTGATCCGTTTTTCAAACGAACAAATTCACCGGTTTTTCGAGCTGGGGGAGGCTGCTGGGGATCAATCCAACTTTGGCAGATTTTCTGTTCGTAGCGTGTATTATAGCCCGGCTCGCGCCCAACATGGGCAACGTCCCATTGCTCCGCCTGCTATGCGAGGGGCCGCTGCACGCGGGGCCACAGCACGCGGGGCCACAGCACGCGGGGCCACAGCACGAGGGGCCGCTGCACGAGGGGCCGCTGCATTAGTGCCCGCAATCCGCGCTCAGGCCGACCCCACCGATCCTGCTGATAGAGATGACGCCGGAAACCCAAATGAGCAAAACGCCGGAATAATTGTGAAGAAGGAGCATTAATATGTACGTATAACTTACTGTAAAGGCCTGCGCACATCTAGAGCGAGGGCGATGGGGATCAGTGAAACGGTGTCAAATATCGCTGTCATATTTGACCGCGTTTCACTGATCGCCATCGCGCTAGATGTGCGCAAGGCCTAAAATGTCCAAGTCTATCACTTACAAGTAATTTCGTATTGAGTTTTAAGATAAATTGATTTCCGGGATAAATATTTGAGGACTGTTTTTCTGTCAGCTGCCAGCTGACAGAAATACAATGCACACCCATCAGAGAACACTGGTGGCAGCCACCAGCAATTGCAATTAAATGCTTTCTTAATATGCGTTTTTTTTAGTACATTTTACACCTTATAATCTGCTTGACATAGGTTATAAATATCAGTGACCGGGTTATTTTTTGCGATAAATATTTATTAGAAATAAAATGGCTTCTAAAATAATAAAAAAGGCGCCACAGCCAGTGCTTTATAAGCTTTGTAAACAAAATCATAAAAAAATATGGCTAAGTCAAAAACTTCTAGGACAAAATGAAAGAACTTCCAAAATAATAACAAGTTTGCAGAACAATCACCATTGTTTACCACATATTCCTTCATAGGTCATACACTCATAGGACACATACTTGATATCTAATTACATACAATATCCAAAAACAAAGCAAACACAAAGATCCCGGCGTAGTGCCAACTTAATAGCGTGTCGTACCACGCGCACCAACCGGGCAAGCACTGCATTAAACACAATCTTTATTTATCTATATTTATATTCCTACCTAATTTCATCAAGATCCGTTGAGCCGATTCAGAAATGAGTGCGAACAAACATACACTACACACACATTAACTCCCTTAGCCACGGATGCATAAGCTAAAGTAGTAGTAGAGTCCTTTGTGAAGGGCTCGCCCGGGGAAGTACTACCACCATGCCTATTTCTGCCGCCAAGCAGCGTTGCTGTGTTTCGGTTTGAAGGGTGTGGTTGCCGGTTAAATTACAGGCACATTAGGCTTAACATCTATTTATTTATGCCTAACATTAACATATAAATTTTAAAAAATATATACTTAGTATTCATGTTTTAAAAAAAATATAGTATTCATGTGTAACTTCACTCTACTTACTAAAATTAGAATAATTCTGCTATACCTGTATACCGGTTATACAATTTAGGCGCTGACAACATACACTACCTCAGGATGTAGGAAACACACAGCAGTCAGGGTTGAACGACCGTATTTGCTGCAAGTGAATCTTATTTGACACGTAGGATACAGCGTCATACCACAGAACATAATGTATTGAAACTACGCGTAGAACGAACACTGTGCGCGTGCGCCCCCACATCACTCCCCCACCAATCGGGGCTTCCGTATCTCCCCCCCGCGTCTGCTCTTGACGAGGATCTCATTTCAGTATGAAACATGACACACGCACACACGCGCGTACACGCGCGCATAAGGAAATTGTGAGGGTGTGGGTAGCTGTGTAATAGGGTTTTGTATGGGATTTGGTTGAGTGTCCGGGGCGTGTCATACTACATACATTTGGTACGTACGCAATGTACCAAGGATGCAAGTTCAGTTAATACTCGCGTAAATACGGTCGGCAATACTTCGCTTTGCAGAGCATGACGCAGATTGTGTATTATTATCGTATGCACTTAATTTCGCTTCTCTAATATTATAAATAAATAACTACATTTGCGAGCTTTAAACTGGAAGGGCTTCATCACATTTTTTTTACAATTGAACAATGAACCAGGGATCCACAATCGCTAATTCATTGTACAATTATTATTGTAATCAACTCTCCCTAGAACTTCTCTGGATTGCTGTTGGGCGTCTACGCCCCGGTCAGGTTTGTTAGATAACAAAATTACCTTTCAAATGATAATCACAATTCATATAGTTCATTCATAGTCTTGAAAAACCCGCCATGAAACGATTCCAGTTTAAAGATTGCAGGTGTATTATAGTAGCTTGCCTATTTGTAATCCCTGCTTTAACAAAGCGGGCGGGCGGCCTAGAGGATCGAAGGAATAAAATCAATATTAAAAAAAGTGAAATTGCGATCATTTTGAAAACCAATAGCAAAAGACCCGAAGTTATAGTCGGTGGTTCTGAATAGATAACCGGAAAAGCAACACATTTCCTATATTTATTATTTTATTTTTTCCAACCATTTGCTCTTTAAAATAAAACTTGTTATTATTGTAAATAAAACTACTTGTAAAAACCTACCAAATCAATAGTAAATAGATGGAAAATCAGGAATTAACCTCGCATACAGATAAATAAAAAAAAACTATTCTACTCTTACAATAGGAAACCATTTGTAAAAACGCACACAAAACACTGTAAATTTTGGTTTTATTACCAAAGTTACAATTTTTTCACCATAATGCATTGTTTTTATTTTTATGTACTAAATTTTTGCTTAAACCTTTCAAAATTCAAAATTGTTCTCCAATATAATCTTTAGGCCAGAATCAAGAGATACGCTCTTACCGCACCGTACGTTAAATCCTAAATGATAAAATTACCAAATAATTTATATCCCACGGCATTTTGTGCGCGGTTTTTTCTAGCTTTTTATGTATAATTTTTAATGTGTAAGTATCTGCGTTTTAACAAACGCTTAGATTTTAAGAACTTTATATTCATAATTATCTCGATGTCGTAAAATATGATAGGCTAAGTTTTTCAAATATATCTAAGTATTAATAGTAAGTAATAGTAGTTTTAATTTTGTCTAAGTATTTATTTTTAATATTAACTCAGTTATTATAAGTTGAATAAGCTTATCTTTGGATTTAATTCGGTATATTTTGTTCTTTTTTATATGCCTAAAATTCTACTAAGCAGGTAAAACTAGATATGTTGCGCCGTTCTAAAATGTTTGTAAGAAAAAAAAAAGAGGTTTGATACAATCAACGATCACTTTATTTTGGACTGAAATCCAACAACAAAGTATAAATTAAAACAACAAGAAAATAATGAGAAACGTTCTTATTTTACCGGTGGATTAAAGATAAAAAAAACTCCTTATTTACAAAAGTATTATTACTTACAACTCATCAAGTAAACACAATTTGCGAGATCTTATTTTTTAGAACCTTTGTTTTTTGTTTAATATTAAAACACGATAAACCTTAATATAATAACGATATAAATGCATTCTTTACATTAAAAAAGTTTTAGATCAAACCTTATTTTCGCAGTAAAGTAGTTTAGTTTGTAAGAGAATCAATTACACCTGAAAAAGTATCGTGCGACGTCTTTAAAACACACGTATTTTTCAAACATTGTAATGAAAAAATATTGGCATGCAAACTTATAGATATAAAAAAAGATAATAACCGCACGGTACGAACTCAACACACGATCACAACAATTGTTTTAGGTCAACCGCTTTTAGCTTTATAAGTATACATAATATAAGATTTGCCATTTTATAAAGTTAAGTTAGGTTAACCTTAATGGTTTATGTTGTAAGGTTAGTTTTAGGGCCCAGCGAGACGAAAGTCCGGGGAAAATCTGGCGCTTCCGAAAACCATAGTTCTTGTATCCTCGTATGCAATGCTTTTGATGTTGTGAGTAGTGCGCCCTTCTTTTGGTTTCAACACATGAAAGAGCTATGCAGCCACTGAAATAAGGAAAGTTTCAATAATTAGTTTTGTTAATATGACAATAGCACAAACCAAATGGGTCCCACAAGGTCATCAAAGTTCCCCGGAGAATAATCTTTATTAATTTTATATCGCTTTAAGAGGACTAATGGCTCGAACACACCTAGTTCGCTGGCGGTAGCGATCAGTGAAACGCTGTCAAATATCGCTGTCAGATTTGAGATTTGACAGCGATTGTTGACAGCGTTTCACTGATTGCTACCGCCAGCGAACTAGGTGTGTGTGTTCGAGCCTTTATTGTTCGTATTGGGCTAGACACGACAGATGGATATCATTTGTTTTGTTTAGCCCGATACATTACACATTACATCTAGTGGGGCTGGTTCACACTGCGTGGTTTTGTTGCGGTTTCTAATGTTTTTGATTCCTTATCTCACTCAGAATAATTATCTCACTTCCGACAAAGACGATCACAAAATTCGAAAAAATATCACAAATTAGTGGAATCTCACGCAACTTCGTTCGCGATCTTTCGATGCATGGAATCTTTTTCCTAGTGCACTCTTACGCAACATCAGATATCTACCCTCCAAATTTCATACTCCTAGGACCATTCGTTTCAGTTGTGCGTTAATGCGTTTATAATTAACGCACAACTGCAACGAATAACAATATGTTTGAGTCAACAAACAAAAAAATATTTGCGATCGTATGTCAATATGGCCGCAAATAATTTTTCAAAGAAACAAACGCAATCTAAGGATTGCCATAAATATTCTCGTACAAAAATCTAGAACAGCTATGGCAAGAATAATGTTGTACCTAATTAGCTACTATATCTACTCTCGGAGTCGGAGTGAGGTAATTACAGTGGAATATTTGGAATATTTTAACTTTGACTAGATTGTTTTGGGTGGTTTTAAGTTTGTCTTAGATGCCGTACCCCAGGGATAAGATTCTAGTTCACTGCAGCCTCAAGAGCATTTTAAAACAAGTTAACTGGTTTCTGCAATATCATTTCGTAAACATCCAGCAAATTTTGGCACCTTTTCTGTTTATAGTTTTACTATCTAAAGGCCTGTGCACATCTAAGCGATGGCCATGGCCTTAAGGCTTATTAATTCTCTTTTCAGTTTTTTTTTCGTACATAGATTTTGCTTTCGCCTTTTGCTTCATTAGTCTAGTCTAGGATAGGAATTTTCTGGTATAAACTATACACTACTATGCCCATATATTACTGTATTAATTTTACAGTTTCAGGGTTCTATCTATTTCTATTTTAATAGTACATAAGGTTACATAAGCTTATATTGTACATACACTTATGGAAAAATGTCCCACAATGTAAATTGCACCATTACCTTTTTTGTCGTCATATTACTTTTGCTGTATTTTGTATACTAATTTTAAGAAATGTTACTCACCTAGGACTCACCTACGAGTACCTAACCTACACATGTTTACATCTCATCATGTCTTCAATGTGAATTGCGCCACTACCTTTTTTGTCGTCATATTACTTTTGCTGTATTTTGTATACTAATTTTAAGAAATGTCATATTACTTTTGCTGTATTTTGTATACTAATTTTAAGAAATGTTACTCATCTACGAGTACCTAACCTACACATGTTTACATCTTATCATGTCTTCAATGTGAATTGCACCATTACCTTTTTTGTCGTCATATTACTTTTGCTGTATTTTGTATACTAATTTTAAGAAATGTTACTCACCTAGGAGTACCTAACCTACACATGTTTACATCTCATCATGTCTTCAATGTGAATTGCACCATTACCTTTTTTGTCGTCATATTACTTTTGCTGTATTTTGTATACTAATTTGAAGAAATGTTACTCACCTACGAGTACCTAACCTACACATGTTTATATCTCATCATGTCTTCAATGTGAATTGCACCATTACTTTTTTTGTCGTCATATTACTTTTGCTGTATTTTGTATACTAATTTTAAGAAATGTTACTCACCAACGAGTACCTAACCTACACATGTTTACATCTCATCATGTCTTCAATGTGAATTGCACCATTACTTTTTTTGTCGTCATATTACTTTTGCTGTATTTTGTATACTAATTTTAAGAAATGTTACTCACCTACGAGTACCTAACCTACACATGTTTACATCTCATCATGTCTTCATATGTTTATACATTTTGTTTATTTCTCAATGCCTGTAGATTTATTTGATTTTAGATCGTAGTAATATATGTATAACGCACAATTATTATAATGAGCACAGGTCACATTGGTGTCCAAAACTGTAGTACATTTTAAATGTTTTGAATGTGTGTTTTTTTAATAAAATTGGAAAAAGCAAAAGTTTGGTTTTATATGTCATCTTCACCTATTTATTTGGGCCACAGGAGAATAACAATTAGGTACAAGAATAATGAAAAAAAATCAGGCTAATTTGTCAATTAACTAATTTATAATACTTTTCATTACTCATACTCTGAAAATAGGTCTGAAGTTGCCTGAGGGGCCTAATTGAAAGTAAAACTTTCAGCCCTAGGGAGAATCGCTTTCTACTGACAGCTGTCAAATTATAAAAAAAAACAAGTTCTATTTTATTCAACCATGTTCCAACTTTCTAAAGTCTTTCTAACTGCAAGGAGGTTGTTCAACCAAATTCCAACTTTTTATTCAGCAAGTAGGTTGGAAACCCATTACAACGGTAAGAAGTTTAAAAAGTCTAATTAGAGCGCAATGTAATATTTAAATTTAAATAACATAAAGATAGTATTAAATAAATAATATATCTTCTAAATTACTTCATTAGTGTATAGCTTCAACTATTTATTTAAAATAACATAGATTTAAATTATGAAAATGAAAATAATGGCTGAATAATGCTGGCGAACCGAAGCCGAAGGCCCGCCAGAGAAAAAGAAAAAAAAAACCGGGAAGGCGGCAATTCAATCTTCATTTTCACTAATTTTTCTTTCATGTTTTTATTTTTACTTTCCTTGTATTCGTAATGAAAAGCACAGTGTTTACCTCGGGTGAAAGTCTTTTGAGTCCCTCAAGCTCCATTGGCGCCCTCGCTAACGCTCTGGCGCCAAACCCGTCTCGGGACTCAAAAAACGTGACTTTCAACACTCAGGTAACAATGTACTATTTCAACCTTTAGACAACTCGGTGAAGGTCGTTGTACAGCGGGTTCATATTCTATTCTGATTGCATACAGATATTCAATAGTCGTTAAATTAAAAAAAAACCCTAAGTGCTCAGTCTACTTCATTCATTTAATCAATCCACTTGCCGAACCAAAAGTCAAGCGACCAGTAAGAACAAAATAATATGTTTTACATGGCCTTGGAATCCATTTATCATTCATCTTTTACATTTACATAAAACAATGAAAATATGGACTGGCAACAGCGGTTCCCATACAATCGGCGAGTGATCGCCTTTCTAACCTCTCTTCTGTATTCTAAGGCATGGCGATACTTACAGTTGAAAGGTCCATCTGAATAGTACTGGAGCGAGTCTCGTTGCAGTTGAACACATCTGTAACAAAGGATTTTTTATCTAGAAACACATTTATTTCTTTTGAGTAAGTATATTTTTTGTAAGTAGTACAAGTTTATTTTTATACAACTTGCTGAAGAAAGAATATGGATGACCTAGCCTTAGCCACGATCACGAATACATTAATTCTTTCTTCAGCAAGTTGTATAAAAATAAACTTTTACTACTTACAAAAAATATACGATACCTAATCCTAAGTAACGAAAGTGAAATTCATTCGTGATTAGGCCCCCAATACCTGCGGTAACCGTCACCTATTTGCCTATACCTGCTTTGCATTACAAAGCGCCTGTAAGTATATCGCCACGTAAAAATAACGCTAGAAGAAAGTGGAGGGGTGTGTTTGTGCTTGCAAAACCAGCACTTATTTGGAGGTAATAAGTCCGTGTCATTGCGGTCTTCAGTGGTGATTCAGTGGTCTTACCAAAAGCTCGGTGCAGATGCAGTACCGCCGAGACATAGTCGCCGAAGCGCAGCATACCATCTTTTCTCATGTACCGCAATACCAGCAGACTCATCACCTTTTCGGGAACGTCGAAGCCAGCATCTCGCAACGCATCTCTGAACCTGTATGAAATAAATGGTAGGTTCAAAATGGAGACCTGCAGTTGTTACTAACCCAGTCATCATCAGTCAAATCGTTAATCGAAGTTGAGTTGAGAGATATTAAAAAAGAATGCTCATTTCATAATATTTATATGTTTGACACATGCATCTCTAAAATGTAGTTTAGTTAGACTTGTTGGGAAAGCGTGGAAATGGCGCAGGCAACGTAACTATGTAGACATGCCTACTTAGTTTACTTTAGGGTTTCATACAGCCGACTTCGATGATGCATTTCATTAAATATATTGAACTTGTAAAGGTATGGCATCGTAATTGTTAGAAGATGTACAGGGTGTAATCGTTAAGTGTGCACAGGCGATTTTTCCGTAACTATTGCAGATATCAAAAAACTTTAAACTGATATCGAAAGTACTTTACCTAATGAGTAAAATGACATTAATAACTTTTTAAAAATAAAACGAGAAATATCCAAAAAAATTACATTAATCACTCCCATACATTTAGTATGAGATAGTAGAAAGGTTTTTCAAATTGAAAAATACAATAAATTGGCGGGAACGAGAACCCGCGATAAAGAATTTGAATTTAGAACGAACACCAAAGAGTATCTTTCTTTTTGTTTTTATTTAGTATGTTGCTTTTCAGCTAGTTCAAATCAATACAATATTGAAACAAGGTTTATTATAAATTTGAAGTGGTAAGATAATTAATCTACACGTGTATCTACTTGAAATTCATTAATACCTTCATATCGTACATAATTATAAAATGACAAGGGTAAAATGAGTAGGTACTATTCCACTTAAAATAAGGAAACTAAAACCTTTCTACTATCTCATACTAAATGTATGGGAGTGATTAATGTAATTTTATTGGATATTTTTCGTTTTATTTTTAAAAAGTTATTAATGTCATTTTACTCATTAGGTAAAGTACTTTCGATATCAGTTTAAAGTTTTTTGATATCTGCAATAGTTACGGAATAATCGCCTGTGCACACTTAACGATTACACCCTGTATATAATTTATGGTTGTCAGACCTAACTTTCGAACACCTTATCTGCATGAAAAGTAGCTTCATGGTTCATCATCAGCCTAAAAAGGACTACTGCTGGCCTCTATACATTTCTGGGAATAAATATTTTGAGCCCTCTTAATTCACCGACTTACCCAGTAGTCCCAGTACTAAGTGATAATGGACATCGATTTGGTGATAAATAGAGGCACGTAAGACAGTTTAGGTTCGAAGATAGACTTGAAAACTTGCTCGTGATAGCAAGGCAAGAAGTAAAAAATATATTTTTATAAATGAAAAATGTTAGCGGTAAAATAAAAAAAAAATTGGAAATTTCTGAAAAAGTTTAACCGACAACAATTGAGGACTATGGTTAGTGACGGCGGACCGGAAGTTGAACATTCCGTCCACCCTTTTCCACCCGATAGGATAGCCCGAATACTTTGTAAAGATTGAGATATCGGGGATAGAAAGCCCAAAATAGTTCTTCCTGATGGAAAATGATTCTTCCTGAGGGAAGGCCTTTGTCCAGCAGTAGAATTGTTCAGACTGACAATGACTGTTGTTGTTATTGTGTTGTTGTTGTTTGTTAGGTAAAACTATTTAATTCACGTATATGCCACATGGAGGGAAAGTACCTAGAATATTGTAGATTTTACTGAAGAACTCATTATTTGTTTTTTATTTTTATACCTTTCTGCTCGAAGGACGCCCATTTTCTCCACAGCGTGCTTTTTAAAGAGAAGCTGCCAGTGCTTCAAGCTACACATCAGGTCCTTGAAATCTGATAGTGATATGCGACCGGTACCATTTTTCTAAAGAGATAAGTTAAGGAAGTATTATTTAGCTAGAGTACGCATTTAATTTAAAGTTAATTTATTAATAACACAGTTACACGTCAATACAGTACATAATTCATTGAACTATATAATACTCTACAAAGTATGTCTCATTTTGTAAATAAAATAAATAAACTGAAAGATACGAGTAGACATTTCACATCCAAACATCGAAGGATCATTATATATTTATAAGAAGATATGTTATTGAAATACATTGTATTCAAATATGTTTTCAGCTTCAACCCAAGCGGATAAATCCTGTCTGGAATAATTTTAATACGTTCACTGACGTCTGTATGTCTGTAATACGTCTGTAAACTTCTAAACTTGTTTGCGAGCGTACGAAACGTACCCAAATTATAACGACGGGGAAGTTTTGCCTTTTGGAGCAGGAATATTTGTAAAAGGATACGTCTAGAGAGAGCACGATCTGTCGACAGGTATCGATTGTCGCGCAACTCTTGATGTAGTCATTCGGCAGGCAAGCGTCCAGCAGTTCTTGCAATTCAAATATATTTATTGTTTTATGTTCATCCGCTAGCTGGAGGTACAGTGCCTCGTACTGTTCGAAACTATTAGTTGTGGCTCCTTGGGGCGCTTTCAGCAACGCTGCCTTAGTCTTTCTAGGAGGGTCATCTAGGACATTCAAATTGACTGGTCGGCTTGAGAATATTCTAAGCGTGAAGTGTGCTTCATCTCGCGGTGCGAATGTGGTGGGTATGATTAGGTAAGCCCCTGCGTCTAACTTACATCTGCAATTATACAAAAAACAAACGGCCAATGCTATATTATAGATTCTTTAAGATAAGGCTGCATGAGCTGGGTCAAGTTTGGTGGGTGACAATTTTGGGCCTACAATCTTGACCTAAACGATTGAAGAGCGCAAGACCTATAAAACGAAATACTGGATTCAATTTGTGAAGCTGTACAATCAACTTTGCAATAATTTAGTTGAAAATTGAATTAAAAATTCTGTGTAAAAGTAGATTGTTTATTATTTATAGCCATAGGTAGGTATAGTTCTTGTACTTAGTTACTAAGATAATTTCAGTATTATATTTTAGAGCTTTTTGTGAAAGGCTCGCTCGGGGAAGTACTACCACCATGACTATTTCTGTCGTGAAGCAGCATTGCTGTGTTTGGGTTTGATGCCAGTGAAATTACTGGCACGTGAGGCTGAATATTTGTATGGCTCATGTTGATGGATGCAAGGCAGTGCATCGTAGGGCACGTTCCTGACGTGCGTACAAGACAATGCTTTGTTATAGGCATAGTAACTACTTAACATCAGGTAGGCCAGATTCTTGTTCCATCAGCAAGTTGCATAAAAGAAAGATGATTAATAGACGGTGATGTATAATTATAGTCATTATTATTCGCATCTCTATTCAAAAGATAGTCCAATAAATAAAAATCCACCGGGATCGCTACCCCTTACCTAGTACATGTACCCCTTTGTAACTCGAATGAAAAGTGACGCTCAAAGCGTATTGATCGGGTGTCCGGCGTACCTTGTAATTGCGTATTAAAAAATATAGTCTAAGATCCCGCTATAGAAGGACCTTCACCGAGCTGGTTATTTAATGAAACGTATTTTATATTTAATCAAACATGCCAATAAATATATTCTACATAGGTTGCCTATCAAATTTCAGTCCAAGATAATTATGATTAATTAATAATTAAAAAAAAAAAAAAAACTTTCCACTGGTTTGTTTATTCAACAAATTCTATACAAATCGAAAGTATAGACCCCAGTATTTTTATTCAATAAACATACCGGTGCAAAATGCTAGTATCGATTTACCTGTTTATACCTGGCTACCCGAGAGTTGTGACCGGAAAAAATAGGCAACCTAACGTTTGTATATTCTATGGGTCTATACTTTCGATTGGTATTTTTTTTAATTTTTATTATAAGGTCCACAAATTGCAACATGCGCATGACTTACATCTAAATTATATACTGACAATAAAATTCGGCACAGTTACTAAAAACAGTGAACACAACATGCATATTTGAAACGTGCGAAACTATTTTAAAAGTGGAATTAGAAGGTATAGGAGTTTTAAATTTAACCTTAAGTGTATACAATAAAAAATATAACATACAGGGTGTCCCATAAGTCAACGTCCAACCGAAAACGGGTGATGCGCCACGTCATGACAGTTATCAGAAAAATATAACAAAAAAATATTTGTTATGTAACTTTCGAGTTATGAGTATTTAAAAAAAACAGAAAAAACTGACACCCTGTGATGATCTTTTAGGTCCTGTGATTACAAATATTAACTTTTCATGAAACTTTTTTCTGCAACGTAAGCATGAATAACCCTTCCGTAAATTTCAATTCAAAATTAAGCCATAACTGCCTCAGTTTTTAATGAAATCGTGGAGTTTTGGCCAACGTTTCATTTCAGATAATTACATCACCCAACTTTAACCGTCTGTACCGCAAAAAAAATGTACTACACTATCATGGCATGTAACTTTAAAAATTGGCGCATTTATCTAGGATTCCAAAATGATATAATACTTGCTAGAGTACTCCTTAGTTTTGGAAATAAAAAATGTTTTTTCAACTAATCCGGATTTCCAATCAATTTTATTTCAATAGATAAAATGTTTGTACCCTTTAAATGATGGACTTAAAATGCCTACGCTGTGTTTTTAAGTGACTCACAATTCACAGGTACAACTAAATACCATTTCGACAATGCAAGTAAACAGATAGATCCACCATCTTGTCGAAAGAGTAATAACCATGGGTTTTCAAGTAATTTGTTAGTTTTAGGTAAAAGTTTGAAAAACAAAATTCAATCATAGGATTACTTCAATCGTGGTTTTAATCTAAAGTTTGCCTTCGCCCGTCGCCGGTCTTATTACATGGTTTTTGACGTGATAACGTCTTATAATTCGATGGAGCAGGCTGCTCGTACGAAAAAACATAACTCATGCGGCGTTACCTCGCTCTGAGGCGTTCCATTTAATACTTGAAGTGCAAGTGAGAGCGCGGAACGAGCGACAAAGAGGCACAATCGGCCTCCGCGTTCGGTAGCGTTCGACATCGGTCTCTCTCCTACTTGAGTGAGCGATGCATCCGCGTGGACAGCTATAAGACGTTGTCACGTTCAACTGTCGTCAGTTAACTGACTTTACAAACAGCAGATTTTTTTTAAGGAAATGTAGAGCTTGCATTACTGCTAACAGTTATGCAAGCTAACAGTTTGAACATTTGCTGTAAATCCTTGATTTAGTTAAATTAAAATCACGATTGAAGAAATCCTATGATTGAATTTTATTTCAAACTTACACCTAAAACTAACAAATTACTTGAACACTCATGGTTATTACTCTTTCGACAAGATGGTGGCTCTATCTGTTTACTTGCATTGTCGAAATGTTATTTACTTGTACTTGTGAATTGTGAGTCACTTAAAAACACAGCGTAGACATTTTAAGTCCATCATTTAAAGGGTACAAACATTTTATCTATTGAAATAAAATTGATTGCAAATTCGGTTTAGTTGAAAAAACATTTTTTATTTCCAAAACTAAGGAGTACTCTAGCAAGTATTATACCATTTTGGAATGCTGGATAAATGCGCCAATTTTTAAAGTTACATGCCATGATAGTGTAGTACATTTTTTTTGCGGTACAGACGGTTAAAGTTGGGTGATGTAATTATCTGAAATGAAACGTTGACCAAAACTCCACGATTTCATTAAAAACTGAGGCAGTTATGGCTTAATTTTGAATTGAAATTTACAGAAGGGTTATTCATGCTTACGTTGCAGAAAAAAGTTTTATGAAAAGTTAATATTTGTAGTCACAGGGCTTAAAAGATCAACACAGGGTGTCAGTTTTTCCTGTTTTTTTTAAATACTCATAACTCGAAAGTTACAAAACAAATATTTTTTTATATTTTTCTTATAACTGTCATGACGTGGCGCATAACCCGTTTTCGGTTAGACGTTGACTTATGGGACACCCTGTATAAATGAAATAAGAAAAAAATATATATATGTACAAGGTAAATGATCTAACAAAAAATAGAGTTGAAATTAAACTAGGACAGCATCTCGAAAGATGCTTTTCTTTGCGGAGGCCAAAGAACCACTAAAAATATCAAAGTTTGACCGGATCCCATTATAAAACTTGAACATTCTATTCAGTGGAGAATGCAGCCCAACGTTCGTTCTACAATGAGGCGGCTTAAAAGACTTTCTATTTATTAGACGGCTACCTGATCTAGGGACATCTAAATGAACATGTTGTAGGACATCTGGACAGTCTACTAAGCCATGTATAAGTTTATACAAAAATATTATATCTGATGCCTTGCGGCGAAAACTGAGGGATTTCATTTTATAATGGGTAAGTCTTGCTTCATAGGAAGGTAATTTCTTGCACATATTATTTGCGTATGACAGTTGGTACAAAAAACGCCTTTGTATTCGTTCTAATCTGCTAGAATGAACCTCGTAACCAGGAGACCAAACACTACTGTTAAACTCCAAAACACTGCGAACTATACAATTGTAAATAGGTATAATAACACTTGGATCTTTAAATGACTTTATCTGCCGAGAGAGAAAACCGGAAAGTTGAGACGCTTTTTTAACGGTTTTGTCTATATGATCTCGACTTATCCATGATTACTCCTAAATCTCTAATATTCGTTACTACATTCAATTCGCTGTTTCCAAAGTAGTACTTGGCAGTTGAGGATTGTTTATTTTTAGTAAATTTTATATAATAGCATTTATTGACGTTTAAAGACATTTTATTGACAGAGCACCATGCGTCAACTTCTAACAATTCCTGCTGTAAAAGCTCTGTGTCTCTGTCACTTTTAATACGTGCGTATAATTTAAGGTCGTCGGCATACATCTTAAATTTACATTTTAGTTTTTTAGCAAGGTCGTTAACGAATATTAAAAAAAATAGAGGGCCAATATGCGATCCCTGCGGAACTCCCGTGGGCACGATTTTAGGTCTGGATGAATACCCACGAATACTCACTAGTTGCGACCGATTTTCAAGGTACGATGAGCACCTGGATGGTATAGAATTTGTCTAATAAACAAACCGGTGGAAAGTTAAAAAAACAATTATTTTTTTAAATTATTAATTAATCATATCCTGGACTGAAATTTGATAAGCAACCCATATAGAATATATTTATTGGCATGTTTAATTAAATATAAAATACGTTTCATTAAATAACCAGCTCGGTGAAGGTCCTTCTATAGCGGGATCCTATACTAATAGCTTTTTGTCACAAATGTATGGAAGTTAGAATTAGATCCAATATTCATGGCAGCGTATGACGTTACCGATAAATCTTATTTTTGAAGTGAAAACTTCTTTAGCGGCGTTGAGCACTTTCGTAATGGGTATAAAATATTAAACTCGCGTCAGGATCACGTGACCTGATTCGCGTCAGGATCACGTGACTTGATCGAAAAAGCGTAAGACGGATGGAGAGTAGACAGTTTCGTTTAGGCAGCGCAGGGCGCTTGCGCGAATGTTCGTGTATGTTACAGCGTGCCAAATAACAAACAAGCCCCCCCTAACCATTCCAAAATATCAAACATGCTCAACGTTAATAATCAAGTTTTCACTTCTGCCGGCACTCCCGGAGTGCAACCCGTATTTTTTGAAGTGAAAACTTCTTTAGCGGCGTTGAGCACTTTTTCTGTAATGGGTATAAAATCTTAAATTCGCGTCAGGGCGTCAGGGCGTCAGGATCACGTGACTTGATCGAAAAAGCGTAAGACGCTACAGATACGCTAGTAGTTACTATGACACGGTAACGTCACAGAATAGATAATAGTTAGTAGCAAGCATACCAAGGCGTTTTTCGTGACTGTAGTAGGTATAGGTACATACCTATTATAGATTTTATGAACTAGCGGCCGCCCGCGGCAGGTAGTAGTGGTCATTGGTACATGATTTTATAGATCTACTGTATTTATTTAGGTATTATGAATAGCGAAAGAAAATGAGTGAGTACTTTATAAGTTTTAATACGAGCGGCAAGTTTTCACTTCTGCCGGCACTCCCGGAGTGCAACCCGTCTTTTTTTTTTTATGTTTCTGGGTGTTGGAACAAGCATATAGCCCATCGGATATTAAGTGGTAACCATCGCCTATAACAAAGCATTCATCATAGGTCGCGCACGGCAGGAACGTGCCCTACGATGCACTTCCCTGCGTCCATCAACTAGAGGCCTCACGTACCAGTAATTTCACGCCCTTCCTTATTTATAAAAGCAAGCTTTTCAGACGACAGAATTTAAAATTCACTTGAAAACATTTGACATATAATAAGTAGGTATAATAATAAATACATAGAAGGACGGAGTTACATGTGAAAAAATATAATTTCCCTCGATAATATGTAAGTATAGTTGGTTTATATTGTGGTAGATTAAAAAAAAACAAGATTGCTCTACAAACGTAACATACAAGCAAGTAGGCATCATCATCCGCAGCCCGACTTAACCCACTGCTGGGCATAGGCCTCTCTTTGCTCTTGCCATTCACCACGATCTTGGGCTACCCTCATCCATCTGCGGCCCACGACGCTGACAAACGTCGTCAACCCATCGTGCTAGCAAGTAAGCATAAGGCATATTAAACCGTTATTAAGATAATCCAGAAGACAGATGCGCGCTATTGTATGAATTGAGGAATGTGACCTTAAAGTCTTGCCCCCAGGAATTAACGTTAAAACCAGTATTTTAAGCTTTTATTTAAATATGAGACCGGACAAGGGGTCCCTGTTCCCATTGAATCAATAAAAGTACAGTACCCCTTTTCAAGTTCGTTGGGTCAATTTGCAATACAACTGAAGCTCGTGTTATTAAGTCGAGATCAGCATTTATTGTTCCTTTTTGTAAAACTCTATAGATGAAAGGGCTTTAATACAATGATGGACATTATAATACTGTATTATAATAGACATTACACATTCATCCAGAAATAAGAGATGAATAGATTTTGGCTGCTGTTAAAAAGTATTGAGTTTTATTTGTTCGTATTTTATTTGATGAGTATAATAAAACCGGTATCTTCACATTGACCACGCAACAACAAAGCGGGTAGTTTTTAAGCGATGTTTTAATACCTGCCTTTGCTTGTTTGGTCAGTAAATAAATATAAAACACGCAAAAAATATACATAATAATCAAATCTACTGAAAGGTTTATTAGTTCGGCAATTTGTCTTCAAAGAGATAACACATTATGGATTTTTATTCAAATCGAATTGAACCCCAATGGAACATCACAATCTATGTTAACGGAACGTGCCTGAGAATAATATATTTCGACTTGCAACACTGCAATGAAGCAAGCCAAGCAATCTTGAGTGCATTTGAGGTTCAAACAAAATACATACATAAAATCACGCCTCATGATCATGGGGGTAGACAGAGATCACGGATTTCCACTTGCTACGATCCTGACATACCTACCTCTTTCACTTCATTCACTTGCATAACATTCTTCACATGCTCGTCACTGTTACTGTTTGGCAGTTTCTTATTTATACACTGATTATCTTTTAATTCCCTTTATAATTCCCTTTATAATTTTGCCACTATGTTTTTTTTTTACCAACTTCATGATTTTTTCAAAGAATTTATGTCATTTGATGGCAACCCTAATTATCCATAGATCCTGTGCATCTTTAGTTTTATGTAGGTATGTAAACGCTTTTAGATGGGATTTTTATATTTTACCTGAATTATTTACAATACTTTACTTATACTATAAATTGATACTATAATGGCTTTACTAATAAAAAAATGACATGACAAATAGTGGCAGGGCTAACTTTAAGCAATGATTAAATTTAAATTGCGTTTTTAAGTATAGCTGTAATTTCATAATATACTCGTAGTTAGAGATTTCCAGTGCATAAAATGAAATAAGCCCATGTAATCCCCAGCACTTTAGATATAGTAAACACAAGGGTTGAAAAAAACTTTAGATACTTGGCTTAGTCCCACGGTGTTTAGGGCGGGGGTTTTGTCTATTGTAAAGTAACCAATAGAAGAAATGCGGCCTACTTAGGGAACCCTTAAGGTTCACTGCATAAACGCCCTCTAGATAGCGTACGCTTCTATAATAAACTACCGGAAAATGAAACCAAGCTTCTTATTCGGAAGCTTAAAGCCTATAAAGAAAAATCTAATAAAGAAAGCGTACTATACTCTAGATAGCTATAATAATGATAAAACTGCGTGGCCGTAGCTTCCGATGAATAAAGTGACCGGGACATATCCCGGTCATTCTATTCATCGGAAGCCAACATTTTCAATTTGCAATGTCTTCTATTTTCGTATCTTATTTTTATATGCTGTGTAGGTACTTGCATCGTGAAGTTCCAGTTTAGTACCAATCCACCAATAATTTTTGCCAAATTCAAGCAAGCGAATGCAATAGGTAAAATAATAAGATTTTTTTATTTAAAACACAAACTTAAGATAAAATAACAATATCAACTTAAATAAATAAATTAAAACTACCTACACTATTCTAAGAAACCGCTACCAGATGGCAACGTTCCCAAAACGCCTGAAGAAAGACGGAGACGCCTTCTCAGGAATGGGTGACGTCAGCACATTTAAGCTGAACCCTATGACTTTGGGCTCCATGATTTTGTGCTGGTTCAGCGATACGATTACTGTGCCTGGCTCGGTCATGAGATGTTTTTTTTAAATAAAAATAAATATGTATTGTCTTTATACACAATCCACACAACACTATCACCAGCTGATAAAATACTTACTAATATACATTTATTTCAAATAGATACTTAGAATACAATACACAGAGAGAACAATCAGACAGTGAACAAATACCTGTGTTCACCACACAAATATTTGTTCTCGCTGGGGATCGAACCCACGACCTACGGCACAGAAGGCAGAGCTACTACCAACTGGCCTGGAAACGTTATGAGGTACTCATTACGAGCGCTCTTCCTCTAAAGTTCTTTCCGTCATTTTAATTCGTTTGTTACATGTGGTATAATTAAAAGTTATCTTACCTATGACTGATTTGACGGCTGTTTGAATAATTGGAATTCAGTGTGCTCTTGAACCGCCTGAAGAAAGACGGAGACGCCTTCTCAGGAATGGGTGACGTCAGCACATATACGCTGAACCCTATGACTTTGGGCTCCATGATTTTGTGCTGGTTCAGCGACACGATTACTGTGCCCGGCTCGGTCATGACTAATTGGACTTGTGGGTTCATGTGGAAGAAATCTATAAACAAATTTTTAACATAGGTTAGCACACCTATATATGTTTGAAACTCAATTGTTGGATGAGAGAGCACTGGTGGTCTAGTCGTAGCGGCCCCACCTTCCGATCTTAAGAGGGAATCACACCGGCGACTCTCCATACAAACGTAGTCCCCTATTTCCTCCCTGGATAATGCCTCTAGAGTAAACATTTTTTCTCATAAAATCCAGATCTGCTATATACGTGCTCGTATGTTTTCCTTTTTTTCAGAAACTTATTGATAAAGAAAATATCACCTCCAATTCATATTTCATAATATATAAATCATATTAGGGTCATATTTTCTTTATCAATAAGTTTCTGAAAAAAAGGAAAACATACGAGCACGTATATAGCAGATCTGGATTTTATGAGAAAAAATGGTTACTCTAGACTAGAGGCATTATCCAGGGAGGAAATATGGGACTACGTTTGTATGGAGAGTCGCCTGTGTGATGCCCTCTTAAGGTTGTGAGTTCAAATACGGTCGTGTACCAATGATTATTTTGTTGAAAAATGTATTTGCACTATGCCAGTACTCTCCAACGGCGAAGGCAGACATTGTAAGGAAACCAGCGGCGGCGTGTCGTAGAACCGAAAAAAATTCGAACAAGACGTGTCAAGCGTCACGCAAAATGGGCACGCCAGTTGGCCTATTTGGTGCGGATGAAGAATTCAACATTTTTTTTCATATCGATAACCCAATTGTTGTGTCAAATAGGTAAGTAATAATTAGTTTTTTAAGAGCGGGTCGTGCGAAAATTTGATATGCGTTTTAAAAAATTCATAACTCAATAACTAAGTGACATTTTAAAAATCGCAAAAGGACTAATTGTAGACTAATTGTAGACATTTGAGATTAATTCGAATTTAAGTGTGTTAAAAAAATATACTATTTAACATGACATTCTATTTAACGCTAATGAAAATCGTATGTCAGCGTTAAATATAATGTCATGTTAAATAGTATATTTTTAAAAACGCATCTCAAATTTTCGCACGACCCGCTCTTAAGGCATTTCGACGCAAGAGGTACGGGTTCCAATCCCAGGTAGTAGTTACCATGATAGGATTTGTACTGCCTAGTGTGGGTTTACATGTGGAGCATCGTCTAATGTACATACAAGGTCTAAGTAATGAATAATATGTGACGTTAAGTGTTTTAGTATGACCCAATGGTTTACTGGTAGTACTGGCTTGAGCTCTTAGTAGTAGGAGCTCAAAAGAAGTCTTACCTATATTGTTTCTGCAGCCACCAGCGTTGACGCCTCTCTTCCATCCACTCTGGTACATTTTCATTTGCCATTTGCTGCGGTCCATCAGTGACGTCTCTGCCTAAACATTATTAAATCACTATAGTGATTTCTTTCGCTTTTGTAGTACAATGTGTACACTTCTAAAACCATATTCCAAGAAGGTATCGATTTTTTTTTTGAGTTACAAAACAAAAGCTTTCTACAAAATGTAACACAGGTAGGTACATGAAGGCGATAATGTAGATCCTATGTACACCCCGTTGTCCCTTAAAAGTGTTGCTTAAAACAACATTTTTTTTCGCTATTATATACAGTTTGTCGAACCGTTGTACATTAACCGGATCCGTAGGTACATTTAAAAAAACTTAGGATTACCATCTTACTTCAAAAACAGCTACATAAGTGTACCTACTTCATTATTTACTGATCTACAAATGTAGGTTTTTTTATGCAAATGATAGACAAAAGGGTTTATGGCCCACCTGATCATAAGCAGTAACCCTACGGTTACTGCTTATGATCAGTATTGTTGTGTTGGTGTTGTTGTGGCTACGCCACAACAACACAATCGTGTCACTGATTCTTTTTTAAACAAGTGTGATGAAAGGTTTTTTTAGAAATATATTTTTTTTTTATTTGAAATATATGTACCTTGCTGGTCTCTTCGTCCAGGTGAACTGACTCCAGCTTTGTGAACACCTCCCTGAAGTCGCTGAAGAGCATCCAGAACCAGGACGACGACTTGGCTGAGGATATGAGATGCTCCTTTTCCCGGGACGATATTGACATCCATCTGTTAAAACATATAACATTTCCTTTATTATTTACACAAAAAAACTTACAATTAAACAAAATATTGAGAAAATGTACAAAATACACAAGAAACAGTTGAGCTATCTGCAGATCGTTACAAACGATTTAGAGATAGCTCAACTGATCCAAAACTCCATCTGTTTAGTTGAAGAGTTATCGATTATGCATTTTATATTTCATATTTTATTTATTAGGCAAAGCCATCTACATATGTATATTTTACATTAAGTTATATTTTACCGATGGAATGTTACAAAACCTATTATAAAAACATTAAAATTAAAAGATTAAAATATAAAATAACATATAATAAGAACAATGAACTCTGTTTTCAGTTCTCAGTTTTCAGTATTCTTCTGTATTACAGGTAGAAAACAGAGTCCCAGATCACCGACCGCAAGCAATATGCTCAAAAGGCTGGCAACGGTACCTCTTCTAATAGCTAAGCTAATTCTTTGTTCTTGGTAAGCGCCAGTTCTTTGGTCACCAGTCACAAATTAAATTCATTTAATGCTCTTTCTTTACTTATATCTAATTTAGTCAAAATAGAAACTAACAACAACAACTAAGTAACAATTTTAGACAAAACAGAAAACTTTTTTCTTTTTTTGAGTCTAACTGAAGGTTCAGAACCACCCATCTTACCGCAATCTCTACCAGTCAAATCAATCACTGTTGTGATGTTTGTAAGAAACGTTTTTTATAGCTTAAGTAAGTAAATATACTTATTTATTTATTAAATGTCATGGCAATAATTGTGCTTAAGCGTTACAAAAATACAATAAAATCTTAATGGGAAACTAGAACAGAGAAAACAAAACTAAACACTTTTAAAAATGATATGATGTAACTATTAGTGCTTTTGGACTCAATCAAAACTTATATTCAATGTCAAAACACAAAATCATTTTGTGCTACCCTAAAACACCCCTCAGTATTAATATTGCGCCGCTCTTTGAGGGACACAAAGAGTGTTCGCGAAGGGTGCTCCCCTTGCTGTCCCCTCTTGAAGTTCAATATTATTCGTTCACGCTGTTATTTTTTATATTTTATTCGAAGCAGCGTTACCTGTGCATTTAAGCTAATAAATAATATATTCTCGTTAAGATCAGTATACCATACGAGTACACTTTTAGTCCATTTACCCACACTTTGTTTGTTCTTTGTCTGGATGTTATATTGTATTCTAACCCCCTCATTCATAATGACGGACACTTTTTAACGGCTCGCTCAAAGTACCTTGTCACTGTCACTATTCTTGTCAACAAATAGAGATGGCAACAAACTCAATGGCTATACTTATAATAGTACAAGAGGAATAAAAATATCTAAGTTTTCTTTTTTTAGAACAAGCATTATAACTTGAGGTTAAGTGGTAACCATAGCCTATAACAAAGCATTGTCTCGTAGGTCACGCACGTCAGGAACGTGCTCTACGATGTATTCCCCTGCGTCAACTTGAGGCATAGAAATGTTCAGCCTCACTGCCAGTAATTTCACCGGCACCCACAACAAACCGAAACACAGCACTGCTGCTTCACGGCAGAAATAGGCATGGCGGTAGTACTTCCCCGGACGAGCCCTTCACAAAGAGCTCTACTACTCTAAGGTATTATTATATCAGCTATCTGGGTCCCATAGCTCTGACTAGATAGCGTGGAGTGGATTGTCGAAAATAATATTTATTTTTGAAGTGAACAGAAGCAGAATATTCACGCCGATAAATTGTTGGTTACAAAGACCCCTGTCAGCGAGTTTACTCACCTTGACTTTGACCTTGAACTGTCTCTTAAGAAAAGGGTCCCCTAAACGGGACCCTCACCTCAGTATTATACCTCTGTAGGTACTTTTATTAAATGAAACTGGGTCACGGTAAATCAATATCAGCTGATCGACGGTGTAACATAGCTAACGTATTTTAGCGTTGTTCTTTTTTTTGCATCTATTTAGATGCAAAAAAAAGAATTAAAAAAAAAGATTTATGTAATAAATATTATAGACTATCCACACAACACTATCTAGCCCCAAACTAAGCAGAGCTTGTACTATGGGAACCAAAAAGCTGATATAATATTACATATTTATTTTTTGTAAAAACATTCTTAGAAATCTTAGAATAGAATACCACCTAGACAGAGAACAAATATCTGTGTTCACCACACAAATATTTGTTCTAGGTGGGGATCGAACCCACGACCTACGGCGCAGAAGGCAGAACTTCAAACTGAGCTGAGAGGCCAGTCTTAACATTGATTGAGTGGTAACCACCGACTTAAGGGGCCGGCGGAGGGTGAATTTTCATACAAACGTAATACCAAAATTATTACTAGTCTAGGCAGATTTTCACTCTATTGTAATAACTGTATTCGTATATTTTTTATCAAGGTTCATGAATAATATTTATTTTAAATTATTTACCTCAAATTAAATAAACACAAATCGCATTTTACACATTTTTTTTATTGCAAAATGTGATTGGCGTTAATTTCATTTGAGGTAAGTAATATAAAATAAAAACTGTTCAGGAACCTAGATAAATACTATACAAATACAATTTTGGTATTACGTTTGCATGAAAACTCGCCCTCCGCCGGCCCCTTAAGGTATTAGTGGTATGATGGTACTTACGTGGCATCATCTAGTACAACGTGCGTTTTGCCAATGATGCCTTTGGGACGTGGTCTTTTCAGTCGTACCACATCTACAGGACCGTCTGATGAATCTACCTGAAAACAAATTCAAAATACATCTGTGTTTCTAGTATACAGGGTGGAATTTTGTAATGCCACCTGGAGGGAAAGTACTCTTAATACTGCAGATAGAAAATTTTACTCAAAGGAAACATTCCTTTATTTTTGAATAGAAAGCAAACTGCATTCAAAGATTTTCGAAAATTCTCTTCTCCCACACCCGGGAATCGAACCAGCTAAAATCTGAAAAATTATACCTTGTACTTTTATTGCATCGATCGTTAGGGTCAATTATAAGGATGAAATCTCTCTAACAAACATGATAAATTAAATGAAAGAAAAACCAGAAAATCTTAAATTAATTTAATTATTTACAAAAAATGGTTAACTAACTAATTAGTTGCTCGAAATGGGCTCCATTCTATTGGATACACAAATTTATTCTTTTAACGAATTCATTTCTTTAAAAGAAAAATTATTCTTTAATTATTTTTTAAAAAAAAAAGAAAATTTAAAATTATTTTATTTTTAGTTTTAGAAATTGCTTTCTATTAAAAAATAAAGGAATGTTTCCTTTGAGTAAGATTTTCTATCTGCAGTATTAAGAGTACTTTCCCTCCAGGTGGCATTACAAAATTCCACCCTGTATAAGAAACGATTATATAGAATTTAATTTTGTTTCCTCGGCTGGTTGACGCCATGGTGACAAGAGGGCTGGCTCTTTTCTCGCACAGAAAATATCTATTGCTATTCAACATGGGAATGCAGCCAGCGTTCTTGGCACCATGCCTCATGGACACCCCCACTTTTGCTAGATTATAAAGGTTTAGTTTTAATTAGTTTTTTTAATTTTATGATTTTTTTTGTTATTTAATTTATAGTTCAATAAAAATTTAGAATTTAAAGGCCTGCGCACACCTAGTTCACTGGCGGTAGCGATCAGTGTAACGCTGTCAAATATCGCTGTCAGATTTGAGATTTGACAGCGATATTTGACAGCGTTTCACTGATCGCTACCGCCAGCGAACTAGGTGTGCGCAGGCCTTAAAGGTTTCTATTAAAATAACACTGATATTCAGTGAGCAAAGGACAAAGTTTCACAAAATATATGCCTCTTTATTCACCACACAGAAATGAAGTACAGGACATATTAGGTAAAACAATGAGCGACCTCATCGCTGCGAGCGATCTCTTCCAGGTAACATATAAAATAAAATTATACAGAAGCTTTTGCGATTCTTTCAGTGACTTTTTATCTTTACAAACCTTGGAATGTGCGAAATAATATTTTTTTTTGACGGTATATTACTATCTTAATTAAATGAGTGGTTTGTTTTTCAGGATTGAATAGAAGATTTAATATTCAATTAATCATATCCAACCAAGAGTTCTATGTTATTATTTACCTCACATAAGAATACTTAAAAAAATACAAAAATGCAATGACATAAAAATTGTCTGCAACACGCTATTATATAGCGTACACTATTTAGCTACTAGGTATATAGCGCTGGTCTTCGATGAAGCCTCTCAGAATCTGGATTTTTTCTATCCAATTCTGATAAAACTTTTTTTTTATTTACATAACCTTGTGCAATAGAAAGCCTGTTTTATTCGAAATTTCTCGACTATGTTTGCGCAGTGATATTGTATTGATCATGCAGCGGTCTCGCAGGTCTTCAGGGGAAAGATATTTTATGACGATGTTGATCGAGCTAGCCAACTTACTCAGCGGGCAGCACAAAGATATACCTATATTATTTGTGACTTGCTAATACATCTTTGTAATGCGTACAATCCACACCACACGATCTAGCCCCAAATTAAGCAAAGCAGCCGGTCTACTCTTGAACGCGATTCCGATCCCAATCTTAAGTTTTGACGGAATTTTGACAGAAATCCTATGGGTTTTAAGTAGACCTAAGCTCTGTCTGGCTCTGTCTCTGGCTCTGGTTTTGATGCTGTGCTGACGATTTTGGGCATTTTCAGCGTTAAACTACTGCTTGAAGAAGCAAGCAAATGTATTCACTGTAACGCTTCGCTCGCTCAGCCAAAAACAATGAAAATGTAAAAGCTACTCGAATGTACTTCGATAGGTAAGTGCTTTTACAAAACATCGCTACCACCAATTGCCAGCTATTCAAAAAATTTTTAAAAGAAAAAATTACTTAGCTTAATTTCTAAAGAAAAAGAAATTTTTTTTGAATAGCATTGTATTGAATTTTCATTGACAACTTATTTTTATAAGGATTCTTGAGTTTTTCTTTTTGTTAGAGTTTCTAAGGATTCTATAAACGTGAAATAAGAAAAAAAAGTCTGAAAGTCGTTTAGGTCGTTTACCTAACCTATACAGGGTGAGTTTTTTCGATTGCATGGGCAAATTCAAAGCGGTTATAGTTGTGGGAAAATAATGTAAGGAGTCACAGGCTCGATTTTTATGAAAACAAGAACTGCATTTAAACCAGATAGTTTTAATCAGGAATACGAATAATTGGTTTTTACTAAAAATCTTTATTCGCATATTTTGATTCTTTACCTTATAACAAATAACCTTGTTTGTTTCTAGTAACTAAGGCCATGTTTTGGAACACTTTCCATTTTTTTAAAAGAAAATTCAAAATTAATTTATTCAATTGTAGCACAAGGATTACTTTAAAACGTCTTAGAGCTAAGTGACTCTAGCCCCAGTCTACCAAGCCTAGAAGAACGGGCAACAAACTACGGCTTGGTTTATGCTGTTTTTTATTCTATGAAAGGTTTTTTCTTCTTCTTCTTCTTCCTGCCCTTATTGGTACTATCGGTATCGGTCGGCACAAAATGTCTTTCTCGTCCATTCCCCTCTGTTTTTCTTCACATCATCATCCCAATCCTACAGCCGTTTAGATTCCCCCCTCAGAGAGCAATTGAAAAAACACACCCTGTATATTGGTGTAGGCGTAAGTTTGTGGAAATTTGTTTCTAAGAAAATAAACAGAGTTGTCACAAAGAAATACATTTTTCCTCGCTAAAACATATTTTTTTTCAATGTTGTTATTGATCGAAGCTAAATTCTCAGAAACAACGTTTTTTGATTCCAGAAAAATAGACTCCTATTATTTTCATCGTAGAAATTATTCTTGAGATAAAATATGACACAGCTAGTGATGTGTACTAGAAACCTGGTATACCTACGAAAGTTCCATAGACAACCACAACTATAGAGCATATTATTGTGACTGCTAATACATACCATTTTCATCTACCTAAAACTCTGAAATTGCTTTCTAAATTAATTACCAATATAGGTCTTCCATAGTAAGTAAAATTAACTTGTTTTTTTTTTTAAGATTGGTGAACTACTTATTAGCACTGAGAAGGATTCCATGCTCATGCATTATTAGGCAATAAATTGGTGGCTGTTTCCACCATCTAGCCTTAAACTAAGCAAAGCTTCTACTATGACTACCGGATAAATATTATATTGTTTGTTTAGTAGTTATAAGTTTTTTTATATAATACTAGTGGCCACCCGCGGCTTCGCTCGCCCGTTCCCGTTGCTTTTTCGGGATAAAAAGTATCCTATGTCCTTCTCCCGGTTCTAAGCTACCTCCCCACTAATTTTCTGCCAAATCGGTTCCGCGGTTCTTGAGTTATAAATAGTGTAACTAACACGACTTTCTTTTATAAATATAGATAATGCAGATGATTTAGGTATTTCATATTTTGTACTTACTTATAATAAATTATTAAAAAACACCTGGACAAGACCTGCACAGGACAGAGGACGCTGAAGATGAAGGAGGCCTATACACTATAGAAGAGTACTCTGTGGCCTATACTCAGCAGTGCGTGATACTGGGCTGAGATGATGATGATAATGATGAATACATTACTTCTATTAAACTAGCGACTCGCCCCGGCTTTGCACGGGTGGAAAAATACAAAGCCGGTGACTTCATATTTTTCCCTTCCTTCCTAAATTACACCGTGCGAAGCCGGGGCAATCCGCTAGCACATCAATAACACCCAGACTGAGAAAAAACATCGACCTTCGAATGAAAATATTGTTCGTCGCACAAATATATTAATTCGAAAGTAAACAAAACTAAGGTGTACTCAGTCTACTGATAAAATCAAATTCTCAATTTACATCACAAATTGGTTCGACGCGTTCCATTCAATACCCTGAACTCGGAGCACAGGATTAGATTGTACATACAGGATGATTTGTATTCTATATATGCGCACTGGAAAATTAAATGGTAACGTCGAATGGTAATTATTATCATTGAACACAAATCGGGAAAAATATGCGTGACCGAACTTGCCTATAAAGGGCAGACCATCCTCAAAGTCAAAGTCAAAGTCAAAGTGTATTTATTTGCTGAATCAAAGAAAGAAAGAAAGAAAAGAAAGAAAAATTATTTATTTGCGAAGCAAAACTCACACTTACTAGACTACAGAAGCCATGTGTACAAGGGTTGTTAGAGTATTAATATTGACATCCATTGTGATTCCGCCCTATAAGGGCATGCATCGCACATCATCACTTAACAGCAGGTGAGATAGCGGTCAAACGCAAACCTATAAATTGTAAATAAAAAAAAAAATGCAAAATTTGGATTCACAAATTTAAATTAAAATCTTCCTCGGTGACCGGTTATCACTTTAACTATTTAAAAGATAGAAAATCACTGAACTTATTCTTGAAAATACTGTTGGAAGCGATTATACAATATAGTGTGCGATCCGATTATACACAGTTGCAAGAAAATGATTTTGATCCGGTTTAGTTTTCCTAACGAAGGAAAATACATTTTATTCAACTTGAGAACTCCATTTTGGTGTTATTTATACACCTTAGTGAAAAGAGCCTCTCTGAGCCGCACTTGAAATCTTTTACCCACACTGGTTTAAAAGAACCAGTAACACGATAAGAAAAAAAAACAGAAGTATGATAAACGCTTAGTCAAAAAGGCAAAACTTAACTTCTATGCCTAGTTTGAAACCGAGCGCTGTTTTTCAATCTTGCCTATAAGCTAGAAGGGAGCATGCAAAATTTAGTGTGTTTGAGTGTGCGATACAAAAGACAAGCGGTCAGATGGGAGGGCAAAAATGTGTAAGTTTATTACTGAGGATGAGTATGTGGTGAGTGTAAGGAGTTCCACTGAGAATACCAGTTTTTTGGATGGAACCCCAGCGGTGTACGAATGTGTTGTATGGTTGTATATGTGTTAGTGAGCTGAGAATGTGTGTGTATTATGTGTTGTATAAAAACTAGAAAAGCAAACTTTTTAGTAAGAAAATGTGTAGGGATCAAAAAAGAATAATCAATAGGAAAATTATGACGCCAACGCTTTACAATCAGCCTGTAGAACCTTCTAGCTAATCGTATTACTCGCCGTAGTCTAAACATTGACTCAGCCTCCGGGAAACTGCTAACTAGAAGAAAATGTGGTGATATCCGATTGCAAATTTGAATGTTCATTTCAACTGTTATTTTTCGGTACTTTTGAATTTATTGGCGCGTCAAAGTCAATCAATTCGTAGTTGTAGTTCTTAATTGGCTTTGAAATAAATCCAGAGTTTTTGATGTTTGAATAAATAGTTGACAAAGTCAGCGAAGCAAACTAATGTTTATTTGTCAAACCGATCACACAAATGTTTTACGAAAGCTAATTTATAGGTAAATACGAGCAGGAAAGTTAAGTAATGAGTAAAATATACCACACAGAAAATAAGTATTTACGATACACAAGTCATAAAAGAATACAGAAAAATAGTTAATATACTTTTTATGTTAAGACTCATAACATAACATAAAAAGTATATGAACGCTCAGTGGATTTTCAAAATGGCACGGATTTAATATTTTTAGCAATATTTAAGTAAACAAAACTAATCTACTGTGAATTAGTGAATTTAATGCTAATTCAGAATATGATGCTTGGTATTATTATCCAATCAATATTAAGGGCCTACATGAGGTGAAACCGAAAATGTAAAGTAGCATTTTTTTTCGTTGTATGGACGAATCCATTTATTTTTTTTGTAAAATATTACAATTAAATGGTGTAAAAAAATTATGATTAGGCTAGAAATTCTCCTCAACTCACAGGGTTCGATAAAATTGAACGCAAAGTTTGCCAAAAACTCTCAATTTTTTTTGGATTTGAAATGGTTTTTTTCCGTTGCTGTTAGAGCCATTGCAATGAAAGTTTTGTTCCCGTTTACCTTAATAAATACGTAAAAACCTGATGTTATTGCATTTTTCTTAGTTGCCGTAGTTTTTATAAAAAAATAAAATTTTCAAAAATATAAATAGATAGGTTTCTGTACTTACTTCTCAGTACAGCCCGAGCGGCCAAGAAGGTTGGACCTATGTCAAATTTCGTGACATGACATTTCATCTCTGACTACGTAAAATATACCCTAGATTAAATCATAGCTACTACTGGTACTATAAATTTGCCACAGTGTAACATAAAACAAACTGTCACAGTATAACGAAATGACATAAAACCATCTTCATCGTACATTATGATCGATAACCTGTATTCACATCATCATCAGCCTGTAGAAGTATATATTTTATGTAGCATATAACTTATCAAGTACATTCTAGGGCACGTTCCTATCGTGCGTGACCAGCGAAGCGCAATGCTTTTGTTAAATACCTCCATTTTTGTAGTTGCATAAGTAGCTATCTTCCTATCTACCCAGTGCTTTCCGTCATCATCATCAGTAAGTAGAAGTCCACTGCTAGATATAGACCTCCTTTATACATTTCCATGAAAAAACAATTTGCCGATTTCCCACGATCTTTAGAATGTCATCGGTCCATTAGGTGGAGGGGCGCTCTGGTTGCTTAGCACCGGTTATATTGTCGTAGCGACCCGCTTTTTGATTCTAAAGGCGTGTGTTCAAACCCCGTCATGCACAAATTAGTTTATCTGCCAAAAAACCTATGTGCACTATGTCAGTACACTCTAACGGTGAAGGAAAACAATAAATGAAACCAACGTGAAGTAGCAAAACTTTTGAGGCACATTCATAATCCACCACACCAGCTTTAATTTTCTATTGACATGACAAGAAGAAGACTCAAAAACTAGTAGCCGATTTTAGGCCTTTATAAAAATAGTGTCGATTTTGCAAAGAGTTTGGGAGCCCATTACAATGAAAAGGAAGTATATATATATATATATATTATGGACAATCTACACTACACTATCTAGCCCTAAACTAAGCAGAGTTAGTATTATGGGAACCAGATAGCTGATGTAATACTTAAATACATTTTGTTTGTAAATACATAGGTACTTGGAAAACAATATAACATCCAGATGGAGAACAAATATCTATGATCACCACACAAATATTTGTTCTCGGTGGGGATCGAACCCACGACCTATGGCGCAGAAGGCAGAGCTACTAATAAATGAGCTGAGAGCCCAGTCATAACAATAATATCATGGGTTTTGAGTATTTTTGATTGCCGTCTTTTAAATCTGGAGGTGCCTGTAATGTCCCGAATTCTGGAACTTTCTGTCAAAGGCTTCATGCACGGTGCGCTCAAATACCCAAATACCAAAATACATGTGCCTATTTCTATACACGCAGCAAGGAGTTTCCCAAGATTTTGCGTTTGACAGAACTTTGAAGAGTCAGTTGGGGTTGTCGAAACTCTTTGGTATACCTAATATTTTTAAATGCCGATAAAATACAATAATAATAATATAAGTCGAATAGACAGTGTTATTTCACAATGCTTCACTGATCTCCACCGCAATGAGCACCGAAGGCCTAAATGAGTGCAAAGCTTAAAGCCACCCATAAATAATTTCCATTTCAATTCATTTATGAATTGAAATGAAAATTATCTATGCATGTAATGTATTGTATTATGTATATCAGCTATCTAGCACCCATAACACAAGCTTTGCTTAGCTTGGGGCTAGATAATGTTGTGTGAATTGTCCAGCATTATTATTATTATTATTATTATTTATTTCCATAGGCATGAATTCTATGCACTAAGTTATACTTACTAGATTTACATACAGATCTGGAAGTATAACCTTTTAGATAAAAGAAAAATTTACTAAATTGGATCATAAAATTAAATGACGAAGGTATGCAGTAACAAACAATAAAACAAAACGGCTTAGCCGATTTTGATGAAATATTACTTTTCAGAAAAAAAAAGATTAAAAGGGAGAAGACGAAAGAGAAGAAAAAAGATAAGAATATTATTGTACAAAAAAAATTGCCCCCCTTGCCCCCCCAGGACCCCCCCTTTTGTGAGTGCTACCGGATGCCGTCGAGATAGGGGGTTTTCGATTAGGGTTTCGTATAGAGGGTTTCTTCCTGAATTGAAAAAACAAAAAAAATACCCCCCTCTTGCCCCTTTTTTCACCCCCCCCTTTCGTATCTTCCAAGCGGAGTGACTTGCAAGACTTTTTTTTTGGGTCATGTAGGGAAGGTGAGATTATTTTGAAAGCAAAATAAATTTTGCCCCCCTCCCCCCTCTAGACCCCTTTATTATTTTTGACCCTTTTTTTCGAGGGGAGCATTGCGGCGAGCGAATGGGGAACAGTGCGGCGAGCAAAGCGAGCCGTGCTGTGACCCCCCCCCCCCCCCTAAGCCCCCCAGAACCCCCTCCTCCTGAACCCGGGGGGAGCGTCGCGGCGAGCGAAGCGAGCCGTGCTGTGACCCCCCCCTCAAGCCCCCAGAACCCCCTCCTCCTGAACCCGGGGGGAACGTTGCGGCGAGCGAAGCGAGCCGCCACGCGACCACGCCCACCCTACTGAAATTTAGAACCCCCTCCTACTGAAATTTAGGGTGTCTTAGGGGTGTGAAAAAATGTTCACTAGACTGAGTTCAAAATTCAAAATGGCGGCTGTGCCACTTCCGGTTTTGCAAAAATCGTCCGATTAAGGTCGTTCAAACGGTTCATTCGACTGAGGACTATGATTGGAGATTGAATTTTAGGTTTTTTAAGGTGTTTGATTGGATCTTCACTTGGTTTAGGGTTCCGCCCCTGTGGGAACGCATTGAGGACGCGAGCTGCTTGCAGCTCGCGATGCACGCGACCCGGTAGTCAACGTTTGGGTTCCTTCCAGCGGTTTCGACCCGTTAAGGGTTTTGGCTTGACGTACAATTTAGGGTTCCGTATAAGGTTTTGATTGGGGTTTTACTACATTGAGCAATTTGATTAAGTGTTCGACTTTTAGGGTTCCTTAGGACTTTGATTGGAGTTTCAACTACACTTAGGAGCTTGATAATGTTAACATTTTTAGCGTTCCTTAGGACTTTGATTGGGGTTTTACTACATTGAGGAACTTGATAAAATAAACAACTTTTAGGGTTCCTTAGGCCTTTAATTGGAATTTTACTTCACTTAGGACCTTGATTATGTAAACAATTTTAGGGTTCTTTAGGACTTTGATTGGGGTTTTACTACACTGAGGAACTTGATTCACTGATCGACTTTTAGGGTTACTTAGGACTTTCTTTACTACTTTTTGGGGTTTTACAAGTGCAAGTGTAATGTAAAACTGGGAGTAGCACACCGACACGCGAGCTGCTTGCAGCTCGCGCACACGAAAAAACTAGTTAAGGGGCTGACGTATGGAAAATTTTCATACAAACGGAATACCAAAATGATTTCTAATTTAGACAGATTTACACTATATTATTGTAATAATTGTATTTGCATAGTATTTATCTAGGTTCCTCAACAGTTTTTATTTCAAATTACTTACCTAAAATGAAATAAACACCAATCGCATTTTGCACATTTTTATGCTAAACTTATCAAGTTTTCTACCTATTGGTTTCGTACTAAAAACAACAATATCTTACGTGTTTTTTGTTAAGGAACCTAGTTTATATTGTCTAGTTACAGAATAACAATACTATGTAAAGAATACAAAAAGTTTTCAGTCATCATTTTTGGTATTACGGAACACGATCAAATTCATGGCATTTTCGAACGGCTACTATTGCTATCGCGCACGCACGGTGCGGGTGGCGGGGTGCAGGGGGAGGAAACGCTTGAAGCACACGGGACACTTCGGTTGTGTGTGAATCGCTCGGACTTCGGACTAGTTAAATACCTACACTGGCATAAAACATAATGCTTAGATATTTGATAATTGTTAGTTTAGGAAGGGTACTAAGTGAAGATGGGAAATACTAAGTACCTAGGTAGGTTGTAGGTTGGGTAAACGAAATTAAGGTGCAGCACTAGGTCAAAAAGTCTGCCGAAATTTCGAAAAAAGCCAACATTTCGACTAAAACAAATTATGAACCATTAATTTCTATACAGGGTGGAATTTTGTAATGCCACCTGGAGGGAAAGTACTCTTAATACTGCAGATAGAAAATTTTACTCAAAGGAAACATTCCTTTATTTTTGGATAGAAAGCAATTTCTAAAATTAAAAATAAAATAATTTTTAAATTAATTTTTTTTTTGAAAGGAATAAATTTATTCTTTTAAAGAAATGAATTCGTTAAAAGAATAAATTTGTGTATCCAAGAGAATGGAGCCCATTTCAAGCAACTAATTTCAAGTAACTAGTTAGTTATCCTACTCAATTTTTTTAAGCCCAACTGATTATGAAGAAGTTAAAAACATGATAATGCAGTTGGAAAATGGCAAAGCCCCAGGAATGGATGGCTTTGGAAACTCCCTTATAAAACATATAAAAGACTGTATCATAGTACCACTTACGCATATATTTAATCTGAGTTTCTGTAATGGCATATTCCCACTCATATGGAAAATTGCATCTGTTTCTCCTATCTACAAAAGTGGATCGAAAAGTTCTGTTGACAACTACCGACCAATTTCGCTTTTAGGAACTTTTTCAAAACTCTTGGAACGGCTCGCAAACAAACGCCTTTTGCATTTCTTGGAGTCCCATAATTTGATATCGTCTCGTCAATTTGGCTTTCGCAAGGGAAAAAGCACTGAAGATGCTGTCACGCTTCTAACCACTATTGTGTCCTCACATCTGGATGAAGGGAAAAGCTGCGTTGGCGTATTTCTGGATCTGGCCAAAGCCTTCGACACTGTTTCCGTTCCAATACTTCTTGAAAAACTAGATAGACTTGGAGTTCGGGGAGTCGCTTTAGATTGGTTCAAGAGCTATCTGACAGATCGGAGACAGTGTGTGAGGATTGGTCAGGTTCTTAGTAACTCACTACCAATAAAATTTGGCGTACCTCAGGGCAGCATCTTGGGGCCCACATTGTTTCTTCTATACATTAATGACGTACATGATATACCTCTTGAAAATGCAGATATTATGTGTTATGCGGACGACACTGCTGTGATCTTCCATGGGCCAACCTGGCCTGGTGTATTTTCGTCTGCCAGTCGTGGTATGGCACAAGTGTCTCAATGGCTTGAGCAAAACCTTCTCACATTGAACACGAAGAAAACAGTGTACTTATGTTTCCATAAGACCTTGGCTTCAGCCCCAAACCGAGGAGCTTTTATTAAAATCCACGACAGTACGTGTCCCATTTCCGATTCCTGTAATTGCGAGCTACTGACCCGAGCAAAGTCCTTGAAGTACCTTGGTGTTAATATTGACGAGAATCTATCATTTGTCGCTCATATTGATACTCTATCGGCCCGAATTAGAAAGGTAATTAGTATAATGCGGAACCTGAGGTATATTGCA
Source organism: Thera britannica (assembly GCA_939531255.2). NCBI lineage: Eukaryota > Metazoa > Arthropoda > Insecta > Lepidoptera > Geometridae > Thera > Thera britannica. The sequence continues at coordinate 5,665,525 of OW618044.2, forward strand.
AGCACAGACACACTAAAATCAGTGTATTATGCACTGTGTCAATCTCTCATTGGATACTGTATAACATGCTGGGGCAGTGCTGCTAAAACTCTTATTATACAGGCTGAAAGAGCACAACGCTCAGTGTTAAAGGTAATGCTTTGTAAGCCCTACAGGTACCCGACGACAACTCTCTATAAAGACGCTGGTGTACTCAGTGTCCGCCAATTATTTGTACTAAATACATCACTTTCGGTCCACAAATCGGTAATTTCCTCCCCTGATTATGATATAATGCTAAAGCGCAGATTATTCAAATTAACCACCCCCTCTGTTAATACCAGGTTTGCTCAGCGTGTTGGTACCTTCATGAGAGCCCATATTTATAATAAAGTTGTTTCTTGTTGTGACATTAAATGCAAGAGAATTGCGGAGGCTAAGCATTTATTGATGAAATGGCTGGCAAGTCTAACCTATGATGAGACAGAAAACATTATTAATTTTGCATGCTAGTGTTATATTTTTATAAATCAATTTATTATTATTATCAGTTTTAAGAATTTTAGTTCTAAGATTTTAAGAAATACTTCTTCTGTATTTTAATATTTTATATCTTTATTTCTTTTACTATTGTATTTAGTTTGTTATAAATTTTACACAATTTCACACTAAGAAGCTATCTTTAACCATTTATGCTAAATCGTTTAAAATATGTATTGTAAAGACCTGAGCAATCAATTTTAAAATATGTCGAAACAATAGTCTCCTCGATACAGGCTTAGCCTAGTGAGGGAACTAAGAGATATTCTGTAGGTTATTTTAAATTTGTCTGAGAAAATTATATGATTATGTCTGCATATTTTTATATTCCTAGTTGTTACTATTACCTTGTGTAGATGTAGTTTGTGTTTTCTCTGAAATAAACATTTTTTATATTAAAAAAAAAAAAAAACCATTTTTTGTAAATAATTAAATTAATTTAAGATTTCCTGGTTTTTCTTTCATTTAATTTATCATGTTTGTTAGAGAGATTTCATCCTTATAATTGACTAACGATCGATGCAATAAAAGTACAAGGTATAATTTTTCTGATTTTAGCCGGTTCAATTCCCGGGTGTGAGAGAATTTTCGAAAAACTTTGAATGCAGTTTGCTTTCTATTCAAAAATAAAGGAATGTTTCCTGTGAGTAAAATTTTCTATCTGGAGTATTAAGAGTACTTTCCCTCCAGGTGGCATTACAAAATTCCACCCTGTATATGAAGTATTGATAAGAAAAATTACAACAAATTATTTTTTTTCTTTATTTATTTGTAGTTCAAAAAACTGCTACCACTCAACGTCCGGTGGAAATATTGATAAAAGGACTGAGAAATACTTGAACAAAATAGTTTTTTTTTATATAACTGGAGCTCAATAAACAGAGTACCGCTCAACGTCTGGTGGAAATATTGATAAAAAGACTTGGAAAAATTTCAGCAAAATAATTTTTTTCTTTATTTATCTGGATCTCAAAAAACCGACTACCGCTCAACGTCAGGTGGAAAGATTGATGAAAGGACTAAGAAAAATTGGCACAAAATATTTTTAGTCTTTATTTATCTGGGGCTTAAAAAAACTGCTACCACTCAACGTCAGGTGGAAATATTGATAAAAAGACTTGGAAAAATTTCAGCAAAATATTTTTTTTCTTTATTTATCTGAATCTCAAACAACCGACTACCGCTCAACGTCAGGTGGAAAGATTGAAAAAAGGACTAAGAAAAATGGCTACAAAATATTTTTATTCTTTATTTATCTGGGGCTTAAAAAAACTGATACCACTCAACGTCAGGTAGAAATATTGATAAAAAGACTTGTAAAAATTTGAACAACATATTTCTGTTTTATTTTTCTGGAGCTCAAGAAATAAACTACAGCTCAACGTCAGGTGGAAATATTGATAAAACGACTAAGAAATTTAAAAAAAAACTTTATTTATTTGGAGCTCAAAAAACTGCTACCACTCAACGTCCGGTGGAAATATTGATAAAAAGACTGAGAAATACTTTAACAAAATAGTTTTTCTTTATATAACTGGAGCTCAATAAACAGAGTACTGCTCAACGTCTGGTGGAAATATTGATAAAAAGACTTGGAAAAATTTCTGTAACGTTCACTAGAAGTTGCTTCATGCAATCAAAATTGAGTTCTATATAGTAATTGTGATAAGACATAAATATTTTTTTTTTCAGTTTGTTTATAATCATTATATAAGTATCCACCTATAGTAGGTTAGCTTGGTACACTTTTTTCGCGAGTTTTGTGCGAAAGCCGAGGTCCATGTAATTGTAGGTCGATGTTCGCAATCGTTGGTTTTGCGAATGTAAATAAGCAGAATAAAAGCAACCTAATTGCTCAACGAATAAAGTATATTTTTAAATGCAGTCACATTATTAGACTTTCTGTACTTTGGTAAGTGAGCCGCTTTGCGTGTTTTTTATTGCTGTGTGTGTGTGATCGATGAGGTCTGGCGAACCACACCCCACCTGATGTTGAGCGGACCTCCACCCATGATCTTCAACTGTAACGTCATGACTGGTTTTGAACCCACGCCCCCCAACCGCTAGGCCGATGAGGTCTGGCGAACCACACCCCACCTGACGTAGAGCGGATACCCACCCATCATCTATTACTGTAACGTTATCACTTATTTTGAACCCGCACCCTCCAACCACTAGGCCAATGAGGTCAAGCAAACCACACCACACCTGATGTTGAGCGGACTCCCACCCATCATCCTCTACTGGAACGTCATCAACCACAACTCCATCGCTCCGCGCCGGGGTCAATGGCTCTCTCAACTCAACTCGGAGTCAATGGTTCTCTTTACTCTTCTTCAATTTGGTCCAGAACCCGCACAAACCCTACCTGATGAATAAACTCACTCGTATCATGTTAGAGAATTTCCTGGTGTCTTTTCTAAGTGCGTAAATAGCTACTCTGAAGGTTCTTTATCGGTTCAGGAATGTTGTTTTTTTTTTCACTTTATTCTTGCATTCAGAGCATGACCAATCCTTGCTTATTGAATACTAGAAAAGCGAAACAAGCAAGCAATAAGCTTAGAGGGTTAGTCAGGTAATGCAGCCACAAAAAATAAAAACATAAAATTGTAGGGTGCAAAAAGTTAACTCTCTTTGACCAGATTTGAACTCCCGCCCACCTCGTCCTCTCAGTGTGAATCCGCACGCCCTAGCCACTAGCCTATCTGACGCTTAGTAACGTTGACGAAATTAGGCAATGCATAAAAATCGTTAGCAGTGGCTGACGCACACGCACAAGCGCGGCACTATGGTTGGATTCACGTATAGAAGTAGCGCGTCACACGAGCGCCTGTGTGTGTATACTACTATTATATATTCCGTGGCGCCCGCATCAAATGAATAGAGATAGCTATATTCGGAGCAGTTTTTGCTCACGCCTCGAATTGAAGTTGCGAGCTGTGTACGTCGGCCCGTTAATATTTAGGCATCCGATTTAGGCGTCGCCTAGGTTTAGTGAAAACGGGTGTTAGTAACGTTGACGAAATTAGGCAATGCATAAAAATCGTTAGCAGTGGCTGACGCACACGCACAAGCGCGGCACTATGGTTGGATTCACGTATAGAAGTAGCGCGTCACACGAGCGCCTGTGTGTGTATACTACTATTATATATTCCGTGGCGCCCGCATCAAATGAATAGAGATAGCTATATTCGGAGCAATTTTTGCCCGCGCCTCGAATTGAAGTTGCGAGCTGCGTCCGTCACCCTCTTAATATCTAAACTTAAACATTACGGTATTCTAAATCGCTCCATTGACTTATTACAATCGTACTTGACTGATAGAATCCTTAAAGTTGATGTGGGCGGTGAGAGATCTTTTGGGTCAGTTATTGACATAGGGGTGCCACAAGGTTCGATATTAGGTCCTTTCTTGTTTCTAGTGTACGTAAATGACCTTCCTTTTTTGGTTAAAAAACTATGTGAAACAGTACTATTTGCTGACGATACCTCATTAATTTTTAAAGTCGATAGATAGAAGGCTAATTACGATGACGTTAACGCATCTCTGTCGTAAATACTTAACTGGTTTAATAATCTTTTACTTAATGTTAAGAAAACTCATAAGTTTTATGAAAAAATATTTTTTGAGTGTCAGTTCTAAGTATAAAAATCATAATGCGGTTTACAGAATACATCTATTTACCAAGTTTCATCAGTACATATAGCTTTTACAGTTTTGTAAGTACCATACTTCAAGCAAATAAATTATTTCTTTTCATTTCATTTCATTTTTTTGAAAAAAAGTGACTGTGACATACGGATGGACAGACAGACAGACATGACGAATTTATAAGGGTTCCGTTTTTTACCTTTAAAAAATACAAGTGTTCATTCACCGACTACCGACATTTATGAACTTGCAACTCACTCTGGTTTTGCATAATATGAGGAAAATCTCTCTTGGTGGAAGGTTTCTTTTATTAAATCTGGGGCTATTTGCTTGTTATACTATATAAATTAGACTACTACTACTACACTACTATATAAGTTAGATTTAAAATGTAGCGTTCGTGGTAGTTTAAAAAATACCGCACAGCTTGCCATTGTTATCACCAATCCTGGATGAAAAATATGCAATGGAAACTCTGCGACGGGAATCAGCTAACATAACAATTGGGTTATATTTATTTACTGAATATCTGTCTGTGTTTTTGTCTAACGAAGCGTATTCTAGTCAACACATTGTAATGTCGTGACAAATGTCAGACCCAAGCACAGAATAAGTAATAGTTGGTATCAAATACATGAATTCACAGCTCAGGTCAGGCAACGCCATCTTTATTTTAAATTTTTCCAACTTTCCGGTCGTGTTTTGTTTTTAGACCAGCGTATAGCGGAGGCTTAACTCTAAACCACTAATTAGCATGAAATCAAACACGACGTGCTGGATCAAATACCAGCCACGGGCAAAATGTAACAATAAAGGAATGGAGATGTTTTTTCGCGTAACTTTTTTTATGAAAAATGTGATGTGGAAGTCTTTTAATATTTTTTTTACCGCGTGCTCAATTTTGATGGCCGAGCGCTGCGCGTGATTCAAAAATGAGAATCCTGAGCGTCAGCGAAGAAATCAAAAGAGCACGAGGTGAAAAATCTTTGCACTCGAGTAGTCAAGTAGAAGTTAATAGGTTATATGATGTTCTGAATTCACAAACTTAGTGCACACGATGTTCTAAATTCAATTTACTTTATCCTTTAACGGCTTTAGCCTCAGATATCAAAGAGCAAAAATACTCTTTCCGAGATGTGGGATAAAAAATACTAATTTGATACATTATTTGATATTTGATACATTCTAAAATTACATAAGTGTTTAATCATAATGATTACATGAGAGTTATGTTTTACAAAAAATGTGATATCAACATAATGTTTGAGTCCCATTGCAGACTCTACAGTTTCCTGATGAATTCTTTGACAGCGAACTGTATAGCTGTGTAGGGGACTTAACGTATCTGTCCATACCTGCAATTGCACCCCCGTCGAAGGGGGTATCCTTTTGGGTGGTGTAATAGGGAGTAAATCCACCCTCTGTATGCTGGATGAAACTGAGGAATGGAAGGGTAGGGGGAAATTACCAGGTGTCCCCTTGCTTCCTGAGCTCGGTTTTGTTTCCCCATTCTCACTTTTTACTGAACATAACAAAAGCATGCGTACAAGTTTGTCTGTCTATATTAAATTCTTGTTTAGGCGATATTTTTGTTCTTTTTGGTAAGTTCTGTCTAGCGTTTTTACTATCGAATATAGTAAAAATATGTATTCAAAAAACAATAAAACACACACTTAAAGCATCTGTATATTCTGAAAATGTTCCTTATTTATTGCCTTATTTAATTACTCATGGGCAAACTATTCCATCTAATTTAAATCTATTCGTGAGACAAAAATACATCCATCTCTTGTTTAGGCCTGTCAAAAACAAAAGCAAGGGACGAATAGCATTAAGCAAAAGCGTGTTTGGTGCTCTGTGAATAGCATTATTCCGCAGATAGAAAAATCTGCATAAGATACTTTTATCTGACGTATTTTATATCTATTTTATATCTATTTTATATCTGTAGATTGATAAATTAGCCCTTAGCAAACTGTTTATACCAAAGAGCAGCACATGATACTTTACTGGTATATACCATTGCTCGTAATTCGCCATGACTTATCCATGGCTGGTCTCTCAGCTCAGTTGGTAATAGCTCTGCCTTCTGCGCCGTAGGTCGTGAGTTCGATCCCCACCGAGAACAAGTATTTGTGTGGTGAACACAGATGTTTGTTCTCTGTCTGGGTGTATTGTATTCTAAGTATGACAAAACAAAAAAAAATGTATCTATGTATTATATCAGCTATCTGGTTCCCATAGTACAAGCTGTGCTGTGTTGCTTAATTTTTTATTTACTTTCAGCTAAAGGACTGACAAACGGAGCAGGGTGCTTGCTACTAGACTGAAGCCCAACGAGCTATGAAGCATTCGATGAATGTTGAATATGTCAGTGAACATTAGCGTGATTTTCGCTGGAATGTGCCTGTTTCAGAGTGTTGGGCAGGGAAGTGGAATTGAATAGGTGGCGATGGAAAACCGACGCGTATAACATATCTTATAGTTATTTATTTATTATACGAAGTAATTAAATCCCCGAACAAATAAAAAATCTAGAAAAGGATAGGACATTTGAATGTAAATTAAAGGACTTATTGATAAAAAAATGCTATTATAATTTAAATGACTTTTTCAATGACACATTGCCTGCGTTATAATAATAATTTAATTGACTTCAATAGAACACTAACAACTAGCTTTTAATTTATCTACTTTTTCAGACTTCGACCCGCTTCCACTCCAAATATTGCTATGCCCTAAAGATAAGGGCCTATTATGTATTTACCATTTTTTAACTTTAAGACCTCACCATGTAACATAATAATTGCAATAAATAATATGAGTATGAGTAATGTTCAGTAGGCTCCACAAGCTCTGTCTGGCTCTGGCTCTGGTTTTGAGTCTGTGAGTGTTGACTTAATAAATCCTACGTCACACACACACACTCTAATACACCAGTGAGCACTCACACAGACTCAAAACCAGAGCCAAAGACAGAGCCAGACAGAGCTTGTGGTAGGCCGACTGGGCGATGCAGGGCTAGACTTTGTTTTAACTTTTAGTTCTACGATATTTGTATAATATATTTATACAGTGTAGGTAGCCAATCTTTTTGTTTGACTGCAAATTCAGCAAAAATATTAAGTTACCGTTCTTCTTATGATAAGTGGCACCCGGTGAGCCAACGTAAGCAAATTAGCTTGTTATTTTGCTCGAATCGGTTTAATCATAAATGAAGAATGGAGCTCGAGATAGTTTTAAGAAATGTTCCCGTGACTAGTAATGCCTTTATAATAGGTCTTCATTTGTTGACTGCTAAAAACTTTCGGATGTACCTACTCTTTGACTATGATATGAATTCCAGTATAGTGCCTCTAAAATTTACCAGCGTCCTCACAAAGCTACCGCTCAGCAGAGCCTCAGTGAGATAAGCTTTGTCTCGAACTTTTCATTGAGGGTCAGTGAGGCTTATCTGAGCTTCAAAAAGTTGTGAAGCTCACGACTGCGTACTCGGAAATTCTTTTGTTAATGGCATGCACAGACGAAGGCTTTTGTCGTATATTCCTTTATTTTTGGTTTTTGGTTAGCTTCTTTGAGGTGGGCTTAAAATCCTTTCACCACGTAGGTTCGTAAGAAAAATAACTCGTTTGCGTGTGCTTATCTAATAAATCTACATTTGCAGTTAAAGATACGAAAGATATCTAATAAATAAATATATATAATAATATAAAAGTGATACAAGTGACCCGACCCAGCTTTTCTGAAAAATTGTCTACAAATTGACGTGTTTTCACATCATGTGCAACATTGCAGATTCAATTGCTATTTCGCCGGCCATATTTCTCTACACGCACCCCTTAGTTTGCCTCTGGTAAATCCACCCGCGCAGTACCAATTATCTAACATGTCTGTCTGTACTAAGCCAACTCAACATAAACTATATAATAGACTAAATAGCAAGCTTAGTAGCCTTTCTGCCTCGAAACCACCCCTTAATTCGCCCCTGGCAAATACACCTGTGCAGATTACGAATCAATTTTCAAATGTCTCATTTATGTGATTGGTACACAATCAAATAAATGGCACAAAAGCTTTATAACAGACGCAGCATTTTTTATTGATAGTAAGGTGGCCTTTCTGCCCCACAGCCACCCCCTGATTCGCCTCTGGCAAATGTATACAGGCGCAGATTAGTATCAATTTGTGATGAGTCCTGTCCCATCAAACGAAGAGCTTTTACGAACCCATTTTAATCTAGTCTTTGTCAGACTTTTGATCCATTACGTGGATTTGATACGTGCCTTTTCTCATTAAAATGTTTGCTTTCACGGCATAAATAGCGCCAATAAAGATACGAATCCAAAACGGTGCAGTTGGTGGTTTTTCTTTCATTGAATTTATCATGTTTGTTAGAGAGATTTCATCCTTATAATTGACCCTAACGATCGATGCAATAAAAGTACAGGGTATAATTTTTTCAAATTTTAGCCGGTTCGATTCCCGGGTGTGGGAGAAGAGAATTTTCGAAAATCTTTGAAATGCAGTTTGCTTTCTATTTAAAAATAAAGGAATGTTTCCTTTGAGTATAGTTTTCTAATTGCAGTATTAAGAGTAGGTACTTTCCCTCCAGGTGGCATTACAAAATTCCATCCTGTGTATTATTAATATGATTATATCTAAATTATTATAGTACTATTATGTATTATTGCTCTCAGCAATGAAGCGGTAGTGCTTTTTTACTTCACTGTGCAAGAAAAAGTGTATGTTTTAGGTATTACGAGCCGGTATGACCGAGCTTTGCTCGGTATTTTTTTCGGTATTGTTATTTACTAATTTTCATGAAAATCTCCGGAACTTTTGTTTCGAGTGTTTACGTAGAAGCTCAGTAGATGGCGTTCCCCGTGACACTAACTCGCAAAGAATTCAATACTCTACGAGAGCTAACTCGTGATTTTGACTACTCACCAATAAATGGCGCTAAAATTTTTAATTATTTAAATAACTTCTCTCCCACGTCTTTTCTGAAAATGAATCCTAGCTAGATCGATTTATCGCCCCCGAAACCCTATTATTTTTATAATTTCATGAAAATCGTTGGCTCAGTTTCCGAGATCCTAAATATATATATATACAAGATTTTCTCGTTTAAGGTATAAGATAATAATATGCATTTCTTATCTCTTATTAAAAAAACAAGCAATTAAATAAACAAAAAAAAAACCGATCGATAAGTGAGCGTGCTAAATAGAAAATGGGATGAAATTATAAAAATAAGATATATTATGTAATAATAATAAGAAAATAAATTAATATCTGAATAATTTTTTTTTTTTTTCCAATAAAAAGGCGTGTGCGTAATTGTATGTACATAAGTCATAACTTATGGAACCTGGTTATGGTCCTTACAAGCTCAAAGTTGCACTATGGGCTATGGAACCTGTAATCCATAGCCTGAGAGTTTAATTATATTATGATAGAATAGTTATAGTAGAAAATCCATAGGAAAACCAAGGTCACCTCTACTACTTATTAAGGCTACTGCTTGTTATGCAAATGAAATTTATGATGCCGATAATGACGCAGACATGATCGTTGAGGTTCTAGTCATGTTATAACTTTTTTCAATTTATTGATATGAATGTGCTTAATATTAAAACGGCGGGTAGTCGTATTTGAAAAGGCCTTTTTGTGTTGGCTGTCCGTTGGACCAAGGTGGGACCGTTTTGCTCCTTTTATGTTTCGGATATTACATTTTCCGTCAGCGCTCATAGTACGGGAGCCAACAGTCAGATTGCTTATGGAATCGGAACATCAGGAACGCAAAGCGATGCTGATTTTTTATCAAACAAACAAATAATAAATAATAATAAATAGTGTCCAAGGTCACGCATGTCAGGAACGTGTCCTACGATGCACTGCCTTGCACCCATGCCTTGCGTCCAACTTGAAGCATACAAATGTTTAGCCTCACGTGCTAGTAATTTCACCACATCCTTCAAACCGAAACACAGCGATGCTGCTTCACGGCAGAAATAGGCGTGGGGTATAATACTTCGCTGCACGAGCTCTTCACAAAGAGATTCTACTACGACTAAGATTCCGAATCAATCAGAAAAAAATAGTTGGCCGAAAGTATCTAAAACTTACGACTTTCAGTAAAAAAAAGCAGCCAAGTGCGAGTTGGACTCGCCCATGAAGGGTTCCGTAGCAACAAGTAACATAATATAAAGGTTCTTGTAGTTCTTCGAAAGTTATATTGCAATTTACGATTTATGACGTATAAAAAAAACTAATCACTAGATCTCGTTCAAACGGAAAATTTCACTTTGGAAGTGTCTCTCGCGCAAACTATTCGGTTTGGAAAAAAACGATATTAGAAACCTCAACATCATTTTTAAAGACCTATTCATAGATTCCTACACGTATGGGTTCGATGAAAAAAAAAATTTGAGTTTTAGTTTCAAGCAAGTAAGTATGGGGATGGGGACTCCCAAAATTTATAGTTTTTTTTTCTATTTTAGTGTAAAAATCTTAATGCGTTTCATAGAATACTCATCAAGTTTCATTAGTCTTTCTCTTACAGTTTCGGAGTGGAGAGAAAAATGGCTGTGACATACGGATTGACATGACGAATCTATAAGGGTTCCGTTTTTGTCATTTGGCTACGGAACCCAATAAATGAGGGGCACTTACGTCAGTTTTTTGGTACTGTCAATTTTCACTACTTTTTCTGATTGATTCGGAATAAGCATCACTTTGTCACAGATTTTATTTTTAAACTGGACACATATATTTTTGGTTCTTCCAGCCAATTTTATTTTCTGGATGACACTTAGTTGTCCTGATACATAGGTCCCATCTTTGTATAAAACTGATAGGCAACCCAACTGTCGGCTCCCATACTATCGCGTGTTTTCTATTTTTTGTTTTAAAGCTTTAAGTCAGAGCTTTGATGTTGTCAGCCATTTTAATTTTCCATTCCTCCCATTGAATTTACTTAGAATATGAACTTAGAGATCTCCCCCTTAGACTATTTTCCCCCTACCTACCTACCTACCCCTTAGGTAGCACAAGCAAGATATGGTTTAAAAAACGCGCATCTCAAATGTTGGCATCCGACATATTTTTTTATTTTATTTTGCTGCTGTTGCTTTTTTATGAAAAACGGACAAGTCCGAGACTGGTTCTTACAGGTTTTTATGTAGAATCTAGATGAGAATTAAACCCCGGCTTACGTTATCGAGGTTGCAAACACCTTTTGAATCTGTCATGGTTTTTAAAACAATTTCGCATGGTTTTTGGTATATTTGTGGTAGGTACTTGGAATTATTTCAGTGCATTTCCGGAGCTATTAAAAAATAGAGAGACATAATAAAAGTTTTTTTTTCTGCTATCTGATTCCCATCCATAGTACTAAAAACATTGCTTAGTTTGGGGCTACTTATAGTTCTGTGTGGAATGTCTATAAAATTAAGTTTATTTGTTTATCATTAAGTACCTCTCGCACTTCGCAAACGGTGTAGTTCATCTGCATCTCCAGAGAAAGACGATTGATGTTGTCCTGAAATTAAACATTCCTTTGAAAAATAACTGAATTCATAATAATTAGAATTACTACATTTTAGTGCCAATTTTGAAAGGATGCTTACAGGTGGGTTGTAGTGCGCTGTGACGATGCTGGTTATGTCGAGCAGCTTGCGTAACGCAGCTGCATCAGAGAGTTCTGCAGTGGACAGCACCTCGGTCAGCCCTCCGGTCATGTCTGCTAGCCCGTCCACCAGGCTACCGTACTTCAGAGCCTCGTATGAACCGTGCAATCTGTGGATAGATGGACAAAAAAAACGATAGGAACCAAGCCTAGTTGGTTGCCTGTTCTTCTAGGCTGGGTCCCGTGGAACTGGTACCTAGATTCACCTAAATATAAGACGTTTCAAAGTGATCCTTGTGCTACTGAATAAATATAATATTTAATTTATACTTTTGATTGAACCGTATAAAGACCTGTATCATTAAATGAATTGGAGATAATTTGATTTTCAAAAGGATCTTTTTTTAAAAGTCAATTTAGCTCGATCTCATAGCAATGCCTTTTTTGTATTAATTATGTTGTGACGAGTATTACAAGAAGATTCAGCGTTTCAAAGTCTTCAAAGCCATCCATGTGCTCATTTAATCAAATATAATTGAATAAGTATTAATATTAACTTGGAATATCATAGGATCTATAATATTACTTAGAGTGGAGATAAACTCTAGACTTCTAGAGTTTGTAGTTTACGATCGCAAAAAATATATAGCTGCTGTGTGTATGTTATAATAATGTGAAAACAACAAAGGTGCAAGACCACTATTATAGCTTACAGTATGGCACCTTTTTCTGTGGACTATGGGTCCAGCAGTTATACCTACTATTGTGTTTTTTTTCTGCACCAACGTCTTCTATTGTTATTGTCAAATCCAGTTCATCCGTATAAGATTTCTACTCACTTTGCATAAGCTTTTTCTAGCAGTGCTGGCCACAACTCCTCGGACGTGCTGGTCTGCACGAAGGCAAGCTTGCCGTTGTAAGTGGGCAGCAAATCATCCACCAGCACCTCAACCCATTGCCCGCACCACCATAAACGGAATCTGGAGACAAAATTGTAATTTTATTTAGTTTTATGACTTAGGGACCTTTACATTAGGAACTATACTTACCATCTAAGAAAACATCGTGTCTATCATTTAAACAACCTTTTTTCTATCTTCATACTATATAAAAATAAGTCGGGTTTTCCTTCCTGACGCTGTAACTCGATAACGGCTGGACCGACTTGGCTGATTTTTGTCTTGAATGATTTGTGGAGGTCCAGAGAAGGTTTAAAAGGTTTTTTTTTCCAACGGGAACGGTAACGGCGAGCGAAGCCGCGGGCGGCCGCTAGTTTATTATATATTTTATTATATATTTGGTACAAAACTTTTGTATTTTTAACATTTGATTTGTAATATATTTTTCCAGTCATAAAATTGTTTGTATTATTCGTATTTTTTTTGTAGGTAGTTTTTAGAAAATTATTAATTGAAATAATTGGAGCTTATGGACGGAAGGATGGATGGTAAGAAAGTTTTTGCGTTCGTAATTAGTAAGAAACTAACTATTAGTAAAACTGCGTGCCAAACCTACCAAAATGTGGCATGCAAGCGCCTTTACGCACTTCTAGATGACGTGCGATGGCGATGGTGATCACTACACTACACTGATCGCCAGCGCTGGCGATCTAGATGTGTGCAGAGTTTTACAATACTATCTCTATAAAATATTTACTCATTGTTTTCTAGGATATTATACATATTCTACAAGGAACACGTCAAGTATTGAAAAATGAGATGTTTCATAATGCGCCAGGTCTATGTACTCTTGTGGGAAAAATGTGGTACATAAATAATGAAGATAACCACTAAAATACTAAATTCTCAAATTTATAAAAAAGTATGTTTTACAAAAATTTTCAATAGTGGTAGATTTTTTGTAGTGGTGAAGACCAAAAGGCGCCACTATGACAGTTTTACCGCAGTGACTGACACAAATAAGTGTCAGTGTCATGTTAGTTGTCAAAATTTCATTTTCACTTTTTTTACTTCTCGTCATGTCCATGTCATGTCGGTCCGCCATTTTTTGGGTGTGTTGTGTTGCTCTCTTTGACCAAGAAAACCTCTATGTACAATCAAACGAAGTAGAATTGAAGAAAAATAACATTATAAACTGAATTCTACATTACTAAGCTGTATTTAAGATTGGTGTACAACGACCAGGCGTGGGCTCCGTAGTTCCATGAAACATCTCATTTACTTTAGCAAAAGAGCACTCCCTTTTATTAGGGTTCCGTAGCCAAATGGCAAAAACGGAACCCTTATAGATTCGTCATGTCTGTCTGTCTGTCCGGCCGTGTCACAGCCATTTTTCTCCGAAACCATAAGAGCTAGACTGATGAAACTTGGTGAGTAGATGTATTCTGTAAACCGCATTAAGGTTTTTACACAAAAATAGAAAAAAAACTATAAATTTTGGGGGTCCCCATACTTGAAACTGAAACTCAAAAATTTTTTTTTTATCAAACCCATACGTGTGGGGTATCTATGGATAGGTCTTTAAAAATTATGTTGAGGTTTCTAATATAGTTTTTTTCTAAAACCATAAATTTTGGGGGTCCCCTAACTTGAAACTGAAACTCAAAATTTTTTTTTTCATCGAACCCATACGTGTGGGGTATCTATGGATAGGTCTTCAAAAATGATGTTGAGGTTTCTAATTTAGTTTTTTTCTAAACTGAATAGTTTGCGCGAGAGACACTTCCAAAGTGGAAAAAAGTTGGTCCCCCCCCCTCTAACTTCTAAAATAAGAGAATAATAAGACTAAAAAAAATATATGTTGTACATTACTATGCAAACTTCCAACGATATTTGGTTTGAACGAGATCTAGTCAGTAGTTTTTTTTTTATACGTCATAAATCATAAACCGCAATTTACCTTTCGACGAACTACAAAAACCTTTATATTATGTTAATTGATGCTACGGAACCCTTCATGGGCGAGTCCGACTCGCACTTGGCTGCTTTTTTATTATATTCTTAATGTAACGTACAGTTGCCGGATCATACCGTGGCAGTGCATGTGAGAATGCATGTCTGAATATATTGCCCTCTTAAAAGAACTTTTTAACACAAGACTTTCTACATGATTGTTGAATAGAAGAAACTTCGATTAGTTAGTTAGTAGCGCTGCCTCGTCCTCTTTTTGGAGGCGAAACAGCATTTAAGCTGAGTGAGGACCATTTTGGCTCATAAGCACATACTTACCTTACATAATTGGATACTGTCGGCACCCTTTTTTCAGAAATAGAACTAGGATTATGTGTGTAGGTACTTATTTCTTTCTATGTGTTTCTGTATGTGTTCTATGTTTTCTTTTTCTCTTATTATGTTTTTTTATTGTGTAGCCGTACCTTTACTCAATGTTCTGTTCTTCTCTTTCAGTTGTTTAATTTTATTTTTATGTAAGCTGTGTTTTTTTTTGAGCCAAATAAAAAAGTTATCTATCTATCTATCTAGTTTATGGATAGGAAGTGCTTTTAGAAAAGTCTACGCACACATTTTGCGACAGCAACGGCCGGAATATGTAGGTATTCCAGCTTTTTCTAGAAATAAAGCTGAAAGATGAAAGCGAAGCCTTATCTTAAAAATTACTTTGAGAGCTTTCCACCCGCTTTCCACCAGACTATTATACGTATTAATACCATGAAAGGAAAATTCAATTTCCGTGCTCATAGAGAACTCTGTGAAATTCTTTTTCATTGCTCATACTCTGAAAGTAGGTTTGAAGTTGCCTGAGGGGCCTAATTGAAAGTAATACTTTCAGCCCTAAGGAGAATCGCTTTCTACTGACAGCTGTCAAATTATAAAAAAAAACAAGTTCTATTTTATTCAACCATGTTCCAACTTTCTAAAGTCTTTCTAACTGCAAGGAGGTTGTCTAACCAAATTCCAACTTTTTATTCAGCAAGTAGGTTGGAAACCCATTACAACGGTAAGAAGTTTAAAAAGTCTAATTAGAGCGCAATGTTAAATTTAAATTTAAATAACATAAAGATAGTATTAAATAAATAATATATCTTCTAAATTACTTGATTAATATATAGCTTCAACTATTTATTTAAAATAACATAGATCTGAGCAAACAATTTACCATTTTTTTAATTATGAAAATGAAAATAATGGCTGAATAATACTGGCGAGCCGAAGCCGAAGGCCCGCCAGAGAAAAAGAAAAAAAAACCGAGATGGCGGCAAATCAATCAATCTTCATTTTCACTAATTTTCTTTCATGTTTTTATTTTTACTTTCCTTGTATTCGCAATGAAAAGCACAGTGTTTACCTCGGGTGAAAGTCTTTTAAGTCCCTCAAGCTCCATTGGCGCCCTCGCTATCGCTCTGGCGCCAAACCCGTCTCGGGACTCAAAAAACGTGACTTTCAACACTCAAGGTAACAATGTACTATTTCAAATACTCCCTATTTCAATAGTACATTGTTACCTGAGTGTTGAAAGTCACGTTTTTTGAGTCCCGAGACGGGTTTGGCGCCAGAGCGTTAGCGAGGGCGCCAATGGAGCTTGAGGGACTTAAAAGACTTTCACCCGAGGTAAACACTGTGCTTTTCATTACGAATACAAGGAAAGTAAAAATAAAAACATGAAAGAAAAATTTGTGAAAATGAAGATTGAATTGCCGCCTTCCCGGTTTTTTTTTTCTTTTTCTCTGGCGGGCCTTCGGCTTCGGCTCGCACGCATTATTCAGCCATTATTTTCATTCTCATAATTTAAAAAATGGTAAATGTCAAATCTATGTTATTTTAAATAAATAGTTGAAGCTATATATTAATCAAGTAATTTAGAAGATATATTATTTATTTAATACTATCTTTATGTTATTTAAATTTAAATTTTACATTGCGCTACCTTATTAGACTTTTTAAACTTCTTACTGTTGTAATGAGTTTCCAACCTACTTGCTAAATAAAAAGTTGGAATTTGGTTCAACGACCTCCTTGCAGTTAGAAAGACTTTAGAAAGTTGGAACATGGTTGAATAAAATAGAACTTGTTTTTTTTTATAATTTGACAGCTGTCAGTAGAAAGCGATTCTCCCTAGGGCTGAAAGTTTTACTTTCAATTAGGCCCCTCAGGCAACTTCAGACCTACTTTCAGAGTATGAGTAATGAAAAATCTATTTACCTACCTGTTAGTTCTAAAATGGTGTAGGAAAACATAGTGAGCAAACCAATACAGAGTTTTCAAGCAGCGGCAATAGAATTGTAAGCAAACATAGAATACCAACTTATTTTTATGAAACGACGGGATATTTACCATGATTAAATTTTTCTGAGTTGACTTCCGATATCGGAAAAAATATCGGAAGTCAACTCAGAAAAATTTAATCATGTTAAATATCCCGTCGTTTCATAAAAATAGTGTTAAAAACCATGATAGTTTCAAAAGTTGAATACCAACTTATTATAATAAAATACATATAAACTATGATAACAAAATATACAGAAAACGAATTTCCGTGGAATTTGTTGATTATACTTATTGTCCCGTGCTGAATAGTAAAAAGATAACGGGTAATACTTACTACTAAATAAACATACGGGTAGCAAGGTCTTTTCTACAAAATGAGACATGGATTATGATGATTACAAATTCTTCTACGCAGTCCGATCGCAGTAGCGAATGTTGAGATGGATGAGTGACGAGAATGGATAAGATAAGTATTA
This sequence comes from Thera britannica, assembly GCA_939531255.2. Classification (NCBI taxonomy): domain Eukaryota; kingdom Metazoa; phylum Arthropoda; class Insecta; order Lepidoptera; family Geometridae; genus Thera; species Thera britannica. The sequence goes on from OW618044.2 coordinate 5,682,984, forward strand.
ATAAATATATTAGGGGCAGTTTGAAAGTGGCGCCAGTGACTGAAAAGATGAGGAGCAATAGGTTAGCGAGGTACGGGCATGTCAAGCGAAGGGAATAAAATCATGTAACGAGGAAGAGAGCTAGATATGAATGTGGATGGGTATAGAAGCCGAGTTGGGCCAAAGAAACGATGGATAGATTGTGTGAAGAATAACATGGGTAAGAAAGGAGTGACTGCTGAAATTACGGTTAATAAAGGAGAGTGGAGAACGAAAACCTGTTGTGCCGACCACACATGAGGTGGGGTTGGGAAAAGAAAATGATGATTCTTCTTCGCAGTCCGTTACCATGTTACTGCGCAGTGCAAACCGAAAAGATAATAAGAACCGTCGTTTGTCGTTTTGCAAGATTGTCCCCCGGTTGCCAAAAGCCTTGCTTGACGCGTATGTTATATTACCTTATGTTATACCTATAGTATTGTAGACTTAAAAGACGGTATGAATAGAATTAACTCGGACATAGGTACTTATTTATTTTATATTTCATCGACATTCTGTAATTATTATTTTTTCTAAGCATGTTCTATGATTTTTATAGGATACCTAAATAGTCCTTAAATTTCTAGCCCTTATGCTTTATGTCAGCAATTTAACATAAACACTTTGCATGTCGGTGTCTGTCGAAGTATGTGCTACTAACATTATTATATTATTAAGAAGATTTTCAATATAAACCATACTTTAAGCTAATAAATAAATTTCTTTTCATTTCAATAGTATTCAACAAACTTTCGCATTTAAATCATATATTTGTTACTATATGATTCAATGCGAGTTTGATACGAAGGGCTTATCGAAAGTTTAATGACCTTCGGCGGACCCCTCCCCTTCGCGCCCTTTCCCCCGGAAAATATCGATAAAAGACACAACCTACCTCAAATCTCTACCTGTAATAGGAACATTTATCTAACGCGAGAATGATACGCTCATAACAAATACGGTGGCAGCTGGCAAAAATGATGATTAAGCTAATGATGAACCGCTCACCATCATCAGCCTAAAAGCAACGATCTAAACTATTTTATCTCGCGTTTTTTTTCTTTAGGTTTGTTTTTCAATAATCAGAATTTAATTTTACAAGCTTGCTCTAAATTTAAATGTTCCATTTTTAAATTACACGCCAGATACGAGTATGAGTTTGTAATTTATCTGGTCGCTAAACGACAGCAATGAATTTTCATACAACTTTTTCCGGCCGCTGCTCGCATGTCTTTGGCCAGTACAGCAATTTCGATTTATCTCGAAGGAGGTTGTTAAAATAATACTTTTTCTATGGATGTTTGAGAAAAAAAATCATTCACTATAATTTACACCTGTAGGCCTACCACAAGCTCTGTCTGGCTCTGGTTTTGAGTCTGTGTGAGTGTTGAATAAATCCTAAGTCGAAACGTCTCACACACAGTATACTGGTGAGCAACTCACACAGACTCAAAACCAGAGCCAGAGACAGAGCCAGGCAGAGCTTGTGGTAGGCCTACTGATCCCACTTAATGCCTCACGTACCTCATTGTTATCGTTCAGCTGGCCTACCATGAGCTTCATATGGTCAAAATTGTGTCAACAGTGTCAACACATTTAAACCCAAGAAGAAAATGAATGTGTGCGTCAGCCTATCTATACACAATTTGACAGACATAGCCATAACCATATGGAGCTCGTGGTAGCCCTGCAGCTCACTTAAGATTAAACTCTTTATGAAAGGATAGTCAAAGCTTTAGTTTGCGCTATTAGTTTATACTAAGTAAGTATACTAAGTAAGTTTGTAGTTTAGTCTAAGTATGTATTTACAAAAAAAAAAATGTATTCAAGTATTATATCAGCTATCTGGTTCCCATATTACAAGCTCTGCTTAGTTTGGGGCTGGGTAGTGTTGTGTGAATTGTCCACAATATTTATTTATTTATTTATTAGTTTGCGCTACAATACTATCGTGTTCCGAGCTAGGATTCGAGTTATTGCCCGCTAGATATTTAATACTATTGTATTCTGTATTATAATAATCATTTGAGCTATCTCTAGATCGTTTGTAACGGTGCAAATAGCTCAACTGTACATGTGTATTTTGTGCATTTTGTAAGATTTGTAAAGCAATGTCATAGTATAAATAAAAGTAATGGTGTAAGTTTTGAAATATTTCCGATTTCTAAACAAAGACATTATTATCCTGGCAACCCGTGGTATAATTTAGGTGTAATTAAGGTAATTTAGTTCGGAAGCAAACGGCCGAGTGCCCTCTCATTAAAACACAAGCGCTATAATTATATTAAACCCTTCTTACAGGGTGTTAAAATAAATAAATACTTCTAAAACATACATTTACTTTACCTCATGGCTCTAAATAAGGGACGCTGTAATTCCAGGCCCAACATTACTAACATTTTTAGTAGTAGTAGAGCTCTTTGTGAAGGGCTCTTCCTGGGAAGTACTACCACCATGCCTATTTCTTTTGCCATGCCTGCACCATGCCTGAAGCTTTTGTTCAATCACTTTTTACCAGTCTAGTATTTATGTATTTGTATTTATATTTATTTTCTGTATGTTATTTATTTATGTAGGTATATTATATTTATATTATATGTATTATATAATATGTATATATTAGGGTTAGGTATATTGTGGTATGTATGTATTAGCATTATCTATATTGTGTAAATATAATAATATAATGTAAGCGTGTATGCATTATACTACTTATTGTTTTTTTTTGATTTCTACACCATCGTCCTCTATCGTTCTTTTCAAGTCCAGTCCATCCAAAGGTTGTCTGGAAGAGATTGCTTTTAGTGATAAGACCGCCCATTGTATTCCACTTTGATGTTTTTCTGTATTCCCTTGTTAATTTTATGTGGTGTGCAATAAAGTATTTTCTATCTATCTATCTATTTCTGCCGTGAAGCATCATTGCTGTCTTTCAGTTTGAAGGGTGTGCCGGTGAATTACTGGCACGTCAGGCTGAACATCTAAGCCTCAAGTTGATGGACCCAGAGAAGTGTAGTAGGGCACATTCCTGACGTGCGTGACCTACGAGGCAATGCTTTGTTATGCGATGGTAAACACTTAACATCATGTAGACCATAATTATGCTTGTTCCAACCGATAGTTGTTTAAAACACAAAATGCATGCTTTTGCCATCCATGGCGAGAAGGTACATTATTAATACTAATACGCCATGCCAGCCATACCGCTGATGGACGTTATAACCGTGTTTGAAAAAAGCCTGTGATAAAGGGTGGTATAAAGCTCTATTTCCAATAGCTGTTTTATTATTACCTACACCCTGTTTAACGATGGTGGCATGACTCAATTTCAAGCGGAAGGCAATGCACTTTGCTGTGGGTTTAACCTGAATAACATATGTTCTCTTTCCCTTGAGAAATGGCAACGCCCGCTCTTTTTATAACGCTTTTATTAGCTTCACCTGTATGTATGTATGTATGTATGTATGTATGTATGTATGTAACCGACCCCTTTGAGCTCGATTTTGTCCTACTTTGAACCATCAGATTTGATTCAAACTTTGCACACCTGTCAAAGGTCGATGACAATGCAATAATATGAAAAAAAAATAAAAAAAAATGAAAAGAAAAAAATAAAATAAAAAAATAAACCTACTTTGAACGATCAGATTTGATTCAAACTTTGCACACCTGTCAAAGGTCGATGACAATGCAATAATATGAAAAAAATAAATAAAAAAAAATGAAAACAAATAAAAAAAATAAAAAAAAAACCTACTTTGAACGATCAGATTTGATTCAAACTTTGCACACCTGTCAAAGGTCGATGACAATGCAACAATATGAAAAAAAAAAATGAAAAAAAAAAAATACTAAAAAGTAAAAAATAAATTATAGTTTAAAAAACTAAAAAAAACGCTTTTATAACTAATTGAACTAAAAAGTTAAAAATAAAACTGTAATAATCAATTGAAAAATTGATATTATTGTACAAAAAGCGTGGGGGGCTTGATTTTTGTTGTAAATATTTTATCAATAGTTTATTATATCTGAAGTTATTATAAAAAGTACCCCACGCTTTTTGTACAATAATATCAATTTTTCAATTGATTATTACAGTTTTATTTTTAACTTTTTAGTTCAATTAGTTATAAAAGCGTTTTTTTTAGTTTTTTAAACTATAATTTATTTTAATGTAGCTCTTATAGGACAACAAATTGTAGCACAACACAATGTAGCTCTTATAGGTGGATGGGTGGGTGCGCGGGACTCTGACCTAGTAGTTACACAATTTTCATATATTCCTTGTCTCAAACATCTCGCCTTGTACCTATACCTTGTTTGTATTTAAGGTTCTTGTTTGTTTTTTCTCTTGTGTTCATTCAATAAACTTTTTTCATTTTTTCATTTTTTTTTTTTTCATTTAATTTTAATAGAAACGGGAACGGAGCGAGCGAAGCCGCGAGCAGCCGCTAGGTAATTATATGCATATCTTTAAAATAAGAATTAAACCAAGGCACAGATAAGATAATACTATACTAGTAACCAAGGTAAGCGAATTGAACAAGCTACTTTTTTTGAAATAAACCAATGTATCGAAAGCTCTAATTTATTGCAAGTTCCATAACAACTCAATCAAGGTTAGGGGATTGGAAGCAAATAAATTTCATACGATTTGAACGAAGAATCGTTCTGAAACTGCATTTAGTTCTATTATGTTTAATGCTTGCCGTAGATAAAAACAAGATCAACTTATATTATAATGTAATAGTTTGCAGAGGTTTCTTTGAAGTTTTACTCAAAGAAACCTCTGCAAACGATCACATTCATCAAACATCACCTAGTTATTACGAAAAATCCAAAATAAATAGCAAAATCATCATCTTTCTTCATCATCATCCTAAAAGTTCGAGCGACACGTGTCGTTCACGCAAAAGCGTCAAGTTCACGCAAAAGCGTCAAAAACGTCAAGCGTCACGCAAAACAAAAGCGTGACGCTTGACACGTGTCGTTCGAACTTTTGTAGGTTCTACAACACGCCGGTTTCCTCACAATGTTTTCCTTCACCGTTTGAAAGTAATAGCATAGCGCACATACATTTTCTACAGAAAAACTAATTGGTACACGACGGGATTTGAACCCAAGACCTTAGGATTGGAAGGCGGGGCCGCTACTACAAGACATCCACTGCTCTCATGAAAAACCCAGATTATATTTAGTTTATTGGTATTAATAAATAATTTGGTATTTTCTTGACAACAAAGAGATTCTTGAGACTGCTAGCTATTTTCCTTTTCTCTATGCGGATCCCCGACAACACAGACGCGAGCTTTATTACTAAGAAAACTAATTAAATTGAGCTAAAATATCGTTGCTTTATTGTGCTTGCATTCTTTTGACAAAATTATAAGACTTATTAAATTTATTTTGCTTTTAATAATAAAATACTTATGAGCGCCGTCAATATACAAGAAAGAAAGGGAATTCTTGTTTTAATCAAAATGATAACTAATGAAATGAAGCCAAAATGGTTTTGTTTTTTGTGCTTGAATTATTTTGTAAAGATAATGAGACTTATTTAATTTGTTGTGCTTTTAATGATAAAATACTTAACAACGGTGTTAATAGAAAGAATATTAAGACTGGAAAGGGCTAGAAATATTGTTTGAAATTTACGAAATTTTCAATAATATTTTATGTATTTGCCAATCTTGTGCGTCTCTTTTTAACCGACTTTCAATCAAAAAGGAGGAAGTTCTCAATTCGGTTGTATTTTTTTTATGTTTGTCACCGCATAACTTCGTCTTTTGTGAGCCGAATTGAAAAAAAAAAAAATATCTGAAAGGTTTCAGATAGGTCCCATTTTAATTTTATTAAAATCGATGTTGCCATTTTTTTAAATATTTTTTTTATGTTTGTAACTGCATGCCTCCGTCATTTATGAACCGATTTAGAAAAATATTTTTTTATTTGGAAGGTTATACTTACGTTCAGATTGTCCCAAACAAATTTCAATAAAATCGGTTTAGCCGTTTGGCAATGAAGTCGGTTTCTCAAGTTTTTTAAACTTATAATTATCTGTGAAACCTTTACGATCACCTCCTAGACTTCATTGACCTTACTCTTCTTATCGTGTCACAGTGTGATGTACCTCAAAGAGCTTAAAGTTATGTTAGCTGTTGTTACCTTTTGGAGCAAGTACGGAGAACATTCAATATTTAAAATAAAACCTCCACTTATTTATGTACATTGCTGCGCCCTTACCTTATAGCTCATTATTAACTAAGCTAATATAAATGTAACATGTATACAATAAATAAATGAAATGAAAAGGAATGTTCATTGTGTACTTAACTGTAACAAATGCCTAATACTATATTTTTTTGACCATGACCCCCACTTTTTTTAATTAATACTGCTAGCGTGGAACAATCATATGCGTCACCTGATGTTAAGCGGTAACCATCGCTTATAACAAATTTATACATGCGCCTCAGTTACATCTAAAATATTTCACTAACAACAATTCAATTCGGCTCAGTTTCTTAAAGCTGTGAACACAACATGAATAAATTAAAGAAAATAAAGAGGCTCGTTTCGTACATTCGCACTCGTCGGCCTGACTTCGGCCAATAAAATTAAACATCACTATTTTGTAACTACCAAAAAAAAATAGGGTAATGTAGTAGAGGTAGAACATTATGAGTGTGCAATCAGAATTTTTAGTTTCGATAAAATGACAAAGCTATTACATGTTAAAACTTTCAGAAATCCTGCATAAAATTATGGACATATTAGTTACGTAGTACTAGAGAGAAAAATAATTTCGCTGTTCGGTTCCGCTTGGTACTTAGCGTTTATGAATGAAATGATTTTTTCTTGTTGAATAATTTCTCAATATTTGACTAAAAATTGTGGTTATTTAAAAATATTTTTTTATGACTAATTTTTTTTCTGTGGATGTGTTCAGTATCAGCAGGCAATATCAGCATTTTTTTTTTGTAATTACAAAATAGTGGTGTATAGTTTGATTATGATACCTGAACACGCCCGCGTAGTTGTGATCAAACTTCTGGTCGGCCGGTACCACTCTGTGAAACAGCCCCTTGCATTGAAAGAGTACCCCTAGGCAGGATACCAGCCATTTATCACCTGAAATAAAAGATTTGCAGTCTGTACGACATTCATTTTAAATTACACAAGGGATCTTCTTATATTATATAAAAGAAAGTCGTGTCAGTTACACTATTTATAACTCAAGAACGGCGGAACCGATTTGGCAGAATATTAGTGGGGAGGTAGCTTAGAACCGGGAGAAGGACATAGGATACTTTTTATCCCGAAAAAGCAACGGGAACGGGGTATTACGGGAACGGGCGAGCGAAGCCGCGGGCGGCCACTAGTATTATATAAAAGAAAGTCCTGTTAGTTACACTATTTATAACTCAAGAAAAGCTAAACCGATTTGGCTGAAAATTAAGCAAAGGAAGAAGAAGACGGACATAGGAATTTTATCCCGAAAAAGGATCGGGAATGGGCGAGCAAAGCCGAGGATTGCCGCTAGTTATATTATATATTATTCCCACTAATATCATAAATGTGAAAGTTTGGATGGATGTTTGTTGCTCAATAACGCTATAGCGGCTGAACGGATCTGGATGAAATTTGGCACATAGAATTATTCTGGAGCTTGTTCAGTTCAGTTGAGTAATCTTCGGCGATTATGAGTTGCAGGAAATCTAAGCGAATATAATTATTATAGAACTAAATCATCTTCAAATTGTACTGACTTGGGAACCCTTGCATGATATGGTCCGACGCGAGCTTAATTTATTGTAAGCATTTCTGTCCTTGCAAAAGTCACAAAGTCAAAAGTTACTGCCCACCTTGGCTATAAATTTCTTAACTTACGAGTATTGATATCTTTTCACAACTTCGTTAGCTTTCTCAAAACAAAAAACACATCTTCCTGCCCTTATCCCACGCTGAGTGGAGTCGGTAGGTTTTCTTCTTCCACTCACCTCTATCATTCGACATCTCAGTACTCACTACTATCTTGCTCATGTCTTATTTGAACACGTTCATCTTTTCTTTGGTCTACCTCTTCTCCTATACATCCATAACTATATTTTTTCTCGTAATATGACTTTCTTCCCTTCGCATGACATGCCCATGCCCACACATTTCTTCCAGCACTGATGATATGATTTTGGTACATGCATATTCAAGAGCTATACAGGGTGTTACAAAACTACCCGTTAAGCAGAAAAGAGGATGAATAAGGCCTTATAACAAGTCGATTCACAATATAAAACCATAGTAACGCTGTAAAACATACACCAAGAAAATAAAAAAACAAACATTTATGGATGAAAAATAGAAAAATTATTAAAGTAGACAATTATTAGGTAAATAGATATTAAGCCTTTCTGTTAAATAATATTCTGGCTCTCTGACATGACACGTTGTATAAAAAGCGGCCAAGTGCGAGTCGAACTCGCCCATGAAGGGTTCCGTCGCAGCAAGTAACATAATAGAAAAGTTCTTTCAGTTCGTCGTAAGGTAAATTGCGGTTTACGATTTAAGACTAACTAAAAAAAAAATACGGGTTGCACTCCGGGAGTGCCGGCAGAAGTGAAAACTTGATTATTAACGTTGAGCATGTTTGATATTTTGGAATGGTTAGGGGGGGCTTGTTTGTTATTTGGCACGCTGTAACATACACGAACATTCGCGCAAGCGCCCTGCGCTGCCTAAACGAAACAGTAGGCCCAGGCATACATTTTCGCCGCGCCGCCGCCGTAGAGAGGGGATAGCTGTCTACTCTCCATCCGTCTTACGCTTTTTCGATCAGGTCACGTGTCCTGACGCGCTGACGCGAGTTTAAGATTTTATACCCATTACAGAAAAAGTGCTCAACGCCGCTAAAGAAGTTTTCACTTCAAAAACTACTTACTAGATTTCGTCCAAACCAATTTTCGGTGGAAGTTTGCGTAAGTAGTATATATTATTTTAGTTTTATCATATATCTTTTCATCATTCATCTTTTATTTTATAAGTTACTACACGCAGTTTACCACTTGGAAAGTGTCTTTCGCGCAAACTATTCAGTTTAAGAATAACTATATTAGAAACCTCATCATCATTTTTGAACACCTATCTATAAATACCCATATGTATGGGTTTGATGAAAAATGTTGTTTTGAGTTTCAGTACCCCCAAAATTTCTATTTTTGTGTAAAAATCCTAATGTTGTTCACAGAATACTTACCAAGTTTCATCAGTATAGCTCTTATAGTTTGCGGACAGACAGACATGACGAATCTATAAGGGGTCTGTTTTTGCCATTTGGCTACGGAACTTTATAAAAATCACACCCTACTATTTCAATTTCCGCCTGTGTTTTTGTATACCCTTTCATGTTGTATAGTTAGTAATTAAGCTGTCGGTTGCAGTCAGTGTTGCCACTTTGGTTTTTGAAAAGGGGCAGTCGGGCTTGAAAAAGAAAGACTTAGCAAATTTTGTCATCAAAAGTGGTATTAGAAAAGGCTAAAACATAAATAGAAATTGTTTATTTGAAACGTATCTATAGAAAATGCTAAATCTAACTATGATGAAGTTATTAAATTGTAAAAAACCAGAGTCCTAATCGGAGTCGTCCAGAATCATATCTGTCGAAGCAGAAGAAGTTTGTTACCTAGTATTACTACACTTTCAAAATATTCACACACCGTATGTATCAAAACTGAAAACACGACAGTGTCTAGTGGGTAGTTAGTTCACTCGCTATGAGTCGGTTTATACAAGAAACAAACTTGGGGAATTCCCCAGTAAAGAAGCAAAAATGTAACCATACCAAATCTATACCCAATCATTAGTGATCATAAAGTGTGATGAAATCTATTATACTACATGGAGCGCATTGTTTCATAACTTGGTAATCACTATGCTAAGTTTTCGTATCGCTTAAAAATAGATAGCTAGATTGCTCTTTTCGGGCTAAAGCTTGAAAGATCGAGTTTACCTGGAGTAAATCGTGCTAGATCTAGCCCGAAAAAGACTTAGGTGGCGACACTGGTTGCAGTCTATCAATTAGGGAGTGTTCGCGGTTTTAAGGCCCCCCCATTCCACCCCCGACTTTTCCCTTAATTTTCTCCCGTCTGGTTTTTCCTAGCTTACTGAAAATAGCTATCAAATATATTTTTTTACCTTCATGCTTACAAACGTTGACTTTCCCTTAATTTTCTCCCGTCTGGTTTTTCCTAGCTTACTGAAAATAGCTATCAAATAAATATTTTTACCTTCATGCTTACAAACGTTACTTTTAACGTGACTTTCAAAAAGACCTGTCGCTGTTTATCTACTGACTTATTATAATTGTAATTTATGTAGGTACTATGTAGTTTAGTAGCAATGCTCCAATCTGTTGTTCATTAAGCCCATAACTCGTTTTAAATATTTTTTTCCTGACCTTTATCGTAAGACCGTTGATCGAGCGAATTCAAACAACTTGAAGAATTTGGCAACATGAACTAGCTGTTTATTTTATACTAGACTGGAACACTGTCTATAACAGACTGTGGATCGAGGGGGAAAAATAATTACATTTAATATTTGCTTGTACAAAATAATATTTCACGAAGTTACGGCACAGGATAAAAAACACACGTTACGCAGTAGGACAACTAACTGAAACTTTATTTAAAATCGAATGGGGGGGTATCAGTCGCGCGCAAACTGTTGGTTCCATAAAAAAGTTGTTCATTATAGATGGGTACTTGAACTCCCCGATGTTATCAGCCTTGTTACACCCTGTATGCATGCTGTGACATGTGGCATCCTAGAGCCTTGCGCAAATCTAAGTGGTGTGCGATGGTGATCAGTGAAACGCTGTCAAATATGACTTGCAGAATAAAGAATATTTGCAAAGAAAAAAATAATTGCAGAATATAGAATTTTTATTTTTCCTGTCCGCACTATTAGGTGGGGTCGGCGAAACATGGTATTTTTCTTCCATTCTCCCTAAATAAAAATAACCCCATAATTCGTTAATAATTGCAGAATATATAATAATTGTAGAATATATAATAATTGCAGAACATAGAATAATAATTATTTTATCCCTTGAATGATTGATTGAATGTTTTATTAAGTATTTTGATACGAAAGGAATCAAATATCTCAGGTTGTTTGCGAATGACTTAGTTGACCTAGATCTTTTGCCCACCATCTGCAAAATCGCCGTTATAAATCTAAAACCATTTTATGTTATTAGGTTATTCCAATCTGGGTCTAGATTTCCGATGAGGTGACGAGCCGGGGCGGGTTGCTAAGTAATAAATATAGCCTGTGTTACTCAAAAATAATGTAGCATTCTAATGGCGAAATAATCTTTTCATTACTCATACTCTGAAAGTAGGTCTGAAGTTGCCTGAGGGGCCTAATAGAAAGTAAAACTTTCAGCCCTAGGGAGAATCGCTTTCTACTGACAGCTGTCAAATTATAAAAAAAAACAAGTTCTATTTTATTCAACCATGTTCCTACTTTCTAAAGTCTTTCTAACTGCAAGGAGGTCGTGAACCAAATTCCAACTTTTTATTCAGCAAGTAGGTTGGAAACCCATTACAACGGTAAGAAGTTTAAAAAGTCTAATTAGAGTGCAATGTAAAATTTTAATAACATAAAGATAGTATTAAATAAATAATATATCTTCTAAATTTGAGCAAACAAATTACCATTTTTTAAATGAAAATGAAAATAATGGCTGAATAATGCTGGCGAACCGTAGCCGAAGGCCCGCCAGAGAAAAAGAAAAAAAAAACCGGGAAGGCGGCAATTCAATCTTCATTTTCACTAATTTTTCTTTCATGTTTTTATTTTTACTTTCCTTGTATTCGTAATGAAAAGCACAGTGTTTACCTCGGGTGAAAGTCTTTTGAGTCCCTCAAGCTCCATTGGCGCCCTCGCTAACGCTCTGGCGCCAAACCCGTCTCGGGACTCAAAAAACGTGACTTTCAACACTCAGGTAACAATGTACTATTGAAAAAGATTCACTAGTTATCGAGTTTATTCTTTAAAAACATTCAAACAGACAAATATTTCTTCTTTATGATTACATACCTAAGTATTATACCTCTACAATATCTTATACCTTTAAACGAGAAAAGCGCACCTCATCGGTGCCAGTGCGGTACTGCAGTCGATCAGCTTGGGCACCACGGATTATCGTGTTCTAGGGCCGCCGGTCGGATATCTCGTCACGCCAGCCTTAACGACGTCATTCGACGGGCCTTTACAACCGTCAACGTACCAGCCATTCTCGAACCGAATGGTCTGTTGCGTGACGATGGTAAGCGGCCTGACGGTATGACGCTTGTTCCTTGGGAGGTGGGGAGGCCACTTGTGTGGGATGCTACGTGTGTCGACACACTTGCGCCTTCTCATCTGCCAAGGACATCCGTTGTGGCGGGCGCGGCGGCAGATCTGGCCAAGGATCTCAAGAGGCGCAAATATGCAGGTCTCGACAGAGCCTACTTATTTGCTCCTCTTGGGGTTGAGACTCTGGGTCCGTGGGGAACCGAGGCCTCGCGGGTCTTCAAAATTTTGTCTAGGCGACTGATCGAGGCGACGCGTGACCCAAGAGCTGGTGGGTATCTGGCGCAGCGTATAAGCATTGCTATTCAGCGTGGCAATGCCGCCAGCGTCTTGGGGACGCTTCCGTCTGGCACTGATTTGGATCAGTTGAGCTATCTCTAGATCGTTTGTAACGATCTGCAGATAGCTCAACTGTTTCTTGTGTATTTTGTACATTTTGTAAATATTTTTTTAATTGTAAGTTTCTTTGAGAAAATCTTGTATATATATAATGTATTTAGGATCTCGGAAACTGAGCCAACGATTTTCATGAAATTAAGTATACAGGGGGTTTTCGGGGACGATAAAACGATCTAGCTAGGATTCATTTTTAGAAAATGACCCTTTAATCGTAAAGTAAATAATCAACTTTATCATAAAATCATAACTCCTAGCGCCATCTGTTGATTAAGTCATGAGTTAGTGGGACAGAGAACGCCATCTATTGACGAGTAGTGGAGTGTATTATTATGTCGGTAAGATCGAAAAATATTAATATTTAATCAGTATGTCAGTAATTCGTATTTAAATATAATTCACAACAACAGTTTACCAAAAAAAAAATACCGAGCGAAGCTCGGGCACCAACTGCTAGTAAATATAAATACAACATAAATTAATATTTTTGTAACGGAATAATTGTAAATACGTTCAGTCTGGTACTTCATAGTTTTACTCCTAGTAAAACTACTGCTAGTAAGTACTAGACTACTGGTAAGAGCTGCGGACCACCGCAAAGTAGGACCCTATAGCACGGAGATAACCACATCAGTAGGCCTACCACAAGCACTGTCTGGCTCTGTCTTTGGCTCTAGTTTTGAGTCTGAGGAGTGTTGACTTAATAAATCCTACGTCAAAACGTCCACACAAAGTATATAAAGTATATATAATTCACTGATGAGCAATCACACAGACTCAAAGCAGAGCCAGAGACAGAGCCAGACAGAGCTTATGGTAGGCCACAGGGTGTTACGCAAATTCACGATATAATCCATTTTCCATGTTTTATCGGTCATCAGTCACTGAAAAGGGGTGTTTTTCGGGCAGCACTTTTATGTTTTGTAAAATACAGTCTGGATAATTCAATTCAATTCCTTTATTTATACTTTTGTCATTAAAAATATTCTTAGACTAGTCACACACCGGGTACATTTTGTTAAAACATGAGTAGGTACATCATATCGAAAGAGGTGTGTCAGGATCGTAGCAAGTGGAAATCCGTGATCTCTGCCTACCCCCATGGGAATGAGGCGTGATTTTATGTGTGTATGTAGTATCAAAAAATTTAAAAAATTAAAACAATAAGTTTTAACGTAAATATAATGTCATGTCAAACTTGAAAAATATTGAAATTTGAATAGTATACAAATGAAATAGTAATAATAAAAAAATACTCACAGTGTTACCAACATAAAAATATTAAGATCAGCAAAAACAAAAAGTATCGAAAAGTGAAATAAAAAGAAAAGTAGACTGCTAAGTATAATGTCTAATACAAATATTGGTTTGTCTGTCATATAGCTTCAAAAAAAAGCTTATTAAACCAAAATGCTTCTCTAACTCAAGTTTCATTTGAATTCCGGCTTTTTTTTCTGTACTGCAAATAATGATAATAAATAATGTGGACAATTCACACAACACTATCTAGCCCCAAACTAAGCAGAGCTTGTACTATGGGAACCAGATAGCTGATACAATGCTTGAATACATTTTTTTGTAAATACATACTTAATAATACATCACCCAGACAGACAACAAACACCACACCAATATTTGTTCTCGGTGTATATCGAACCCATATATTTTTTCAACTCTCGTGACTAAATCTCTCGCGAAAAAACAAAGCTCGGGCTCAAAAAAAAAAACTTAGACTCCAGGCACTGTGCTGTCCAACAGTGTTGGTTTTATTTTAAGGAAAATCTTTTCGACTGCACATTATAGCACTGTCCTTTCCGTGTCCATTTATGTCAGATCCATTTCAATTAGCGAGGTGTATAATGCAGAAAAAAAAACGCCCCGCGGTGTTACCCGCGATTTATTTAAAGATTTAAAAAGATTTATATTTGGTAACAAACATCAATGATACAAAAGTGTTATTACATTATAATAACGGTAGCTCTGTCTGGTTATGTCTCTGGTTCTGGTTTTGAGTCTGTGTGAGTGCTCACCATTGTGTTATACTGTGTGTCGTTTTGATGTTGGATTTATTTAGTCAACACTCACACAGACTCAAAACCAGAACCAGAGACAGAGTCAGAATGAGCTTGTGGTAGGCCTACTGGAAGCTTATGAAAAACAACGTCGAAACGTCACTCACACAGTATAATACATTGGTGAGCACTCACACCGACTCAATAGCCAGACAGAGCTTGTGATAGGCCTACAGTTAGGTCCGAAACGCAACCATCAAAATTGATGTATTACTTCAAAGTTAGCTGCTTCAAACAGAGTGTCTGACTACCCTCGTCTAAACGCTTTTCAAAATAGAATGTTTAAAATCCAATATCAAAGTTATTTTAGAGCAGAGAGGGATTTAAACTAACAAAGTGGGCAGTACTGGTGCATGCATAAATATGTGTAGATTTCACAATTTTTGTGTTAAATTTTGTGTTAAATTCTCATGGCTATTCAGGCTATATAGATATTACCTTATACCATTAAACGAGAAGATCTTGTATATATTTATATAATCTGAATCTCGGTAACGGCGCTAACTATTTTCTTGAAATTTAGTATGCAGGGGTTTTCGGGGACGATAAATCGATCTAGCTAGGATTCATTTTTAGAAAATATCCCGTTATTCGTGTTTAAAATTATCAACTTTATCATAAGAAATAAATAAATAGTTTTTTTTATTAAAATTATCATACTATGAGATGGTGCCTCTCAAATCTCAAATAAATGCTTGTCTATGTCTATAACTTCAAATAGCTACATACACATTTTTGTTTATGATATGATAACAGCAAGGCTATGGCTGTCAAATTGTGTATAGATCATTTCTTCTTGGGTTTGAATGTGTTGACACTGTTGACACAATTTTGACAGCCATAACCATAACCATATGAAGCTCATGGTAGGCCAGCAGAATCCAACGAACGTGAACACAGCCGTGTTCAGAGGCGTCTCTAGCCCATATAGCGCCCGTGTGCAAACATTACCCAAGCGCCCCCTAGTAAGCGCGCGATCAAAATGGAATGGATACAAAGTACAAGTAAAGTAACAGCACATCAAGTTACCATAAACTGTCTTTCCCCAATGGGTAATAAACTTGTTCGGAGATTTTTAAGAAGAAATTTTTCAGTTTGGTTACCACGATGTGCTGTTGAATGTATTTAGAATTATCGAAGGTGTTCTGGTGTTTACTATAATAAGCCAAAACGTATCCGATTATGATGTTGACATGACTATCCTCTTCTTCTTCTTTCTTTTTAAATATATAAAACTCATATTACTGACTGACTGACAATCAACGCACAGCCTAAACCGTTAGTCTTAGAAGCATGAAACTTGGAGGGTGTGTTCCTTTTATAGCGTAGAGGTGCATTTAGAAAGAAAATTGGAAAATTATTTCTCTAAAAGGAGAACAAGGGGGGGCGCCGAGCGCCGTGGCCTTCGGCGCCCCCTATGATGTTATTCATCAAATATTAGAAGAACTCAAGATGTTATACAAAATCTATGCAGAGCGGAGCTCTTTTTACGATGGTCATTGAAAGTGCGGCGCCCGGCCAAGGCGCCCGCCAAGTGGGGCTCCGTAGTGGTCATAGAGGGCGCCGAGCGCCATGGGGCTCCGTAGTGGTCCGCAGCGCTCGGCGCCCCCTAGGACGCTGCGCCCGTGTGCACCGCACACCCTGCACAATAGGTAAAGACGCCGCTGGCCGTGTTGAATGTAATTTTCAAGAAAGTGTCACCATCATAATGAAGGGGACTGTACCTGCTGTTATTTAGTTTATTCTATGACCGAGGTAAGAGCGTAGCCTAAGGATGAAGGGTGAAATTGTATCCAGTCTGGTTCACCTGTTTATTAAATTTATATTAGCAGAGTAGGGGGTCTCGAACGAGTTGATCGTATGTTTTTATTGACAGGGCGTAAAGGCCTGCGCACACCTAGGCCGATGGCAAACGTGATCAGTAAAACGCTGTCAAATTTGACAGCGATATTTGACAGCGTTTCACTGATCGCTACCGCCAGCGAACTAGGTGTGCGCAGGCCTTAAATCGATGTGAGTTGTCAATTTTTCTTTGAAAATTTTGAAAATGGAACGCGGATTCAGCGGTTACTTAATCGAGCCGTGTTGCTAGAATCGACAGGCTGGACAGAGTGTTGTGTTGTTAAAGCCTGCGCACATCTAGGCGATGGCGATGGCAATCAGTGAAACGCTGTCAAATACCGCTGCCATATTTGACAGCGTTTCACGTGATCGCCATCTTAGAACGCTTAAATGTGCGCAAGGTTTTAGTGATCATCCAGTTGAAATATGTAAACAAGGTTTGTATTAAGCCTGCGCGCATCTATGCAATCTGCGATGGCGATCAGTGAAACGCTGTCAAATACTTTTATTTTATACAACTAGCTGATGTAATAAGTATATGTCCCACCTGAAGTTAAGTGGTAACGGTGTAAGTTAGTTACGTAATATAAATATATATTATAACTGCGTGTGCGGTCACTTGAATATTAGTATCGAAAATTTATCGTTATATATTTATATTAATATAATATTAGAGCTACGTGTGTGAAGGGCTTTAATGATATTCTGTCAATAATTGGCTGTCCTATTTTTTGTAAAATAAAAACTATATTTAACTAGTGCCCGCCCGCGGCTTTGCTCGCCCGTTCCCGTAACACCCCGTTCCCGTTGCTTTTTCGGGATAAAAAGTATCCTATGTCCTTCTCCCGGTTCTAAGCTACCTCCCCACTAATTTTCTGCCAAATCGGTTCCGCCGTTCTTGAGTTATAAGTGGTGTAACTAACACGACTTTCTTTTATATATATATAGATTTACTTTACTTATCTAGCCTCTCAGCAGACTTGGTAGTAGCTCTGTCTGCGGCGTAGGTCGTGCGTTCGATGCCCACCGAGAATAAATATTTGTTTAGTAAACGCAGATGTTTGTTCTCTGTCTGGGTGTTATATTGCATTCTTAGTATGTATTTACAAAAAAATACATAAGTATGATATCAGTTATCTGGTTCCAATAGTACAAGCTCTGCTTAATTTGGGGCTAGATACTATCGTGTGGCTTGTTCACAATATTTATTATTATATGTATATATTACTAGCAGCCCGTCCAGGCTTCGCACGGGGTAGACAATATTGTTGTACATTATTTTGTTCTATCGCTAATAGTTTCGGCAGCGCATTCGACGAAAGACATTTTAAGACTCATTTTTCTACACCTTCAATTTTTATTGTAGATCCCTAATTTTTTTTCAAAATGAAATGTAGCCTATGTCAAATTGGAAGAATGTAGCATTCTATTGGTGAAAGAATTTTTTAAAGTGGCCCAGTATATTTTGAGCCTATTCATTACAAACATACAAAAATAGGTACAAATCTTTCCTCTTTATAATATTAGTATAGATTTCTCTCTAAATAAAACAAATTAAAATAGACCTACATAATCCTAACATAAAGTTATATTCTACCATCTCGTCTTGCCCACACTCGCCTGGCAGTTTACAAATTACCCTTTACCTTAGAATACACTAAACTGACGCAGGTAATATACCGACGAGGTCACTGACCATCACCATAGCAACAAACCCTTTTACTTAAAATAATAACCAGACATTTGTTACGCTAGGCGCCTCTGAATAAACCGATGACAAGACAATACCTACTTACCGCGCACCTTGAACTGCAGCTTGCGTCAGCGCAATCAACGCGACGCACGACACAGTTACAGAATCACCTAGTTTTAAGATTTTGGAAATGTACTCATTCTGTTCTCACACTTAGAGACTCAATCATTGGCAAAATTAATTATAGATTTAAATTAAAAATCTTCTTTCCTTTAAACCCGGTCGGCAGCCTACGTATTTGGCGCAGGCACGGATATTTTAATTTACTAAAATTAAGAAAAAGAACCTACTAGTGCTGTTGTTCCGGGTGGTGATAGTGGAATCAAGAAATCGATTCTGCTGAGCAGCTGACGACGACGACAAGAAAAATGCAGTAAGTCCTTGAATCTTTCAAGTCCTTGCTTAATCCTACCTAAACTATAGTCCTTCCTTTAGTGTATCCCATATTTTTTTATAACGTTAGTAATTAACTTCCAAGATTTTTCATCCAAGAAAGTCGAGGAATATTAGGTTAGGTAGTAGGTTAAATAGTAGGCTCAGTGTAATAGACGAGCATAGAGATATAGAAGAAAGCATGGCTCAGCCTCCAGTTTCCGCCGGCAGTAACCCGATTGATATAATTTTTAAGTCCTTAAGACTTGTGCCAGATTTCGATGGAAATCCGCACGTATTAACGAGATTTATAAATCTCTGCGACCAGTTGGTCCTGGCTCACTTTAACCCAGAACCAGGCAACGATTTGACCAATCTAGCGCTTGTGAACGGAATTTTAAATAAAGTCTCGGGTTCCGCCGCTAGATTAATAAACTCGAACGGGATACCAGATAACTGGTTAGGTATAAGGAACGCTTTAGTGAACAATTTTGCGGATCACCGTGACGAGACCGCTCTTTACAGTGATTTATCCTTAGAGACCCAAGGTTCGAGTACCCCGCAAGAATTTTATGAACGATGCCAAAACTTATTCAGTACCATAATGACGTATGTTTCACTTCACGAGAACTTGAAAAGCACCATCGACGCAAAACGCGATTTATACCAAAAACTAACCCTTCAGGCCTATTTAAGAGGACTCAAGGACCCACTTGGATCCAGGGTACGTTGCATGCGACCCGCTTCGATGGAAAAAGCTTTAGAATTTGTTCAGGAGGAGCTCAATACTCTCTACATGCAAGAGCGCAGTAGTGGTTCAGCTAGTAAGAAGGATTGGCAGCAGCCAAACTTAAATGCAGCCAAGTTCAATCTCCCTATTCCCAACTATGTCCCCAGACTGACTGACGGATTCGGACCAATTAAACAACCCATTTTTACCATGTCTGGTCCATCTAGGCCTAACCCCATTCAAGCTTCACCTAGTCAGGGTTGGAGGCCTACATTTCAACCGCAACCACTACGTGGTCCTACTCGCACGCAACAGATGTTCCGCGCCCCTCCACAAAATTACAACCCGCAAAATAACGCTTTTAGGATGCCTTACAGACCCCCACAGAAACCAGATAATTTTGGTAATACTTCGCGTCCTATTCCAATGAGTGGTGTTAGTAGCTATGTAGAAAGACGTCCACCAATGACGGGAATGACAGGACATGACTGGAGGAAACACGGGAATCCACCCCCGACTAACTACTTCAAAACTCGCGAAATTAACTTCAATGAGTTTGACGAAAATGACTATTACCCCGAGTATCAAGACTATTATTCGTGGGAGCAATGCCCCGATTATTACTACTATGACCAAGACCAGTATTATAACTCCGAGACCCCAGTAGTAGAGGAAGTTGTAGATCAGGCCTCTAATGAAAATTTTCAGAAGGAGTCGAAATCCGAAAAACCAAGATAGAAGTCAATTTCCACATTCAAAGGCAACTAGGTTACATCCAGATAGCAAATCCACCTTTAAAGTTCCTAATCGACACAGGTGCTAACCAATCGTTTATAAGCCCTGATGCCGTCGAGAAATACTTTCGTCACGTTCCTTTGAAATATGATCCATTTGAAGTGACGAACGTGCACGCGACTAGTATAAACAATTATTCTGTAACAATGCCTTGCTTCCAGGAATTTAATGACTCGAATGATATAACTTTGTACGTCTACAAGTTTCATAATTACTTTGACGGACTTTTAGGCTTTGATTTACTTGACGTATGGGACTCTAACATTGATTTAAAAAATAGGTTACTGAAAACTCGGTATACACAGATACCTATTCAGATGTATGATTCTAGAAACGCTAACTTGTACGAGGAAATTATTCCAGCCAATTCGACTAAAGTAGTTAGATTACCAGTTAATACACATGACGGAGAAGTATTAGTAGGCAACCAAACGATTTGTAATTGCCTTATTTCAGACTGCTTAACGACGGTTCAGAATAATAGGGGCTGGGTAGAAATAACTAACCCTACGTCTAACGATGTAATATTTTCTATGGATCGTCCTATTGAAGCTGAAATATTTAATATTGAATGTGACAGTACTGAAACTTTATCAGACCGCGCTAAAGATGTTTTATCTCGTCTACGAACCGATCATCTTAATTCGGAAGAACTCGCCAATTTACAGCGTTTGTGTTCTAACTACGCGGATGTGTTTTATCTTGAGGGCGAATCACTTTCGTTCACCAACAAGATCAAACATAAGATTAGGACTTATGACGAAATTCCAGTACATACCAAGAGCTATCGCTATCCTTACGTTCACAGGCAGGAGGTCAGAGATCAAATAAATAAGATGCTTGATCAAAATATTATAAGGCCATCAGAATCTGCTTGGAGCTCTCCCATCTGGATTGTACCAAAAAAAGCAGATGCCTCCGGTAAAGTTAAATGGCGTCTTGTCGTGGATTTCAGGAAAGTTAACGAGAAAACGATTGATGACAAATACCCTATACCTAATATAACAGATGTATTGGACAAATTAGGTAAATGCCAGTACTTTACGACCCTTGATTTGGCCAGTGGATTTTATCAGGTTGAGATGGACCCCTCCGATGTTCATAAGACAGGGTTCAATGTAGAAAACGGGCATTACGAGTTTTTAAGAATGCCCATGGGGTTGAAAAACTCACCCTCTACCTTCCAACGGGTTATGGACAATGTCCTCAGGGGCTTACAAAATGAAATTTGTCTAGTATACCTTGATGACATCATCATTTTCAGTACTTCGCTTCAGGAGCACATAGTTAACCTCGACAAGGTATTTAAACGATTGAGAGAATCCAACTTCAAAATTCAAATGGATAAATCCGAATTCTTGAAGCTGGAAACTGAGTTTTTAGGTCATGTTATCTGTAAAGAAGGCGTTAAACCAAACCCGAATAAAATTAAAGCTATTGAAAATTACCCCATTCCTAAGACTACCACTGAAATCAAACGTTTTCTCGGCTTGCTCGGATATTATAGGAAATTTATTCCAGACTTCGCTCGTATCACTAAACCACTAACCCAATGTTTAAAAAAAGGTTCAAAAATCACGTTGGACAACAAGTACACCAGCTGTTTTGAGCATTGCAAGACACTCTTAACTAATGATCCAATCTTACAGTACCCGGATTTTACACGTGATTTTATATTAACGACTGATGCATCCAACGTAGCTATAGGTGCTATCTTATCACAAGGCACTAAGGCCTCCAATAAACCGATTGCATATGCATCGCGGACTCTTAACAGCAGCGAGTTGAATTACAGCACCATCGAAAAAGAACTTCTAGCTATCGTTTGGGCAACTAAGTACTTTAGACCGTATCTCTATGGCCGTAAATTTCTAATTCTCACGGATCATAGGCCTTTACAATGGGTAGTGAATTTAAAAGATCCTAGTTCAAGGCTTACAAGATGGCGCTTGAAGCTAAGTGAGTATGACTATAAGGTCGACTACCTACAGGGAAAGTGCAATACTAACGCCGACGCGCTATCGCGAATAGAAATTAATAATGAGGAGCTCATGTCGATAGCAGTTAATCCATCGGAAACTGACCCTGAGTTAGATGAATCTCGAACTTTAACTGCTACAGAAACTGAAGCTGGTTCGAGATCTGCTACTGTTCATACAAATAGCGAAAGCCCCATTTTAGAGGTCCCAATTTCAGATGACCCCCTAAATAGATTCACGAGGCAATTAATTTTCAACGTTGTAGGTGACATTAAGAGTAGACCAGTAGTCACTAAGCCGTTTGACACGCACACACGAACATCTGTTCAAATATCTGCATCTAATATAGAGGAAGATATCATAAATGCGATCAAGGAGTACGTCCACCCTAAGATAAAAACCGGACTTTTAATAAATCCTTATTCGGCTATGTACACTATCGTACCTATTATACAAAAAACGTTCAAAAATTCGGCAATGAATTTGACACTAACTAAAACAGAATTAGAGAACGTTAGGGAATATTTAAAGCAGCAGGAAATAATTAATAAATATCATGATGGGAAGACCAATCATCGCGGCATCAATGAATGTTACTTAGCGTTATCTAATAAATATTACTGGCCTAAAATGCGAGAACACATTACTAAATTAATAAACCAATGCACTATCTGCGGCCAAGCGAAATATGATCGCAGTCCGACAAAGCAACAGTTTAAGGTGGTACCACCCGCTGGCCGGCCCTTTGAATTAGTTCACTTAGATCTTTTGACTATTCAAAGTGAAAAATTCTTAACCATTGTAGATGCATTCTCTAAATATGCACAAGCCTATCATATAAGAGACGGCACGGCTGTTAGTGTGGTTCAAGCCCTATTGAATTACTGTACTCATCATGGTATACCTATCACTATAGTAACTGATAACGGAACCGAGTTCACAAATCAGCTGGTTGCGGAATTTGTGAAGATGCATAAAATTCAGCATCATAGAGTGGCTCCTCATTCCCCGAATGAGAATGGTATTGTTGAAAGGTTCCACTCCACGGTACTTGAACATCTCCGTATTCTAAAATTAGGACAGAAATCTGAATCAGTAATTAATCTTATGCCATATGCCCTTCTGGCTTACAACAGTAGCATCCATAGTTTCACAAAATGTAAACCATTAGAGGTAGTAACGGGACACTATGACCCTCGCGATCCCTTTGACGTAGACCTGTCCGCCCATTTAATCCAACAGTACATGACTAATCATAAGAATAAGATGACTAAAGCCTATAACACGATTCACGACATGTGTAGTACGACTCGTAAAGACCTGACAGACCACCGAAATAGAGAACGGGAACCAGAGGTTGAGTACTCTCCTGAACAACAGGTTTTCGTGAAAAATCCGTTTGCTTCCCGACAGAAGTTAGCTCCCCGTTATACACATGACGTCGTAATGGCAGACCTCCCTATTCATATTTATACTAAGAAAAAACGAGGTCTTATTGCCAAATCTAGGCTAAAGCGTCTCCCTAAAAATGCCCAATTGTTACAAGACCCTCGTGATAATTCACTTGCTCCTGGTACCAGCTTTGATATTTAACAGAGAAAAAGTGTTCAATTTAGATATTGGAGAATATTTTGATATAATTAAGTTAGGTTCATATTATGTAGAAAATAATATAGTTATAGTTTTAAATTCCCAATAGTGCTTTCATCGTTGTATGTTATGTATAAATTATCAATTATACTTACCTAACAAACACCATGAGATCCTTACTCCTCCTTTCCCATACCTAGCTATCCATGAGAAAGATTTCAAGCACATTGAGGCTGAATGCCCGAAGACCAGTAAATGGTACCTCTGCGAGGAGAAGAAAAACCAGCAGAATCGATCACCAGACGACTGCATCCAGCATCTCATCTCAACGCAGCAGCGAAACGACGCATGCAGCCCTACCACTATCACCCAGTCCAAGCCAGCATACGAAGAACTCGATGAGAAACACTACACCATCAGTTTCCCTATCTTAACAAAAGTACACCTATCCTGTGGACAAAATCTCTACCAAACCCTACAAGGCAGTTTCCTCGCTATAATTCCCAAGCAGTGCTACTTAGAAACACCAGAATTTACGATATCCAACACCAATGATCGGTTGAAGGGTCATGTATTGAAGATAATGGACTTGCACAAGAACAACGTCGTTACCCCATCTTCAACTCCTTCATTCAAACTAAACTCTATCAACCTGGACCAGCTTCACGCCACTAATAGGAAAATAGCGCTACTGTCCCCTTTTCACCTGCAGAAAGACACCAAATATACCCTATACCACACAACGATCCCTATGTATGTGGTTCTATCCAGTGCATGTGCACTTGCTAGCGTCTTTTTATACAGAAAGTATAAACTAAAAAGAATTCACATAAAGTACAGAAAGCAAGTGAAAGCCAAGCTGAACTTGATCACCAAGCAATCTATTCCCTACCATCTACAGAAAGGGTTGACCGCACTCCAACCCCAATCCCAGCTCAATTTACAGCAAGCTTCAATACTCGCTGTTCTTCGGGGAGAGGTGTTACGCTAGGCGCCTCTGAATAAACCGATGACAAGACAATACCTACTTACCGCGCACCTTGAACTGCAGCTTGCGTCAGCGCAATCAACGCGACGCACGACACAGTTACAGAATCACCTAGTTTTAAGATTTTGGAAATGTACTCATTCTGTTCTCACACTTAGAGACTCAATCATTGGCAAAATTAATTATAGATTTAAATTAAAAATCTTCTTTCCTTTAAACCCGGTCGGCAGCCTACGTATTTCATTAGTGCATAAGCACTTGCCATCTCTTTCCATCATGCAGTGACAAACAGTGACAGAGCTAACTTTAGCATCTATTATTTAGCAAGGCTGGCATCTACCTACCTATTCTATAAGCAAAGGTAATTGGTATACCCATGATGGAACCCGCGCAATCGCAGTGCAACAGTCAATTATCAATAATCAATAAAGCATGGAGCTGAGAAAGTATATCGTACACACTCGCACAGCAAACCTAACTATTATATATACTCGTACCTTTATACTACTAGGGCTGCCAATTAGAATTTGAAAAGCCGTGAAATAAAGCAAGTCACTTAATAAAAGGGTATATTTGGGTTGACTGGCTTAACAGCTCAGTTGGTAGAAGCTCTGCCTTCTGCGCCGTAGGTCGTGGGTTCGATCCCCACCGAGAACACATATTTTGTGTGGTGAACGCAGATGTTTGTTCTCTGTCTGGGGTTTATATTGTATTCTAAGTATGTATTTACAAAAATAAATAGTTAGACCGGTATAGGTAGATGCTTTAAGAGTGTTTTTAGATTTGGTCCAAATATCTTGTTCAAAAAACAAATTTAATTTGATTCGGGATGAATTTTTGAAATCAGTCAAGTAGAAATTGAGTTTATACGTTACAAACATACAAATCCTTCTTTATAATATAAGTATTACTAAAAAGCCGGACAAGATCTAAACCTCCGGACAAATCCGGACGGATGTTTACACCCTCCATTCCATGGGGGTAGGAATTAGAGATAGGAGCTAGTAATACCAGTACCTATACATTTGCAGCCGTAACTAAATACCTATTATACTTATACATTATGCTGTAAGGTACAGGTCAATGCCCGAAGGTCTACTCATGAAAGCGATAACCGAAGTTCCGTAGAACATTTTGACAAACACTGCGCGGAAACGCACCAAAGACTTTGTAGTCGAGGTAATATTGCCACGCAAACTACGCAATGTAACCCAACATTTTAATAGTGAACTTCGTTTATTAATTTCCAGTGTAGACCTCCACTAACCCCTTCTGGTTCATAGATTATTGAATCTACATCGTAACACCGTCTGGCTAGATTCCTTACCTCCTCGGCAAATTCGTCATCCGCATTTGATGTGCAGACTGGTTTTCGCAAGTAGGCTCTGCTGGCGGTCTCTTTTTGCGTGACTTGTCACGTGTTGCTCGAACTTTTTTAGGTTCTACGACACGCCGGTTTCCTCATGATGTTTTCCTTCACCGTTTTGAGAGTACTGGCACAGTGCACTTAAATTTTTCGACGGAAAAACTATTTGTTACACGCCTGGATTTGAAACCACGACCTTAGGATCGGAAGGCGAGGCCGCTACCACTAGACCACCAGTGCTCTTAGATCCCTACTCGTAAAGTTGTGTCTGTGTAGAATCATACAATGATTTTCTAACAGCGACCGTATCATATAGCACGTTAAAAGTCACTTGAACTGGAATAGTTTTGATTTCAAGTCAAGAGTTGAATCGTCAAACGTCTTCATAGGTTCATACTACGGGCGCGCGATCAGTGTAACGCTGTCAAATATCGCTGTCATATTTGACAGCGTTTCACTGATCGCCATCGCCGTTGCGCTAGATGTACGCGAGGCTTTAGGTGGCCTACTTTATGTCAAAGTTCGATCACGTATAAAAAATAAAAAAGTTCTTCACATTATTTCCTATGAGTTATTCGCAGGGTAAGAAAGACACTGATATCTTAGGCTTACCGGGCCTTCATAACAAGGGATGTTTAAGAGTTCAGGGACGGTTAAGACTTAAAAACTCACTCGGTAAGTAAAATACCATCCACAGCATTTTTGGATATTACCTTAAAATATTTCTGGGGTTGTCGTCGGAAGTCCTTCAAGGAGAATGGTCTGACGAACCCGTTTGTATATAGGTATTGATTTTTTCTAACAAATTGTAATAAAATATTGAACGCTAGGTACACGTGGCGCCACCTAGGTGATGTAATGCTAGCATCTTAAAAAACACATTTAAAAAAATCGCATCTGCAAACTTAATAATATAAAGTTATTCATTAGAAATACAGGTGAAGAAAGGAATATCAGGCTACATACCTACCTACCTACCAACATTACTGCTTAGAACCTTAATTATTTTATGCATGCAAAATTACGATGTCTCAGGTAATATTAAATAACAAATAATTCGGTTGTCATACAAATAATATCAAAGCTAGGTAGGTTTATTAATTTATTAACAATATAATGTTCATAAGCTTAGTGCAGAACAGTGCCATCTGTTGGAGGTTTAAAGCAACCAAATTTCCTTCGGCTACGTATACATTGAGCCATTTTCCAAGACGGTGATTCAAGAGCGGCTTAGACGTAAAGCTCTCAAAAATAATTTATTGTAGACTAATGTAAAAACACATTATTAAATTACAATTTCAATAGGTAAAGCTATGACTCTATTATCGGTGATCAAGGTATGCCATCTGTCATACACTACTAGTTGTCATTTCATGGAAATGTCAAAGTATTTCGCGCGCTGTCAGGTGATTCAAGAGGAAGAAGCATCTGGGGGGAAGTTGTATTGATCTGGCGGTGGTTCAGTTTGTTAAAAATTTAATAATTACGATCTTATCAATAGTGAGAGCGTTTCATTGTATAAATCAATAAGTAGTAACTTACTTACTACCATACTTAGATAAAGCATGAAAGTCATTCTATTAAGACTGCTCCTGAGCACTGAAATAGCGCATTCTGAGACCTTAAATGCTTAAAAAAATAAAAAACTCGAAAATTATAGTTTTTTAACAATCTTTTTCCATGATTACTTCAATGATATCCACGATCCATCCTAAAATAAACACAAGTTGCAATGTATTAGCCACCGCCGCCGCGCCGCCTGGCCAGATGATCGGAGCGTGGACCTCGCGGCCACCACGCTCCAACCTCCAACTGATCGAGTTCGCTGAAGTTAAAAGTGTATAATTAACAAATCGCTAGCTGATAAGAAGGGATATTAATCCAAAACTGTTTGTTTTCTTGAAATTGCTTCCACTTCAATCCAAATGTAGTTCTATGGATCGATGTCGTAGAAAGCCTACTGTGGGCCTACCACAAGCTCTGTCTGGCTCTGTCTCTGGCTCTGGTTTTGAGTCTGTGTAAGTGTTGACTTAATGAATCCTACGTTGAAACGTCAAACACAGTATAATAAACTGGTGAGCACTTACATAGATTCAAAACCAGAGCCAGACAGAGCTTTTGGTGGCCTACAGGTTCCATAAGTTTTTACAAGATGTTTTATATCTACCATGTAAAAAAACCTGCCTCTGAACCGCATGTAACCAACGCTAATCTACTATTCAGTACAGAAAAAAGATAACAGATGGCGTGCTTTTCAAATTTACTAAAAAAGTAGACAGAATGCTCAACAAAAACCTCCAGCTCTCTCTGGCAGACAAAATGTATCAACGTGCCCTTAAAACACTTAAGTATTAACTTGTATTAACTTATTCGTAATTTCGTACTAGCTTAACCACTAGGTGGTAAGCCACTAGGTAGGTAGTGTTCAATAGTGTTACCTACATTATTCGATTGGTCTCAGTAGCTTCTTTCGCGGTCTTTTTTAGGGTTCCGTAGCCAAATGGCAAAAACGGAACCCTTATAGATTCGTCATGTCTGTCTGTCTGTCTGTCTGTCTGTCCGTCCGTATGTCACAGCCATTTTTCTCCGAAACCGTAAGAGCTAGACTAATGAAACTTGGCCAGTAGATGTATTCTGTGAACCGCATTAAGATTTTTACACAAAAATAGAAAAAAAACTATAAATTTTGGGGGTCCCATACTTGAAACTGAAACTCAAAATTTTTTTTTTCATCAAACCCATACGTGTGGGGTATCTATGAATAGGTCTTCAAAAATGATGTTGAGGTTTCTAATATTGTTTTTTTCTAAACTGAATAGTTTGCGCGAGAGACACTTCCAAAGTGGAAAAAAGTTGGTCCCCCCCCCTCTAACTTCTAAAATAAGTGACTGATAAAGCTAAAAAAATATAATATGTTGTACATTACTATGGAAACTTCCAACGATATTTGGTTTGAACGAGATCTAGTCAGTAGTTTTTTTTTATACGTCATAAATCGTAAACCGCAATTTACCTTTCGACGTATTACGCAATTTACATTTACCTACTAGAACTTCTAGAACTCTATGTTATATTACTTACTGCTACGGAACCCTTCATGGGCGAGTCCAACTCGCACTTGGCCGCTTTTTTCTGTATTGATCAGTTTGAGCATTGAGTTTTGCGCACACTGCCGCGAACTTTATCAGGGCGATATTTGACAGCGATACACTGATCGCCATCGCAGGCGATATAGGTTAGCGCATGGCTGTACTAGGTTAATCGGATGGCTTAGGATTTAAAAAAACCTTTAACCATTTCAAAGGCGCACTGACCATATTTCAAAACCTAGCTAGGGCGAGGTGCTTACTAGGTTTTGAAATGGTTTCTGGACTATGCTAGGTTTTGAAATGGTTTACCAAGAATTTCTTAGCATTTTGGGATGCGAGTGTTTATTTGAAGTTTTGCAATTCTTTGTAGTTAGGGTAGGCATTGGTTATGTATAGGTTAATACTATTAGGTTATAGGCATTGTGGGTCTTATTAATAATCCTGGCGTAGCGTTGGACTAGTTGATCCGTGTTTTGTCTCTTGCATTGACATGCAATTGTCAACTCGAACAAATGTGACAAAACACGATTTGACTACTCCAGCGTTGCGCCAGGATTATTAATAACACCCTGAAGCTCACCTGAGTAGGTACATGCCCTTTTTGTAAATGTTTCCGTGTGTGCATTAAAATAATAATAAATTGTTAATAGATGCTTAGCAACACAAAATGCATAAACACAAAAAAGGTCCAATTTTTTTGCCTACCTTCCGTCAGGGTAGGCAACGCAACGACACGACCCTTGATGTTGTTGGTGTCAATGGCTTACCATCAGGTGGGCCGTAAGCCCGTTTATAGTTTGCATAAAAAAAAACAAAAGTTTGCCTAAATTGTGTTTAAAATGGGGCAGCCGCGTTGCGTTTTTGTGAAACCACTGGATTTTATTTAAAATAAACTGACTGGGATTCGGGTTCTAATGTTCGAGAATTCTAGGATCAAAGGTTCCGAAACATTATTTTAATAAAAAAAAAATCTTACCTAATTTTCCTGAAGTGACGTCGAATGCATCGTTGGTGTCCGAAATAAAGACTGGGTTTTTCGAGATCACCTGAAAATTGAAAAACTTTTTGTTAAAACAGTACTACTAAGTATTAAGGTTAATAATTTCGAAAAGATTAGTCACATTAGGTATTTCCTAAGGTAGGATAAGATTCTTTCTTATGTTTTTAAGTTTTAAAAAGTTAAAAGTTTCAAAATAATGGTTTCTTTCGAATTATAGTAGGTAACTTAGTAATTTCCGAAAAAGTTTTTAATTAAATCTACTTAAATTCTTATTAATTGTATCTACTTAGCTTCTTTTAAGATACAAGTACGTAGGGTATAATCGCAGAATAGAAAAAAAACGCTAACGAATTTTCTGTTCTGTGGGCATATTATGAGTACTTCATTAGTGGTCGTAATTGTTGATTGCGAACTCTGGCGTAATTTTTAGGAACTACGTGAGTTCCCTTTTCACTTTCACACCTTGAAGGTGTTTCTCGCCTGGTACCATTTTTATGCGCGGGTCCAAGAGATGGCGCTTTTTGACGCAGCTTAGTATAAAGTTGTTTTGAAAGTATTTAGGTCAAGGTCTGGTAAAAAAAAGTAAACAGGCCTTTGCATCTATTTTAGATGATTTTTATAGTGTCAGAGGCAACTGGTGATTACAATAACCCTACTTGCGGGACGCTAATAGTGGCTGGGACAGGATTTTAGATGGAATAAGTTTGCCCAGCACCTATACCATCCTGACAGCTTAATCGTATTACCAGTGAGTTTATCTGTACAAAAATGTATGTGCATTATGCTCTCAACTGGTGAAGGAAAACATCGTCAGGAAACTGGTTTGTTGTAGAAGCTATAAATTTCGAAAAAATGTGTCAAGTCACAAAAGGAGCGACACAATAGGAATAAAATGCGAACTCACTGGAATAGACTCACTTGTTGCACATGGAAAGGCGGGGCTTTCCGCCACAAGCAACAATATTAAAGTAAACCATCCTTCGAAAAAAGGTCCACTACGGTAAAACCCAAACTATTACTATAATTTTGTAGAACAAAGGCATTTTTTTGTGGTTTATTTATCAAATTTTAGCACTTGGCAAGGGACGACGGGAGATGGACGAGGGCGGCCACAGAACGGTGGCCAAGGGATGCTCAAAAATCTAGAGGCAGACCACCCGCCCGTCGGTCAAACGACATGGTTATGAGTGCATTGAAAGAGTGGATGAGACTCACAAGGGATCGAAAAGACTGTCGTCGTAAAGAGGAGGCCTATAATACTCAGCAGTGGGATGCAAACGGGCTGAGATGACCATGATTAAATACCGTATGTATCTTAATTTCGACTGAATGGTGTAGGTTTAGCTCAATTCGCGTTCTTTACAATGACTGCTTCAGTGAAAAATATCGTATTTAGAGTGATAAAATTCGGTTACTTAAATTTCTCCCAAATGTAAGTAACCGAAATTAAAAGTAAAGTAGTAATAATCCAAATAACTTTCGCGTTTATATGAATTCAGTCCGCTATAAGTTCGGTCGACTACAACCGTGAATTTGCGAATTAATAAGCTTTTGTTTTATACCTAACTATCTACTCGAGTAGGTGTTTACCTACCTACTCCGTGTTTAACAGTTATAGGCAGTTCAAATGCCGATGCTCTTGCCTAAACGAGCAGCGAATACCAATTACTAGTCGAGGCGAATAATTAATATGACACATGTCTCGAATGACGTTCATGTAAAAAAACGCTTTAAAAGCTTTAAAAGCAGTTGAAATAACGTAGTATTGAGTTCCGAGCCAGGTGTTGAATTTGATCTACTAAATTCTCTCAATCCGGTCATTTCTTTTTATTTAGTTTGTGTTAAAATTCTGGTAGAAGGTTAAAAATTATGATATTGGTTACCTTTGTAGGCCTACAACAAGCTCACTCTAGCTCTGGTTTTAAGTCTGTGTGTGTGTGACGTTTCGACGTAGGATTTATTTAGTCAACACTCACACAGACTCAAAACCAGAGCCAGACAGAGCTTGTGGTCTACAGGTGAGCCATATGCTTGTTCCACCCAGCTAGTTGTATAAAAAAAACTAACTACGAGCATGTCAAATATGTACCTATTAATTCTACTACACTTTTTTTTTATGTAAAAGATAGACAAACGAGCTTACGGCCCACCTGATGGTAAGCGGTCACCGTCGCCCATAGACACCAACAACACCAAGGGTGCTGTCGTTGCGTTGCCTACCCTGAAGGAATTTTTACTTTTTTTTCACTACAGTAAGTACAGGCTATCTCGACAAAACTGAACTCTAACATAAAATAATACTACTTGTAGAATGGTCACTGTAAACCCCCCTCCAACTCCTGATGGGCTTGCGGTTAGCCTGATTTGAGCTGACGCGCCACGCGCCAAAAACAGGCCTCTCAACTCAGTTTGTTGTAGCTCGGCCTTCTGCGCCGTAGGTGCACCGAGAACAAATGTGTGGTGTGTGTGTGTGTGTGGGGAACACAGATGTTTGTTCTTTGTCTGGTTGTAACTCTCGAGTACCTACTCTCATCATAACTCATAATTCCTAATAACTTTATTGCAAACATAGGTGTGGATACAGATGTCAGGGTTTTGTGTAAGGTCTTCCATATTCAACTAATAATAGCATGCAATAACATAAAGATAGGTACAATTAAATATGTATTTACAAAAAATATATATTACAAGTATTATATCAGTTATCTGGTTTCCATAGTACAATCTCTGCTCAATATAGGGCTAGATAGATTTGTGTGTCCACAGTATTTATTAATTTTTTCTTCAATAAAAATCACCGAACTGTCAAAACTCGCATATCATTTGTTGTTTCCGTAGGTGTCATCAATCATCCACCTTTGGGAAAAATACTAGCTAGTGAGACATCATAACTAGGAAAAGCTTTTAAAAAATGCAACGCAAAAAAGATCTGTCATCGTTTGCTAAGTGAGTGATCGACGATACACAAACCCAATAGATTATTTAAAGATATTAAAAAACTATAATGAGCTCTTTTCTCTGTTATCGTGGTGTGGTGTAATTTTAGATGCGCCACCTTTCCGCACTTTCTTTCGTGCACTTGATATCATGTACTCGAGCTTTTTATGATACATTATTGGGAAAAGTTAGCAGCCGTAACACAGGTTCTACCTAGCACGGATGTTAAAGTACATAGATTTATTGTCACAAGTAAGTAGGTACTTAATACACCTTTTTAAGTTTAGTATGTTGTTTAGTTATTATGAATATGTTATTATGAATATGGTATTATGTATCTAGCTACTAAGTACACCTGAATAAATAAGCTTTTTACTAACTTTTACTTTTTTTTTTAGATTCAAAGACATGCCTGATTTCTCACGAATTTTTCCTTCACTGTTCGAGAGTGGCATAGTGGACATACATTTTAAGACTGAAAAACTGACTACAAAATATTACACTAGCATTGAGCTGATAAAAAACAATGCCTAAAATTGGTGTCTTTTTAAAATATTTATTTACTTGGCTAAAAACCATAATCAATACATACTTTTATTTGCTATATTTCACTTCGGCCTGTGTTTAGAGATATGAATGCCTAATAAGTTTCGTTTGTTACATTATACTATGTACTAGAAAAACAAGGTTTGGTTGAAGCCGCGAGAATAAAATAAATAAAAAAAGGCGATACCTTCCATATTCAGCATTGTCTTTTTAATTATATAATCGCCTTTCTAAGCAAAATAAATATTAGATTTTCTAAGGCATTCAAGTAGGTATCAGAGAGATAAATAATTGCGACACCATTAAAGTGCCACTGCTGAAAAAGTAGATTTTACTTGACTAATAATTAAAAAAAAAACAGCCTTACATAATTTTTACTTAGAAAAACTTATTAGTCTTGAATGCCGAGAGTAGATCCATACACCTCCAAAACGGCTACTTTACTTAGGTTATACTTTCCGCAAAGTGCACTGACCTATAGCCTTACTTTCACTTTGTAGTACAAATCGCCGACCATGGCCCAATACTTGATCTATATAACAACGGGTATGCAGAAAGAAAGAAAGAAAGAAAAGCATTTTATTGACCTATTAACATACAGGACACAGGAATACCTACCTACTTAAAAAATAAAAAAATAAAAATCACATAAAAAATTATAAAAAGAAAATAATCATTTTAAGCTGGTAGGCAGCTGTCATACCTACAGTATTACTTATAAATGGGTAACAATAATATAGGTCAATTAGGCCCCGGCTCAGTATTTGTTGCACTGTGTAGGTATGCAGCGTTGCTTTTCTTAAAAATAAACTGTTGGAAGGGTTGCTGGCAATGCTTACTTTAAATTGGGTATGGGAAAAAAATATGGCACTCCAATGCCGACAAAAGTAAATTAAATTAGCGCACTCAACTAAGTTTTCTATATACAAATAATTTATTTCAGAAATCTTAATATATGGTGCATTGCATGCTGGGTTTGAGACTCTCTTTAAGTATGGAAATACCTGTGTTAGAGAGTCTCGCTTTTCCGTAGTACATTCTGTTATGACTAAGTATACAAAGATTAAAACGAATTTAAAAATTAATTCTATATTAAAAGTTAAGCTAAAGAAATAGGTATGATCAAGGTTTGATATCTATCATACTCAGAATAAATACTAAAGCAGTATAAATCTGTAAATGTACAATTTTATTAGATTCTGTGGTAAGGTTGTACGTCATTACGACCACGACCATTCTGTCTACTTTTCGTGGCTCATGGTCGCTATTCGAGAACAGAGAATAAAGATTCCCCAACGGCTGTCAGGTTTCCTAACTATATGACCTGCCCATTACCACTTCAACTTACTAATTCTACGAGCTATAGCAATAACTAAAGAGTAGTATCGAAAAGTAGTTACCGAGGCTCTCATCCAAGTGAACTGGAAGGGTGGTGTCTGGTGGTAGAAGACAGAATTCTGGCAGGCGGGGAAGTCGGGGTCTTCCCATAGGTACTGGCGCGTCAAACACGACGACTTAATGCGGTCGTAGTCGGTCATGCTGGAATTAAAGACATAAAGATCATCTATCTATCTTCTATATTTATAAAAGAAAGTCGTGTTAGTTACACTATTTATAACTCAAAAACGGCGGAACCGATTTGGCAGAAAATTAATGGGGAGGCAGCTTCAAACCGGGAGAAGGACATAGGATACTTTTTATCCCAAAAACGAACCAAACAAAAACGGAACGGGCGAGTGAAGCTGCGGGCGGCTGCTAGTTTTGTATATACACCACTAGCTGATAGAACAATGACCCGCTTTAACCATCGCCTATAACATAACATTGCCTCGTTAGTCACGCAGTACGATGCTCAGCCCTGCGTCCATCAACTTGAGGCATACAGATGTTCAGCCTCACGTGCCAGTAATATCACCGGCAAAACACAAAAATGCTGCTCCATTCATCATCATCATCATCAGCCTTAAGAAGTCCACTGCTCGACATAGGTTTCCCACGTATTGCCTTTGAAAAGTTAAAAGATTTGCGTTGGTTAAAGCAGATAAGTGAAAAATCAACTCACAGTTCGCTCATAAAAATAAGTGTAAGCATAAAGTTTGTTAAAAAATTAAACTTATTCACATCTTTACTTATTTTTGCTTGGTGTATTTTCGTAGGTCTTTGGTATGCCAAAGACCTTCGAAAATACACCAAGCAATAATAATAAGAATAATACCTATTATCAATCGAAAGCATTGAAGGACCTATGGGTCCTTCAATGTTTTCGATTGACAACTCACAGACGATAATGGACAGTCTTTCCTATCATGTCACTGGTTTTTTCGAACCAGTGCCAGTGTGGTGAAAGGATTTCAATTACCACTGCGAAGCGGACACTATGCAACTGCAGTGCTCTGTGGCCGACATGATTCTGTCATTCTTACGTTCCATATTGAAAGGAAAAGCTGTGATGTAACAAAACCAGTCTTGGACCTGCCTTCACAAATGGCTTTATCTTTAAAATCTTTACGCAACAGATAGATAGATATACTTTATTGTACACAAAGAAATAAATACAGAAACTATAACAAAAAGAATATTTAAAAAAATATATTGTCGACAATCCACCAACCCTATCTGGCCCCAAACTTAGCAGAGCTAGTACTATGGGAACCAGATAGCTGATATAATACTTAGATATTTTTTTACATGAATGAGTACAATGGGCGGTCTTATCGCTTAGAGCGATCTCTTCTAGACAACATTTGGATGGAAGGGATAGATAAAAATCGGATAGACGGCGGTGCACAAAACATTTTTAAAGCTGATATAAAATGAGAAAAATAATAATACTTATAACCACTTAAGGCCTGCGCACACCTAGGCCACTGGCGTCGGCGATCAGTGAATCGCTGTCAAATTTGACAGCGATATTTGACATCGTTTCACTGATCGCCACCGCCAGCGAACTAGGTGTGCGCAGGCCTTTAATACCTAAAAATCTGAAATCAACAGTCGCCCGTGTGGGCGAGAATATAAAACACACAGAGGGAGATGTATAACTGTATACTATAGTATAGTATAAGTAGATATAATATACTCTCGCTTTCATTCTGCCTACACGTTTTATACAATTTTTGATGTCGACGCGGAGCTCTCTGTCTGGCTCTGGTTTTGAGTCTGGGTGAGTGCTCACCAGTGTGTTATACTGTGTGTGAGTGACGTTCCCGATTTATTTAGTCAGCACTCACACATACTCAAAACCAGAGCCAGAGACAGAGCCAGATAGAGCTTGTGGTAGGCCTACTGGGACGATTTAAAAATATTCATCAGAGTTTCGTATTTCCGCGCGTGATTTTTTACCGAAGTAGTAAAAAAATCACGGGCACGGAGTACAAGTACAGTCACTATCAAAATTAGATTGGCAATTTTTAGTTTTTTTTTTTCTGGATTTGTTAAAGGTATGGCAACTTCGGTTTGAAAAGCGAATCCTCAAGAAAAGTTCAGACCTTCAATTTAAAGTCGGTTTTCTTAATATTCGAACTTTACAAACCAGAAATGCCAATCTTTTTTGACGCTGACTGTACGTTTGTACCTATTGACGTTCTACCTTTAGTGCACAGTTTCGCACCAATTTAATGTAAGGTAAATAATGTTTTTAGGCATAGCAATTAATTACGAATCAATAAAAATACAGGTATTGACATTCTATACAAAACTTACTATTACTATTACTACCTTACCCTAGCCTCCGTTTATTTTCCTAATCTAGTAACTATAGGTATTATTTTTCAATGATCGGAACATTTTTTACTCTCGGATAAGGAAGTGTTTACGATTTGCATGAGTGAACCCCTACCTACAGTATCTACCAAGTTAATTGATGATAGGAAAAAATTCTCAGCACTCTCTGCACCTAAGCGCACGTTCACACGAGCGTGATTTTTCGATGCGACGCCGTGCAAGAGTCGCTTAAGCGACGCTTGCTCCTCAGAAACTTTCCACCTAAAAATAAAAATTAAAAAAAATATATGTACCTACGACAAACAATGAACGACACTAATATTTCCCGCGTTGAAGCGCTGTTCCAAATTTAAATAAGACCTTTGAAGTACACACCTTTGTATTTATTAACGTTACCTCCTTGGTTCCCATGTTTGTTTCGGAGCAAAAGATCATTCCATTTTTAAATCACACTGCAGATATAAGTTTACATGTAATTTATTTGGCCGCTAAACACGAAGTAGTGGATTTTCTTACAACGTTGGCCAGCTACTGCCAGTACAGCAATTTCGATCTCGAAGAAGGTTGTCAAAGTAATACTCATGTTTGAATAAAAGTACATACATTTTATCGATATTTATTATATTCTATGTATGTATTTACAAAAAAAATGTATTTAAGTATTATATCAGCCATCTGGTTCCCATAGTACGAGCTCTGCTTAGTTTGGGGCTAGATAGTGTTGCGTGGATTGTCCGCATTATTTATTTATTGATTATTATTATGTTTATGTGCGAGCGCACGCTCATCGCCCTAATAGAAACCACTTATAACACGCGCAGTTCCCTCGCGTCGCGTCGGTGTTGCTCCCCCCGTTTCTCGACGTTTTGGAAGGATGTAGTCAACCTTTGAGGAGACCGCTTCCCGTATCATGTTAGTAAGAGTACTCAGTGGCCAGTCAAACGACAATGAGGCATATGACAAACAATTTAAGTCGGTGGATGAATTAAGAGAGCTCCGAATCGTACTTAAATAAATAAATAAATATTGTAGACAATTCACACAACACTATCTTGCCCCAAATTAAGCAGAGCTTGTACTATGGGAACCAGATAGCTGATTAATTCTTCCATACTTTTTTTTGTAAATACATACTTAGCATACAATATAACACCCAGACAGAGAATAAACATCTACGTTCACCACACAAATATTTGTTCTCGGTGGGGATCGAACCCACGCCCTCCAGCTCAGAAGGCAGTCCTACTATCAACTGAGCTGAGAAGCCAGTCAGTTCTTCTTGGAAATGTATAGGGGAGACCTATGTCCAGCAGTGGATTAGTCAGGCTGAAGTGGATCTCAAGAGATCTCAGTTCGGGCAAACCGTACTGAGGTACGCTACGTACTCAGTACGGTTACGTTTATAGCCTAGCTTCTTACTTTCCGATCACAGATCAGTAGGTGAACGAATCAAGAACCGTCGCCAACAAAAACAATTGAACCTCAGAATCACAATTTCTCCAGGCCGCGGCGGCATGGCAATGGAAACCGTCGATTGTTCCACTTACAATGGAAACGCATTTTAAATAAGTAAGTTGTAGTCTCTGTTCATTTCAATATGGTTTCTTTTTAGGGAAACTTTCACGTTGTGGATAGTGCGGTTTGGGTAATGTGGGACAACTGGCGTCGAAAATTATTTTGTGGTAATCGTTGCACCGTTGGGATAGTGGGAGTGAATTCAATAGGCCTACCCCAAGCTCTGTTCGGCTATGTCTCTGGCTCTGGTTTTGAAACCGTGTGAGTTTTGACTAAATAAATCCTACTATATACTATATATTATATAATACACTCGTGAGCACTCACACAGACTCAAAACCAGAGCTAGACAGAGCCTGGCCTACAGCATAGGTTTTTCAATCCTGTCGTGCTCCAATAGATTTATTGCTCTTTGAAAATAACCTTCGCACATACTATGGTGAAAGCTAAGTCAGCTCAATCTACTAGAAATACACAATTACTTCAGAATACACACAGATCGCAGCTGTACAGATTATCAGCTTCTTCCTCTTCTTAAGGAATGGCATCTGTCTATTTTAGATCAATTTTGCCAGAGTCGAGTAGTGAGAATATATTACATAGATAAAATACCTTTTCGTCAAGTCAGTCATAGACAAGTCGGCCCTACCCTAATTGGCTTTGAAAACAAAAGATGGCCGTTTTTTTCCAAAAACATCAGAAACATTTTCGATCAAATAAAAATATCACATAACATTTCAATTTCCAACTGCTAAAACTTTCAGCTAAGACCTCAAGTAATGTTGGTTAAAATACCACCGACACTACACAACAGAACTCAAAATAACACTAGAAAAACAATTAAAATCAAAAAGCTATGTGAATTCCTAAAATGACAGAAAACGTATCCAGTTCCAGATAGCAGCTGGACAGATTTTCAACTGGACATCAGAAAGTACAAGCCATGACATATTTCAAAAGTGATTGATTATAATGGCAAAGTGACCGGCTGGCTGGTTTTTATGTGCTCCACGATGTATTTCTGACACGTTTGATAGATCTAGATATGAGTAATACGAGTACATTTTTTTGAATACTACAACTGTAAGTATATAGATTGTCCTTGTAATTTAGGCGGTTTCTTAAGAAAAGACTTAAACGCGCCTTCTTGCCTTTAGTATTCAAGAATGAAGATGAATGGTGACGACGTTAAATTGTCTAAAATACTTGCATTTGGCTTCGTCTTCTGCTTGGAATAAAATTTATGAGCTTCCAGACTACAAACTTCAATATTTTCTAAGTTTCATCGAAATTTATACGTTACGGAGAGTTTTGGGAACAACCATGCAAATTTCACTCACTACTCAGGCTACTTTTAGGGTTCCGTAGCCGAATGGCAAAAACGGAACCCTTATAGATTCATCATGTCTATCTGTCTGTCTGTCCGTCCGTATGTCACAGCGACTTTTTTCCGAAACTATAAGAGCTATACTGATGAAACTTGGTAAATAGATGTATTCTGTGAACCGCATTAAGATTATCACATAAAAATAGAAAAAAAACCATACACTTTGGGGGTCCTCTTGCTTAAAACTAAAACTCAAACAATTTTTTTTTCATCAAACCCATACGTTTGTACTGGAGAGTGTTTCTAGAAAGAACAAATTAGAGCTTGAAAAAGTATTTCATTTACATTGAGAAGATTATTAATAATATTAATTAATTTGATATTAATATGATTTTGGGTATAGGGATAGGTCTTCAAAAATGATATTGAGGTTTCTAATAAAGTTTTTTTCTAAACGGAATAAAGTAGTAATAGCTATAAACACGTGACCTACTTTTGGTAAAGTTTTTATATTTCTAGACAATAACAAGATCGTATTTATCTGCAGTGCGCGAGCGCATCGACACGATACGCTGGCTGGTAAGGATTACGTGCTTCCGTCATGAGATACAGTTGCGTTTAATTGAGTGGAGAGTTTATACTAGGCTGGGAGCTAGAATATATATGAACTACTAGCTGTAGGCCCCACAAGCTCTGTCTGGCTCTGTTTCTGGCTCTGGTTTTGAGTCTATGTGAGTGTTGACTAATTAGATTCTACTTCGAAACGTCACACATACATGTATAATACACTCAATACTCAATATATTTATTGCATACAATGGTTTAGTTTCAGTATATAACATAGTTCTTAGGTGTAAGTCAGTATCACATGTACCCTGTGAATAGGGTAAAGCAACATGGAGGTACACTGGTGAGCACTCACACAGGCTCGAAACCTGAGTCAGAGACAGAGCCAGACAGAGCTTGTGGCAGGCCTACTGCACTCTGCGGTTTCACTCGCAAGACAACAACATAAATATGCAGCTCAATATAATTATATCATCATCATAATCATATAATATAATATATATATATAATATAACATAACATAACATAACATATATATATAATATAATATATATTTTGAATAGAATATAAATTATATATATGTATAATATATATTCTATTCATAATATTAATATATATGTATGTATTAGTATTATTATCATATTATATAACTTTTGAAACTATCATGGGTTTTAACACTATTTTTATGAAACAACGGGATATTTACCATGATTAAATTTTTGTTCAACAAGTTCAACCGTGATCATGGTGCATGCAACTGTGCCGAAATATCAGAAAAATTTAATCATGGTAAATATCCCGTTGTTTCATAAAAATAGTATTATCATATTTATTAGTTTATTACTATTTATTTTATTTTATTACCATACTCGTACTCTAATGTTTATTTCCATCCAAAGGTTGTCTGGAAGAAATCGCTATTAGCGATAAGACCGCCCATTGTACCTCAAGTTTTTTAGTATTCTTTAGACCATGTTTACCTGATGATTTATGGTGTACAATAAAGTTATATTCTATAATCATCCGCAGACTTAACCCACTGCTGGGCATAGGCCTCTCTTTGCACTTGCCATTCACCACGATCTTGGGTTACCCTCATCCATCGCTGACAATGTTGTGAACCCATCGTGCTAATGGACGTCCAATGCCGCTCTTCCTCGGCCACTACTCCGTAAATATGCATGTGAATTGGTGGGGGACGTCAATTTTAATTCACATTGATGTAGTGAGTGGCGTATTAGCTATTATTATATATTTTTGCATATTTGCCGTCAGCATTGCATTGCAAAATAACATTTTGGATTTAAGTAAACAGGTTTTTGCATCTATTGTAGATGATGTAAATAACGTCAGGGGCAACTGGTGTTTACTCATGTCTCTACTTACGGGACGCTATAGTGCTTGGGACAGGATTTTAGATGGAATAGGCTTGCCCAGCACCTATACCATCCTGACAGCTTAGTCAGTCTAATCCACAGGAAAGACAATGCGTGCGGAGCTGACTTAGTCGCGGGTTGAACTTTACTTTTAAAATATTTACTTAGCCAGCCAGTAGGCCAACAACGAGCTCTCTCTGGCTCTGGTTTTGAGTCTGTGTGAGTATGTGACATTTTGACGTAAGTCTTATTTAGTCAGCACTTACACAGACTCAAAACCAGAGCCAGAGACAGAGCCAGACAGAGCTTGTGGGCCTACAATCCCCGGTCAAAAGAAACATTTGTCTCGCTACAAGGATCGAACCAGCACATAATGCACCTCAGCCAGTGCCGCAGATGTCGTAGGTGTGAAAACATGTCGCGATTTCGAAAACATTTCGCAATCGCCTTTACATTTTAACACGAGTTTTTAAAAACCGCAATGGGTTAAAAAACGGTCAAATTCTCGCAACTGTATTGGCTATCTTTTGTATGTCTTACGTAATTTAGAACGTATGGGTGACTCAATCCAATCCTAAGTAATGATTATGATTATAAGCTTGGCTGTATATTATTGGAATGTCGCGGAACTTTGCGTGCAGTTTTTTTACAAACTCGAACTCTTAAGGGGCCAGCGGAGGGAAAATTTTCATACAAACGGAATACCAAAATGATTTCTAATTTAGACAGATTTACACTATATTATTGTAATAATTGAATTTGTATAGTATTTATCTAGGTTCCTTAACAGTTTTTATTTCAAATTACTTAACTAAAATGAAATAAACACCAATCGCATTTTACACATTTTTTTTCATTGTAAAATGTGATTGGCGTTAATTTCATTTAAGGTAAGTAATTTAAAATAAAAACTGCACAGAAACCTAGATAAATACAATAAAAATACTATTATTACAATAATATAGTGAAAATCTGCTTAAATTAGTAATCATTTTGGTATTACGTTTGTATGAAAATTTGCCCTCCGCCGGCCCCTTAAGCTGCTAACTTACTATTAAATAAATATTTGCAAAATGTACAAAATACACAAGACACAGTTGAGCTATGACAACTGGACTGGTGGCTGTGACATACGGACGGACAGACAGACAGACATGACGAATCTATAAGGGTTCCGTTTTTGCCATTTGGCTACGGAACCCTAAAAATAAGCTTCTTTAAGGTAATCACGGTATTAGACAAAGCCAACTCGGATTGTTTTGTAATGAGTTAGATTCGGAAGTGCAGTGTGGTCTAGTGCGGCACATTACAGGCTTGTCTGTAGACAAGAATCAGCTAAACAGGCTGTTGGTAAGCCTTGCGGATGTCTAAGCGTTCTGCGGTGGCGATCAGTGAAATGATGTCAAATATCGCTATCATATATTATATTTAATGTTGGAAGGTACAGGCGTCGTAGAAAAGCCAGGACAAAAGAAGGTAGGCATTAGACAATACACCCCGGTTAGGTTACTTGGGTATTTGGACGAAAATTTGAATTGTCAATATTTTAAAAAACTAGACAGGTTCTGGATTTATATTCGGATCAAATAATTAGCTGCTTTTGTGAACATTTTGATATAGTTTTATTTATATTTTATTTTACATACCTTTTCTTTCTATCACAATGTACCGTTTTGAAGTGGCCGAGATTTGCAAAATTTTATTGCAACAATCACTTACAACGTTATGTTAGCTTTAATTCTGTGAGGTTGGCAATCCCACAATTTAAAAAAATACTGTTTGAGTGGCTAGCTATTATGGGTTTTTATAATATTATTGAGTTAATTTTTTTCTATTGGTTTACTGTGAGGGGCACAATATATCGGTAAATAAGCAGTAAGCGTAATTTAACTGCGTTCTCAGCCACCATTAAAACTCTCCTCTCCTATAGAAATATGCAGTTCGAAAAGCAAAGCTTAGGTTGTATAATTAGATAGAGAGTAGTGTGACCGCTTTTATTTAATAGTAGAAGTAGTTTCTCTATGAAAATGTCTCGATCAGAATAAAACTGCCTGACCCAGATGCTCAGCTCTCGGCTGTGCCACGCTCGAGATTACACGAGCTGAGCTTGGTCTACAAACGAAGAGATAGCGATTTGAACTGGGATCACCAAACAGAAAAAATCCTCAATTATTGTAGGTCACAGAAACAAACGCTAGAAAACTGTTTGCTCACATATTAAGATATAAATGAATAAATAAATATTGTAGACAACCCACACAGCACTATCTAGCCCCAAATACCACAGTAGGCTATGAAATTATCCAAATATTTTTTTTTTGAGCCCAAAAGTTAGCTATCAAGTCATACGGTTCTCATAACCTAATCAGTAGTAGAATCCCAGCATACCGTAGAACCTAAAAAGTTCGAAAATGTGTGTCAAGTGCACAAAAGGAGCCTCTTTGAGGCGCACCTAAAATCCTTTCACCACGC
The DNA here is from genome assembly GCA_939531255.2 of Thera britannica. Lineage (NCBI taxonomy): Eukaryota > Metazoa > Arthropoda > Insecta > Lepidoptera > Geometridae > Thera > Thera britannica. The sequence continues at coordinate 5,727,791 of OW618044.2, forward strand.
TTGGTTTTAAATAATCATTGACACGATAAAAAGAAGAAGAAGAAGTAAAATACCATGGCTTAGTTACAAAATCGTCTCTTTTAAGTAGATAGAAGATACCTATCAATAGGGGGGGGTGGGGGTAAGGGTGGTGACCCTTCAAGGAGTCTGTGTCAAATCCCAGACACATAGACCCTGTACTATCAAAGAAGTCGTGATGAAGTTATTCCTTATAAATATGTACCGCTATTTTCTGTCCCACACACCGCTAACTACCGGATGTGAGCAGCGTGACCGGCGGGAGCACGTGCTTCGTCTTTCGCGCTCCACTGCAGACCGTGAGCCTTAACCCCAAGACCCCATCGATTACACTACCACCAATTTTGCTGTCGTCTTACCGTGAAAACGAAACTGCATGGGGTCAAAGCCATTCCTGTTTATATCTTATCTTATACCTTCAAACGAGAAAATCTAGATATATATTCAGGATCTCGGAAACGGCGCCAATGATTTTCATGAAATTAAGTATACAGAGGGTTTCGGGGACAATAAATCGATCTAGCTAGGATTCATTTTCTAAAAAGACTCAAAAGAGAAATTATTTTAATAATTAAAATGTTCTCTGCAACACAGTGTAAACTAATGCAGGAAACAGTGGTACTACACTAAGTTACGGACATGTAATCTTGTTTGAAATAAAGATTTTGTATTTTGTATTTGTTTAGCGACTTCTGTTGCTGAGTAGTCGAAATCACGAGTTAGTGTCACGGAGAACGCCAGTATGTAGGTAATTTGTATTTAAATATAATTTCAAAAACACAATTTACGAAAAAAAATACCGTCATACTAGCTCGTTAATATTATAAAGAGGAAAGATTTGTATATTTGTAATGAATAAACTCAAAATATAATGTGCCGATTTCAAAAATTATTTCACCACCAAATTATTGTATAAATTAATCAATTAGCTACGAGTAAGTACAGTGTGGTTCAGATTGTCCGTGGCATTACTGCGTGGCCCTGACGGAAGACCAGCGTTAGTTGCTAGCCAACTAACTTCACGCTGAGTCAGGGACCCTTTTGCAGCTCTTCGCTCTTAATATAATTTCAAAAATTATTTCACCACCAAATTATTATATAAATTAATCAATTAGCTACGAGTAAGTACAGTGTGGTTCAGATTGTCCGTGGCATTACTGCGTGGCCCTGACGGAAGACCAGCGTTAGTTGCTAGCCAACTACTCTGAGTCAGGGACCGTTTTGCAGCTCTTCGCTCTTAATATTTCTTGTATGCATGTATAGCGTAGATAGCGTAGATTCAGGATCTCGGAAACGGCGCCAATGATTTTCATGAAATTAAGTATACAGAGGGTTTCGGGGGCAATAAATCGATCTAGCTAGGATTCATTTTCTAAAAAGACTCAAAAGAGAAATTATTTTAATATTACGCGTAGATTTGGGCTTTGAAACGCCGAACGACTCATATTTTTGCTGGTTCAAGATTCAAACAAAGCAACTGGATATGAAGTCTGCTTCTACGTAAAGTAGTAATGGATTTCGTATTGATTGAATGAAAATAGAAAAAACGCTGCTGGCCTTTATCCCAGCCACTTATTTGCCAGTTAAGGCCACGTCATGTAGAAAATTTGCAATACAAACAATCTTTTTTGTAATATCGAAAACACCGATAAGCAACTAAGCACCGATGTTCTAGCGGGAGTGACCACGCCTTCCTTTTGTAAGCTAGCGGGTTCGAATCCAGAGGTGCACGACAATGGATTTTCTCTCGGAAAACGTATGTCGGCTGCATAGCCGACACTGTCAAATATGACATCGTTTCAAGTGATCGCCATCGCCATCGCCTAGATGTGTGTTTATTGAGCGGACTATTTCGAATTTCATATTGACATTTCATAACCTATGCATGACATTCAAATGCATTCAATTCGAATTTAGAATGATATTCATTTTATGTAATTTTATTTTGGGAAGTCATAATTACAGATTTTTCATTTTTATGTGTTTGGTGTTATTTTGAGTTCTGTTATGTAATTTCATGGTGGCATTTTAACCAACATTACTTGAGGTCTTAGCACAAAGTATGAGCAGTTGGAATGAAAGTGTAATAAGTGATATCCTGATTTGAACGAAAGTGTTTCCGATGGTTTTAAAAAAAACGCCATCTTTTCCTTCAAAACCAATGACGACTTCCTTGCCTATTGACTGAATTGATTAAAAACTATTTGTGTAAGAAAGCTAATGATCTATGCAATAAACAATTTAAAAATAAAAAAGAAATGAAGTATATTGCACCACTACATCTTTCTTTTTTAATTGCAACCAGCTGGTCGTATATCGATACCTGGTGGTTTCAAGCACGGACAGTTGGGCCAGGATCTGTGCAGTTTTCTCCCCGAAAACAAAAAAAGGATTGTCCTAGGCTATATTTTAGGGATTTCAGTAGGAATATCATACCTATTTATCATCTAAAGTAAAAATTTTAAATAAAAAGAATCTTAAAGGCCTTGTATTCCTTAATCGGTAACAGAATAGTAGATCCAATATTTCAACCTTTATAGTTTGAAATATTGGAAGTAACCTTTGAATTATTTCAACCTTTGCAGCAACAAAAGTGAATAAAAATCAAAGGTTTTCCTCATTATGTTGTTATTCCTCCATAAAGGTTAAGATATTTTCTACCTAGTCATTGATTTCTCCTTCACAACGGTACCTATGACTCGGAAAAGGCCAACATTTCATAGAGTATAAAGTAGAAAATTATCCAACGATAAGTAAACGTCATGTATTTTATTGGAGGGTTGTACCAATCCCCTGTCTATAACTACTTATAGTAAGGGAGCCGGAAATCAGGTTGCCAAACTAATTGATAATTAGACTTAACAAAGATGAGACCTGAAAGGTGTTGTTGGTGTCTATGGGCGACGGTGACCGTTTACCATCAGGTGGGCCGTAAGCCCGTTTGTCTATCATTTACATAAAAAAAAACCTGGCACCAGGACCGTTAGCGACGCTGATTCAGAATAAGTAGTTAAAATTTACAGAAGTACCAAAAAACCGACGTATATTCCTCATGTTTTAATCAGAAATCGTTTCGTTTTCGTTTTCGTTTAAATTTTCTGGTAAGTACCTACATTCCATCAATTTTAAACTACTTTTTCTTCTGCTGCCATGGGTATTAATTAGAATCTTTGCACTATATGGTAAACATTTTGTTACAGTGACTTTAGTTTTTTTTCGGAATCAGTCTTAATTCCTGATGCCATAGGCAATCTGAATGTCGGCTCTCGTACTATAAGGGGACGACATTTATTGTCTTGTCTATTTCGCACTTAGTTGTACTGTCGGCATTAAAGCTTCATTATTCTGTATTCCAACGATGGCATACCATGTTATTAATTGGGAGGGTTATAACAACCCACCTTTCATTGTGACTTAACTACCTAATACCTAGGTATTATGTAGTGGCGGTATGAAAATGTCCGTCGATTTTCAACTTGATTTGTTCAACATATCATGATCACATACTACCATTTGAAAATGAATAGACAGAATACACAGAAATTATGTCCAAATGTATTCATGATCAAGGCACTGGTGCAAGCGAAAACCGACTCTAAGGTGACGAACATTTTCATTCCGCGACTGTACTTCTGAAAACTGGTGTTTTAAAAGCTGTGATTTCTTGCCTGTTTTCTTATGCTTGGTCGCGTGGAAATAGCTGTCAAATTGTGTAAAGTTCGGCTAACGCACACTTTAATTTCTTCCTTTGAATGTGTGGGTCAGTTTCGAAAACCATAACTATAGGATTTATTTAGTCAACAGTCACACAGACTCAAAACCAGAGCCATAGACAGAGCCAGACAGAGCTTGTGGTATATAGGCCTAAAGTCCTCCACAAAGCCTTCCTATCCTGAGTAGGTACCTCCTGAGTAGTTTTCAGAGTCATTTTCGTATGCCATAGCATAGACTAAGGAAAACAGGCCATAGTAAATAGTATCTTAGTAACCAGAAACATGACAAACAGACTTAAGTAATTACCCATACTTAGCAGCACTAGCAAGCTCCATTATTGTTTCTATTTTTTAATAGCACTATCGACCTAGAAAACAACTTATCTACCTATTAATGAGAAAGACCTTGTATCGACCATATGCTCCTGGTTGCATATAAATATTTGGAAGGTAGTTGTAAAATAAAAATGCCTTCTGCGCAATTATTGCTTGTCGCGCAAAAAGGCAAGCGACAAGTAGGTAAGGTACGAGAGGTAGGTAGAGTCCTTTTTTTATTTATATTTTAGATAATATTGAAAATCAGGACTGGTGCCTGCGTTTCCAATACATACGGAGAATGATCCCCTCCGAGAACAAATATTTGTGTGGTGAACCCAGATGTTTGTTCTCTATCTGGGTGTTATATAGTATTCTAAGTATGTATTTACAAAAAAAATGTATACATAGTCTGCCTTTTAAGTTTTGTCGTTTGCAAACTTCCCGCAATTATTAAAAAAAAAAACATAGCGTTTATTCAAAACTGACAAGTCAGTTGTAAAAATGAAAATATCAAAAGAAAATTTGCGGGTGATAATTTTCTACAATTTTCAAAGGGAATTCACGCGCCTTCAGTGCTTTGAGGAGATCACTTCTGTATTTAGTGATGCAGCACCATGTCATAGGACTGTAAAACGCTGGTATTTAGAATTTCAACGTGGGCATTCTAGCTTCAGTGACAAGCCACGTGAAGGTAGTCTAAAACCGCCATTAGGCAAGAGAATATCGACGCCGTGCGGCAGCTAGTCGTCGAAGATAGTCATGTAGCATACCGTGAAATAGAGACAGCTGTGGGCATTTCAGGGAATACTATCCTACAAATCCTGCACGAAGAACTCGGCGTAAAAAAAATGATTTCTCTTTGGATACCACATTGGCTTAGCGACGACCAAAAGCAGCCTGTGTTAGATGGTGTCGGAAAACTCTGCAGTGGTTTAACCGAGGAGAGTCAAAACACGTTTATGATATAGTTAGAAGTGACTAGTCTTGGATATACTTATGATCCAGATTCCAAGCAGCTGCCACAAGTCATCACAGGGTTTCGAAAAAACAACCCATGACGTCGTATGGTACTGCACCATGAAAATGTAAGTTCGCATACTGCCCGCGATACAAAGATGTTTTTAGCACCCAAATTGTCGAAATTTTAGATCACCCGCCTTACAGCCCCTGACTTGAGCCCTAACGATTATTTTACGTTCCTTAAAATTAAGCAAAGTTTTCGTGATCTACGTTTTAGCTCACCCGAAAAAGCTGTTGACGCATACAAATTGGCCATTTTGACTACCCTCACTTCGGAGTGGAATAAATGTTTTAAAAACTGATTCGAACGCATGCAAAAGTGTTTTAAATATCGCGGAGAATACTTTGAAAAACAAAAGATGGCAATAATCTACTAGATTGTTTAAACTTAGTTCAAACGACAGAACTTAAAAGGCAGCCCTCGTATAAGTATTATATCAGCTATATGTTTTCCATAGTACAAGCTCTGCTTAGTTTGGGGCTAGATAGTGTTGTGTGGATCGTCTATAATATTTATTTATTTATTTTAATTTATGATCGCTTTTCTTACCTCTTTTCTGTTTTTTGATAAGTATCTAGTTTATCTACCATGCAACTAAAAATATGGGCTTAAATATTGGTCCTCTAACAGTCATTTAGGTTAGCAGACCGATAAGTTTGTTGCCATCTCTATTTGTTGGCATGAAAGTGATAGTTATAACAAGACTTAGCGAGCCGCTTAAAAGTGTCCGACATTGACATGAGGGAATTTTTTGGTATCAAAGCCTAATCAATATTGCAGTAGTACTATACCAAAATACGCAACTGCTTGGGCCGAGGTTATTCTCTCATCCCACATATTTAACATCAATCGGTTAAGTAAACTACATCTGTTTATAAAATACACATTTAAATACCTACACAAGTTGCAATGTGACGGTTTTCGCATTATCCCCATAAAATAGTAAATTAACTCAATGCCCGATCAGCCGAACAAAATAAAGCAGGTAGGTATTAAAACGGTTGGCTTGCAAGTCGTGCTTTAAGTAATTCCTAACCGGTCTAACCACAGTTACTTAGACATAAAACAACACCAAAAACCTAAGACACTTAGAAAATATAATATTGGATTATGGAAATGGCTCACCTTGTTTGAATGTTACAGCATGGTCCGAAGTAACTTCAAATTAAAAACAATACAGGAGTTATACGAGAGACACTCGCGCGCACGTATCGAGGTCGACTTAGAGACTGTCCTCCCCTCCCCCGCGCATCCATCTCACTATCCCCCCCTCCTTCCGAGACTGGTGAACGGAACGCAATCGAAGGCGCTAAAGTTTCAAGTACTTATTATAAGTAAACTGTGTTCATTGCCCTCGATAGATAAAATTAGTTCTTTTTATCAGCAAATAAGAAGGATACCTAGACCTATGGTATGATGGAATAAATTTATGCAGAGCTTATTATCATCTTAATGAGTGCAATGACTTCTAAAAGGACATATTGCAATGTGTTAAAATGTATGTAGGCACCTACATAGATATTTTGGATCGATCACGCCCTAACCACTGAACGGATTTGGATAAAATTAGGAACAAATATAGATTTTACCTGGATTAATATATTAAGTAGTTTTAGCACGAAAAATAACAGGTACCTACGGGAATGAAACTTAGTACCACACGAGAATTGTCGCGGGAGGCTTCTAGTTTAATATGTTTTTCTTTGTAAAAAACAATATAGATCACTTAAAATTTTGTCCCGTGTAAATTGTGTAGTCCTTTTCCTTTTTAAGAAATATCCGGTTTGATAAACAAAAGTTCATTTATGATTTAATCATAGTAATAAAGCTTGTTCTAAGTACAACCCTAGCAAAGGAAGTGGAATTAAAGATTTATGTTGCATTAAACAATTTAATCAAGTGCAAATAGATATTTGGAATACATAAAAAATATTAAAAACTTTAAGGCAAAACAAAAATGAGCAGAATAAAACTAGATTAAACCTTTTATTTAACAACCATGGATAGAACTAAAACCCATATGTACCTATGTACCTAGTACAATAAAATAATATAATAATGTAGACCATCTATTACTCTGTAAGTAAAAAAATAACATCTGTTACATCTATTTCTTAATTCTTCTATTAATAGGTATTTGTGATACATTCTATTCTCTAAATCCTACAGCTTCACACCAAAAAACTATTGTTTATTTTATAACGGAGCATACGTATGTTTTTATTTATACCTCTAGAATGTGAGCATATAATTTAAAGTGTGTAGAATAGAAGAAAAATTTGCACATTATAACACGATGTGTATGTGTTTTCCACACCGTAGTTTAAACGTAGTGCTCCTTGCGGTAGTCTTCTTTCATTCGGATGACAGTTCCCGCATGTGTCTAGAACAAGAACATTTTAGTTAATTTTCACGATAGTTAAATCTGCCAAAACCCGACCCAATACAGATACCAATCTAATGGCGGCGCTAATAACCTCTTGTGAACGTAAAAAACGTATTAAGAATATATATATATATATATATATATATATGTATAAGGCAATGAATAGTGTCGCCAATATATTATAATTCGTATCTTCATTCGTGCGGAATAACCACTGTTTGAGTACAGAGAGAACAATTCTAAAATAAACTCAAATATAGTTAGAGTGTGTATATTCTGTGTGTATTCTTTTTTAATGGGTGTTGATTAAAAAAGTATAGTCTCAATAGTCATAATTGGTAATAAATTAACTGAACTGAACACTTTAAAATTCAAATATAATTATGTTATAATATTAATTAAAACTTAAATATGGTGTAAAATTACGTTAGCGTCACATAAAAGTAAAATCTTAAATTCAAATTACACTATCGTTGGTTAAGCCCGTCAGCAATTTGTCGCTCAATAATTATAAGTTTAAAAAACTTGAGAAACCGATTCATTGTCAAACGGCTACACCGATTTTAATCAAATTTGTTTGGGACAATCTGGACGTAAGAATAACCATTCAAATAAAAAAATAATTTTCTAAATCGGTTCATAAATGACAGAGGCATGCAGTTACAAACATTAAAAAAAAATATTTTAAAAAAAATGGCAACACCGATTTCAATAAAATTAAAATGGGACCAATCTGGAAGCAGTACCTTTCAGATAAAAAAATATTTTTTCAAATCGGCTCAAAAATAACGAAGATATGCGGTAACAAACATAAAAAAAAAACAACCGAATTGAGAACCTCCTCCTTTTTGATTGGAAGTCGGTTAAAAACAAGCGTTAACTTTATTGGTACGAGGGATAACAAACCGCTACTAAAATTAATAGGGCAGAACCACCAAAGCTGTTGCACCTTGTACGAGACGGGTACCAATCAAAAAAAGCGGCCAAGTGTGAGTCGGACTCGCCCATGAAGGGTTCCGTAGCAGTAAGTAATATAATATAGAAGTTCTAGTAGTTCGTCGAAAGGTACATTGCGATTTACGATTAATGACGTATTAAAATAAAACTACTAACTATAGATCTCGTTCAAACTAAATATCGTTGGAAGTTTACATAGTAATGTACATCATATATATTATTTAGTCTTATTATTCTATTATTTTAGAAGTTACAGGGGGGGCAACGTTTTACCACTTTGGAAGTGTCTCTCGCAAAAACGAAGTTACAGGGGGGGCAACGTTTTACCACTTTGGAAGTGTCTCTCGCAAAAACATTTAAGTTTAGAAAAAACCATTTAAGAAACTTCGACATCATTTTTAAAGACCTATTCATAAATACACCACACGCATCATGGCTTTGACGTAAAAAATATTTGGGTTTCAGTTTCAAGTATGAGGACACCCCAATTTTTTTGTTTTTTTTCTACTTTTGTGTAAAAATCTTAATGCGGTTTACAGAATATAATCTATTCGCCAAGTTTCATCAGTCTAGCTCTTATAGTTTCGGAGAAAAACGGCTGCGACATACGGACGGACGGACAGACAGACATGACGAATCTATAAGGGTTCCGTTTTTGCCATTTGGCTACGGAACCCTAAAAAGCAAGCGTGGAAAAGCTTTTACATTTGTATCTTGTCAGTAAGATAATGTCATTTTACAGCTGGATTCTACATGATAAATGTAAGCAGTTACCGGGTAGAAATGTTGGCGTGGAGCAGATAAGTCATCGCAGAAGTTCAGGCAGGCCGGCAAGTCCTCACTGTGAGCTCGGGATGGTTCGCTGGAGCAGTTCTAGATGAACGCAAAAAACTGTTTTAGTATAATAGTCTAAGATCCCGCTATAGAAGGACCTACACCGAGCTGGTTAAAATACTGGGGTCTATACTTTCGATTGGCATAGAATTTGTTTAATAAACAAACCAGTGGAAAGTTAAATTTTTTTTTTTTAATTATTAATTATTCATAATTGTCCTGGACTGAAATTTGATAGGCAACCCATATAGAATATATTTATTGGCATGTTTAATTAAATATAAAATACGTTTCATTAAATAACCAGCTCGGTGAAGGTCCTTCTATAGCGGGATCCTATACTATAATGCAATGTTGATAGCCGTAGTGACGGCAAACAAAAGTCAAATGCTTGAAGTGGCTTTAATGAACCGTTCGACACACGAATTTTTCACCCAGTCAGTACTTATAGATATTTTTCCTTGTTTGACTCAAAACACTGGAGTGGAAAAGGTTGCCTTTGCTTTCAGACTTAAAATGGTCATAGTCTGGTTAAAGTGAATATAATATTTCTAATAAACTACCTAGTTACCTATGTAGGTAACTAGGTAGTTTATTAGAAGAAGGTAGTCTTATGACACACATGTATAGCATCTAGCCTTGCTTAACTGTCTTATGAAAAATGGACATAATAATTATACCCTAGCCCCCTAGCGGTGTATTTCTGTGCTAAAAGCCAACGAATTTAAACTCTCCATAACTGATGCCCTGTCGATGATAACGCCTACAAAAAATATATATTTCATTGACTTTTAAAACTACATGGTTTCTCTGCAAAATCGAGTCATTTATCAGTTTTTTCGAACTCAAGATTCTTACTTAAATCTTAATCTACTCAAGTAAAATACGTTGAAAATACTACAGCCAAATCAAATCCTAATTTAAATGCTACAAAAAATTGTTTAGAACTAGTGAATTCAGTGTTTTTTTTAAATCGGCTATTGGATTACCAAGAAATTAACAAACATAAAAAAAAATATTTGAAGTTGGTAAAAAATAAAAGGTTATAGACATGCTGAAAGATATGGATGTAATATGGAGGCTTATATAAAGTAATCCTCCTCCTCGTGTCGTGCTCCTCACTGCTGAGGGCCGTGACCCCCTCCATGGATCAATTTGTCCCTGACAATGTTTCGCCACCTGGATCTGTCACCGGCAACCTGAATGGCTTCATGGACCTTCACGTCGAGAGTGGAGCTGATTTGGTCGGACCAACGTATCGGGCTTCGGCCTCGTGTTCTCTTGCCTTAAATTTTGCCAGTGATGACAAGTTTTTCCAGGTTGTCACCCTGTTTCCTGGCTATATGCCTGGAATACTCAAGGACTCGCTGGAGGCAGATGGTTGATAGCCTAGTGGTCACTTTGAGTTCCTTGAGCATTGATACATTGGTCCTACGCGCTGTCCACGGGATACAGAGCATCCTCCTCCAACAGGTTCTGAGGCAGCCAGTAAGGTGGTGTCATCGGCATATCGTAGGCATATCGTAGGTTGGTCATCTTAACCCCACCGACACTTACTCCGCCCGCCCATCCCTCGCAGGTTTGTCTTATGATATACTCCCCATAAGCGTTAAATAAAATGGGGGAAATAAAGTAATAATGGAGCAAAAAACCATGTGCCGAGAGATGAAAATCGATGCTGACTTACGTTTGGGATGTCATCTATATTCATGAGGTCTAATTCTCGTTCTGTGAAATCTGTGGAAAAACAGGTGAATCAGCAACATGCTACAGGGTGAACATACCATCCCCTATTTCTATTGGAGAGGGTGAAAAAATACAGTCAAACATAGTTGAGACTGCTAATGAATGCACCGTACGTTTTTGGTTTCGTTATACATACAAGATTTGCTTAGTTGGGCACTGATGGCTCCCTACCATAAATGTTCTTAAATTTTTCTCCATAAATAATGTGGACAATCCAAACAACATTATCTAGCCCCAAATAATGCAGAGCTTGTACTATGGTAACCAGATAGCTGATATAATACTTATATACTTTTTTTGTAATTACTTGCTTAGAATACAATATAACACCCGCTTAATGAATGCTTCAGGTTGCCCCATAATCGGCCACTTTACGAACTTTTTATTGTCAAAACGCTTATCTATCACAAAAATACATTTTTAATCGCACAGGCGGGCGGCGAATCAATTTACTTTACACTAAACGAAACGCGTTACATCCCACTGCCAGTAGAAACTTTGCTTAAACTGTCGTGTAGACTTACCGTTATCGCTAGATGTGTACCACCAGCATTTACGACCCAAAGAGTGGTAAATGCACATGCATAAACCGGTGAGAGCTGCCAACAGAAGAATGGAGCAGGCTATCACCTGCAACCACCATTGCCAGTAGAACTTCGATAGGTTTGGACTGTCTGAAATCAAATAACAACACATTTTTCTTTTGCACGGTATAAGAACAAATGGTGATTGGCTGTGAGATATACGAGACTTGGCACCGAGACCGTTCAGAAAAAAAAGTTAGCTACTAACATACCTATCATACTAACATACTTATCATGGGATTGGAATACCTAGATCTTCTTATAGGTTCCGGATTCTGATTTGAGTCTTCTCAACCTAATTCAACTCAACTCAATAAAGTTTTATTCAATAAAATTGCAAAAATCACTTTGAAACGTCTTAAAGCTAGGTGAGTCTTGGTGCCAGTTCCACGCAACCAAGCCTAGAAGAACAGGCAACAAACTACGGCTCATTTTTCTGAAAGCAACAGATGTGTTTGTGAGTGTACAAAAAGTTTTCATATTTATATTGTGAAATTCCTGTGAGGATATTAATTTCCTTAAATCGCTCCCTCAATGAGTCTCGTGATTTAATTTTAGAGATGGCACGTATAGCCCTTTTTTGATAAACAAATATAGTTGGAATATCAGCTGCTTTCCCCCAGAGAAGGATACCGTAAGACATAACACTATGGAAGTAGCTGAAGTAAACTAGCCTAGATGTAGCTTCATCAGTAAGCCATCTTATAGTCCAAACTGCATATGCAGCCGAACTTAGTTTAGCTGCAAGTGCTTTGATTTGCGGTCCCCACTGCAATTTTTTGTCAATATGAAGTCTAAAATAGTAGAACTTACAAGGTTAACTGACTCTCCATCATGTAAAAATAAGTCGGGTTTTCCTTCCTGACGCTATAACTCCAGAACGCATGAACCGATTTCCACGGTTTTGGATTCGTTGGAAAGGTCTCGGGCTCCGTGAGGTTTATAGCAAAGAAAATTCAGGACAAACCAACATCTGGTGGCGAAACGGAGTTCTCCGGGTTTGCTAGATAAGTATTTTTTTTTTTTTTTTTTTTTTTTTTATTAACCTATTGTGTCCCACTGCTGGGCAAAGGTCTCCCCCAAAACCTTCCATTCATCCCGATCCTCGGCGATCTCCCACCAATCTTTCCGGTGAAGGTCGAGATCGTCCCGCCAACGTCTTCTCGGCCGGCCTCGCCGTCGCCTTCCGTCTTCAGGAACCCAAGGAGTAATGATGTTAGCCCACTTCTCAGGTGCCATTCGGCTAACGTGGCCCGCCCACTCCCACTTCAGTTTGGCTGTTTTTCGCCCAACGTCGGCAATACCAGTTATTGAACGCAGCGTTGTATTCCGCACCCGGTCGATGCGTTTTAGACCGAGAATGCTGCGTTCCATTGCCCTCTGGCAAATCTTAAGCCTGGACTTCTGTGTCTCAGTCAATGACCAAGTCTGAGCACCATAGGTTAGGACGGGCAGGATACACATGTCGATGAGTTGGCGTTTCAATGATAGCGGTAGGTCGCCCTTCATGTGTTCTTTCATGGACCAGTAGCTTTTCCAGGCATTCTCAATCCGGCGTTCGATTTCTTTAGCTTGCCTGGTTTTGAAGCTTGCTAACTGGCCCAAATAGATGTACTCATCGACATACTGTATTACCTGCCCATCTACCTCGACCCTATGTTTCGTGCTATTGGTCATGACTTGAGTCTTCGACCGGTTCATTTGAAGTCCAACCTTAAGACTTGCTGTGCTCAGATCTTGGAGCATACGTTGCAGTTCTTGTGATGTTGGGGCAAAAAGTACTATGTCATCTGCAAAGCGTAAATTCGTTAGGTGCTTGCCACCGATATCAATTCCCTTCGTACCCCACGAAGCTGCCAGAGTTTTGAAGACTTCTTCTAGAGCACTTGTAAAAAGTATGGGGGAAAGTGGGTCGCCTTGCTTTACCCCTTTTTGAATTGTAAATGATGGGCCATTTGTGTGTAGTTTTATGTTTGCAGTACTATTATTGTATACTATTTTGATAAGATCTATGTAGGTTTTTTCTATTTTCTGGTTTTCCAGTGCTTGAAATATAGCAGAATGTTTCAGGCTATCGAAGGCCTTTGCATAATCTACAAAGGCTATGTAAAGAGGTTTGAGATAAGTATAATAATTCAATTTAAACCAGGAGGTCTACATGGTTTAAAACCAGCCCCAACCTTTGGCGTGCGTGCTTTTCTACCAAGGACGTTTAGAGGCCATCTACACGGTTTAAAACTTATGTTTTAAACCATCGTTTCAAACCGTGTTGCGAGGCAGTAAGTCGCAAGTTTGATATCGGCAATTAGATAAGGCTATTAGCAGACGTGTCGAAGACGTAGCTCACGATATTCATAAACTGGCTAACCAAACTAGTGCCAATTTAAGCTATTTTGGACGTAGGTACCTACAGATACCCTGCAAACCTGATCAAACTCTAAAGTTTAAATTTTAGATGATCTGGGAGAATTTCCGGAGATCTGTTGTATAATTAGTGGCGCGTTCAGAAGTTAGTCTAACCTACTGATAAGTTCAAAGCTGTTCCAAAGTTGCAAAAGCTTCTATAACCAAGGCATTTTATCACCAAACAGTGATATAGTAACCCTATAATGGTAACCATTGTGACTGCTTGTACTATAAAGGTTTTAAACAGAGCGTTTTGATTCTATAAGATTAAAGAGCATTTAAGTTCTATAAGTTAGCTCTTAAAACGCTTACAGGACCATACAAAATAATCTTCAAAGTGTTGCACTGTAATAGACATGAAAAAAGCCATGATGGTACTATTTAGTACTATAGATGATCTTACTGACACTTGCATGTATCTATTTTGCACTAATAATACGTCCAAATAACTTTAACAGTGCGAGTATTGTAGCAGTATCGAAAATACTATTACAGGATCAATCTGCACTATAAAAGTACCTTGCAAAACCATAACGTAACCTGTAAGCTTCTTATGAGCTCCTTCAACATCGCTATGGGGTTGATGTGTAAAAGTAATGAACACTCTTCTATAGTACTAAATAGCACCATAGCGACTCCTGGTGCAGTTGCTAAATAATTTAAATTCTAAATAGCTCTATTGGTGAGTTTTTGTTACTGCTACGAGACTAAACCGTAATATAAATGTACTAAATCAATCAATCAAAAAAATCAATCATTAAAGGGCTAATTAGATCTATACTAGATTTTCAGTGTCAATTATATCACTAGTATTGGACATTTGGACAACGAACCCTAATTAGCTTGTGGTGAAAATAAGATGGCTGCTGTTTTCTGCCTTGATAACACATTAGCAGCACGGCTAGAGCCAATATGTACTATAACAACCATAGTTGGAACAAGTCCTTATTTTATTAATTAAAATTTTATCAAAACATAAAAAATATGAGGGCGCATCGTCAAATTTTAAATCAGCATAATGATTTAATCGATACAATTATTTTCGCAAGTGCAATTTATGGCAGAGTTATTTTTTTTAGTATGTCCTTATTACATATAACGCTAAGCAAACATGGCAAATGACATAATGCATAATATTTTATTTTCTTGGGGAACAACAATACAAATACAAATACAACAATATTTATTCGAGAAAAGTGTGATAATAAAGATCACTGGAATCGTTTACGGTGCAATATAGCACTATAAACATGTTTTGGTTACTTTAATAGTGCAAATTTGTGATATAAAAGTTGCAGACAGCACTATTTTAGTACTAATAAAAAGCGTTTCTCAACACTTTTACATTTCAACTATAGAGCTGATTTATCACCGTAAGAGCCTTTATGTAATGTTTTTATAATAAATCAGTTATAAAACTAGGGCCTTTTCGGGGTATTGTAAACGTTTTCAACACCATTATAGTACTAATCTTGAACACTAACTAGCACGTTCTAAAACGTTCTCAGGACTTTTATAGTACCAAATTTTGTCATTTATTTTCCATCTAGAAATAAGTTAATCTATCAGATTAAAATATATACATCTCTTTTTATTGGACGAATGGTGTTACTACTTGGATGGAAAAACAAGCCCTAAATTAATAAATAAGATGCCGTTTGCTCACTTTCAATAGCAGCACCATCGCTCAGCGTTATGAGGTTGCGCATGTTATCAGCATAGCCAATTAGCTATAGCGCAACCGCACATGCGTGTAACCGATTGACAGCTATCCAAAGGAGTCTCCAAACTTCCTCGTGTGCAGTTTCTAGACTCCTTGAAACAAACGTATAAATAGCTGTCAAATAGCAATTGATTGCAGGCATGCGCAGTTACGCTATGATCAAGCGACGGTGCTGCCATCTGCAAAAAGCTTGGCATGTTTCATACCATTTCATAAAACTAAATTTAAAATAAATATGCAGCCGTTGCCACTTTAAGCTGAGTTTACAATGCGAACACGTCACATTAATTTTAGCAACAATTATAATTTAGTTAACGTCAAGTTTAACAATGCCTGCATCGATTTGATGACACTGAAACAGTTTCGTTTTGCGTGCGATTTATGTATTGTCATATCATGCAACTAATATCTTAGTAATAGTTAGTAGAAAAAGAAGCAAACGTACGTCTTTTCTTTCAAGACAACCTTAGGATCCCGCTATAGAAGGACCTTCACCGAGCTGGTTATTTAATGAAACGTATTTTATATTTAATTAAACATGCCAATAAATATATTCTATATGGGTTGCCTATCCAATTTCAGTCCAGGATATGATTAAATAATAATTAAAATAAAATAATTGTTTTTTTAACTTTCCACCGGTTTGTTTATTAGACAAATTCTATACCAATCGAAAGTATAGACCCCATAGAATAACGCAAACGTTAGGTTGCCTATTTTTTTCCGGTCACAACTCTCGGGTAGCCAGGTATAAACAGGTAAATCGATACTAGCATTTTGCACAGGTATGTTTATTGAATAAAAATACTGGGGTCTATACTTTCGATTGGTATAGAATTTGTTTAATAAACAAACCAGTGGAAAGTTTTTTTTTTTTTAATTATTAATTATTCATAATTATCCTGGACTGAAATTTGATAGGCAACCCATATATAATATATTTATTGGCATGTTTAATTAAATATAAAATACGTTTCATTAAATAACCAGCTCGGTGAAGGTCCTTCTATAGCGGGATCTTAGACTATATGGCAATATTTTGCAATGCAAAATAAAAGTTTGATATTGACGGAGCCATGAAGACCAACATGATCTGGACTTCACGAAACTATTATTTTAAGTGCATCTAGATTTACAGGTACTTAGAGTAGTGTTACGAAATCAATTTCAATTTCAGGCTTTAGTTTCGGAAACTTACCTATTCCACGAAACTTGTATAAAATAAAAACTGCTTGCTTCAACTAAAGACTAAAGTGTCTATGAATGCGCATCGCATAGAAAAATAGAATAGCAGATATGTAATAGGTATAAAAATATGCTAACTTACGTACATATATGTATTATACTACTAAATATAATAATATCTATACTATAATATGATTTAATTATTAAAATAAATTTTAGGCAGCCAACGTATATACAGTTTTATGCACAACTTATAATAAGTATATAATGTATATACACATTTGCATGAATATTATTTCAAAACCAAATAAGTAAATTAAGTAGATTCCAGAGTATGGCTGAGTTAATATTTATCAAAAAACCCTACTGTAATTAGGTTTACATTACAATTTATAAAACAGTACAATAGGTACAGTCACGGTATGAAAACGTTTGTCACCTTAGTGCTTGCATCAATCTATGTCAAATTCATATCGATAAATAATATAAATTAATAAATCTTGTGGGCAATCCACACAACACTATCTAGTTCCAAATTAATCGGATATTGTACTATGGAAACCAGAAAACTGATATAATACTTAAATGCATTTTATAGTAAATACATATTATGAATAAAATATAATACCCAGGCAGAGAAAAAATATCTGTACTCCACACAAATATTTGTTCTCGAGTGAGCTACTACCTACTGACCTGAGAGGCCAGTCGCTAAGCTATCTTCTCGAACCACGTGACAAAGCTGCGAGCACGCTAAGCATTTTTTGCGCTACGCGAACGTGAACACTGCGTTGTTGTAATTGCGGTGGGACTTGGGGTACTGATAGTAGACATCGTCACAATATTCAATCAGATTCAAGCGAAAGCAACAATACACAGTGTCTACGCCTGCGCAGGCGTCGGTTGATTGCGTATTGATTATAACAAATATTTGTTTTAATTATTAATTTTGCGTCCTGTAGGCCTACCACAAGTTTTATCTGGCTCTGTCTCTGGCTCTGGTTTATTACGTAGAATTTATTGAGGCAACACTCACGCGGACTCTCGTGAGTGTTGTCAAATAAATTCAATGTCGAAACGTCACACACACAGTATAATACACTAGTGAGCACTCACGCAGACTCAAAACCAGAGCCGCAAACAGAGACAGACAGAGGTTGTGGTAGGCCTAAAATACTTCAAAATGAGTACGATTAATTTTGGAACCCGTGACTATTTTTTTTAAAGAAGGACAGGTATACTTAAAAATAGATAATACTTAAAATAGATAATAATAAAACGACGTTATTGCAGAACTGCCTACTAGCACTTTTAACAGCATGCGAGTGGAGGTTCGCCAAAGGAGGTTACCTGGCGGGGGCGGTGGTACGGTCAATTCCACAACCGTACTTCTTCCCCTACTATTGCTCGCGTACAACACTGCAGTGAAGTTCACATGGGCTTGTAGAGAGTTCATTTTCAACTCGTGCCCTTTTTTCGAGACTTTGCGCGTCCCTTGTGGTCCCTTAATTTCTAAATAAATTGTTTGAGGGCGGCCGCCGTCCCAGTCTATATAAATTAAAAGTAACTTTTTAATGCTAGACCTCACATTATGGCGACAAAACTTAAAAAAAAAAAACCAAACGAGTACATAAGTTTAGATAAAATTAAAAAGAAAACTAAAGACAAAACGTGAAACTCGGCTGGAGTTATTTATTAGTTGCCATTTTAGCGCCAGACTGTACTCAACGTGAGGTATTTTTGTACTGGCCACTTAATAATTAATAAAATTATTCATAGCTACGCATAAAGGCTGAAAACCTACACAAAAGCTAAACCTATTAAGGACCTAAGAAATTTAAAGTGTAGCTTACTTTTAAGTCTTTACAAGTGACCTAGTTCACCTGTAAAGACTTAAAAGTAAGCTAGAAAGCTATTGATTTTCAAAGGTATTAAGTGATTTGAACTAATTTGCGAGCATACCATTTAGGTTAATTTAAAGGCACCTAATACATACAAATTACTTGTTTCTTACTTTGGTCACATTTGACTTTTAGCGTTTCATGGTCCTCCCAAAATAATTTGCATTCTGGGGTGGTTGGTGGTCCACCATTTATGACGGAGAAGGTACAGGGTTGCTTTTGTTCTCCGAAGCGATTAGACGCCCGGCAATAAAGAGGACCGAAATCTTCTTCTCTGGGGACCCACACCAGAGTGGACGAGTATCGAGTGACGTGCCCGGATACTTTCTGCTGAATTTAGTAACATCCTGTTAGATACTACTCTTCTTGTTTTCGTGTCACCAGTTCTTTCGAAACAGTATGGTGAAAGGGTTTTTAGTGTGCCTTCTTCTTATCGTGTCAGAGTGCGCTTCAGAGAGGCTCCTTTCGTGCACTTGACACATGCTTTTCCTCACGATGTTTTTCTTCACCGTTTGAAAGAACTGGCATAGCGCATATACATTTTTGTATAAATAAACTCATTGGTGTAGGTACTGACATAATTATACACTCATGACTGGATATGAACCCACGATCTTACCAATAAGATAATGAAACCAAAGGAAAAAAAAACCTGTCCTACTATAGCGTCCAGGAAGTATATAGGGCTTGTGTAATCAGTTGCCCCTGACGCTATACAAATCATCAACAGTAGATGCAAAAGTCTGTTCTTTTACATCAAAAACCACGTGATATTCCAGTTTGATCAATCATAGCGTTGAAATAAAATCAAAAAAGTTTTTTATTATCTTTGCTTTAGCTTAAAACTGTACCTTGCTTGAGGTGTAGAGTGTCCTTCCATCAGCGAAGGTCCAAATAAACTGCTCCGGCTCAGGGTTCGACTCAACGATACAGACAAGTGTCTCGGAGTCACCCATTACAGCTCCAATTGTCTTGAAGCCGCTGTCAACGCATTGTGGCCGTTCTAGTGAATGATATGAAATGATATGAATTATAAGAAAATATGTTATGGAATAAATCGATCTCTTCCTACGTTTTCATTACATGTTTTTCAAACTAAAACATGTTCTGGGTCCGACCTACAATATCTACTGCTGGCAGGAACAAATGACTGTCTGCAAGATTTAATTAAAAACGGATAGGTAAGTAATAAAAGTTTAAAAAACTATGGGACCAATCTGGAAGTATTACCGTTCAGATAAAAAAAGAATAATGCGATAAAATCATATAAACAAAAAAAAAATAGCCACCATATTGGGATCATCCTCTTTTTAGGGTTCCGTAGCCAAATGGCAAAAACGGAACCCTTATAGATTCGTCATGTCTGTCTGTCTGTCCGTTCGTGTCACAGCTATTTTTTCATTTGAAGTCGGTTAAAAATATTAATCTATCTTATCGTTGCTCGAACAGTAATAAAATCATCGTCAAATATGACGATGAAATTCCACATATTTGACGATATTCTTACTTTATACTTGAAAACAAGGAATTAAATTTGAACTTAAACCCAATAGGCAACAAAATTACCTCCATGGTGAACAGTAATAATGATGATACCTATGATAGCTTCGACCTTTAGGACTGCTTTCTTTATCGTTGCGACTTCATTTATAATGCATGCATTTCTAGTAGCCCCCAATGTAGGTATACTTGGGCTTATTACAGGTAGTTTTGCAACTACTTGTAATAAAAATAAAATAGCCAAGCCTGTACCTGTGTTGTCGTGGTAGGTAATAGTTATTTGTTAAACAACAGCGCAAAGTTGCTTTTATACGCGTGCTCAATTTTGATGACCGAGCAAGCGAAGGATTCTAACATTAGAAATATTAAAAAATTAGAATCCTGAGCTTTAGCGAGGTAATCAAAAGAGCACGAGGAGAAAAATCTTAGCACTCGAGTGCAACACGTAACTTTTCATCCCACCTCAGCGCGGAAATAACTAAATGCAAAAAAGAAATGGCGCGCGTAAAGCAAATAAAAAAAGTAATTTGTTAAAAACTCAGACTTGGAACCTTCTTGTACACCAAGAAGGTTCCGAGTCTGTACACCAAGAAGGTTCCGAGTAATTTGTTATTATATTAGTGTTGTGTGAATTGTCCACAATATTTATATTTATTTATTTATTTAATTAAATCGGCAACGTGCAGGTAGAAGTAAATAGGTTTAATAAAGTTTTGAATTGACATGCTTAGTGCACATGCACACGATGTTCTAAATTAAATTTTACTTTATCCTCTAGCGAGTCTAGCGGAAAAAACGAAAAGCGGAATATTGAAAAGCAAAAATACACTTTCCGAGATGGGGGGATGAAAAGCCTATTTATTGAGCTTCTCTTACGGTTAATTAATTTTCAACTTTGTTCAAGCACAGTAAGTAAGGGTGCTTTCTATACCTTGGTCTATTTTATAGTGGTAAGTATAAGGTCATCACGGGGTAGGTCTTCACTTAGAAATCAAGCATCCAAAACAAAATGCCCGGCAAAAATTAAAAATACATAGTTAAAAAGTGGTTGGAACATTGTAGATGCTTGTGCACTTAGGCGCACATCTAGATCGTCTGCGATGCCGATCAGTGTGATCAGTCAAAGTTCATGTTTAAGTGGATGTAATACCTTTTTCTTTCATTGTATATCAACCTGCTAACCTACCATGAGCTTCATATGGTTATGGTTATGGCTGTCAAAATTGTGTCAACAGTGTCAACACATTCAAACCCAAGAAGAAAATGAATGTGTGAGTCAGCCTATCTATACACAATTTGACAGCCATAGCCATAACCATATGAAGCTCGTGGTAGCCCTGTTTACAATCTGCATGATTATATATCATATCGGTCCGCTTCTACTATATTGCAACACCCTTATAGGGTAAATTATGAATTGATTCAAAACTCGTTCTAAGATTTGACACTTAAATTTCCATGCGCTTTAAGGCAATAAACATACTAAATACTGAATGTCTGCAAAACCCTATGCTGAATCTGACCGCCATCAGCATTGCAGATCGCCTAGTTGTGCGCAAAGCTTAAGAGCAACCCGATGCGCTTAGATTAGGTAACGAGGTGCGCTTAGTTTAGTTACCGGGAGCGCTCCAGCAGCATAAGAATCTCGATGCTTCACCACTATAAAATAGACCAAGGTATAGAAAACTCTTTTCAGCGCACTCAAACTTACGGCCAACGCTCACAGTGACCCTGTCTTCGAAGGTCTCAGCCATATAGTTGTTAGTGACCTTGCAGACTAGGTCTTTGTGGTCGTCAGTCAGTGACGGCACGAAGGTTAGGGATGAGACCGTAAAGTTTCCTCTATTGACTTCCTGACGGAAATAAAACTTTTTGATTCATTTCAGACCAAATGTGCATATTTTGCAAAATACAGCTGCAAGTTGGTACAAGTTCCGAGTGAAGCAGCTATGCAAAGTTTCTTTTACTTCTACTTCTATAGCATAAGGATTTTAGCTTACGCATGCACAACTGCTAGTCGCCTCCTGCGGTATGCGAGAGAGGGGGAGCGAACCATTAGTCAGATTTGCTAATCTGTCATCGACAGCAGCTGACTAGCAAATCAGGCGGATGGTTCGCTCCCCCTTACCTATCGCTTACCCCAGGAGGTGACTAGCAGTTGTGCGTACACTATTAGTTGCTACCTTGGAGGAAGTATCAATCTTCGATAGCTATAATTCAAAAGCAACTTGGCGCGCCTAAAGAAGGTTCGATATGAGTTGGTTATGGAAGCTACAATGGATGATGTCATACCTTATAAACGTTCGGTCTGAGCATGGTGTCTCCAAGGTACCAGGTTACATTGAGCGAGGGTACGCAGCCGTACACGATGCATGCCAGCACCCGAGGAGACCCGGCTTCGAAGTTGTCATTGTTGTCTGTGCGTATACTCACATTCACGGGCGGAGCCTCTGTGGTGGTGGACAGCTTTTTAGATACGCCAGCATAAAATTAGATGGCAATGGTTTTAGAAAAGTTTCAAAATACACTATCCAGTAATATATACAGAACCAGTAGGCCTACCACAAGCTCTGTCTGGCTCTGTCTCTGGCTGGCAGACAGAGCTTGTAGGTAGTAGGCTTACAGATCAGATCCAAATATTACATTTGGCACATAGACCTGCATTTAGCAGTTATTCCAGACGTTGAAAGCCTATCACCGCTGCTAGAATACTGTTTCCATAACGATGTTTACGCTGTCTTCGTGGTCGCCATTCGTGAACTTTTGCTTTCCAGTGACGTATATGACCTGCCTACTGCCAGTTCAACTACACGTACGTAAATAAAAACGACCGGGACAACCTATGTGGGGTCGCTATGCAACACAAAGAAATACCTATAGGACCTATCAGCATTGTATGTACTTAGCTAATTCTGAAAGCCATGCCGATTTATTAACATTTGGTAGTAAATTCAAGAATATACATAAAATTACGGAAAAAAAACAGAAATGTTGGTCCTAGCAATGTTTTTTTCCTGTATTATACAGGTACGCTATTTTTTTGAAAGTATTTTTATGAGAGCAAATCGCTATACGCTACATTGGATGAAACTTAGAAAAATAATAACACCTTAACACTTAATAACTACCTATTAAAAAGACGGTAAACCCAATTAGTACCTATCCATCTACGTAAGTTTTGGTAGATAATTATCCGTATTATAATAGTTCTTTACTATTTTTTCAGCAAAATCAGAAGTAGTATGCCTACCTATAGGAAATTCAATTAAAAATTCATTCTACTTCTAATTACACTCGACTAACAATTTTGTTAAGCAAGAATTTATAGGAATTTCAGAATCATTGATAATAAACCTTGACACTATTTGGTTAAAGATAGGATTTGTCACAATCGAGACGATCGCGACAAATCGAGACAATCGATATATCGGTTCGGTCTAAGTTATTTTCTATCAGCCTGAGGAAAGTCATTGCTGTATATACCTTCCGCATAAGTTTGAGACTTTACATCCACGGTCTTCCCGAGATCTTTACAGCCATCTGTCCGTTGGGTGGGAAGTCATCCCACTGTTACTTCCGGTTCATGATCGCCATTAAAAAACCTATAGTATCCACCTATGGGTTCTATGAGCTATGCCTACCTATTGCCACTTCAACTTGCAACTTAGTTAATAATTGGGTATATTCGTTTGCATCTACAACTCAATGTATATTTAGTAACTCATTGGGTATATTCGTTTACTTCCATAACTCAATGTTTATTTAGTAACTCAATGGGTATACTAGTTTGCTTCTATAACTCAATGTTTGTTATAATAAGTCTTTGGGTATGTTAGTTTGCGTCTATAACTCAATGCATATTTAGTAACTCATTGGGTATATTAGTTTGCTCCTATTACTCAGTGTTTGTTATAATAATTCATTGGGTATATGAGTTTGCGTCTATAACACAATGTTTGTTATTATAACTCTTTGGGTATGCTAGTTTGCGTCTATAACTCAATTCATATTTAGTAACTCAATGGGTACTTATATTAGTTTGCACCTATAACTCAATGTATATTTAGTAACTTATTGGGTATATTAGTTTGCTTCTATAACTTAGTGTATTTTTAGTAACTCAATGGGTATTATTACAGTTTGCTTCTATAACTCAATGAATGTTTTAGTAACTCAATTGGTGGGTATGTTAGTTCTCTCACAGCAGCGAATTCATAAAGTAGTTGCTTTAGCTTTATTGTGTGATATCTTTATCTCGACAACGAATAATTAACGGTGAAGGAAAACATTGTGAGAAAACCGGCATGTCGTAGAACCTAAAAAAATCGAAAATATTTTCACATTTTATTGAGATAGTACACTTATCTATAGGTACCAAACTAAATACCGCTATTAGTTTGCTAGTACTTGCTCAAAATGAAATAAAACAAAAACACAGATCAACATAATTAATAATATTTAATTGATGAATTAAACATAATAAATTATATAATAATATATATAATATAACTCATAAAGTATCTAAAAATATGGCGTTAAATACAACAAAAATAAAAACAAATACCTACCAAATACAGCAGCTAGCCTACCACGAGCTCCATATGGATATGGTTATGGCTGTCAAAATTGAGTCAACAGTGTCAACACATTCTAAATGAATGTGTGGGTCTATCTATACACAATTTGACAGCCATAGCCATAACCAAATGGAGCTCGTGGTAGCCCTGCAGGTATAGGTGGTTTAATTAATATTACTTACTAACGGGCTTATTATAGGTAATATTATGGTAGTGGTCAATTACCAGACTTATAAAAAAAATACCTACGTACTATCTATCAATAAATTTTGCAAAGCCGCTCCGCATACTATGAACTACACAATTTTCAACTGGGCAATTTTACTGGTCAGATAACACGAATAATAATACCTAATTCAGTAAATGAGTGATGGTGGCCTAACGTTTATCAGTAAAATGTAGCTAGCAAACACTGGATGAGAAGAACTAAAGACCAGACAAATAGGCGTGTCTTGAGAGAGTCGTCCAGCATTGGACGATATGACGTTGATGATGATGCTGGTACGTGTTTCATATCTACAAATAACGTAACAATTTAACTGAACAGTAAATCACCCACTTAAACCCTAATTCAGTGTAGAAAGGTCTATAATAAAGTGAATGTCGAAGCACACGGGCCTCCAGCCACAGCCACAAAACGCCGCCACCGGCATACCTACTTCCTATCCAAGTCGCAGTTTTGCTGCCACATTTCGTCTACCCAATGTTGTTTACGTGTGATCACGTGTCTCTCTCTTTTGTATAAAAAATTGATGAGACAACAACTCGTTTCGATCGTATTTTTGCTGTCATCTTTTCTCTATGCAATAGAGAGACAAATAGGCGAAACGAAAACAACATTTCGTAGCTTTTGTAGTTTTCATACATTATAATTATAAGGACACACGGTTGACGCCGGGCCGGTAGCCGTCACACGCTACAAATAGTCTCTGTATGAAATGTATGAAAACAACAGAAAATATGCCATTAGCGGCGTTTTGTGGTTGTGGCCAGAGGCCCGTGTGCGGGAAAAGACATGCCAATAGAGAGCTATGATACTATTAACATAAAAACAAAGCTTTCTATATTAATAAAAGACCAATAGACAATCTCACTAAACGATGGATTAAAGATTCTCTGGGGGCAGGTAAAGAGTGTATGGCAGCACGCCGGATCCTTTTGAACGCAGAGGAAACGACCCCATCGGGAGCTGTGACACAATGCACTTCTAAACTAATTATCCCCATGCTTATTGTTAGCCCTCACTGTTTTATGTAAGGTAAATTTAATAATACTATTATAATAATAATATTTAGCATGATAAACTACCCAAAAAACTGCCTTCTGAAATTAGAACAATTGGCTTGGGAATATAAAAGAAGCATCTTTCCGAAATGTAAATATCACGATGCTATCAAAAAGTATGTACCACATAATTTAAATATCTCAATAATATATTTTAAAGTTCTTTCTGGCGGTTACATTGGCCGGGTTTCCCCGATGACTAACCGCGCAACCAGTTTTTGACAGTTGTTGAACTCAAATTATTGTCTGCAAAATTTGAGTAAGCCAACCGTCAAATAATTTATTGTGCGATTAGTGCTCCTGCCATAATTAAATAATTTGCTAAGCACGATGCAAAGAGACTTTTATAAAATAATATTTGCAGCTTTTATAGCGCGAGCAGCATAAAAATAAATAAATTTAATTTCATAATGCTGTTTGGCAGAAAAAATGAAACATTAGTTACCCTATTCTACAAAACCCGGAGAGCACAGGCAAGTAAACACCTTATTTTTAGTGAAATTTCAGTTCAAAATTGTAACTTTAAAACATTTAAAGGATAATGAAACCTAATTGGATACCCAAAGGTATGATTCCGATCTCGGAAGCAAACCACGCGACAGTGCTCACCCCTCGCCTCACGCTTCACCCCTAGTTCACTCGTTCGCACAGATTTGAATGAAAAAAATTAGAGCGATACTGCGTGCTGCCGAAATCGGAATACAACCTTTATCCTACTTGGATACCCCAGGATAACTCAGTGAAAAAATGTTTCAAGATGTGCTAGGTCATAATATGTACACTTTTTAGAAAAATGCGGTTAATAATGAAGATTAACAAAAAAATACAAATTTAGACAGCGTTATTGTCAAAATGACATTTCTACTACTTCATGTCATGTCCATGTTATGTCGGTACCTTCATGTTTTTGGTACGTTGGCTCTCGTACATTATAATCTCTATGTACAAGTAGTAAACGAAGTAGAACTAAAGAAAAATTACAATTTAAACCGAATACTATAATATGCATAGTTTTTTATTGATTTTATAGTGTTTACTACACTTAAGGAAATCACAAAGATTTTTTATATCCCGCTCGGCTATGATATATGATATGATAAGTGTACACAGACCTAGCTTCATGAAACATCTGATTTTAACTCACCCAACTTGTCACCTACGACCACAGAGCGGCTGTCCACATCCACAGAAGTAACTGTGCATTTGTAAGATCCAACGTGTGCTTCTTTAACATTTTTGATTATAGCATGTAACATTGGAGTCGGCTTGACATTATTTACACTGTGCAAAAAAGTGATGATTAGCCACTGTTTAGCAGATAGGCAGGCTATTTTGATTATTAAGGTTTAAGTTGTATTTCATGCGATTTCGAAATTGTTATACAACGTGTATCAAAATATGTGTACTATCCTGAAGGGGGGTGAATTTCCACCCCCCGGGGAACAACTTTTGTTCAACGACTTTTCGAACTTCGATTGGTATCTCTGAAAAAAACTGCAACGAAGTTTCAACATGAACAGCTGACTTTATACAAAGTGACAACCCTAAACTCAGCTACAGAGGTAGTAGGTAGTAGTAGTAGACCTACAGAGGTAGTAGGTCAAGGGGTTAAGGGGTTACAAGGATAGGGTTGTCAATTTATTTAGGCATTATGAAATTAAATATTTTTGTATGGGAAACTGAAAATAGGAATTTTTAATTATCTCCCCCCCACAACTGATCACCATTGTGGTCTGAAACCCCCCACCTTCGCATAGTACACATATTTAGATACACCTTGTATAGTTTCGAAGAAAAAAGAATGCGAAAGAGGAAACTTTAAAAACAAGAACAAGACATGAAGGGCAGGGTTCTAGTTTAACTCTGAAACCGTCAATTTTTTTTTTTTTTTTACAATTTTAGGATAACGCTTGACCGCAATCTCACCTGATGTTAAGTGATGATGCGATCGACGGTGGTTAATAGCAACGATTTTATTGGTTAATAGCAACCCGTAAAACCAGGCTAAGCACGAGTACATAATATTTATTTCTATCACCACACCACACCGAAACACGTCAAGAATAATGCAGAGTTGAGGAAGTCAAGGTTGTGCAAGTGTGATCTTGTGTATTTAGCCCGGTAAAGTTCTATTTTCACAATGGATACTTCTGTAACTCTGACCTTCTCAAGACCTGCGCACATCTAAGCGTTATGCGGTGCCGATCAGTGAAACGATTTCAAATATGACTGGCCTCTCAGCTCAGTTGGGAGTAGCTCTGCCTTCAGCGCCGTTGGTCGTGGGTTCGATCCCCACCGACAACAAATATATGTGTGGTGAACACAGATGTTTGTTCTCTGTTATATTGTAGGTATTCTATGTATGTATTTACAAAAAAAAGTATTATATCAGCTATCTGGTTCCCATAGTACAAGCTCTGCTTAGTTTGGGGCTAAATAGTGTTGTGTGGATTATCCGCATTATTTATTTATTTATTATTAATATGGCAGCGACATTTGACACTGTTTCACTGATCGCCACCGCAGAACGCTTAGATGTTCGCCAATTAAGGAAGACAAGGTTATGCAAGTGTGATATTCTGTATGTGGCCCGCTAAAGCTCTATTTTTGCAATGGATACTTCTGTAACTCTAACCTTCACAAGCCCTGCGCACATCTAAGCGTTTTACGGTGCCGATCAGTGAAACGGTTTCAAATATAGCAGCGATATTTGACACCGTTTCACTGATCGTCACCTCAGAACGCTTAGATGTGCGCCAAGCTGCAGTAGGTGGTTCTTTTAGTTCATTTATACATATCAGTAGATTGTCATAGAATAAATGTGTGATTTAGTAATTATGATTTCATAATTAGTAGAAAAAAAGTATAGGAATTTAGGTAAAAAGTAGATTATTAGTACTTAGTTATCTCAATAGATGCTTCAATTATTTGTTCAATACAACAATACATGCCAATTAGTTAGATAGTTAGGTACAGAATGAAGAGTTTGTTCGATTGTTTTCACTTACCGATAGGCCGCAATAATGCGGTTTCCTTTTGACCATGTGATAACATCACCTATATTAAGCCCGGACAGTCCTCCACATGGTAGGACTGCTCGTTTCTCTCTTTTGTCAATGACTTTCGTTAATTGAGCAGGTAAAACTATGAACAAAAAGAAAATATATAAAATAACTGTCCAGGAGCCTAGTTTTCGGGCCGACCGAGATCTTTTTATACGGAAGTATATCGTAGCTGTCGAGGGTTTTACGATGAGGTCGTCGATGAATTACTCAAGGAAATTATCCATTCTCTCTTCGAAAAGAAGCAATAAAATAAATTTGCAAAATGATCCGAGATGAGCCGAGAATTACGCTCCAGTTCCAAATCCAGATGCAAGACCCAATGGTATGGTAATAAGTAGAAACTGCTGACTTATAACAAGCAAGGTCTTTTGTAAGAGTGGTTTCTCAGAGGCGGTAGTATGACGTCATAGGACCTCCACTTCTCGAATAAGCTGACAATTTTGTGGTTAACACGTGCGGATCTAACTAATAAATAAATCCTTACTAATATTATAAGTGCGAAAGTAACTCTGTCTGTCTGTCTTGTTTTCACACCAAAACTACTAAATCGATTTAAATGAAATTTTGTACACAGATAGTCTACAGCCTGAGAAAGGACATAGGTTACTTTTTATTGCGAAATAAGGATTGTAAAAGGCTGAAAAAAGGGTTGAAAGTTCAAAATGGGGATGAAAATTTCAAAAGGGGGAAGTATCGTCACTTTTAGAGCTAGAAGCTTGAAACTTATTTTTTAGGTTGTTAATATTATAAAAGTTTGTAAGGATGGATGTTTGTTACTCAATAACTTTAAAACAACTGAACGGATTTGGATCAAATTTGGCACAGATATAGATTATGGTCTGTAATAGCGCATAGGCTATTTTTAATCCCGAAGAAAATGAATGTGTGGGTCAGCCTATCTATACACAATTTGACAGCCATAGCCATAACCATATGGAGCTCGTGGCAGCCCTGCAGAATGGTTAAAAGGATCTGGATGACATTTGGCACAGAGACAGTTTAATATAGTCTGGAATAGCACATAGTTTATTGCAGTTAAATGTATGGTTACACTGGGATGGATTTGTTTTAATTTTTTACAGAGTAAATTAAGGATCGACATGACTTTTGCTTATGTAGTGGTCATGAATGACAGGCTAACTTTTATCCTGGAAAATGCACGGTTTCTATGATATAGCAAACAGGAACCTTGTTTTTAAAGAGTTTTTTTCCCATCCAGTTTCCTGAGAATGAACTTATCATAGGCATAGAGAAGAAATACTTTTAAATCGCGGGTAACACCGCGGGGCGCTCCTAGTACAATGAGTACGTACCTATACCTACTCTTATCCGGTTTTTGGAATAGGAGAAATCACAAAGATTTTTATAATGCCCCAAAAGTTTAGAGCGGAGCGGGATTTGAACCCGCGACCTTCCCCTTGGTACAGGGCTGTGCTGACCGCTGCGCCATCGGATCCTAATCACACTCGACGAATAACTCTTATGGACTGGGCACTAACGCAACCGTGGCTCCATCTACAGGTTTGACGTTACAGTCAACTACTTCCGGCTCTTAACGTATGGGACATTATAAAAATATTTGAGAGTTCTAACTGCATTCGTTTTATTAGTACCTACCTATTGTATCAGGAACGACTTGGTTTATAATTATTTGTTTTGACGATGCTTGAAGGCCTGCGCACACCTAGGCCGCTGGCGTCAGCGATCAGTGAAACGCTGTCAAATATCGCTGTCAGATTTGAGATTTGACAGCGATATTTGACATCGTTTCACTGATCGCTGACTAGCGAACTAGGTGTGCGCAGGCCTTGAAGGTTTAAAAAGACAATAATGAAGGATATAAATCACTTACAACTTGTACATCGATTGTGGATTCTGTTATAGGGCCTTTCAGAGAGACAACAAAGCATGAATAGATGCCAGCATCACTTTCTTTTATATCCTCGAGGATTAGATATCCGGTTGTATGCTCCAATGTTTTTATGCTGTACAAAAATAAAGTTGCATATATCCACTGTTTATTAGATAAACTATGAATATAAGGGAAATATTTTCAATTTATAAATTTTATCCGTCAGGTAAAAGTATATCCTTCTCCTTAGGCTTGTCAAAACAAGGACTGACATTTTTATTCAACGATTATCTTTGTACGATGGAAAAATCTGCCCTTATGGTTGTTCGATTTCTATACAAACTGATTTTTTACATTCGAGCGCGTAATTACAGCTTAATTGTATACTGAAAGAACTGTATTTGGCTTTTAAATTGTTCTTTATTTACAACAAACTGAAAGACTGGAGATTAAATGAAATATTAATAAAAAAAACTATACAGTGCATTTGTTTATTATTATTAATGAAGACTTTACCGTACTGTATTCGGTTAAAAATAAAGCTAAAGAAAATCGTACCACCTTAATGTAAATAATTATAAATATTGTTTGTTTTTTGGTAGGTTGGTAGTTACAACCATGTTATTAATACCTAGTCTATACTTCAATAATGATTGTCTCATTGACATGCGGATTTTTTATTCGATGGGGAGTTCAGTAAGATAACTTTTCTAACTCACCGGTAAGCCGAAAGGATATGGTCATCCTTAAACCAGCTGACTAAATCGCCCACCGCAATTTCTAATCGTCCACATGGCACTACTGCACGCCGGGCTCCATGTATTAAATGTAATTCAAAAGATTCGTGGTCATCTGATAAAAAATAACAAAATGAAAACAGTAAAGCCAAATTTGCATAGGAGTAAAACAGAAAACGCTATTAAAAAAAGATAGCTAGTGTTCGAAAGTTCTAGAGATTGCTGTTCTAGAAGAAATGGAAGACAATGAACCAGAGCTATCGCTGATGAAGAAAATAGAATGTCAGTTTCTTGTGAGTTGCGAGAGATCTAACTCCGAAGGAAATTTGTACACCACCACCAAAGAAGGTGTTTATTTGTTGCTGGCAAGTTTTTTTTTTGTTTTAGGACAGAGAACTCTAGCGCGTCAAGAAGTAACTTGTGAGAAGTAGTCAGTAGTCGTCCGCTTGAATTAAGGCAACTCGGAACCAGGTTCGGAACAGTCGGGAAGTGATAGTATTGCAAAAGGGTTGCTACTCGGAGGAAGGAGAAAAGTCTGCAGTGGCTCAGTTGAAGTCTTGCAACGGAGGCAACTCAGAACAATCGAGAAGTGACTATCTGGGAGTGAGTTGCATATCAGGAGCCTAATTCTCGGCTCATCTCGGATCATTTTGCAATTTTAATTTGTTGCTTGTTTTCGAAGAGAGAATGGATGATTTCCTTGAGTAGTTTATCGACGACCTCATCGTAGAAGCCTCGACAGCTACGATATACGTAAAACGTAGAAAAAGTGCGGGGTTATGCAATGCCAATGTGTATTTAAGGGACATTGAAGATCTCGGTCGGCCCGAAAATTAGGCTCCAGAAAGTTGGAGTTAAGACGATGATTGACTTGAAGATGTGGACTTTATGGAGCAAGTGTGTTATAGTTCATCCGTACAAGGAACAATATTAGGTATGGAATCGATCGGAATACATGATTGGAACATTTAAGCAGAAGTCGATGTTAGTTGTATTAGAGCCTGTCCAGATGGGGCGTTTTACGCGCGTTTTACGCGCGATTCCTCAATCGCGCGTAAAACGCAAGCAACTATTTGGTAGGAGCGCGCGTAAAACGCGGCATCTGGACGCAATATAAATTGAAACGCGCGAGGGCACTCGCGCGTAAAACGCTCCATCTGGACAGGCTCTTAGTCAGTGGTATGTATACGAGCAACGGTAAACAGCAGAGAGCACGTGGAAATGATTGTATAGATGTGTGTTGTATGATCACTGGGTATTGCAAAATGCCAGTGCAATAAATCATTTCATCTCTTAAGCCATGTGCCCTACTAAGAGTTCTGCGGTGGCGGTCAAATATTACAGCGATAGTTGACAGCGTTTCACTGATCGCCACCGCAGAACGCTTAGATGTGCGCAAAGCTTTAATTAGTTACTTTTGCGTTGTCTATTTACGAACTTCTATCAATATGATAATTGTACCGGCTCATCAACATTGAGGTCCGTAGAAGAACAAAAGATATAGCTTGTAGAATTAGTAAGTTGAAGTAGCAATTCGATAGAGAATTAAAAAAACAATATTTTCATTAGCTCGACGAGTTTCAAATAGCTTCATAGATTAGCAAGTTTATGTAGCATCGGGCGGTAAAGGCTCTTACGGTCCGTACTCAGATACGGTTTCTATCATGTCGAGTAAAACCATGGGTTTCGTTCACACATTCAGCATCTCTCGCTTCGCGTAGGTGCAAAAGAAATTACTTTAATTTAATTCTATATCGAGCCGGCTCGGTGCGAGCCTTCGAGCTGTGAGTTTTGCGAATATATACTCGTTTTGGAGTAAAACTATCGAGTTAATACCGAATGTGAGTACGGAGCTTGAGAACCATCGATCGGTGAGTAAAAAGTTTTCGAATGGCGAACATGAACTGGAAGACGTAGCGTAGGTAATAGATTAAAATATGGTTGACAGCATCAAGAAGATTGCGGAAGGTTCATGAATGTTGAAATCTTGAAAGCGTTCGTTTTGGAAATTTATATGGGCTATGTCCAGCAGTGAACTTTCTCAGAATGTTGAGTAGTCGCGTCCAATGCGTAACACTCAAAACATTATGTATCCATGTTTTTACAATATGTTCACTAATCGAACTGTACTATAGCTAAAGTTTACAAAGTATACATTTTCACTCCTTAATTATTATATGTATAAGTGGCCTATGGTCATAATGCCTTACTCAAACTGCTCATCTAATGCCGCATCTACATTATTGTGGTTACTGTTCGTTTGTAGCGGTACTTACACCCTGCCACAGTGGATGGCGGTGCAAGTATCGCCAAACATCGCCAATTCCTCCGAGTGTGGGTACGTCATAATGCTATCATAATGAGTCCACGCATGGCAAAGATCTCATTTATAGTGCTAGTCACCTCCTACGGTATGCGAGCAGCGAGAGGGGGGAGCGAACCATTGGCCAGCTGCGGTGGCAACTAGAATATCGTTGCTTTCTCGCTGCTCGCATGCCTAAGGAGATGACTATTTGTTTTTAAAATTTATTAGGAAATACTGAAGAGCTTTGAGTTGTACATACTACAACCCAAATAAGGTCCATATCCTACTTTACTTACGATTGATTACTAATATTATTAATACATATTCTGATAAAATTTCATATTTTCTAAATAATGGACTCTAAAAATACTTTTCTTCTGAATTCCGAAATTCAGAAAAAAAATATTTTTAGAGTCTTAATTCCTATCTTTCTTTTTATAATATGTATATAATATTTATAAACAAATACCCTCTATCAGCTAAAAATCTGCGATCCCTTTTTGTTTACAATAAAGTAACGACGCACAAAGGAGTATTTGACATAAAAAACCGTACAAAATTATTTTATATTTTATTTTACTATTTTATGAAATAAAAGTCAATAATTCATCATAATTAGGCATTTATTTAAAAAGAAAATCAATAAAAAAAAAATGTTTCTTCAATCTTCTTCCCTTTGAACTCTTTTATAATAGTATAAAGCTCCATTCTGGTGATTTTTTTCTCTCTTTCCGAAGGATCTATGACAAACGAAAGCAAAAAAAATAGTTTTGTCAATATAATTATAATCTTCCACATATAGTTTGAACTACTATAAAAAAATATGGGGTACGTTGGGGGGACTTTTTATTCGTGTTTCTACTTCCTTAAAGTCTAGATTTTATACCCACATAAAAATTTTGAGGCGACAAGGCGCGACACATAAACAAAAACACTAATGTATTTCAAATTTCTTTAAAAAACAAGTCAAAAAAGTTCTGCTGTTTATTGATGGCTATACAAATAGAAAATTTGGAAGAAACGTAATAAAATATACTTCAGTATATAGTACTTACCTTCTTTATCCATATCTGAATAGTTAATCTCCTGTTGTTTGCTACACGAAGCCATTTTAGCAAACGAGAGCGCCGAGAACAAAGACACGCGTACCATACGATGACAGAGTTCCGACTGAGACGTTGTAGCACATGCGCGGGAGTTGAGGGTTGGGGGTCTGCCTTTTGATAAACTGGTTATCGTAGGTAAAGAAACATGTATTTTGGGTGCGATTGGATTAACATCAGTAATTTCAATTTGTTCCGGTCGTTTATGTCAAATAAAAAAAAAACAGTCTAGCACGAGATAAAAATAAAAACTAAATCGTACGCCAAACGCCTTGCAATTCACCCAAATGAACTAGCCAGACATCTGATGGAGAATACCACTTCTATCAAAAGACTTAAGAGGAGAACTCCTCAAGACCTCATATAGCTCGTAAAAGGCCAGACTAAATGGAAACACCACTGGGCGTTCTCCATACATGCCAATGAAGAAGTGGAAAACCGACCAAACTCAAGGTCAATGCCCGCACGGGCAGATTGCAAAAACCAGAGATTTAAAAAAAAAAAAAATGTCAAATACTCCTATGTGCGACGGCTAGAATATTTTAAGTACCCTGTGAAAAAACACACCGAATGTGAATGATATATATCAATAATGTACGTCAATATCTTACCTCGTCCTCTCCCGCTGGCTTGGTTTTGCTTATCCGCCGCCTGGCCATTGATGCAGGCAGCTAAGATGCTGCAACAGGCTACGATGATTATCATGTTCTTGAAATGCATTTTTATCTGTAGAACAAACACAAAAAATTATATATGCAAGGCTAGAGGCAGCAAGCGGTTTCTCCTTTTTGGGTGCTTAATACTGTTCCCGTTTCTGTGAATTTTTTGTGGTAAAAGTAGCCAAATGTTAGAAAGAAATAAAGAAGAAGAAAATCGTTTATTTATACAAAGTGTACACGACAAGACATAAAACCACCATCAGGTACCATCAGGCTTACCATCAGGTGGGCCGTAAGCTCGTTTGTCTAACTTTTACATAAAAAAAAAACAATAAAAAGTAAAAAATACAGTGTTAATAACACAATACGCAGAGTTCTGGTGGGTGTGTGTGTGTGTGTGTGTGTGTGAAATGCTGCCATGTACGGTCTGTATAAAAAGCCCTGAGCTCAGCATGGGCTGAGAACGAGTTCTCAGCGCTGGTTTTCAGCTTTCGGTGACGCACAAACTGTTGGTAGGTACTTAAGTATTATGAACAAATAAAAATAAACATAGTTGGTATTAAAAACCGTAGGTTATAAATATATATTAGTAACTATATAGGGTAGAACAATTGCATAATATAAAAGTTAGGCCTGTAAGGGAGGCATGTTTTAATCCAGATGAAAAGCCATAATGAACCAACTTTCTTGCAAATTAGTGCAGTTTGTGTTGCAGTGCGTGATTGCGCTACAAACATCTCAAAAAATTACTCTCCAGTCCGTCGAATATATTAATATTGGAACTCAAATAAATAAGTTTCTATAAGTTAGTGGTCAGCTTCTGTAACGATGTTTTTAGCCGTATCATCGAAATCGAAGGCACACTGATTTTAATTTCACTTGGGTATGACGAAGCAAGTTATGCCACCTGTCGTCGCTATAGAAAATTCAATATGAACTAAAATTTTCCCACACAAATTATTATAATACCGACCTAATTAGTGAACACAACTAATAATTAGGTCATCTATTGGTACGTGATTTATGAAACGGTTATGTTTCATACGTTATTTATGAATTAGTGCTGGGCCAGATCGTGATTTCACCGAATACGAATACTCGGCCGAATGTTCGGTAAAAAGTATATCGAACTGAATATTGCTTATTAAATAATTCAGAAACAAAACGCTCCATCACGGGACGTCAGTGCAGATCTGATTCCCCCAACACAATAAGGGTATGAAAGTGCTCTCAAACAGTGAATAAAAACATCGTGAAGAAACCGACATATCGTAGAACCTAAAAAGTTCGAATATTTATGTGTCGAGTGCGTGAAACCACACTTGGTTCGAAAGAATCAGTAACATGATAAGAAAAAGAATAAGGAAAAATAAGGTATGCGTTATTCTTCCTCCTAGTTCCTCGGCAAGGTACTGATCATCCTAATAAGTTTGCAATAAAATGTTGAAATGGTTTACTTATTACCAAAAACAATGAGTGGAAGAAAAAAATCAAATACATTGTCGATTTCAGTATAATCCTCTCAACTAGCTACTATAATGTTGGGTAAAGTTAGGAAATTATTTTGCTATTATAACTTCACCTAATAACTAAACTTGTTTGGCAGAACTTCGGCATTTTTAACAAATATAATCAGCCGAACGAATGTTTGGTAAACCTGCCGAATACCGAACATAAAACGAATATTCGGCTCATCCTTAGTACATACAATAGTAATGACAGTGGTTTATTCAAATGTACAGAAACGACTCATTTTATTAAAGTCTAATTAATCAGAAACTCAAGACGCCAAGGAAAGAATAGACTCAGCTGGCGGTAGACTCAGAGCCAGAGCCAGCCCGAGCTCGTGGTAGGCCTACAGCTCTATTTTTAAATACCAATCTACCATCATCATTTAATCATATCGTAAAAGACTCCATGACTCATGACGTAGAATTAGTTACGACAATTAGAAAACTGCAGAACCAGTTCACATTGATCTACGAGTATTACAAGTTTCACTCAGCAATCTCATAAACGAAGGATCTGGAGGAGGGAGTGGGCTCAGGTAAGACTGGTCTGGGGAGTGCATTTGGACACGCAACTACCCTATTTATTATGACTCACGTGTGAACGGCTGTTGAATGAGTTAGGGTGATTTTAGGGGTCCGTAATAAAAAGCTCTTAAAACTTATTAAATCGTGCACTTTTGTTCTATCGTGTTTGTTTTTAACGAAATCTATAGATTTGGTTTATGAAATTGACCATAAATCCAAAATCCTAGAAAAATTTACCCAATCTAAGATGACAAAACTTGTATACTTTAGTGCTGGGCAAGTCCGCTTTAAAATTCTAAGCCATTAAGCTTATGTATATATATTTTAAAGCTCTGATTTGTTGTACAACTGAAGTAAAAAGTAGCTACAGAACAGATAAAATAGGATAGGATTTTACTTTATTGAACAATATAAAAGGTAAAAATAAGAAGAAAAACAAGTAAAGTTTAAAAACTTGAGGAACCAACTTCATGGCAAACTGACGCACACATTTTGATAAAAATTCTATGGCACCAATAAAAAAAATGTATTTATTTATAGATCTAAAAAATAACGGTTCAAATCAGCTTATAAACGAAGAACATACATACATAAAATCACACCTTGTTCCCATGGGGGTAGGCAGAGATCACGGATTTTCACTTGCTACGATCACACCTCTTTCGGTTCATTCACTCTCATAACATTCTTCATACATGCCCTAAAAAAACGACGAAGTTATGCTACTCGTAAAACAAATAAAAAAAATACAACTGACTCAGAATCTCCTTTTTTGTTTCAAGCCGCTTAAAATACTCAAAAACACTACTCGCCACCAAAAAACTATTTTGGGTTTTATAAATCTTGGTTTTAAATATTCATTCATTCATTATAATTCGTTTTTAATTATTTATTATTCATCAACCGTATTTCAAGCCTATTCCATCTATACTCCTGTCCCAGGCACTGTAGCGTCCCGTAAGTAGGGGCATGAGTAATCACGAATTACCCCTGACGCTATATAAATCATCTACAATAGATGCAAAGGCTGTTAACTTTTTTACTTTGTAGTATTTAGCATGATGAGTAATAACAAAACACGGACTGAAACTTACTTTTTTAGAAATTGCTCTTGAAATTGATTTCGTTTACAGGAGGCACAAAAATCTAAATTCAAATCGCAATGATAGTTTCTACTAACAATCGTAATTGTCATTTACAATTGAAAATAATATGGAAACATGAATTTAATGTACGACTTTTAATTTTCCGTAAAAATAATGCTGCGGAAAACTAAAATTGTGATGTATTTTTTCCGGAAAACTGAAACCGTTTTATTTTTATACCTTTAATTATTATAGTAGAAGCCATTTAGCTTCTCCATGTCTAACTGACAAAATTTATTAAAAAAAATATATGATAAAAAACCCGAATGATTTCAGAAATATTTTTATATAAAACCATAATTATTTAAAGATAACACAGAAGATGCCTTGTGTTGGGGTGGGCAAAAACTATTAGACCGGAGTTGGCCACTATTTTATACCAATTTACTATTTTGCGCAAATTAACGAAATTTTAACTAATAAGAAAATAAAATAGTTAAAAATAATATATTACATAATATAATCCAAAAATACAAGTAGTGTTAAGAGATGTGCTGTGCGTAAAATAAAATAAACTAGCGTGCATATTGCTAAAACTGTGTGAAAAAAAATACCTATTACTACAATTTTATATATATTTTAAAACAAATAAATATAAACACAAAAAAATACAAAAACAAAATTTCTGCATCGCTCTTGCAAAAACAAAAATTCGCGAAATTTTCAAAATAATGCAAAAAAAGCACTAAAAATGTTATGCTCCTACGCCACATAATATAGTACAAAATAACTTACCGCTGGCTTTCTGTAACTTGTGTGGTTGAAATTTATATTTTTTTCGCGGTGTTTGTTTTCTCGTTGGCTATCACACGACCGGTGTGGTGGATTGCCTACAGAAGACTGGCGGAGGGTGCGGAACGATAGACTGACAGAGTAGCGGTATGAGTACAGAACCCGTACGCCCATCCTTTTATAGGTCCGTATCACAAGACAGCCATTATTTCCCGATTATCCTGAAGGAGAACGATTTCCCGGTGATGTGTATGTGTGTGTGTAGGCATGGACGTCGATATTAATTTAGCACATAGTACATGCATCCTGTAGCACAGTGTTAAGGATATTTTTACACGAGGCGTTTTATTAGAATTGGATTGATATTCTTTTTTGACGTGAGTGCGTTTTATAATGCGATGGAGCCGGCTGCACACACGAAAAAACATGACGTCATGCGGCGTTACCTCGCTCTGAGGCGTTCCATTTCAACGTTGTCACGTTCAACTATCGTCAGTAAACCGACTTTAACGACAACCGATTTTTTATTTTAATTTACACACTCGCACATTTTTTGGGTAACACATCATTCTTGAGAACAACTCAAAAAATGTGATCATGTTTTTTGAGTGAGACCTATTAAGTAATTCTTGAGAATTACTTGAGTCTCTCCTAAAAATGTAGCATTCAGATTTTTTTATTCTTCTTCTTGCCGCTGCCGTGTCTCCAGTTCTTGCAAACCAGTGTAGTGGACGGATTTCAAATTTTAATTGGCACCACGAAAGTTCGTGAACAAGATTTTGTACGCGCAGTTTTCGGAGTAACGTAGAGGCGCGTAGAAGCTCGTAGCATTCCCGTAGCAGCGATTACTCGTAGCAACAAAGTCGTGTGGTGGTGCTTTATATTATAATGCACTTGACATTGAGCTGCGCAGATTCTAGATTGATGATTATGCTATTAGGTACAACAGGATGCTTAGGGTACGTCCACCAAGGTTGTGCTACGTGGCTTATCTTCGGATGTATGTCAAACACGTCGAATCATCATCAGATGATGGAATCCGTATACGTACCGAATAAGTTCATGGCCCACCTGATATTAAATGGTTGCCATCACCTTTACCCGAACCCTAAAAAGGAGAAAATTTGTAAATCCTATCGCCACAGTAAGAATAACTGACTGGCCTCTCAGCTCAGTTGGTAGTAGCTCTGCCTTCTGAGCCGTAGGTCGTGGGTTCAATCCCAACCGAGAATAAATATTTGTGTTGTGAACACATATGTTTGTTCTATGTCTGGGTGTTCTATTGTATTCTAAGTATTTATTAACAAAAAAATATTTATATAAGTATTACTTGTTGGTGTTGGTGACCGAGCTTCACTCTGTATTTTTTTTTGGAAACTGTGTTTTTCGAAATTGTATTTAAATACAAATTACAAACTGATGAAATATTAATAATATTTAATTAAAATCGTTGGCGCCGTTTCCGAGATTCAGATTATATGTAATATATGTATGCAATATTTCTCGTTTAAAGGTATAAGATATCAGCTACCTGGTTCCTCTAGTACAAGCTCTACTAAATTTGGGGCTAGATAGTGTAGTGTGGATTGTCTATACCTAATATTTATTTATTAACTGGTTTCCCTACGTTTTCCTTCAACAATCGTGAGCGCAAGCATTGTGCGCATTATGTTACAATTGAATCTAATTTCATTGGCATTGACTAGAGCTCGATCCTGATTCAAGACCAATTCGCGCATCATAGGCATTGATGCTCCCACAATGCGTACACGTGACCTTGGTCCTTGTTATGCACGTTTAGTCACGGGCAGTCACACGTTCGCCGATTCTAATCTGCGGTGCAATTGTAGCAACGCAAATCACTCAAGCGATGGGAGCTGTCAATTTTTGTTTGAAACATTTGAAAATAGAACGTGGATCGAACGATCACTCAATCGAGCCATTTTGCTTGGAATCGACGCTCAGTGCTTGTCGCTGAATGTACCAGCGTATTTACATACATATAATAACGCATGTTAAGTCTCGCGCACATCTAAGCGTTCTGTTGTGGAGACCAGTTAAACGCTGTCAAATATCGCTGTCATGTTTGACAGCGTTTCACGGTAAGTAGAGACCACGGATTTCCGATTGCTATACGATCGTGACAATGTTTTTTTTTATATATTATTGGCCTGCGTTTGACCGCAATCTCACCTGCTGTTAAGTGATGATGCGGTCGACGGTGTAGCACGTTTACCTAGAAGATACACTCCTCTACTCTTAAAAACATCCAAGTGTCCGGAAAAACAATGATGCCGGCATGTACAGGTTCTTACGAACTTACCTCAGGCACAAGTCTTTCACAATGCAGGCATACATAACTTTGTTTGTAAAAGCCATTACGCATTATCGTTTATCATAATATACATTGAAAAAAAAAACTTTTTTTTTTAACTTATGCTCT
Source organism: Thera britannica (assembly GCA_939531255.2). NCBI lineage: Eukaryota > Metazoa > Arthropoda > Insecta > Lepidoptera > Geometridae > Thera > Thera britannica. Next base: position 5,770,021 of record OW618044.2, read on the forward strand.
GTATAGTAGTAGTGACGGCTTATTTTCGGCACGATGACGTCACTGATACCTACTCTCGTTGCTCTCGACTACCGCCTACCACAGATAAACTCCTCCTCCTAATTTTTGGAGCATGCCCAAATAATTCTATTACGTTCCGACATTGTCACTCCTCATCATAGAATTGAATTCCAAACTGCAGCGCGCTTATATTTGGATATGCATTTATTGATCGAATGGGCGAAGCGAACTAAGATCTTACAAACAACTTGGGTGATTTGGCATTTTATGTGCGTATGTATGTATGTTTGTCCGACGATAACTTTCGAGCCGCTGCGCTGGCGCTGATCCGATCTGCATGTGATAAATCGATAGCTTGTACTTGAGAAATTTACTGATATGAGTAAAATCGGATGCTGTTTATTAAGATATGGGGTTTTATAAGGTTTTTTAAGTGCAAAAATAAAAAAAGTAAAAATAATCATATATAATAAAATATACATATATATTATATTTTATTTATATATAGTGTTGCGTGAATTGTCTATAATATTTATTATTATTATTATTATATACATTGTATTTACATATATAGAAATCAGATGATTTAAGCATGATATATAATTCGCATCAAGTATTGTTTTTTTAACCGACTTCCAATCAAAAAGGAGGAGGTTCTCAATTCGGTTGTATTTTTTTTTTAATGTTATTTACCGCATAACTTCGTCATTTGTGAGCCGATTTGAAAAAATATGTTTTTGTCTGAAAGATACTGTTTCCAGATTGGTTTCATTTTAATTTTATTAAAATCGGTGTTGGCATTTTTTTTTAAATATTTTTTTTTATGTTTGTAACTGCATGCCTCCATCATTTATGAACCGATTTAGAAAATTATTTTTTTATTTGGAAGGTTATTCTTACGTCCAGATTGTCCCAAACAAATTTGATTAAAATCGTTTTAGCCGTTTGACAATAAGGCGGTTTCTCAAGTTTTTTTAACTTATAATTGTTAAACTTATAATTATTCAATAACAATGTGCTACAGCGAAGCGTGGAAGGGAACAGCTAGTTTTCTATGAGTAATAATTACACTAATTAAAGTATCAGCGTGGCACCGAACTCTGTGAAACAACTTCTAATAACTTTGCGCTCGCAGACACCTGATATGAATGATTATTACGTATGCAATTACATTATACACTGTTTAGAATAGTTTGGTTCAGTTTGCAGATTTCTTGTCGAAATCAGGTATGATAGGTTTTTTCAAACATTATTTTAATAATAATATAGCATAATATAATAGTATGATAATTTAATAAAACTATCCTTTGATTCTCTTTCCCTATCATATTCGTTTTAGTACCAAGTACCTTCATAAGGGGTGTAGTCAGGAGTAGGTTAGGTACGTGTAAATATGAGTATAACGTCGTAAGTTACTGTATTAATACGTATTAATATACCTATGTTACTAAAGCAGTTCCTCCAGTCCTTGCGCAGATCTAAGCGATATGATATAGCGATTAAAAAAACGCTATCAAAAATGACAGCGATATTTGATAGCGTTCACTGATCGCCATCGCCTAGATGTGCGCAGGTCTCAACACATATTATACTGTAGCTGTACATAGTTTCGAAATACTAAATAAAATGATATTTGGAAAAAAACCTACCTTAGTTTATATGTTCCCGTACCTACTCTGGTTCCAGAATCACGTGACAGGATGACGCACGCGCATCGCTAGATTGACAATTGCACAGCAAGGAAGACTATTTACACGCCAATCATAGTTAGATGTGTGACGTATGTACAAACCAAGTACATAGGGTCAAGGACTTGGTTAGAAAATCCTTGACACTACACGAAGTTATACGTAGGTATGCCTATGGAGCAGCCCATGTAACAATCATACCTAGGTAGGTATAATAATACCCCCTTACCAACAACACTAAAGTAGGTACCCATTACAAAATTAGTTATGTAGTTATACATATATGGGAAAAATAAGCCTGAAGAAATTCACTGCTGGACCGAAAGTAGGCGCTCCCAGATTATTTCCAGGAAAAAAGATTCTAAGCTCTCTTGGGCCATTGCCCAAATCTCGGTCTATAAAAGTATCGCGGGAAGTCATTACTTCCCGCGATACTTTTATAGACCGAGATGCACCTACGTGCACTATAAAGAGAATAATTCGCCGATTATTCGATCAAGGGTAGTGTAGACATCTAACCCTCCATCGGGTTCGTCCATACTAGGGATGTTACCGAGGTGGTTATAAAAGTGGTGGCAGAAAAAGGATGTGTTAGGCTGCAAGAGATGTGGCTGGCTGAATAAATGTAACAGCACAAACATTACATTTTTAAATATAAAAACGGCACAATTTAAGGCATTGAAAACATTTTTTTACAATAAATCACTAGGAAAGTTTTTACATTCGTTAGTAATAGTTAATTCGTTAGTAATCCCGACAGGGCCGCTTAGGTATACCTCGTTCAAAATCTGGGACGATAATTAAACGCCTTTGCTAAAGTTTTGTTTTAATTAATTTTCGAGCGGGATTTGAGCAAAATAATCACACTCGACGAATAACTCTCAGGCCTTCGCTGCCGCCCCGCTGCCCGCTCGATTCGAGGCCGAGGCCTTAGAATCCTGCCGCTCCCGCGCCGCCGCCGCTGCCGATGCCGCCCCCCTACCCGCTAAATTCGAGGCCGAGGCCTTAGGGACTGCTAATACGGCACTAACGCGACCGTGGCTCCATCTACAGATTTTGACGTTACAGTCGTCAACTTACCTGCTCGATTATAAAAATCTTTGTGATTTCTTTAAGTGTAGTAAACACTATAAAATCAATAAAAGAAATATGTTGCGAGGTGGCGGTTCGTAAAAGATAGACATTGCGAAAACAACGCTATAAGAGATGATATGATTTTTACACTGGCACTTCACATTACCCAGTGTTAAGTTCACACATACGCTAACACACCAGATAGCGCACATTCCGCTATAGTTTCCATGTGTTCTCCGCTACAAACGGCTGCCCCTATACAGGGGCCTAATTCTCGGACCGATCTCGATAATTTTGCTTTAGGGGTGCTTCTTTCCGAAGAGGGAATGGATGATTTCCTTGAGTAATTCATCGGCGACCTCATCGTAGAAGCCTCGACAGCTACGATATACGGAAAACGTAGAAAAAGTGCGGGGTTGTGCAATGCCAATGTGTATATAAGGAACATTGAAAATCCCGGTCGGCCCGAGAATTAGGCTCCAGACCACTGACTGATACAACATTCATCGACTTCCGCTTCCATGGGATCCAATCCAATCCATATACCGAACAAATCCACTCTTAATCCTATCCCTTGTACCACAAGTGCTCCAAACTCTATGCAACGCCATTAATTTCGAGAGCATACATGTTTACCAACACGAATGGACCAGAAAAGTGTTTGATTTATTAAATAAATATTAACGTTGGTTAATTCGTTTGAAGCACTAATCGAGCGAATTTATCCCCTGAATAGTTTTACAGACGAATTAAGCGGGATGTTTGTTGATTAAGTCAAACATTTTTCTGGTCCGATAATCTGGTAATTTTACTAATTACCTTAATTAACTACCATTTGCACGGCATATTGGTAGAGTACGGAAATGTTATTGACTCGCAAATAAACGTATCATTTAATTTCAGCACTTATGGCAGGATTGAGCCAGAAACATCGAAACATTTCCGCATAAAATATTTAAAAGATTATTAAATTATAGTCATAGGAATTTTCGTAGCTTTTGTCAGTATGAAAACAATAATATTGCTCGCTGCTTCTGTCATCTGTCTTCTTGGCACGTATTGGTCTTTTCTTTCTTATGGATTAGGCCGTCTAGACTAACAGTGGTAGGCTAGGTTAAGCAGGCCTACCTACTAGATCTCAAATCTTATCCCAGGCACTACATGACGTATGAGTGAAACTTGCCCTTGACGCGTATCATCTAGAACAGTGAGTTTTGTAAGATCTAATCTATCTCAAGTTATCTATCTTATTTCATCCTGAATGTTTTCAAAATTCATTCCCACTCGACTGTTGTGGTTTGTAGTAATCAATAGACAAGTATGGTCTGAATGTTCCGTTTAAATTTTAAAATCCGTCATTTCCGTGAAAATTAAAAAAAACACTTTTTTTTGCTGACGGTACCGCTTCAACCCCAATCGTCGTTTGTTTTCAATTTGCTCTCTTCTTCATTTTCACTGGGACACTTTGGGATTACTTAAAGTACAGCTGGACGAGTAATTACGCACCAAGTCTGTTGTTTTTTTTTTTAAAAACGTTCTTCCTGGAAACGTATGAGATCTACTGTCGTTGAGAATGTAAAAAAAGAAATCGTTACTTAGCATTTCATGTACTTAGATAATTTATTTATGCAGAGTAAGGGGCAACTATTTACTCATGCCCTCCTCTATAATTTTTTTCTTTGGCATAATCAACATCTTAGCGCAAAATGTTTACGGAAAACAATGGTATTTGTACTGCAACTTTCCCGGATTATACCAAGTTCTACGATGGTTGTCGAAAAAAAGAAAAAAAAACCACAATAGGCCTGTCTGACCTCTCTACGACCTCGGTATCTACTACCGACAACATGTATCTAACGATCGGTAGCGATCAGTGAAACGCTGTCAAATATCGCTTTCAAATGTGACAGCGTCTCACTGATCGCCGACGCCAGCGGCCTAGGTGTGCGCAGGCCTTAAGAGGGAATCAAACCGGCGACTCTCCATACAAACGTAGTCCCCTGTTTCCTCCCTGGATAATGCCTCTAGAGTAACCATTTTTTCTCATAAAATCCAGATCTGCTATATACGTGCTCATATGTTTTCTTTTTTTTCAGAAACTTATTGATAAAGAAAACATCACCTCCAATTCATATTTCATATAAATCATAATGAGGGTCATATTTTTTTATCAATAAGTTTCTGAAAAAAAAAGAAAACATACGAGCACGTATACAGGGTGTCCCATAAGTCAACGTCCAGCCGAAAACGGGTGATGCGCCAAGTCATGACAGTTATCAGAAAAATATTAAAAAAAATATTTCTTACGTAACTTTCGAGTTATGAGTATTTAAAAAAAACAGGAAAAACTGACACCCTGTGATGATCTTTTAAGTCCTGTGACTACAAATATTAACTTTTCATGAAACTTTTTTCTGCAACGTAAGCATGAATAACCCTTCTGTAAATTACAATTCAAAATTAAGCCATAACTGCCTCAGTTTTCAATGAAATCGTGAAGTTTTGGCCAACGTTTCATTTCAGATAATTACATCACTCAACTTTAACCGTCTGTACCGCAAAAAAAATGTACTACAGTATCATGGCATGTAACTTTAAAAATTGGCGCATTTATCCAGGATTCCAAAATGGTATAATACTTGCTAGAGTACTTCTTAGTTTTGGAAATAAAAAATGTTTTTTCAACTAAACCGGATTTCCAATCAATTTTATTTCATGAGATAAAATGTTTGTACCCTTTAAATTATGGACTTAAAATGCCTACGCTGTGTTTTTAAGTGACTCACAATTTACAGGTACAAGTAAATACCATTTCGACAATGCAAGTAAACAGATAGAGCCACCATCTTGTCGAAAGAGTAATAACCATGGGTGTTCAAGTAATTTGTTAGTTTTAGGTGAAAGTTTGAAATAAAATTCGATCATAGGATTTCTTCAATCGTGATTTTAATTTAACTACATCAAGGATTTACAGCAAATGTTCAAACTGTTAGCCTTCAGCAGTAATGCAAGCTCTACATTTCCTTAAAAAAAATCAGCTGTCTGTAAAGTCAGTTAACTGACGACAGTTGAACGTGACAACGTCATACAGCTGTCCACGCGGACGCATCGCTCACTCAAGTAGGAGAGAGACCGTTGTCGAACGCTGCCCAACGCGGAGGCCGATTGTGCCTCTTTGCTCTCACTTGCACTTCAAGTATTAAATGGAACGCCTCAGAGCGAAGTAACGCCGCATGAGTCATGTTTTTTCGTACGAGCAGCCGGCTCCATCGAATTATAAGACGTTATCACGTCAAAAACCATGTAATAAGACCGGCGACGGGCGAAGGCAAACTTTTGATTAAAACCACGGTTGAACTAATCCTATGATTGAATTTTATTTCAAACTTTTACCTAAAACTATCAAATTACTTGAAAACCCATGGTTATTACTCTTTCGACAAGATGGTGGATCTATCTTGTTTACTTGCATTGTCGAAATGGTATTACTTGTACCTGTGAATTGTGAGTCACTTAAAAACACAGCGTAGGCATTTTAAGTCCATCATTTAAAGGGTACAAACATTTTATCTATTGAAATAAAATTGATTGGAAATCCGGTTTAGTTGAAAAAACATTTTTTATTTCCAAAACTAAGAAGTACTCTAGCAAGTTTTATACCATTTTGGAATTCTGGATAAATGCGCCAATTTTTAAAGTTACATGCCATGATAGTGTAGTACATTTTTTTTGCGGTACAGACGGTTAAAGTTGGGTGATGTAATTATCTGAAATGAAACGTTGGCCAAAACTCCACGATTTCATTGAAAACTGAGGCAGTTATGGCTTAATTTTGAATTGTAATTTACAGAAGGGTTATTCATGCTTACGTTGCAGAAAAAAGTTTCATGAAAAGTTAATATTTGTAGTCACAGGACTTAAAAGATCATCACAGGGTGTCAGTTTTTTCTGTTTTTTTTAAATCCTCATAACTCGAAAGTTACTTAATAAATATATTTTTTTATATTTTTCTGATAACTGTCATGACTTGGCGCATCACCCGTTTTCGGTTGGACGTTGACTTATGGGACACCCTGTATAGCAGATCTGAATTTTATGAGAAAAAATGGTTTCTCTAGAGGCATTATCCAGGGAGGAAACAGGGTACTACGTTTGTATGGAGAGTCGCCTGTGTGATGCTCTCCTTGGAGGAATTAGAAATGATTTCTAATTCTTCCAAGGATGCTCTCTTAAGTATACCGACGAATAAGTAAACCGCTCTAGGAGATCCAATTTTTTTTTTCATTCGAAAGAAAAAAAATATTTTAGTTGGTCTGAGAATTAGAGCACTGGTCATCTAGTGGTGGCGACCCCGCCTTCCAATCCTAAGGTTCCATAAGGATCATGAGATTTCATAAGGATCCTATGGTCCGAGGGCTCAAATCCAGTCGGGCGGTGAGTTTTTCTGCACGAAAATGTTAATGCACTAGTTTTATGCTTACAACAAATGATGTTGAAAATCTCAGAACAAGCCTACAAACGCATCGACGCACGTTGTGTGTCGCTGCCCTTTCGGCTATTTCCGAATATTTATTGATCTCTGGGCGTAGCGCGGGCTTGAAGAGGGGTAGGTAGGTAGTGACTCACCTTGCTTTGCAGTGAGTCACATGCACAGTAAACCCCTTTTATCCCCAGGCATCTTATGATTCATACAAAATCTAGGTCCAAAACCAGCATTGTTTATTTTTTCCAGTACTAAAGTGATTATGCGCGAGAGTTGATCTGTAGGCCTACCAAATATAGTATAAAAGAAGAGAATTTTCGAAAATCTTTGAATGCAGTTTGCTTTCTATTCAAAAATAAAGGAATGTTTCCTTTGAGTAAAAATTTCTATCTGCAGTATTAAGAGTACTTTCCCTCCAGGTGGCATTACAAAATTCCACCCTGTATAGTCAACACTCACACAGACTCAAAACCAGAGCCAGAGACAGAACCAGACATAGCTTGTTGCAGGCCTACCTACTGGCTAAATTTGTAACCAGCCTATAGCTCTTTTTAGGGTTCCGTAGCCAAATGGCAAAAAGCATTAAGATTTTTACTCAAAAATAGAAAAAAAACTATAAATTTGAAACTGAAACTCAACATTTTTTTTTTCATCGAACCTATACGTGTGGAGGATGAATAGGTCTTCAAAAATGATGTTGAGGTTTTTAATAGGTATCGTTTTTTTCTAAACTGAATAGTTTGCGCGAGAGACACTTCCGAAGTTGAAAAAAGTTGGTCTCCCCCCCTCCAACTTCTAAAATAAGAGAATGATAAAACTAAAAAAATATATGTTGTACATTACTATGCAAACTTTCAACGGTAATTGGTTTGAACGAGATCTAGTCAGTAGTTTTTTTAGGGTTCCGTAGCCAAATGGCAAAAACGGAACCCTTATAGATTCGTCATGTCTGTCTGTCTGTCTGTCTGTCTGTCCGTCCGTGTCACAGCCATTTTACTCCGAAACCGTAAGAGCTAGATTGATGAAACTTGGCGAGTAGATGTATTCTGTAAACCGCATTAAGATGTTTACACAAAAAAAAAAAAAAAAAAAACTATAAATTTTTGGGGTCCCCATACTTGAAACTGAAACTCAAAAAAAAATTTTTCATCCAACCCATTTTCGGGAAGTCGCTCCTGGGCCCACGTGTAGGGTATCTATGAATAGGTCTTCAAAAATGATGTTGAGGTTTCAACGTTTTTTTCTAAACTGAATAGTTTGCGCGAGAGACACTTCCAAAGTGGAAAAAAGTTGGTCCCCCCCCCTCTAATTTCTAAAATAAGAGAATGATAAAACTAAATAAAAATATATGATGTACATTATGCAAACTTTCAACGATATTTGGTTTGAACGAGATCTAGCCCGTAGTTTTTTTTTATACGTCATAAATCGTAAACCGCAATTTACCTTTCGACGAACTACAACAACCTTAATATTATGTTACTTGATGAAGGAACCCTTCATGGGAGAGTCCGACTCGCACTTGGCTGCTTTTTTTTGTAGTAGGTTTATCTACTATCCTAAGAACGAGACTTCGCCTCGCCTTGCGTTGCTTTGCTCTTAGTTTGGGCATTATAATATGATGAAAGCTTTAATTCAAAATCGATGTATATGAATGCAGTGAGATTTAACGTAATTAAGCTTACAAAGAAAGAATAAAGAAAGATAGTCGAATAATATATAAAAACTTTAGCCCAGAAAGTAAAAATAATAACTTAAAAAAATGTTGTGAAAAAACATTTCGTGGCTTTAGGGGTGCCAGTTTTTTTTTATTATTTGCTGGCTTGGACGCAAAGTCTTTCAGCCAAGTTCTTCTGCTAAGTCATGTTTGGTTTGTATTGTAAGTTTATAATCTTTGAATAGGGTACGTAAATTACTAATATGCTGCTTTATCGTAGTGCAATCACATGAACTGTGGATTTCTGCTTTAACTGCCTTAAGATTTGTGCTATTGAGCTTGCTTGTTATGAATAACAATTGAGCTCTTTCTTTAATAAAAATAACATGTAGCAGACGTTTTGGTAACAACGAGCCTTAGTTCACACGATTGACAAAACAGCATGCGATTTTATTTGCTACTCTTTACTTATTCATGCCTAGTTCCATGACTTCACCAAACCAAAATTGGCTGCAGTCCAGTCAGTCCTAGATATTCGGTCCATGCCATGAGTCGGTAAAACTTTTCAAACCTTCTTGATGTTGGTCAGACGGTTAGACAAACAGTTTTTTTTTAAGATTAGTTTGTCTATGCTGCGTGCGATGCGATCTAAGTACTTGTACCTACTCGATGTAGGTACGGTTTTTCGTGTTTTTTCCCTGTGTTTTTCCCTCTTCTCTGCGATGTACGGAAGGAACGGCGCTGCTTGACTGACTCTTCTTCTTCTTTTTAATTATGGCATCTGTCAATTTCAGATCAATTTTGCCAGTCGAGTGAGGATAATAATTATATTTCATAAATTAAATGTCAAGTCAGTCAATAGACTGGTCGGCCCTTACCCTAATTGGCTTTGAAAACAAATGTTGGTAGTTTTTTTTTTCAAAACCAGCTTCGATCAAATCAGAATATCACTTAGTACTCTTTTAATCCAACTGCTAACACTGTGAGCTAAGACCTCAAGTAATGTTGGTTAAAATAGCACCGAAATTTTACAACAGAACTATAGACACCAGAAAAACAAAGAAAATGAAAAATCTATGTGACTTCCCAAAATGACAGAAAACGAATCCTCTGCTCTGACTGACTCTCAAGCAGAGATTCATTTTCTTCAGTTGGAATGAAAGTTGACAGTATGACCATCGTAACTTGGCGGGCCTGAAGTTAGCCGTTTAGCAAATCTTCCATCCTATAATGGTGATTTTTGCACAAACGGATTAATTTAGGCTGGCCAAGGGCGAACTGTACGTGATATCCTGATTTGATCGAAAACGTTTCTGATGGTTTTGAAAAAACCGGCCTCCATGTTTTTTCAAAGCCAATTAAGGCTGACTTGTCTATGACTGACTCGACTTGACGAAAAAGTATCTATGTAATATATCCTCATTATTTGACACTGACAAAGTTGATCCAAAATGAACAGATGCCATTCATTAAGAAGAAGAAGCAAAATACTCTCAAGCAAGCAAGACTGACCGGGACTGACTGTGCCTGACTGTGCCGATTGGCGTGACGTGACGGTGACGGATGACGGATCATGTTTTGAAGTGGTTCTAGGATAAATGTGTTATTATTGTGATGATTGTTCGTGATATTTGTAAGGTAAGTAATTAAACAAAGTGTTTACCTAACGTTAGCAAATCAGCATCCATTTATCCCCAAAATTATACACGTGCCGTGACGTGCATATTGTTTTACTGTGACCGTCAAGTCAAGTCATTTCATTGCCGAGGTGGCACTATTCTGATGTCACAACCCACAAATTATTTTAGTTATTTGTACAACTTGGATACCTACCAATTTTCATCTCCACGATGATGTTACCGAAGTGATGTTTAATCTATGTTAATTTTTTTACCTGAAACCCAATTTTATTGGCCAAATTTCAGATTTATTTTACTACTTACCCTTCTGGTACATTTGCCTATCTACCAACATATATTTGTGTAAAAATGAACTAGAATTATGAAAACTGATAAACTTCTTTCATTGTTCGTCTAGGCATAATAAACAAGTCATAGAACTGATAACAATGTTATCTTAATCTAGGTAAGTTATATTAGTATGTTAGTTGTTTTCTGTTTTGTGCTGTGTTTGAGATGTTTTAAGGAATTTGTGAATCGTTATGAGTACCCTCAATTCTAATTACTCCTTTCTAATGTACATTAAAATTTTACAGACACATATTTAGCCTAAGATAATCAAGATATTTCAGAGTTATTATTTCTCTTATTAAAAATCGCATGAGATGTAGGTATGTATGAGAATTTAAATAATTTAGTTGTACTAATTATTGTTTGTATTGGGCAAAATATTATCCCTATGAGCCCGTTCACACTAGGTGATTTTGACAAAATATATTCTTAGTAACATGGAATACATTCAACCTCTGGAGAACACATGCACAGACAACACCAAAAACATCTATGTAATTTGATCTCCATAACTGCCATACTTTGGTTATACAACCTGTTTTTTAGGGTTCCGTAGCCAAATGGCAAAAACGGAACCCTTATAGATTCGTCATGTCTGTCTGTCTGTCTGTCCGGCCATGTCACAGCCAATTTTCTCCGAAACCATAAGAGCTAGACTGATGAAACTTGGTGAGTAGATGTATTCTGTGAACCGCATTAAGGTTTTTACACAAAAATAGAAAAAAAACTATAAATTTTGGGGGTCCCCATACTTGAAACTGAAACTCAAAATTTTTTTTTTCATTGAACCCATACTTTTGGGGTATCTATGGATAGGTCTTCAAAAATGATGTTTAGGTTTCTAACATCGTTTTTTTCTAAACTGAATAGTTTGCGCGAGAGACACTTCCAAAGTGGAAAAAAGTTGGTCCCCCTCTAACTTCTAAAATAAGAGAAAAATAAACTAAAAAAAATATATGTTGTACATTACTATGCAAACTTCCAACGATATTTGGTTTGAACGAGATCTAGTCAGTAGTTTTTTTTATAAACGTCATAAATCGTAAACCGCAATTTACCTTTCGACGAACTACAAAAACCTTTATATTATGTTACTTGATGCTACGGAACCCTTCATGGGTGAGTCCGACTCGCACTTGGCTGCTTTTTTTATTTTTATATCCCATAACTCTAGGGCATGATTGAGGCCATATCAAAGAATCAACTGGCATTATGAGTAATGTACCAATCCTTCGTTATTTTATTTTTCATACAAAATAATTGAACTCTGTTTTCCACTTGTAGGTATTACAGGTATTTTGTTTATTTATTTTATGGCAGTTCCCCATTGAACGGTGTCAAAAATCTGTGCTTGAGGCTTTACTCTGACTCAAGCACTGTTTTGGCAAGTCTTAATTCTTGTTTTTTCTGTTTTTTTGCTTGCCGGGTGACAGTACTGTGCTGCAGTGTCACCCCGTGCGCCGATGCCGATGCAGTGCTTCTCATATTGAAATCAAAATTTCCTTTGATTCACTGCCCTGCATCTATCCACTTAAAATCAATTTCCTCGGAAAAATGTTTTTCTAATTTTTTAATGCAGTTCTTTATTTTTATTGAAATCGAACCTGTGACTGCAAAATTTTTGCATAACTAAAGTTGTTAAGGTTTTGCCTTTAAAGGACGATCTAAATAAATATTAAATACGAGTAGGTATATTGTTTCTATTAGCTCCGATTCCTGTGTTTGTTCTGTGTTTGTATGAAAGTCGCTTCCTTTTATTATTCTGTATTAGCACATTGCAAATTAGTCATTGATAATGAATAACATAAACATGCGTTTAAATGTCATGGTAAAATGTAATGTAATTATAATAATATTATGATTGAAAGTCATCCCATCTTCATTTTAATATGAGAGTTATATGAAATGAACACATTGGTCGGAACACTTTTAGATTAACCTAGGTATGTTGTGATGGAAAAGTTGATAATCCTCTGACCCATACCTATAATACAGCATAATGATTTCTCCGGGAGGTCAACTCACAGAATAAAGAGAAGTATCTATTCTTCTTCTTATTGTGTCACTGATTCTTTCAAACCAAGTGTGGTGAAAGGATTTTAAGTGCGCCTCAAAGTATATATTGAAGACTCATGTGATGTAAAGTTCTCATTTTCATCAACCTCTGCGCCCTACAATTTTTTTTTTGCAACCGATCAAAATACATAAAATTTCATGAAAATTCCAAATTTCTTAATCCAAATCCATTAAGCTTTTGACAGAAACTTATCCTTCTACTTAATAAGATGGCATCTTTCCATGTTAAGGCCTGCGCAGACCTAGGTCACTGGCGATAGCGATCAGTGAAACGCTGTCAAAATTGACAGTGTTTCACTGATCGCCGACGCCAGCGACCTAGGTGTGCGCAGGCCTATAAACGTGGCGATTAGTAAAGCGCTGTCAAATAGCGCCGTCATATTTGAAAGCTTTTCACTGATCGCCACTGTAGATCGCGAAGATGTGCGCAAGACTTAAAGCCCGGTTTCCACTGCGAAAGGGTAATGTGCGGAAAATGGTTAGGCGGAACGGACTCCTTTTTAATGAAATAGGTTTGCGTTTCCACCAACGAAGAGTTGGTCATTTTATTTCCACTGCAAAATGAAACTGAGATAGAGAAATGAGCGGACTGAGCTGAACGGAAAATGAGAAATGAAAAACGAATAGATAATTTCCACAGAGAACGAGTTCAGTTGAAGTTTTGAGCTGGTTGCGTGTGGTCGTGTTTTTGCGATGTTATCGAGTGACACGGAATCGAACTAGTCGGTGCAGGCCTTGTTTAGCGGACTCTTTTCAATTTCTTTTTACTCGCTCAGTCCGCCCCGCTCACCACTTTCTGTGTGGAAACGCTATTAGATAAATTGTAATTGCGAGTTGAGCGGAGTCCGTAAGTACTCCACTCCACTCCCTAGAACTGAGCGAGCTCATTTCTACTCTTTCTACACGCTCGGCTCTTTCCGTCCGACTATTTGTTGGTGGAAATACAAGTATGCAGTTTGCGTTTGCGAGTTTAACGAAGTCATTAATGGGTCCGTTCCGCTCGCGGTGGAAACCGGGCTTAACTGCTCGAAGTCGGTTGCGTCTTGCGTCTGAAAAACATTATTCAATTCAATTCATTTATTCAATTATATGATCGTCCAATTTGCTTATGTCCACGGTCGCTCGATCACGTTATTTTATCAGTAGGTAAAGTTCACGTAGTATTCCTGTTCGTTTTCAGGATGCCAATACAGGCGCCGCAGTGGGCGGACTACTTGAACTGTCCAGCTTGCTGTCGCGAATTCGGGCAGTCACGATTACCCGTCAGCCTTGGCTGCGGGCACACGCTATGTAAACCCTGCATCAAGAATCTCCACAAGAAACAATGCCCCTTCGAACAGGTGCGTACCTTATATTTAAATTCGGCGATCCAGTCACTAGGATTTTTAATCTGATCTGTGTTGAACGAGCTTGATAACATATTGTATTTGCGCCTGTTATATATCTTATATTATACCTTTAAATGAGAAAATCTTGTATATATATATATATATATATATACAGGGTGTCCCATAAGTCAACGTCCAACCGAAAATGGGTGATGCGCCAAGTCATGACAGTTATCAGAAAAATATATAAAAAAATATTTGTTATGTAACTTTCGAGTTATGAGTATTTAAAAACATCAGAAAAAACTGACACCCTGTGATGATCTTTTAAGTCCTGTGACTACAAATATCAATTTTTCATAAAACTTTTTTCTGCAACGTAAGCATGAATAACCCTTCTGTAAATTACAATTCAAAATTAAGCCGTATCTGCCTCAGTTTTCAATGAAATTGTGGAGTTTTGGCCAACGTTTCATTTCAGATAATTACATCACCCAACTTTAACCGTCTGTACCGCAAAAAAAATTTACAACACTATCATGGCATGTAACTTTAAAAATAGGCGCATTTATCCAGGATTCCAAAATGGTATAATACTTGCTAGAGTACTCCTTAGTTTTGGAAATAAAAAATGATTTTTCAACTAAACCGGATTTCCAATCAATTTTATTTCAATAGATAAAATGTTTGTACCCTTTATATGATGGACTTAATATGCCTACGCTGTGTTTTTAAGTGACTCATAATTCACAGGTACAAGTAAATACCATTTCGACAATGCAAGTAAACAGATAGATCCACCATCTTGTCGAAAGAGTAATAACCATGGGTTTTCAAGTAATTTGTTAGTTTTAGGTAAAAGTTTGAAATAAAATTCAATCATAGGATTACTTCAATCGTGGTTTTAATCTAAAGTTTGCCTTCGCCCGTCGCCGGTCTTATTACATGGTTTTTGACGTGATAACGTCTTATAATTCGATGGAGCCGGCTGCTCGTACGAAAAAACATGACTCATGCGGCGTTACCTCGCTCTGAGGCGTTCCATTTAATACTTGAAGTGCAAGTGAGAGCGCGGAACGAGCGACAAAGAGGCACAATCGGCCTCCGCGTTCGGCAGCGTTCGACATCGGTCTCTCTCCTACTTGAGTGAGCGATGCGTCCGCGTGGACAGCTGTATGACGTTGTCACGTTCAACTGTCGTCAGTTAACTGACTTTACAGACAGCTGATTTTTTTAAGGAAATGTAGAGCTTGCATTACTGCTGAAGGCTAACAGTTTGAACATTTGCTGTAAATCCTTGATGTAGTTAAATTAAAATCACGATTGAAGAAATCCTATGATTGAATTTAATTTCAAACTTTCACCTAAAACTAACAAATTACTTGAACACCCATGGTTATTACTCTTTCGACAAGGTGGTGGCCCTATCTGTTTACTTGCATTGTCGAAATGGTATTTACTTGTACCTGTAAATTGTGAGCGATTTAAAAACGCAGCGTAGGCATTTAAGTCCATAATTTAAAGGGTACAAACATTTTATCACATGAAATAAAATTGATTGGAAATCCGGTTTAGTTGAAAAAACATTTTTTATTTCCAAAACTAAGAAGTACTTTAACAAGTATTATACCATTTTGGAATCCTGGATAAATGCGCCAATTTTTAAAGTTACATGCCACGATAGTGTAGTACATTTTTTTTGCGGTACAGACGGTTAAAGTTAGGTGATGTAATTATCTGAAATGAAACGTTGGCCGAAACTCCACGATTTCATTAAAAACTGAGGCAGTTATGGCTTAATTTTGAATTGTAATTTATAGAAGGGTTATTCATACTTACGTTGCAGAAAAAAGTTTAATGAAAAGTTAATATTTGTAGTCACAGGACTTAAAAGATCATCACAGGGTGTCAGTTTTTCCTGTTTTTTTAAAATACTCATAAGTCAAAAGTTACTTAGCAAATATTTTTTTTTATATTTTTCTGATAACTGTCATGACTTGGCGCATCACCCGTTTTCGGCTGGACGTTGACTTATGGGACACCCTGTATATATTCAGGATCTCTGAAACGGCGCCAACCATTTTCATGAAATTAAGTATACAGAAGGTTTCGGGGGCGATAAATTAATCTAGCTAGGATTCATTTTTAGAAAATGACGAGAAATTGGTGTTTTGCAATAATCAAACATAAACTCAATATATGAATGTTCCTGCCATCTATTGGCGATTGTGAGCAACTAACTGCAAGCTATTCCAGCAGATGGCGTTGTTAACTAAAAATAAGCCAATAAAGATACGACTCTTCCTGACATCTATTGGCGAAGAATAATACTATTTTTTATAACCTCGAGCGAAGCTCGGTCATACCAGCTCGTATAATTAAACATATGGAACGCCATAGTGACGGATGAGTGGGATGTAGGTATTTTAATAGAAGTTGTGATCCGAGTTTGCTATGTTTTTTTTCCTAGCCTGTGTCGTCCTCCTGCTGAGGCTCTCCCAAATACTTCCCGTTTATCCCGAGCCTCTTTCCACTATCCCCTTTCGAAAGCGTTCATGTCGTCCCGTCATGGGATGATGATAATTGGGCACCTATCGGGATCTGTCGGTTGAACGTTCCCCGCCCAATCCCAGTTGAGGTAGTAATTTTGCGTTTTTTCCCAGGACCTTGCCAATGTCGCAGATGCGTACTCCTCTCGGCTATATTATAAAAAAGTCCATGAATGTGTGTTTTACATTTTGTTAACGTTTCAGACCGTAATCTCAGTGGATTTGGAGGAACTGGTGACAAATACGGCTTTACTCCAACTGGCGGGATACACTCCCCCCGCTCAGCCGAATCACCCCCCCTCCATCCAAGCACTGAGTGAGCAAGACAGGCACGCCTATGACGTCGTCGTCAAGTGCCTTGAGCAACTCGCAGTCTTTCTCAAGTACTGTGGAAATGGTAAGAGGAATCTCGTTTCTCCTATAAGAAGCTTTTATAATAATTAACACAGGAATTGCTTGACTGAATTATTTTATTTTATACATTTCAAATACAGGGTGTCCCAGAAATCAACTTCAAGCTGAAAACGGGCGATGGGACCAAGTCAAAAAAGAAAAAAGTTCCACGAAATGTTAATATTTGTAGTCACAGAACTTAAAAGATCATCGTAGGGTGTCATTTTTTCCTCTTTTTTTAAAATACTCCAAATTCGAAAGGTTCATGACAGTTTTTTTTATATTTTTCTTGATAACTATCAAGACTTGGCCGGCCTATCGCACGTTTTCGGCTTGACGTTGATTTTTGGGACCCCTTGTATGAAAGTGTACCTATACATAAAATTATAATGCTTCACATAAAGAATGATTAGGGTAACGCGAGACTTCGTTCTCGTTAACCTTTACCCTTAAAAACTTCAACGAACGCTGCACCTCTTTCGGAGTTGAGTTTTGGGAATCCTTTTCTTAGTGCACCTCTACAATACTCCTAGGATCATTAGTTATAGCTTTGCGTTGATTATCAGTCACCCAGTAACATAAAAGTTTATATATTTAGATGAACGTTTCAAAAGATCCCTCGGAGTCACGGAGAATGTGATATTTTTTTTTAAATAAGGTATTTCGAAATTATTTTTCAGTCACAATTTTAACTAGTTTTAGTGCTGACTGTACAAACTGCACACAATAGTAATGAATGTTATTTCAGCTAATACAAATACGGGCAGCCGTCTCTCTCGGCCCATGCAGCGCAAGCTGGTGACATTACTCCAGTGCGCTATTACCGATGAGGAGGGGCGCGGCAAGGCAGCTAGGGCAGCCAGGTCGCTCGGAGACAGGACCGTGACTGAGCTGATAGTACAACACCAGGTAGGTTTCATTCTTCGATATAGATAGTGCAATCCTCGAAGGCGCGCCCCACTATTCCTCCTAACCATAGTATATGTGTGCAAGCTTCCATCAATGTTTGAGTGTTATCGGTACACACTAATTACCTATGAGTGCACACGCACACTACAATGAATAGACTACGGTTCGCGACTGCCGCTCGGAGCAAACTCCTCGCACCCCGCGACCCCCTCAACCGAAAATTGGTGGGGCGCGTCTTCGTGCATTGCACTATCTATAACTGGATATACCACCACAAAACAGATAGGTACAGAAGTCAATCAAATGTATGTACTTCACTTTTCATACCTACGCTCGGCGGTCGCGCTAGGGTTGTCAACTTTGGCTTATGTGCAAAAAAAACTATCGTGGTGGGCACTGGTATCTAGTTGTTTTATTTATTGTTGGAATAACGAAAATATAAACTAATTATAACTAAAATATTCAACTAATTCAAATTAGTGAAAATTACTACAATTCATACTTTGATATCGAATTTAAACAACCGTCCACTGAACAGTACCCATATGAACAGTCCCAGTGCATTTACAACATTTCGTTACCAAATGTTGTTTTCGTTTCGCCTACGTGTCTCTCTCTTTTGCATGGAAAAATGATGAGACAACAACTCTGACTATGTAACGTATTTTTGCAGTCTCATCTTTTCTCCATACAAAAGACAGAGACGCGTAGGCGAAACGAAAACAACATTTAGTAACGAAATGTTGTAAATGCACTGGGACTTCGGGTACAGTACCCGAATTCCGAGTTTCGTAGTGCATTTACAACATTTCGTTACCAAATGTTGTTTTCGTTTCGCCTATTTGTCTCTGTCTATTGTATGGAGAAAAGATGAGACAACAACTCTAACTACGTAGCGTATTTTTGCCGTCTCATATATTCTCCATGCAATAGAGAGAGACAAAAAGGCGAAACGAAAACAACATTTAGTAACGAAATGTGGTAGCAAAACTCGGACTTCGGGTACTGTTATAATAATTTTTTCATCCCACCAGCTCTGAAAGTGAGTTTTTGCTGTTCAATATCTGACTGGAAAAGCCGTTTTTATCCGCTAGAGGATAAAGTACATTTGAATTTAGAATATCGTGTTCACTAATTTTGTGAATACACAACCTATTTACTTTTACCTCCACGGTGCCGAATTTATCATACAACCTTTTCTAATTTGTTAAAAACTCCTACTAACTTTGTTAACCTTCTTGGTGTGTTACTTTTAGTCGCGCCATGTTCTTTTTTGCATTTAGTAATTTCCTCGCTGAGGTGGGATGAAAAGTTACGTGTTGCACTCGAGTGCAAACATTTTTCACCTTGTGCTCTTTTGATTCCTTCGCCAACGCTTAGGATTCTAACTTTTAATAAATTTATTGTAATTTTTTGTTGTAAATTTTAGAATCCTGCGCTTGCTCGGTCATCAAAATTGAGCACGCGGTTTTAAAGCAGCTTTGCACTCTTGTATAACAAATAACTATTATGTTGCGCCATTTTTGCATGAAAATGTTGAAAGACGCGTGTATCAAGCGAATGGCCTCGCGCTCGCGCTGGTCCCAACTGTTCCAAGATATCATGTCCGTGAGTCGTGTCTATGTGTGTTACTCGAGCGCACTTTGTATGTAGATTGCGTTCTGTACCTATCTGTTTTGTGCTACCACTCTGGAACGTAATTTTTTTTGTTAAGATCGCCTGTGTTGTTCCCACAGGCGATTCTCCATACAAACGTAGTCCCCTATTTCCTCGTGTAATATCACCTCCAATTCATATTTCATATAAATCATATGAGGGTCATATTTTCTTTATCAATAACTTTCTGAAAAAAAGGAAAACATACGGACACGTTTAAAGCAGATCTGGATTTTATGAGACAAAATGGTTACTCTAGAGGCATTATCCAGGGAGGAAATAGGGGACTACGTTTGTATGGAGAATCGCCTGTGTTGTACCCTCTTAAGGCTTGCGCACATCTAGACGATAGCGATTAGTGAAACGCTGTCAAATATCGCTGTCATAGTTGACAGCGTTTCACTGATCGCCATTAGATGTGCGCAAAGCTTAAAAGTGTCATTATATAAAATGCCCGTAGTTTATTGCCTGTTCTGATAGGCTTGGTCGCGTGAAACTAGTATCCAGATTCATCTAGCTATAAGACGTTTCAAAGTGATCCTTATGATGCAACTGAATTTTTGACTGTGAATGCTTCTACTGCATGTTTTTTAATCTTCTACTTATTCGTGACTGGCTTCATGGAAGAAGGACGTAAATTCTAGATAAATAACCGTTCAAAAAATAGATTTTCTTCTCAAAGTTAAGCTTTTAAGTGTAGATAAATGGCTTTACTTACAAGTGTTACTTATGTAGGTGTGACGCACTGCTTAAAGTTCGCCCTGTCACTGTTTGACATTACGCATTAAGGTTGTTCGATTCCGATACAAACTGAATTTACACAACTATGGGCAAACAAAGTATAAATGTACACTGAAATAGCTGTAATAGAATTTTACAGTGGTCTTTATTGCCGGCCAGTTATATAAAGTTGGAGAAAACTGTAGGATAACAAAAATATTAATAAAAAACCAAAAAAGTAATTTTTACGTCATTCTTTCTAACGGGTACTCGGCATTGAATACGTGAATGAGCTTAAAACTTATGTCTCAAAATAGTCGTAAAAGTGTTAGTTCTTTTTCTGAATCCCCGACTGCCACGACCAACGGCTACCACTCCAACTTTATATAACTGGCCGGTAATAAGGACCACTGTAAAAGCCTATTACAGCTATTTCAGTGTACATTAATACTTTATTCGCCCATAGTTGTGTAAATTAAGTATGTATGGAAATTGTACCCCTTTAAAGCTATATTGCAACAGAATGACACAAACGCCAGCTGGTTCATAGTACAAGCTTTATTTTTATGAAACAACGGGATATTTACCATGATTACATTTTGTTGACTTGACTTCATTTCCGACTTGACTTCAGTCAACTCAAATCATGGTAAATATCCCGTTGTTTCATAAAAATAGTGTTAAAAACCATGATAGTTTCAAAAGTTTTAGTACAAGCTTTGTTTAGTTTAGATGTTCACAAATATTTATTTATTATTTGATCGCCTTTGCCCAACAATGGGGCAGCGTGTAACAATAGTAGTAATATAATTTGTTCGCATGCCCCCCCCCACCCCCCCTATTAGCACCCAGCTCGATCGGCTTCCTCCCCTGTGGCTTTGTTTCTTTTTTTAGTTATGATGGCATTAGTACGATAACTTTATCCTCAGAACCCTCAACAGCTGAGTGCAAACCTGTGGGCGGCAGTTCGCTCGCGCGGCTGCCAGTTCCTCGGCCCCGCTATGCAAGAAGAGGTCTTGAAGCTGGTACTATTGGCTCTTGAGGACGGATCTGCCTTGTCAAGAAAGGTAAGATTACGGTGAATATGTGTCATGGCTGACTGGTTTAATTCGCCATTCAATGAACTGCTTAGTTATTGTTTGGTGGATCTAAATGTTTGGAATTTGATCGATTACCCCGTGAGAATGCGGTAAGTTGATAATTACAGCCTCTGCTTTCTTATAGCTCTCACCTACAGCTCGGACTAGCCATTTTGCCTCGGCTGTAATTTTCAACTTACCGCACTTATATGATATTATACTATTATGGTGTAAAGACAGACTCAACGCTCGTAACAATATTTACATTTTATTATAATTGCCAGGTGTTGGTGATGTTTGTAGTGCAAAGATTGGAGCCTCACTTTCCGCAAGCTTCGAAGACCAGCATTGGGCATGTTGTACAGCTACTGTACCGTGCTTCGTGCTTCAAGGTAAGTGCTGTCAGCTCTCGCGTTTTCACCAATGCATGTTTGTTTGGGGCGATAACTTTTAAAAAGTGTTTCTTCTTTTTTCTGCCCTTATCCCATTATGGGGTGTCGGCACAACATGTCTTATTCTTCCATTCTCCCCTATCACTCGCCATCTCAGTACTCACTCCTTTCTTGGACATATCATCTCTCACACAATCTATCCTTCTTTTCTTTGGCCTACCTCTACTTCTTTAACCATCCACATTCATATTTAGCACTCTTCTAAACATTACGTTCTTCCCTTCACATGACATAGCAAATAACTACTCTTCTATTCTTATTTATTTATGATTTATTGCATCCAGGTATCAAAACGCGTTTGCGATTCGTCTTTAATGCAACTGAAGGAGGAGTTTCGTACGTACGAGTCGCTTCGTCGAGAACACGACGCTCAGATAGTGCAGATCGCGACAGAGGCCGGACTTAGGATCGCGCCCGATCAGTGGAGCGCACTTCTCTACGGCGACTCGCAACACAAGTCTCACATGCAGAGCATCATAGGTAAACCAATTTTGTGTTTACTACACTTATGAAAACCACAAAAAAATATAATATCCCAAAAGTTAAGAGCGGAGCGGGATTTGAACGCGACCTTCCTTGGTACGAGGCTGCGCTGACCACTGCGCCATCGGATCCTAATCACACTCGACGAATAACTCTTAGGGACTGTTCGGCACGAACCACAAGATGAAGATCGCGGGTTCAAATCCCGCTCGGCTCTTAACTGTTGGGACATTATAAAAATCTTTGAAACCAATATTATGTTTACTAGCTACGCACGGGTGAGAGCAATGAGTAATGAGTGAGTTTTTCTTTGAAAAATATATATGTGCACTATGCCAGTACTCTCAAAACGGTGAAGGAAAACGTCGTGAGGCAACCGGCGTGTTGTAGAACCTAAAAAATTACGAGCAACACGTGTCAAGCGTCACGCAAAAAGGGCCCGCCAGCGGTCTACTTGCGGAAAACAGTCCGCACAACATGTGCGGGTGATGAATTCGCCATTTGCTGGGGCAAATGGCGAATTCATCACCCGCACCCCACCCGTGCGAAGCTGGGGCTTCGCACGGGTGGGAAAATACAAAGGCCATTTCATTATGTCATTTAGAAAAAATACTGCGAAGGTAAAGTCACTACCTTTGCCTTCACTCCTGTGCAAAGCTCGGGCGGGTCGCTTGTTAAAAATACCTCCAATGTCCCTGAGCATACATAATGTAGCATGATAAATTAAATGCACAAAAACCTTTATTTGCTATCTGGTTCGCATGGTTCAAGCCTTTTCTAGCCGCTAGATATTTCTGCGTGGAATATCCGTAAACATTTGTATTTACTTCGGCCTAGTTTCATTGTTTTTTCTGATTGATTCCGAATCATGCCTTTAAGCAGCATTGCTGTGTTTCGGTTTCAAGGGTGTGAGTGTCGGTGAAATTACTGGCACGTAAGGCTAAACATCTGTATACCTCAAGCAGGTACCTTATACGCTGGCACCTAGAGCAGTGCATCGTAGGGCACGTTCCTGACGTGCGCGACCTACGAGACAATGCTTTTTTATAGGCGATGGGTCGTGTGGCGAGACCATAAGTTGTATAAAAAAAAAAATACGGGTTGCACTCCGGGAGTGCCGGCAGAAGTGAAAACTTGATTATTAACGTTGAGCATGTTTGATATTTTGGAATGGTTAGGGGGGGCTTGTTTGTTATTTGGCACGCTGTAACATACACGAACATTCGCGCAAGCGCCCTGCGCTGCCTAAACGAAACAGTAGGCCCAGGCATACATTTTCGCCGCGCCGTAGAGAGGGGATAGCTGTCTACTCTCCATCCGTCTTACGCTTTTTCGATCAGGTCACGTGTCCTGACGCGCTGACGCGAGTTTAAGATTTTATACCCATTACAGAAAAAGTGCTCAACGCCGCTAAAGAAGTTTTCACTTCAAAAATCTCGCTTAGCGGATCTCAACTTTGTATAAACAAGCTGCCATCGGCCTCATATTTGTATCAAGTCCAAAGGCTATCTACTAACAGTTGAATGCTCTACTGTTAGGGCGTTGTTTACTTATTGAAAGTTGAACATTTCAGACAAGTTGCAAACACCGCAATCCTTCGCGCAATCAGTCCAAGAGCTGTTCATCACGCTACAGCGAACCGGTGATCCAGCGCAGCTTATCGCTCTGAGCGCTCCGCTTGACCGTCTTGCAAATATAGACGCTAGTCCCGGTAAGTTGAATTTACCCGAGTGCTCAGGGGGGTAATGGTCATGTGGGTTCCTTTGTGCGTCGGTATAGCCTAAACTTTCAATTTAATTTATTCATCTTTCAGCATTTAATATTTTCTAAGAATAGTCACACAGAATACATAACTAAAATAAACGCAATAACGGTAGGAACCAAGCCGTAGTTTGTTGCCTGTTCTTCTAGGCTTGGTCACGTGGAACAGGCACCTAGACTCACTTTAAGAAGTTTTAAAGTGTCCTTGTGATACTGCTGAAATACATCTTTGATTCTGATTTTGAAAAGGTTCCATGGTTTTTGGTAAATTAAGTGTTGTTGGATTCCCCTGGATCACAAGATTGTAATTAAAATTAAAAAGAAGGCTGTAATTAAATTCAAAAAGACCACACACAACACGCACAAAAAAAATAAGTAAAATAATAACAACACGCAAAAAAAAAATAACCTACGCTCAAAACAGAAAGTTTACTATAAAACGACGTAGATGTCGCTAAAGGATACATTAAGACACGTTTTTGTTGTTTTGGCGCCAGATTTTTGTTTAAACAAGTCACAGACGGTTTTTTGGACTTCTCAATAATTAATTTGTTTAATAAATAATTAAACTTATCCTGTCCCATTCCAGACGCCAAGAGTCCTACTTGGCAGCAGCTATCCGCCATAATGACATCGCTGAAGAACATAGTCTCCAGACTAGTTCACTTCATGCAGGAACAGAGCAATGCCAACCGCGATGCTAACCTTAACCTGAAGGCAGACAGATCGCCGGATACTACGAGTAAGTACCAGCCGCCGTACCGCTAAGACCGTAGCCCCATTAAGCGATCGGTGAGCGGCTAACTATTTGTCTCTAGTTCGCCTTCCTATACAGTGGTTTTTTGAGCTTTCTCTCGTGGTTTCCGTCTTGGCCATCACCGCCCTTCTCCAAAAAACCACTTTGTATATTTTTTTCCAAATATATCCGGAAATATAGCATTTTTTAGAAACTTTTTCGATATAAATCGAAATTACTACTGGCCAAATACATGCGAGCTGCGGCTGGCTAAAGTTTTATGAAAATCCATTGTTGTGTTTAACGGCCAGATAAATAACATAATAAACTCATATCTGTCGTGTAATTTAAAAATGGAACGACATTTTGCTCTGAAACATGGCAACCAAGAAGGTAACTTACCAAAAGTTTTATTTAAATGTCGAACTGGGAAACTGAAGAGTCGTTCGCCTAAAGGGGCCACGGCCTTAATTTGGTGAAGTTTACCCAATATAGACAACTCCTGACTCCAACCAGTCGGCTGCAAGCCTGGAAAAAAGGAATTGTCTATGCTCGGTGAGCACTCGGTGACACGAGTTCGGTTCCCGCCACGGGGCTACTTTTTGCATGACATAATTAGATTTTTTTGCAGTGTCTGATTTCAAAATCATTAAAAGTATGTGAACATTTTCGGTTTTTTTATGCTTTTCTCTATTTTGCAAAGAAATTGCGACTTTTGTTTATTTTTACAAATTGCACGCCCGCTTTGTGAACGCTTTATATTATTTATCCTTTTGTTGGTTTTATTTATGAAAATGAAGATTCAAGATTTATGTTCTTTTCGGTAAGTTTTATAACTGGTATTTTACTGGTAAGTATTTTATGCTTTGTTATTTTTTTTATCTTATTAAATTTTCTTTTATTAACTTTGTGGTTTGTTACTCTTTATATTTTGCGTCTCATTTCTTAACTTCAGCTGCTCACACCACCTCTACGGAAGAACATGGAAGACTGGAAGATTTCATTTTAGTTGTAGTATTAAGTAAATTATTATTATATAATTCTATATTTCCTTTGCCGTTTTCTCAACACTATCACAAAATCCCAATATTACTCGAGATATTGTGATCATTTTAATGTACTTTTCTCAATCGTCATAAAATCACTTACTTAGATGTTGAAATAATAAATTTACATTGCATATCACTTTGATCAGGCTATATTATCTTAGATTTTGATGTTTTAATTTTCGATCAGTACCCAAAGTCGGAGTTTGGCAACCACATTTCGTTACCAAATGTTGTTTTCGTTTCGCCTATTTGTCTCTATCTATTGTATCGAGAAAAGATGAGACAACAACTCTAACTACGTAACGTATTTTTGCCGTCTCATATTTTCTCCATACAATAGAGAGAGACAAATAGGCGAAACGAAAACAACATTTGGTAACGAAATGTGGTAGCAAATACAAAATATACAAAACTTCGGGTACTGATTCTAGATGTAGTGTAGACATAGATATTTTCCAGCCAAACGACATCATAATGATTTTGAAACATCTAGAACTATCTACTGGAACATCTAATAATAAGATGAAAACTATTCATTGAATCTAGCTAGAATTCTGTTTATCTTTATAACACGGAAAACGATAATCTATGAATTACGATGCCATCTTTTTATCCTCTACTAGTGATGTAGTGTCTCGTTGCCTGGTTTCAGTAGTGATTCCCAAAACCGGCTAACACTAAGATACGGCCGGCTAAATGTTGGTATAAATATTTGAAATGCAACCACGTAACTTTTAATTTTAATTACAGATCATCTGTAGGGTTTTCATTGTAATTTTAAACATACAAAAGAACTGTTGGTTTTTGTCCTAAAATAAAGCTTTCATCTGTAAAGATTCATGTGTTTTTGCTTATGAAATAAAGTATACTGCTGTTGCCTACACTCATTTCACCTACCCACTCCGCTGTCAGTTCCAGAACGTTCCAGAACTTCTCAACGTACTAGACAACGTACCTTCGAGCTAGAATTTTCTACCAAGCTTATTCCATGGTTAAATAATAAAAGCCTATAGATGCTTGGCACACTACTGACCGCTGTGAATAGATGCTACCATCCTCCAAGAGATAATTTGTGGGTACCTCGTGAAGCTAAAATGCTTCTCTGCCTTTGTAAATATTGCTAGCCCTCTGACTTTTGTAGGTGATAAGAAATGACACGAACGGTGCCAAAGGCATTTGCATGAGTACAGGGAAGAAGTCTCAGATTTTTTGAGAGCAAACTTTAGTACTCTGGGTAGCGTCATTTCGAGCCTATGCTAGACCATCTTACGTATGACTACTAACTCACTTTTAAACAGTGCTTTCTTCCGGGCTTTTTCACAAATTTTCCATAACTAGACCATATTCGAGCACAATCAAACCAGTTCCATCTTTCAGATTATACATTTTTTTAATTCCGCCAAGTAAACCTTGATAGCCCTTTATAAGTCTAGCTTGATCATTGCAAGCATCTTTCGTCCAAATTTTATAACATTCCTAGAGCTACCTAATGAAATGGGGAATTAAAGTAAGTACATATCTACTAATTTAATAATATCAGTCACTGTCACTCATAGAAAGGCAGAAGGGTATGGGTATGGGTTTAAAAAGGACCTAAACGGATTTCTAGCAGCCGATTCTTTATCTACAAAGTTTGGCCGAATTTAAGAGTTTGATAACTAAATTCGTGCTATCACTTTTAATAAAAACGCAAATAAAGCATTTGAATTTGAACTGATTTCTATCTATTCAGTCTCATCAGAATTATCAATCATCCATCACAGTCCTCCATCCTGACCCACGCCAAGAAACGAATTAATGAAAAGCGTCACTAATTATTCACCTCCTACTCTAAATGATTGATTTCAACAAGTGTCCGAGTGAGAGGTAAAGATAGCGGCAACGCAACGTTTTGAATTCGTTTGCCGGTGCGAGTTATGCGAATCTTCAATGATTCATCAAACGTCGTGACACCAATTCAACAACAATCACAACAACAAAAAATCAAATCATACGAGCGTCCTGTCTCATTGCCTTGCAAAATAAGATGCAAATGTGGTTTCATCAGAGCGCATCATTTAATTCAGGTAGCTGTCAGATGCTCTTTGGTCCAAACTAGGGACGAGCTAGGGCGTTCAATTTAGTGATTCGGTATCGAGACTGCGATATTTCGAATTAACGCTGTAATTGAATATTCAGAGCTTGCTACTCATTCCCGACTTTGAGAACTGTTGATTTTTTGGTAAAATTAACATAGGTAACATAATAATATGCTTATTCCGAATATTCATTAGGGTCACCTGAAGGAAATCGCTTTTAGCGATAAAGCCGTCCATTGTATTTTAATTTGTTGCGCCTATTTATATGATTTATCCTTGTGTACAATAAAGTGTTACCTATCTATTCATTTAAAATGTATAAACAACAAACTGCGTGATGGGGGTAATTACTAACATACTAACTACTGTTACGTACCTGAGTGAGCTTACCGTAATATTAGTGGTTAGCCCTAGCTCCCTGTAACTATTTTATTAAATCACAATTATGTATTAGAAAAATTATCAAGAGAAACATAAGTAACTTTTCAATCAGTAAAAGAACTACGAAATCAACGTAGCTCTAAGAAATCAGATTTAAAAGATTTGGAAAGTAGCAGACAATTGCCCTTTTAGATGACACCTCACTTGACGTATTGTTTTTTTTTTTACCGCTGACCGTACCAAGAGTCGTTGAATAAATAAATCTCACCCCTGTGCTGTTGTCGCTTTCACTGTCTGTTGTTGCTAGTCGATTAATGACTATAAAAAAAAACCTGTTTCTATAAAAAAGCCCCGCGGAAGCTGACGTTTTATTATTTACCTAACATACAGTATGCATTATAATTTATTACCTATCGATTCTGAACATCTAAGATGATCTAATTTGCGGTTAGCAGTTTGCCAATTGTCATTTTTAATGCCTGATGCTGGATAACAATACATAGACGTCGCATAAAATTGTCTCATGTTTGCCGTGTTTTCTCATTTTGAGGCGCGGTCGTCGTCATTCGATTTTGATTTTGACATATTTGAATTTATTATTGAGTGTAATTCAATCTATTCGAATAGTTACTAGACACCTACATGGGTGCGATACTAAACGGGGTGGGGTTATCGATTGAGCCCAGAATCAGTCAGTCTCTATTGAGAGTATTGGAACTAACACTTCGTGCTCCCGTGAATTTACGAGCGATCTGTTGCTTCAAATACAAGAAAACCCTTCTGAATATCATGGGTAAGTCAGAATTCTTCCCAATTCCATGTAAAACGAATTTATCTTTGTCATTCATCGAAATTTCGCAAGATTTATTCAAAAATCCAGAAATTATGAAAATCGATATTCCTTACAATGTACTTCAGAGCCTCCGATCCCTAACTAGATAGTTTTATTAGATGATCCACGTTTGCCATCAAGAGATTTTAATTAATTCTACTCTGGAAATAGTAAAATAAAGTAGAAGGTAATTTGAAATAGCTCTATGTTAATAATTGGTACAGAACCAAGCCTTGAGAACCCCATTCAATTATCAGTAGGTACTCACCTACATTAGCTTTGTAAAATACAAAAGCTTCTTTACATAATCCTGTATTCAATAAATGAGCCTTGATTTGGCACAAAAGATCTTGTTAAGATGGAAATATATTTGGGGTCAATATGAACAAAGAGTTTTCGGCCATGTTCCATTTTGTATTCCAATGGCAAAGTTGAAACACTTATCTTTTACGGATCAATTTTGCTAAATGAATACGAGAAGCATTTAGCTTCATCATCATATTATCATTCTGTTGTGATGATATAGGTATCGCAAGCAAAGGCTTTGAAGGTTTTAGTTGGTATGGAGGCGGGCGGTCCGCCATTTTAGATTTTCAATCAAAATGGAGCCTTGCTTGATTCAAATAATGAAGTTATTCCTACATTTAGAACAATATTTTATGACAATCGTTTGTATTACTGTTCATTGAAGATTATTCAAAACTTACTATGAGTTCAGATTAGTTATTTCACTTATGATTGAGGCTGTACAACTTTCGAGGAGACACGAAATTCATATCTCAGAAAATGGAAATATAATAAATAATTTTCCCTTTGGATAGAATTTCAACATTAATTAAGAACCTAGGTGTATCAGTTACACGCGTCCAAACTTAAAAACATGGATGCAAACCAAATATAAGTTTTTTGATGGTGATTGTGAGAGCGACCCCGCCCTTTAGCTGTAAGGTCTAATAATTTTTAAAAATAAGTTTTTTCAAAGATGGAAAGGAATCCGGAAACCAAGGAAACCAAATTAAGTTCTAGCAGCGGCTAATACTAGCTTATTCAAAAATTAGGCGTTTGCTATATAATTTAGGTATCATTTAAGGCGCCTCTGATATCTTAAAAATCTTGAATCTCAAGAGATCTTTGGAATCTTCGGTTCAGATTTTTTGTTTTTGGGTCTGAACGTGAAGTTTAATCAATTCGGACGTCGCAGGTCTGTACGGATAGTAGCTCTAATTCAACGTTTTAGGATGGGGGGTTCTATTCCCACTCAAACTAACTGTTGTTACACTCAACTACAAATCAGAGCCTAAAATGTACTATAAGTATGGTACAATAAAAAATACATCATCCACAATAAGTTCCCACGGTACAAGATTTGCTTCTAGAGAAGCAACACTTTACTCTAGGAACCTGTTGAGTAAAATGAACAGCAATGTCAAAGAGTTTGCGGATCAAAATTACATCTTGTCTCGACGGCGGTTTCTTCTGTTACAATACAACCGGTTGCTCACCAGCTGCATCCCTAAGGTCAACAACTAAAGTAAATAAATTTCACATGGCGCTTTTAGCCCCAAACTTAACAAAGTTCTCATGGGAACCAGATAACTGCAATTCAGAATCTCAAATGGCAGCTCATTATTATCTATCTCTCATGTTATATTGTTAACAATTATGTATCTCTTTGACTCGTACGTGAGGAGTGAAGGGCTCGTCCGGGGAAGTACTACCACCATGCCTATTTCTGCCGTGAAGCAGCATTGCTGTGTTTCGGTTTGAAGGGTGTGAGTGCCGGTAAAATTACTGGCACGTGAGGCTGAACATCAGTAATACCTCAAGTTGATAGACGCAGGACAGTGCATTGTAGAGCACGTTCTTGGCGGGCGTGATCTGCGAGCAATGAAGAAAAGTATAATATGTATTAAAACGTAAAAAAATAATATGGTAGCTATAAGTAAACTTTAATAAGCTAATTTATAAAATGTACACTGTTCAATGGATTAATAATAATAATTGTTCGCAGCTCAACAATCGAATATTCCAGGCGTGGTGCCTGGGAGGTACAAGGTGGCGATGTGCCGCGATGCACAGAACAACACCTATTGCCCGCGTGGCAACAACTGCACCTACGCCCACTCGGAGGAAGAACTTGAGCGGTAAGTCTTAGTTCACGGATGTACAACTACCCTCATTAGAAAAAAAATGCCAGTTGGTTCCTATCTTTTGAAATTGATCTTAGAGGTGGCAATACCGAAATCTTAAAATCCGATGAAACTCTAATGCCAACTGGATTCCACAGGAGTTTTGCTTCAATATTTTTTTTTTGTGTTATCGGAAATTCCTTCCATACAAATAGATTTTTACCGTTTATGGGCGATGAGAGTAATTTACCCTCTTAAGGTAAGGTTAACCAAGAAATCTGGAGGGACCTTGAAAATATATTTTATTTAAAGGTAAAGGGTAAAGGGTCTCCATCCTCCCCACCAATTTAAATTGAAATAGGGATTCATTTTAGATATACGCGTATTAAATAGTTAAATTCGTGTTGCCCAGAATAGATCGAGCTAGGTAATACGCCTTGATTTGCTGACATTTCACATTGAAATACTTTAAAAACCTATGCATAATTTTAGCCCAACACACCACTCTGAATCTCCGATTTCCCCCATCGATCTGTAAGCTCTTATGATCAAACTGATCAAAAGATGAACTTGCGTAATGAATGCTTTTGAATCCAGCCGTGCGTAAATTTCGTATCTTTCATGTTATTTGATTTTGCACCGGCATCATCGTACTTGTGCACAACACGAGGCTATAATAATGATCACACACGCGCTTCTCCGCACACACAAATTTGTCTTCGTTGCGGGTATATTTTTGCTGTAATAAATCGTCATTTGATTGAGAGCAGGGGTTGAACAGCCCTTCCGTAAATCTCGCTATTCATTGGTCCAGCTGGCAAAAAGGGTGTCTCAAGGTCAAATAAACCAAATGGGGTGCAACGAAAGTTGGCAATTTGAATTATGGAATGATTTATCACCACAATCGGATTGCGTAGTCACGAATAAATGAAACTTTTGTTATTTTCAGCCTTCAAAAACGCAAAAAAAGTAACTAATGTACCGGTTCTGTAGACCGCCAAATAACCTAACCCAGGATCTAAAATGGTAACTCAGAAATTAAAATCCAACTACTCAATCCTTAAATATTGTGATTTAATAATTCCATTATCATCAGTCTAAGACAGACAGACGGCGTAAATACTACAGTCCTTAGGCACGGTAGATATCCCAAGTGTAATTTCAGTCTCTCATAAACATTTGTTTTTTGTGGGCCAAGTTAAAATTAAAACAAAACAAACGGTAGGTCAGTATCGAGTTATCGACCAAATTAAAAATTTACTGATTTGGTCAAGGCTGGTATCGAAACCTGACCTATATTATGCTTCTGGTCGCTATCGTGACACTCTTTAATTGGCATGTCATTAGCCGCCACATTGTCTGGAGTATACTGGTCAGGGCAACCGTTGTGTGCACTCACACTAACAAACAACTGTGCACCCCTAATCCCCCCCTCCCTTCCCTTCTGTACTTCCTTCGCTGTAGGGTTAACTTTCATTAATCAGCCAGTCGCTTGGTCTACCTGACGTGTCGTTAGTTGACTCTTTGAGTTGATTTTAAAGGTGATTGAATATTATCAAGATAGTGATGTTTTACTGCACCCCGGTTTAGTAAGTTATTTTGTTTATTTATGTAACTATCCTGAAATTTTTGAATGGGTAAATTTTATATATCTTCATATATAAAATTTATGAAGATATATAAAATTTAGATATATAAAATGCACCCACTCAAAATTTTCAGGACTAACTCGACTTTCTTTTCTATAAATAGAAAAGCAAGTCGTGTTAGTTAAACTATTTATAACTCAAGAACGGCTGAATCGATTTGGCTAAAAATTGGTAGGGAGGTCTTTATCCCGAAAAAGTAACAGGAACGGGGAGAGCGAAACCGCGGGCGGCTGCTAGTGATGAATATAAAGTAATCTATCTTTGCTAACGCGTTTATAATGTTTCAATAAGGTTGCAAATAAACGGTTTGATTTGATTTTAATAATTGGTAAGTATCTGAAAATAAGGTTGTGACTTTTTAGTCGAGTGCAATTATTATATTTTATTGATTAAATACTTACTGATTTATCGAAAGAAGTTACTTATCTTTTTGTGCATAAACATGATTGTTCTTTGTTCTCAAAAGATTTATTTTGATCTAAACAAGTTTTCATGCCAGCAAGTTTGTTGAACAAGTTGGTACGAATATACTAGTAAAACAAACTTTTTAGTAGCTATTTTTTCTAAGTCAAGTAACTAAGCGAGTCGATGGGGTCTATCATATTTTTGCATAATAAAAATTAAGGCCGATGTACACTGTAGCAGATAAATATTTCGATTAAGACTATATAATATTTTATATAGTATATAATATTCTATATAAATATTTTTATCTAGTTATGCATAATTAATTGTCCTAAAGGGGACAGCCCCTTGAGGGTATTGAAAAAAAAAACATTTTCTGGCACTGCGGGCTTCACGCTCGCCTTGTGCGTAATTTTTATGTTAAAACCTAACCTATCCGTGTCGGATCCGCCTTAAAAGTCCTATAAAGTATATCTCAGTACTATAGTGTATCAGTACTATCCGCCTATAAAGTATCAAAGACAAGTGTAGTGTAAGTATCCAGTACCAGAACAAAAAAGTAATAATCCATGTTTGAATTTGCTCCAGTGTACATGTGGCTTAACTGGCATCGCCTCCCCTTACTATCGATTCGAAGTCAGAAAATAGCCTATTGATCTAGAATTCTAGATGACCGCGACGCGACTCAAGCGAATTAGTATGTTGTACGTTTTGTTATTTTATTTTAGTTGTAAAATAAGGTAATTTTAGGGTAGATTTTTCCAACTACGTATTAACGTTATTCGTCGAATAAAAAAAACAGTCTCTTGTTTTTGACAAACCTAAAATAGAGATGAGAAGGGCGTTTTAAAAGTTTTAAAGGGTCGGCCACGTGCTTGTGCTTGTGAGGTATTGCGGGCGTCCATATGCTACTGTAACCGCTTCCCATCAGGTGGACCGTAAGCATGCATTTAATAAAGGAAAAAAACTTGTGTTTTGTATTAGTTACCGTCGCATCAACTCTGCTGTGAGCACAGGCAGCTATCAGTACGTGATGCAGGCGGCGATTGCTCTGCCGCGTCCGAACTTCCAGCGCTATTCGGTACCCCCGCCGCCGCTGCCTAACATGGACCAGAATTACGCCATGTCTCGTAAGTACCTCAAGAAGTTTGCTTCTCTTTCACTGTTTTCGCAGCTTAATTAGAAACTTTGCTTACAAGCATTATAAAAACTTACATATTTATCTAAAAATAAACCTAGCTAGATTGAATGATCGCCCCCGAAAACCCCTGTATACTAAATTTCATGAAAATCGTTGGAAACGTTTCCGAGATTCTGATTATATTATGTATATTAAAGGTATATGGTTATAGGAGTCTGAATACTGTAATGTCCTAAAAAACTTATTAATTGACTGGCTGGACCCTTACTTAAAGTACTTTTATCATCATCAGCCATGCAGCAGCAGGTTTCGCCATCCATGGGTCGACCTCTGGTCGGCGTGGACGCTATGGACCGCGAGCAACCCTATGATGTGCAATGCGACCAGGGTTACCAGGACCACCAGCGTGACCAGACCTATGAGTCGGCTTATGATGTTCAGCATGATCAGACCTATGATCAACGCGAGCCGCCATACCAACACCAACGCGAGCAAGTCTACAATCATATCCACGAGCACGCTTACGAGCAAGGCCGGGATCAGTCGTACGAACAAATTCGCGATCAGTCGTACGAGCATGGCCGTGATCTGCCGTATGAACACCGCGAGCAGTCGTACGAACACCCACCGCCGAACGTCGCTGTTGACAATTATGGGTACGTTATTTTTTAGGGACATGTTAAAAACCCCGATCTGTAAAGTATAACATTTTTATGTCTTTCTGGTTATTGAACAGGCAAAATTACTTTTCCGATGAGAAACCTTTCCTATAGAAAATACCGTGCTGTAATAAATCAAAGCAAGTTATGGGAAAATTAGGTCTACTGTAAAGTTGGGTTGACACGGTCTTCTTAGCTTGAGAGCCATTTTAAGTGAATTCCACATTTGCAGGTCCTACGCCAACGCTCTGATGCACGGCACCGAAAACATGGCCAGAGCCGGCCCGAACCATATCAACCCGCAACACCAGAATGGGAACGTTAACACCATGATGGCCCATGGTGCTTCTTCGGGCCACTACTTCTCGCAGTACATGGAATCGCAGGCTGCCTACCCTTACCTGCAGCAGCTTGAGAAGTAAGTCACATTTTCGTACATCTATGAGTTTAACAGGGTACAGGCAGGAGGCAAAGATGGAAGAAAAGTATTTATTTGCGATATAGAAACAACGCCGCTCTTCCCAAAGGTCAGGGCTTTATTTGATATTGTTATGCTTAATTTTTACTTAGTTTATACTAGTATATTAATTGTGATATATGTTTTATGGTATTTTTTTCTACTGCATGTTTTCAAAATCACTCTGAAATAATGGTACCTACATGCCTACGACAAGTCGGAATTCATAGTGACATAGACGAACTTCAGTCTAATTACCAGCTCTCGATAAAAGATGGCGTTCTACTGCGCGCGCAACTTGCTAAAACGTGAATTATGTATTTGTGTCATTTGCGCATTGCGCAGCGTCGATAACGGACTAAAAAGATGGCGCCTTTCTGCGCGCGCAGCTGTTTTAGCGAAAATGGCGAAGCAGGGCGTGGACCACATTTAGGCAGGAAACTAGCAACCGGTTACCTGATTCGTACCGTTTAACCAGCGACTTTGATATCTTAAACAGTTAAGCTGCTGGAAGACAAGCTGCGCACCTACTTTCTGTCGTGAATATAGCCAGACTAGTCTAAATATGAAAAGCCGTAGTAGCACAAAAGGGATCACACTTTTAATAGTTCATCTTTGATGACACCTGAAGATGGCTGTGACAATATGATGCTAGTTAAATAGTCAAAGGATAGCCTTGGTTATGTAAGCAAGATTATTTCATTTGATAAGTTACAATAATTGTAGGTAAGTTGTTGTTTCTGGGTATTGTAAGGATCTGGCGAATACTATGTTTTTTTTCGCCCTTGGTAACAAGGGCTATAGCCGTAACGCAACGCGCGGTGTTATTTGCAATATTGCGTTTCTTAATACCTAAGTAGGAATGAAAATAAACTTTTTTTACATAATATCGATCTAATCGCGGTGGACAAAAACCTCGCTGTTTACATTTCAAACAACGCAAAGTCCGTACTTTGAATCGAATTTGTGCAGCCGAGGTACAAAACATAGAATAAACTTAGATTCACCTAGTTTCTAAAATCTCTGGATTACGATGAATAAATGAATTTTGTTGTTGAATTCAAGCCTCTTGCAGATCACCACTTTGTATAAATTCTAATACAAATTAGAATCGTGTTCAAAATGTGGAAACTTTTGACTATTTAAATTCTACATTTGACTATTTATGCTATTGCAATTACGCAACCGAACGCGCTTGCGATGCAATATAATGTTTTACAAATGGTTTAATCATCTATCATTCCATTTCAAATACAAGCGAACTCTTTTGAAGTTCGGCAATTTAATTTTACAGCGATTTTTTATTTGACTTCACTAATAATATATCGTCTAGGCGCGAATGGAGAAATTGTAGGAGAAATCTTGGGGTAGGGAGATTTGGAAGACATCTGGAGGTTTTAGGCCTAGCGTCTACATGCCCACATCATA
This sequence comes from Thera britannica, assembly GCA_939531255.2. NCBI lineage: Eukaryota > Metazoa > Arthropoda > Insecta > Lepidoptera > Geometridae > Thera > Thera britannica. The sequence goes on from OW618044.2 coordinate 5,807,243, forward strand.
ACATGGTAGCAGCTCCGCCTGCCGATCCTAAGGTTCAAATCCAGTCGTGTACCAATGAGTTTTTCTGCCCAAAAATGTATGTGAACTATATGCCAGTGCTCTTAAACGGTGAAACATGGTGTCAAGTGCACGAAAGGAGCCTCTTTGAGGCGCACTTAAAATCCGTTCACCACACTTGGTTCGAAAGACTCAGTGACACGATAAGACGAAGGTCAAACATTTTATATACATTCGAGCGATCCGTGCTGTGTCGATTAGTGGATGCACTAGTGTGACTTTACGTACACAGGATACTACATAATATACGATCTGTTTAATGGTGATGAGTCTGATGCGATGCGTCCGATGCTTGCGATGCGTCCGATGCCTACGATGCGGACATGTGGACGAACGGCTTTTGGAATATGAGCATATCTTATATACGACCCGATGGCGGATATCCTCGTATCTAGGGAACGGTCGTGGGTTTGAATCCCGCTCGTAGTACTCTATGTAGTTTATAAATTGTTTTGTGTATGCATGCTTGTATTAGAGCGAAATTAATTTGCTTTAGTAAATTATATTTAGTTTGTTGCATGGTTGTTCTACTAGAACTAGATTTAGAAATAGTTTAATTTTTATTAGCTTTGCTAGTTTGTTGATTTTTTTGCGAATTTTTGTACTCTACTGTAAATGCGTAATTTAAGACTTCGCGGCCGTCCGAGAAAAGTTGCCGAGCGACGTTGACTCCTTCCACAACGATTGGGTTCAGTTGACCGAGGATCGGGGAGAATGGAGGAAAATGGGGGCGACCTTTGCCCAACATTGGTACAGCATAGGTTGATTAAAAAAACGCTTTATTTCTCTTCGTTGAAACAAAGGTAGCTGTTATACACTTCTTCTTCTTAAATTTAATAGCTCTTGTCGGGGTTTTGATGCAGTTTTCTCCAATTAAGTCTTTCGAATGCGGCCTCCTTGACTTCCTTATAGGACATGACAGCGACTTTTTCTTTTATCTGGCTCATGTAACTTAAACTACTGCTGTACACGCTATGTATAAATTAGGCTGAAGCCTAGCTAGCTTAAACCATCTTACTAAAATTGTAAACTAGCGATCCGCCCCAGCTTCGCACGGGTCGTTGCGTTGCGTGATATTCCGAAATAAACATTGTTGATTATCACCTTTTTTTCTAACCAAAACGCAAGTGAATCTACGGGCAAAAGCTAGTTTAGTCACAACTTAGTTTCACGAGGCTTTGGCCGGTAAAATAATTGGGCAATAAAATACACACATCAACATCTATCATAATATGATAGATGTTGATGTGTGTATTTTATTGCCATTTTAATATCCATTCATGTCTAGACATGATTATGATATATTATATCATAATCATGTCTAGACATGAATGGATATTCCATTTCGGAAAGATTTACAGATTTTACGAGATTTCGTTCCTACTTTGATTTTCATTATTAAATAATATCACACAGTTGTATTTTATTATTATTAATAAACAACAATAAAGATTCTTGCCATATCTAGTGTCTAAAGAAATTATTTTCAGTTTTTGTAAAAATACGAAAATGGAAATCCGTGATCTCTGCCTACCCCCATAAGAATAAGGCGTGATTTTATGTATGTATGTATTTTTTGTAAAAATCAACAAAATGTTGAATATCCCTAGGGCATTTTGATGAGAGTATGTGATTATTTCGTCAAATGATGTTCACGTGTCTTATGGCGTGTTTGTTTGTCCTAGTGGTATGAACAATGAAGAGATGTCCCAATACTCGGGCATGGCAGGCCCGGTCGGCTCCGTCGATCCTAACCACCCTGAATACCAGCAGCAAAAATACGTCGCTGACAGTAAGTATTTGTCTAGCCATCGTCTTTAGAGGAGGGTTTAACCATCTAGTGTTGAACAGACACGAGCAGCAAGTCTTATCAAGGCTGCCCGTGAACAAGTAAAAAAGAATTAGAGTCTAAAAAGAAACTAAGCTATTCCTTGCTGACGAGAATAACTGCGGACTTTTTTTAAGCAAAATAAAATACCTATTATGTTTTCTTTTTTCTGTTTGTCGATTCGGTCTTCTGCTTAATAATTATCATTTGGAAGGTTTCTGGGAAACGAACAATGTTACAGCGGTGTACTTCTAAGGCTGATGATGATATTCTATTTTTGGCATAAAATCAGAAACGCTCGTTTAAAGGCCTGCGCACACCTAGTTCGCTGACGTCGGCGATCAGTGAAACGCTGTCAAATTTGACAGTGATATTTAACAGCGTTTCACTGATCGCTACCGCCAGTGTGGTGTGTTCGGGCCTTAAATTCGCTAACAAATTGACAGTAGGTCAGCTTAAGTTGTAAATTTAAGGCCTGCGCACATCTAGGCGATGACGATGGTGATCAGTGAAACGCGGTCATACTTGACATCGTTTCACTGATCGCCATATGAGATCGCTTAGATGTCCGTATGACGTAAGCTTGGGTCATGGTGAAGGCATCTATTGCGCACTGACATTCACCACGTTAAATCTTCACTGGATGGTGATGCCACTGTAAGTACAATATGGCTACGATATCATTTGTGTAGAAAGAAACCAGTCAAACCATTGCCTGTAAAATATCTCAATCATTATTATACCAATTTAAGTTGCATGATGTACCATATCGTAGCCACAAGGTACTGAGGACTCCTCTAAAGGCTGTGTGAAATTAATAAACATGTATACTTTCCTATACTTTTTCAAAAATTTCTTCACAATACCAATTGGCTGTAAGTACAATTTCACATGTTTTTTGCCTTGATTACATTAGCAATGAGGTTTTCACAAGCCCTGGTGAAAAACTACACATCGTCGAGCGTCTTACCTACGTAGCTATGTGTCACCAACGTATCTGTTCAGTTAATCATTAGAGGAACTAAGTCGTCATTTCAGTGTTGCCAGCAGAAGTCAAATATTACATGACACAGCTCACAACGTACATTTTCACGAGAAAACATTACCTTATATTAAAACGACACAATACTTTATTACACAAAAACAAAAATAAGTTTCCTGTCCCATTTATTAAATTCGTAATCATTAAAACCGATTAATAATACACAAAAACCAAAAACAGTCTTGGATTCGTTCCGTATCACAATATTTTTTTGTTTATTGGAAAATATATTCTAAATTTATTGAGATTGAGTCGTGTAACATTGGAGGGGTAACATGAGAAAAAGTAACGTAAAATCTTACAAAAGTAACATTCTGGCAACGCTACGTCATTTCATTTGTCGCAAGTTAACATCTTTTGTTTCACATTCGTGTGAATGTTGCTTGCGTGATTCTCGCCTGAACGGATGAGTTGGTGGCACTGCTAAGTGTCAAACTAGTAAAGGGTGCGGTGGTGTGTGGTTACTCACTTCGGTGAAAACTTATTTTGAATTTATTCCTTTTTTAATTATTTTAGTCTAAGTAGTCTGTTTTGTTTTTACCTTTAGGTTTGGTAATTCTGGAACTAGTTGATTAGATAATTTGCTTAAAAACTTCTTTGATAATTGCTCATAAAAAATAATCCATACTGCTCTATAAATAAAAGCTTGATTTATGCTATGCAGGCTCCATCCAGCTTGTCCTAAATATTGGTAGATATTTCTTAGGAAAATAATTGAATCTGAAATATTTTTATTCGCACAGGTAATGTTATTTTATTTATGGCACGGCCTTTCACTGGCATATAACCTCATTTATTCTAATTTTATTATTAGAACTGAAACTCATTGCTAACGCCGTCATGTGCTAAATTTTTACTATATTTCTAAGGTCGATGTTATCCATAATCCAACACATATGCAGTTACCTGGACATTTATGCCCCTTTTACCTTCTTACTGATTAAATAACTGAGTAATCTTGTTTTTTTTTAATCTATGTCGTATATTTTCACATCTTTGGATTGTTTTGTATAATTCTGCTCAATGATATCATAAACAAATTTTAATACGTTCAGAAATAGCTTGCTTACATTGCAATTTATATCGCTTTATGACAAATCTGTTTATGAAATCATAGTTTTTCGTCCATATTGCTGTTTAACTTCGGCCTTAGAGCATTAATGTACTTAATCAGAAACCATAATAGTTCTTTTTTTTGTTCAAGCTTACCGCTACCGGATGGTTGGTATAATGTTTGTTCCATATCATTTCTTTTTCACTCGGTTCTGGTATTTTATAGACGGAGCTGCTTGCCACTATGAGACCATTACCTATGGGATGACGGTGAACCAACCCATCGCTGTCGTGCAGCCGATGCCCATTGCTCAACCCAAAGAGCAGACTTGGGCTAATGCCACCGTAAGTTATGCAAAAAGGTATATTGCCGACTTTTTACCCGCCGTTAACCTTAAATTGAAACATCAATAGGACTTTCTCCGACATTCAGACAGCATACGTTCTTCTTCCTGCCTTTACCCCACTTTATGTGGGGTCGGCACAACATGTCTTCCTCCTCCATTCTTCTCTGTCAGCCGTCATTCACTCCTCTTTTATCCATGTCATCATTCACATAACTCATCCATGTTTAGTTTGGTCTACCTCTGCTCACATATCCATCCACATCCATATTCATCACTCTCCTAGTCACATGACTTTCATCCCTCCTCATGACATGCTCATAAACAAAGCCAGCTTATTGCTCCTCAATTTTTATGTCACTGGCGCTACTTTCAAACTTCCTTTGATATACTCATTCCGTATCCTATCCGTTCTTGTCAAGATTCATCCACATCCATTCCACACATCCATTAGAAAATTCGCTTCACTGCCACATGTTCCTTACTAAAGCAGCATACAATAAAAAAAATGAACCATAGATTATGTAAAACATTTGACGTTTCAGGTGAAATCCCCGCCGATGTTCAAGTTCGATGAAATGGCCAAGAATCTGCCGATTGGCATGGAGCACGGCAAATCTATTCCGATCGGCATGGATATGCTGAAGAACAAGCCTATCGGTATGGAGATGGGGAAAAGCTCGCCCATTGGCTTGGAAATGGGAAACAATATGCCTATTCTCGGCCAAAACATGCCACCAATTGGCATGCCGACCAATGGCGATGTAAGTTTTTTGAGTCAGCGTTCATTAAATTGTGTTCGTTAATTCAATTTAAAATAATAAAAGTTTAAAAAATTGAGAAACTGACTTCATGGTCAAACTGATGAACCTATAATGATGAAATTTCAGTGGAACTAATCTGGAAGTATTGCCTTTCAGATAAAAAAAGAACTTTTCAAATGGGCTTATAATTGAAGAAGTTATGTGATAATAAACATAAAAAAAAATACAACCAAATTGAGAGCCTTTTCCTTTTTTATCTGAAGTCTATTAAAATAAGCGTACTCGTTATGAGACTGTTATTTTCATATTTATCTGAACTAAAATAGTTTTTTTCACAGATGATGCATCCTGGCATGGACCCCAGGGTGCAGCAAAATGTGGTTCGCATTGCGAACCAGAACCAGGATGACGTGAGTATTGTGAGTGAGTTGTTTCCTTATATATTTGCCTTTTATTAATTTTTTAATCTTATCCTACAAATAAATATAAAAAAAACGAAAGTTACAGCGTCTAAATTTCAAGCAAAATATGACTAATATGCCTTGCTATACAAGGCATATTACGATATATTACAACTATACAAATATTCAAGTGACCGCACACGCAGCTATAATAATATACAGCATGAGTTTGAATTCGTATGTTATCCCGAAAGGGGGTTATGCTACTCCTGAATGTCAACAGCATTAGTTCTATGACTTTTCTGAATCAGGACTTTTTCATTCAACAAATGATGTGTAAAGTTTACGCCATGATTTTGCTTAAAAGCTTGCTAAGCAACCCTATAACCAGCTGATTACTTGACCTCTGTTGAACTATGTCTTATTTGACACCCAAAATCTGCCATTGGCAAGTCAAAAAGCAATAAAAATTTATTACCGCCACAAGTGTCATTATTGGCTAGCGAAAAATGTGATTGGATGCCTGCAATGGCCAAAATCCAATCAAATTAGCGCCGGCCCCGCTCAAGATGTAGGGTTTTCACACAAAACATTTTGTTTAAGCATTTCAATTGATTATTTTTTTTGTATGGAAGATTTAGATTTCGTATTTCACAGAAAGGTTTTCATAGCATGTGCAAAACCATGGTCCCTATCACCACCTTTCGAGATAACATACGAATTCAAACTCAGGCTGTATATGTATAATATCTATGACGTCACCAACTTATACCGCAATTTATATTATCGCACGGATTATTAATATATATTATAGCTACGTATGTGACGGCCTTAAAGGCTAGAAAAAAATATGACGCAATAAAACGTAAGCGAAGCGGGCGGCAGATAGTTTGCTATGAATTGTTGAATTCTCTACAAAGATTTCAAAGAGGTATGGAGGAGGTAATACTACTTCTATTCTGTACAATGATCCACGATAAAACAAGATAAAACAATGCTGATAAAACAAGCTTATTGGCCACCTGATGTTAAGTGGTTATCATCGCTCGCATTACCTCGTAGATCACGCACGGCGGGTACGTGCCCTACATCCATCAACTTGAGGCATTAAGAGGTTCAGCCTCACGTGCCAGTTATTTCACCGGCACCCACACCCTTTAAACCGAAACACAGCGATGCTGCTTCACGGCAGGAATAGGCATGGTGGTAGTACTTTCCCGGACGAGCCCTTCACAAAGAGCTCTACTACTACTAAATTTTCTATTATAGGTTTTAATATACATGTTGTGTATGACAGTTTGCTTATGTTTGCAGCAGGAGTTGGAGAAAGAGCTGAAGGCCCTGGAACAGCGCATTGACTCCGAGTTCTGCCACGCCGTGGACCCTTTGGCTCCCATCGGCAACGCTATTGCCAACGAGTAAACACCGAAAGCGGATTTTTTACCCGACTAAATAAGTCCGGGGTTTTTTAGTAGTAAGAGTAGCGATTTTGTGTAAGGCGCTTAGCGTTCGTGCTTTTTTTTTGTTCTTGTTAGGTTTTGAGTTGCGGAGAATTGAAGGAAATGTGAAGGCTTGATTGTTTCCAAAGAGGCTTTGTACGCATCGAACGGATCGCATTAAACAGATTAATAACTACAGTACCCCTATCATTATCTGTATCATTCTTATTTCAATGCAACGGTGGTTTACATACAATTTACAGTTAGCATTGTGACGTCTTTGCCGCCGGACCGTTGCGTGCGATCCATTCGTTGCGCATCGGTATAGTCACTTGCCCTAAAATCGGTGCGATGCGATCCATCCGATGCGTAGTTCCGCATTCGCCTTAATCGCTTGTCGATAAACAGGCGTCTTATAGTCTCAGTCATGAGGAGTACTAACACCATGCCTTTTTCTGCCGTGAAACAGCATTTCTTTGTTTTGGTTTGAAGGGTGTGGGTGCCGGTGAAATAACTTACGGTAGGCTGAATATCTGTATACTTACCTCGAGCTGGCAGTGCATCGTAGGTCACGTTCCTGACGTGCGTGAGCTACGCGCCATTATTACGGCGATTATTGATTATTATCATTGAAAATGTTCACTCAGGCCCTCCACAATTTAAAACAAAATAAGAAGTATAAGTCGTTTATCTGAAGTCGCCTGTGACAGATGATGAATGCTGTTTTTCGGTGGTTGGACGATGGCACTTTTTTAAGTGTTGGAGATCGCGTGGACAAAAAGTGACAGCTCACACACTTTCAGCCGGTTATTAGGTAACATTACATTCGCAAAGTATTATATCTATTGATATTCATGAACTAAAACGATATTTTGAAAACGCATAGCGAAACTTGCCTCTTGGAGATGGTGTGTGCAATTTAAAATTGACGGAAAATGTATTTATTGGCATTGGACATCTTATACTTTTATTGTGACAGACTCTGCTTTTTCAGCTTGGTATTCAAAGAACGCTAAGCGCTATATATGTCTAATGTGTAGTAAGTGTACGGGTTCGACCCATATTGTGTGTAATAGGTGTTTTGACGAGGTAAATATGATTGTATTAAAATGTAGATGACAAGAGACTTTGGCGTAATCAATTGCCAAGTCTCGATCCCAAAATTGATTTTATAAACAAATTTGAGAGAGGTGTATCCCACTGCGCTTGGTATCTTTTGGAATAATAGTACTCTATGCCCATGTAATTTTGAACTATTCCCTTGTATTGACTTAGAAACGTGCAATTAATATATTTAATGTCCACTGTGTGTATGTACGTTGTACCCCGTATTTTATCCACCACAGACCATGTAAACTTGTTGCATCTGTAATACAGGCCTATTGACCTGCTCATTCTTAAGAACGCGCTTTTATCAGTTGTCTTACCACACCTAAACTTGTAAAACAATACTTTTGTTCGTGTTAAATGGAAGAACATTGTAATTTTCAAAGATAACGACGCTAGTGACACCAAACTTTTTTCTAACTGCTGTGTACTTGATCTCAACAACAGTGGCTCGATATCTACATCTATTGAGTTCACAGTCGATCATTTTAGTACATCGGATCACGAGGCCGTATCTATACTTACATACCCGACGTTTTTTTTTCGAAAAGTGTAATAAGTAGCCATTTATATGCCTTTGAAAGGTCGTGATCATAAATTCGAATTAAATCAGCCGTCTTTGTTTTGTATCTGGTCATCGCCTCTGATGCATATATCCTTGTTTTTTGATATTTGTAACTCATCTTATTGGTCGATATGATTACAATACTTATCTATACTAACAATATATTTTAAACCGGAATACAGTGCTCTAAGTTTTTGGCGAGAACTGGATAATTTTACAGCATATCACTTATTTTTTTAATATCCCTGCGATCAGTCTGCCTATTAATACTTTTCGAGTCTAGTTCTACAAAAAATATATTATTCTGACTTTTCAAACCTTAACTGGTACTACTTTATGAATTATTTCTATCTTCGTATCGACCAAGAAGATTCTGAATTGAATGTACTGCGCCCTTATGAAAATGTATTTTGGTATAACATTAAATTTGATCAAAGTTGAGATGATAATGCACTGTCAGAGAGCTATCACAGAATCCATCTAAAATTGACAAAGCCTCAATAAATCGTAGGAAGTGGTTGAATAGTCGGGAACAGCGACTATGAGAAGGGTGATAAAATTTAAAGGCTGTTGTAATTTAGAGAACTAAGAAATGCAACTCCACGCCTGATGTCATTTGTACATAATTTTATTGTGTTATTTTTATTAATAATATACCTAAGTTTTTGTGTTATGACCAAATTAATTAATTTATTTTTGAGTTCCTTGTAAACTATGGTCAAAATTAAAACTTAAACATAAAAATATTTAAAATCTTTTATAGGCCTGTAACTATTATAGCTACGTAATAAAACGAGATCTCAAACAACAAGAACAACGTGAACGCGGAATTGTTGATAGTGCTGTCCCGTTGTCATCGTTCTAGATGACAATGATCTACTTCAATGTTACTAAAAGTGAACGCTTTCGCTAAACGTTCGTTCCCTAATCATTATTTTATCTGTAAATATTTGGGCTTAAGCATCTCGACGTGATAACGTATTTATACTTCTTTTTAATAAAATAATAAATTTAAGCGATGGGCGTCTGTTTAAAGACATGCCCGTCTCTTAGAAAAATTTTAAATAATAGTTTAGGATACATTTTATGCTGGGATGTCAGATTATTTATTAACCTTAGTTTGTTCTAAGTTATTTTACTCGTTTAATGTTTTGTTTTTAACATGATGCCCGTGAGGCAATGCCAAATGTTTAATTTGAAACTAAAACTTTATAAAAATAGTTTTTTTTAACACGACAAAAGTCAGGACATGAACAATATATAAAATAAAAATGTTGATTTTAAAATGAAAACTTAACAAAAATACTTGGTAATTTTTGACATGACAGAAGTCAGGACATTAACTTTATATGAAATAAAAATGTTGATTTTACGATTTTAAAACTAAAACTCAACAATAGTAATTTTTGACATGACAAAAGTCAGGTCATGAACTTAATAAAATGCATAAAATAAAAAAATATCAGAAAACACAATCACCTACCATGTGCCAAAAAAGCGTTATGTGCTTGACCATTTCAGCACCTGTTCTTGAAAGAGCTGGTAAATACGGGGGAAAACATATTCAGAACCTTAAAGATCCACGACCTTGGTATAGGTTCGTGCACTGTAAGATCACTATGAAACAAACTGGGCCGTTACAACACCCGATAACATATTCATACTCAGTCAGACACAAAAACAGTCGGTATGAATATGTATTGCAGATTCTTTTCAATTAAGACGCTGAACTCCGTGAAACAACTTTCGCTAACATTACCTTTTGAAAGATATAAAAACACAGAACATATTTATCGATCGAAATTAGCGAGCAAATTACCTACATCTTAGAGTTTGGCAAAAAAAAAATATTTTGATTCTAACACGTTTTTCTACTTTTACGAAAACCGGTTACGCAATCTTTTAAGTAGGAAAACGTGTAAGGATCAAAAATATTTTTTTGCTTAACTCTGTGCAATCAGATCGCAAACAAGATAGTTGCTCGTGATTTTAGATTAATTCGTTCAGTGTTTTTATATTCTTCAAAAGGTCAGTGTGTAAGCTAGAAGTTGTTACACGGAGTTCAGCGTCTTAATTGAAAAGAATCTGCAGTACATATTCATACAGACTGTTTTTGTGCAAGCGAGATGTACATGCATCGACGGTGGTCTTCGCCTTATACAGTGTAATGCCTATTGGGGTAGGGCCCGTCGTGAATACGGACCTGAAACGTACATAACACGATCTGTTTACGTCATGGGTTGACACGTCAGAACACACCAACTTTGAAAAAAGAATGAAACAAAAAACGTGTAAAATTAGTTATCTTGTTATTTACAGGCGTACAGGTGCATTTCTAAGTGTAATTTTATATGATATTTAGATTTTAAACGATTATTGGAAGTAAAACGCCTCCAATGATCTTTTGTAAAGCATTTGTTTAAAAATGCATAGTTTTTTTTTATAACGATCTTAAAAATACATTTTTTTAACAGACCTTATTTAAAAAGATTGAATATTAGGTTCACACAGCGGTATAAAGACAGCAAATCAAAAGTAATACCCAACACCTTACTTGCTTATCAAATCATACTTCAAATTATAAAATTGTAGTTGCGTCTGTCTTTTAGCGCTGCTGTCTGCCTGCTATAGAGACACATTTCGATGAATTCTGTCACATTTTATTAAAACCTGTTGAAGATTAGTTGAGACGAGATTTACAATCTTCTGCCCTTAACATTATTTTTATTATACCTTTGTGTAAAATGGGAAAGAACGTAGTCGTGTCTATCGTGTCAGTAATTTAAATGAATTACATGAACTCGTGTATTTTGCTTTTTTTTTAGGTTGCTTTCATTTAAAAAATAAATGTTTTTTCTAAGAAATGTTTTATTTAAACTTTTAACCATTGCAGAGCAAGGTACGAGGGAATGCCATGGGATCCTATAAACCCTTGAGTAGGTGAAGTCAGTTCATGTCAGCTCCTAGGGTAGTCAAATTTAACTGATGGACAAAAATATATTTAGGTAGATAATATATTGGCAGTAAGAGTATGCATAAGAAATATGAATAATGCATTCAGAGTCAATATATCTAAGCAAAGCATCAATTATAATCAATTATTGATTAATATTAGGTAATACATATTGTGCAGAGCTTGTGCTATGGGGACCAGATTGCTGATATACATTTTTTTGTAAATACATACTCCGAATGCAATATAGCACCCTAAACCCCGACAGAGAACAAACATCTACATTCACCACACAAATATTTGTTCTCGTGGGGATCGAACCCACGACCTACGGCGCAGAAGACAGAGCTACTAAAATAGATATATACAGAGTTGTCCAAAAGTCGTGGATCAAACGCAAATAGGGGTCCCCTTCCAACCCCTAGTTGCGTTTGATCCACGACTTTTGGACAACTCTGTATATATATCTATTCATCAGCTGCAAAAAGTTGTTCTACGGGAAGTTCTTAAGGTCAACCCCTGCAGAGCTATAATTTATTTTGTGTTTTATGAGAAAATTGAGTTTTTTTAACTACCTAATTCTTATCAAAACTCGAAAAAATCTACATCCTGTATTTTTTTATTATTTTCACTAGATTGTTACTGATGAGTCCTTGCGTTAGACATGCTATTTTATGGTTGTTTAATGATCATAACTTTTTATTGACTCTGTATTAGGTACAAGTTTTGACGCATTTAATAGGGATTCTGAAAAGGTATTAGGTACACATGGCCATGAGTGGCTCTAATATCATTCTAGGACAAAAAAAAACTAAATAAACAAACTTTAATTAATTTAAATAAATAGCATGTCTAACGCAGGGACTCATCAGTACCAATCTAGTGAAAATAATAAAATAATACAGGATGTAGATCGAATTTTAATAAGAATTAGTTAATTAAGTCAATTATCTCATAAAACACAAAACAAATTATAACTCTGCAGAGGTTGACCTTAGGGAACTCCCGTAGAACATCTTTTTGCAGCTGATGACCCCCATCTAACCCCTAGTTGCTTTTGGGCCACCCTGTATAGTAGAAAATATCCGAACGTACTAACACACGCAGCGCTGTGTTTATTGGTATGGCACCGTTGGAACATGTCGGTACGTTGTCACCGTGTGGGCAGCGAGCTGTGTTTCCAACACAGCTCGTGTTATTGATCGAAAAGCGTTCCTATTCCTGCAACACGGTTCGTTCGGATGATTGAATCCGCATTCGTTTTTCAAAGTTTTTGAAACTTATGTAAATGCCGCTACCATTGCTCTCCACCAGACCACATATATGGTCTCTTATGATGGCTATACCTACAGGGCGGTGATGGCCAACCACGAGAGATAGGGAAAAGTCGTGAAAGGAGACATGCCTTCGATTTTTAAGAAAACAATAATTGCATATCATCTTTTTCAAAAATCTTTTACTTTTGACGGAAATGTTTTAAGATTTCTCCTGTGTAACAATGTAAAAAGCGAAAATTTGCTATTTCCATTCATTTTCAGTTAGACGTTTATTTGCAAAGATTTATCCCAAAACCCATTAGTTCAATAATAAAGGGTGTAACTTTTTTTTTCGGATCCATTACCGTCAATGTTCAAATATTTTTGAAAAAAAAAAACAGAGTATACTATGCCAGGGTATTCTCAAACGGAGAAGGAAAACATCGTGAGGAACCCGGCATGTCATAGAACCTAGAAACGTTCGAAAACGTGTGACGAAAAGAGCCTCTTTGTTGCACCTAATGTCCTTAATCCACACTAGTTCGACAGAACCAGTGACCCGATAATAAGCTATCATTCAACATTCAATAGGAAGGATGTACAATGAAAACACAAATGTTTGTAAGTTTTACTTTATTAGGTAGTCATTGCATTTTACATTATGTAACTATATTTTTCTTTATATTAACGAAAATAGCACGGGTGCCGATAGTCAGCATCTTTTTGGACACCTTACTATTTGGCATTATGTACAGTCGCGGTATGAAAATGTTCGTCACCTTAGAGTCGGTTTTCGCTTGCACCAGTGCCTTGATCATGAACACATTTTGACATAATTTCTGACGTTAACTTATCGGTGTATTCTGTCTATTCAGTTTCAAAAGGTAATTATGTGCCCGCGATACGTTGAACGAATCAAGTTGAAAACTGACGAACATTTTCATACCGCCATACATTAAAATAATGTCATTATCGTTATTTATCTATGAATTAATTGAAGTTATAATTCGTTGCGTGCGTGACAGTACACATGCGCAGGGCGTCGATTCCAGCAACACAAGTCACTCAAGCGATAGCGTAAATCAATGTGAGTTGTCAGTTTCTGTTTGAAAATTTTGAAAATGGAACGCGGATTTAGCGATCACTCAATCGAGCCGTGTTGCTTGAATCGACGCACAGGTATCCTCTCCGAGTATCGCTCAGCGCTAGACTTACGCGCCGCTAGTTATAGGTGTGTATTTTATTATTAGGTTTGATTAAACAATTATTCATCTACTCTTCTAAGTTGCCGCCTGCCGGTACTATAGATCGAGGTGTTTAGTACCGACGCTGCGAGCAGGCTCTATCTAGTTGAGCATGGTATGTCTGTCGTAGATGTTACGACGTTGCTCACGCACTTGTCTCTTCCATTTATCCTGCTGGTGGGTGACGCGGTTGAGGACGTTGCCACTAGCGCGCATCTGCGTAGACGGACCGCTGATCGAACCGTCATCCTGGAAAAAAAATAATGTAGATTTATTCCGAAGGACGAACCAAATAACACCGTGGCAACCAGAGGGAAGGCGAGGTCGGTGTCGGCCAGCAAAGCGTTGGAGGGACGATCTCGACGCTTTCGAGCGAGGATGGTGGGGTAAAGTGATGGATAGAGCCAGTTGGAAGGATTTGGGGGAGACCTTTGCCCACTAGTGGGACGATATAGGTTAGAAAAAAAAGTAGTTTCATACATACATACATAGGTATCTACATAAAATCACGCCTCATTCCCATGGGGGTAAGCAGAGACATAAGAGCATGGGGGAATCCTGACACACCTCTTTCGCTTCATTTACTCGCATAACACTCTTCATACATGTAGATTCAACAATATTTTTAGCAGGAAAATTAGTTAGTGATTGTTTATTCACATATTTTCCGACAGAGGCAATCTACCCTTTGACGACGATTATCCAAAACAGAGACGAAACGCAATGTCATTGGTCTATTAAAAAGACACTGTCTCTCGATTCCATAAAAACGACTTTTTAGTAGAGTGTTTCATTAACTTTATAGCGGCTCGCTAAAAGTCTCAAAAAAGTGATGGCAGCACAAAGTCTTCTTCTTTTTAATAAATGGCATCAGGATATAATACATAAATAAAATACTAAAAACTCATTTATTTTTGTAATATTTCCTCACTTGACATTGGCAAAATTGTCCGAATAGACAGATTCCATTAATTAAGAAGAAGAAGACTTATCGGTCTAATAAGCTAAATTACTGATAACGGACTATTATGAATACAATATAACACCCAGACAGAGAGCAAACATCTATATTCATCACATAAATATCTGGTCTTGGTGGGGATGCATAAGGCAGAGCTACTACCTGCAGCTACTACTTGAGCTGAATACAACTTGGAGCTACTACTTGGAGGCCATCATCGCAGAATTGCTTTGAAGGGAATGAGGCCTGGCCCTCAGTACCTACTCAACTCACCTCTTCGTTAGTGTGTTCCTGGTATGAAGCCTTGGCACGCTTGTTGATAAGGGGATCCAAACAGATAAGGAAACCCATATATACCACCAGCAGCATTATCACCCATATCACGATAATCACCACCACCTGTGTAGAAATTGGCGTAAATAATTAAATCTTTATTTCTCACAGATGTATTAGAAGGGATCATTTTTAATCAACTTGGTGATGTAACAAGCATATGGCCCACATATGCTTGTATGCATTGTATGTGCACTATATTCACAAGTCCGCGGCCTTGGATGAGCATAACTCCGTCTTTCAGGAGGAATGTGTCGGCATAATCCAGGCGGCGAGTGCAGTGCTGCGCAGGAAGGTAACTGGTAACAACATCAGAATCCTATCAGGCAGTGCTGCTATACTACAGTTCCTGAACAGGTACAAATACAACTCTGGACTAACACTTCAGTGACATGAGCTACTGGAAAAAGAAAGCCAAACCAATAGCATCATCCTTCAATGGATCAAAGGGCACAGCGGATCTAGAGGTAACGACGAAGGGGACACCCTGGTCAGGAGAGAAAGTAATGAGTAAGCTATGATTATAAAAATGTAAAAATAGGTACCTTGATAATAGTTGTGTTCCTGTTTTCATACTTGCACTCGCAGTGCGGGCAGAACTCTTGCTCTCTGTTCTGAAGTTTGTCACCAATGCGAGGCAGAATCACGCCCAAGCAGTTACTGAAATGAGTTACATCACATTTTATTAAATAGTGTTATAGAGACACATAAGAAACAAGTGAACTTCGTGAAGGAAAAAAGGTCACTAGACCCACAAGACAAAGAATTATTCTAGAATTAACAAGTTCACACTAAATTACAGGAACCTGTAACTTACCCCCGAATACTGAAACGCAACTCAGATTTAAGCACGTCTCAAGCGACGAATATTTGACAGTTTTCAATGAAAATCTGTCAAATATTCGTCGCTTGAGACGTGCTTAAATCTGAGTTGCGTTTCAGTATTCGGGGGTTAGTGGTTAAGTACTGAGATATTAGTCAGTTTAAAATATATCGACTGCCCTCTCAGTTCAGTTGGTAGTTACTCTGCCTTCTGCGCTTTAGGTTGTGAGTTCGATCCCCACCATAGATGTGTTCACTACATAAATATTCGTTCTCGGTGGGGATAATTAATATAACTCTCTGGGTATTATATTGTATTCTAAGCATGTACATATAAACAAAAAAAATGTATTTAAGTATGTCAGCTCTCTAGTTCCCATAGCACAAGCTCTGTTTAATTTGGGGCTAGATATTGTTGTGAAAATTGTCCACAAATTTTATCTTTCCCACAGTGCGTCGTGAAAATGTGTTAATAAAAAGGTCAAACCATTTGTCTGGCGGCACATTGTCAATGAATGGAGGGCAGCCAGTGGCTCCAGTATTGTTCAGCACGGCTGATATACAGGGGCACACACATTTGCATCGCTTGTCTTCATACTGGCCCTGAAACAAAATTTCCATTCTAATTTGAGCTGGGGGAATAAGATCTGCACTGACGTGAGAACTGTTTTAGGTGGGCTTGAGCATTTTTATAACGCTTTTATTAGCTTCACCTGTATGTATGTATGTTTGCTTGTATGTAACCGACCCCTTTGAGCTCGATTTTGTCCTACTTTGAACGATCAGATTTGATTCAAACTTTGCACACCTGTCAAAGCTTGATGACAATGCAATAATATGAAAAAAATAAAAAATAAACCCAACGCTTTTTTGTACAATAGTATAAATTTTTCAATTGATTATTACAGTTTTATTTTTAACTTTTTAGTTCAAAAGTTATAAAAGCGTTTTTTTTTAGTTTTTTAAACTATAATTTATTGAGATGGGATAAAAACAATGAACTTATTACTATCACTGGAACACAAGTTTTCACTTGCTAGTTTTTTCCATAAATTCAATTTATTTTTCTATATTTGTTCAAACTTTCATAAAAGTTAGTTCTCAAAAGGAAAATGGGCCCTTTCTAGACTAACTTGGACAGGAGTGTACAACTACAAGAAAGGGAAGAAAAAAGAAAGAACAAAGACATCACATCTTCTGCCTCTGTTACAACAGCGCGATTCAGTGCTGGGCTTATTGTTACTTTTCCTACCCTTAAAATGTATCCTTGATAAATTGGTTTAAAATTAATATTTATGTTTTATCAAGCATCTTCGGTTAAAATTCATATAAGTTCTGTAAAAGTCTAATAGTTGGATCTAATAGTCATTGCTACAACCCTATATTTAAACACTAGTTGCTAGGTACTACTAACATGTACCCTGTGTGAGCAGAGTAATTGAAAAATTGCGCTCAATCAATTCATCAACAATACTAACAAGCATACAATAACAGTACGTAAGGCAAGAACATTCTATCCTAACCAAAGAGACTAACTTATCTATATACATATATAAAAATGAATCCCTATTCCCTTGGTCACTCTATCACCCATGGCTGGTCTGATTTGGCTGAAAATTGGTGGGGAGGTAGGTTAGAATCAGGAAACGGACATAAGATACTTTTCCCATAAAAGACCCCAAAAAAGTAACGGGAATGGAGTGAGCTATCTATATATAGATGTAAGGACTTGGAATGTAATTTTATAAAGCCAGTGCGGATGTTAGAGTTTTGATGAAATCTCAATTTAACCAGAAAGAAGTCATGACTTTTATCTGTTTTCTAATAAGGCTGAGAACTTATTTCAAATACACCCATGGCTCTGTAAATGCATGCATATATCTAGGCGATGGAAAATGTTGTATACCTTTAACACATAAAGTATTTAGGAAGTGACTATTTGTACGGGTGCTGGATGAATAAATTATATTTATTCGTACATTTATTCAATTTTATAATGAGTATATTCATACGGATATTATTCAAACTTGGGGCACCCCGACTTAAGTCACAAAAGTAACAGTAGGTTGTTAGGTTTTTTTTTTTATACCTACTTAATTTCAAGAATGGTGCATGTCAGTGCAGAGAGGACCCCTCCCCCGTCCCTCCTCCTCCCTAACAATACTAAAGCCAACCCAAATTTTAACTTTACTACGCCTTTTAAGCGACTGCAAAGTGTTTTAAAAATCCAGATTCAAACTCGGGGCACTCCGACTTAAGTCACAAAAGTAACAGTAGGTTGTTAGGTTCTTTTTTTTTTATACCTACTTAATTTCAACAATGGTGCCCCCCCCCCCCCCCCCCGCAGTACCCGTATTAATAATTATAAATTGTTCGTACGGTAACCGTATTAATAATTATAAATTGTTCGTACAGTACCTGTATTAATAGACTCAGTCAAGTATTTAAGGATTGAGGTCATGAAGTTTCAATAACTTTGCTATAAGTAACTATAATTGGAAGACAGGTAAACAGTGAGGACGTAAAAAAACAGCCCAACTATTAGTTTAACAAAACTTGACTGTGTAAGCAAGGTGGTGTAATAATTTTCCGTATAGATTGGCTAGATGCATTGACTTACAGACACAGAGAACACGCAGGCTCCAAGGAACACTAACAAAATATATTTATGCATTGTTAATATTTACTCATAGTCTTACAAGATTTTATTCACTTTCGGTAATTAAAATTCTGAACTAGTACGTCAAAATATGGACAAAATGGACAACTCTCTCTTCTTCTTCTTAATGAAATAATGAATGGCATCTGCCCATTTCAAATCAATATTAGTGACATTGACATGCATGACATTGACGTACTTCTTTCAATTTCATTCACTCTCACATATCACTCTTCATTCTTCATACGTGCACATCGTTCTGTCTACGGTGCACATCTATAGCCTCTGTCTACGTGCACGTCGGTCTCTAGACGTCTGTTCACATGACATGACGTCTGAGTTGACATTTGACAGCTGACAGTTTTACACAAAAACAGGAAGCAGAAGAATATTGAAGATCTCTGTAAACTCTTTTTTTGTAAACAAACAAATGTTATGATAAGTCACTGTCATAGTGACAACTCAGGGGAGAAAAACATGTTTTACCATGGATCACTATCTATTAGGACCGGCGCGCGGTTTTACTCGTGCAATAGACCTACCTGAATATTACTACAACTACTTACCTACTAGAGTACACTGAGAAGTAGAACCTCATTTCCCTGTGCCTGATCGTAGAAGTATACATAAAACAATGATCCTATAATTTCATATTTTTATACATACCGTAGAACGGGGTTATTTGGAATCATTGGGGCTATTTGGAAAAAAATAATTATGTGTTTCGAGTGCAAATAATTTCTACTATAGCAATGGTAGAAATCTATTTTTTCTATCTGGCAACCCTGTAATCAATATCACGTCCATTTGTATTCTTTTTGAGGGTATATCCAGAGGGGTTTCGTGTCAGACGACATTTGAAAAAAAGTTGTTTTTTATGTGGTTTTTAGAGCTGTCGCCAACCTCCGTGCAGCTCCCAAGTCTACGAAGTAAGTGAAAAACTGATGTTTGTATCCAATAATACATATTGTCAGGAGTTTAGGGAGTAAACTGGATTCGTAAATGCTGGATATTCTAACCTAGTTTTAGCGTTTTTTGTCACGGGGGCTATTTGGAACAGCATATGGGGCTATTTGGAACTGCGGAAAAAAGCCTTGGCTTTGCTTTTTTGCTAGGGTAACAAGCTTTTTTACCTTTTCCAGGACAATGCTATCATGTTCCGAGTTTACCAGAGGACATATAGAAACCATAGACATGGGAAACAATACAAACCTTACACCTCTTACAGTAAAGAAAGCTTGGAAAAAGCTATCGCCGAAATCAAAGCCAGATCAACATTCTTAATTGAAACTGCAACGAAGCATAGCTTTCCTAAAAGTACGCTGTCACGAAAATGTAGAGGTTTGAATGCGTCACAATCACAAGCTGGTCATCCAACGATCTTTTCGCCCGAAGAAGAAGAAAGTTTTATATTTTGAATCAAATGAATATTTTGAGTGAATGGGGATTTCCCAATATCTAAGCTAAGATATTTAAAGATAATTTCGTTAAAATGTTGATTATTTGTAACAGTTTCTATTAATAAAAGGAAAGTTTGGAAAAAAAAATCTTGAATTTTTATTTGATCCTAAAAAAATATAAAAAAAATACACTCGGTAATTTCAAATAGCCAAAAGTGTGAATATTTTTACTGGTAACAGTTTCAAATATCATCTGTTATCATCAATTCAAAACTTCTTATTATATTCAGCGATAAAGCATGGCGTACCCACCAATTTCAAAATAGCCCCAATGAAGCGATATTTGGAACAGCATGATAAAAAATAAGAAACAAATATGTCTAGAAGATAGAGGTATCTTAGGTAAACGATTATGTGGGTCTAAACGGGATGTATCCATTAAAAGTACTAAATGTGTGGTCACCTTAGCTAAATCGAAGTTATTGTAACTTTTGTCGAAAATTTGTTCCAAATAGCCCCATCTTACGGTACATCATATTTTTACCCGCCGGCACGGGTTGAGGGTCTATGTTTGATACAAACACAACAGCAACAACAACAAGGCTAAAACTTATCAAAAAACTGATAACAATAACAGACAACGATAATTTGAGCAAAAACTTAGGTAACAACGCACAATTGGACACGAGGAACACATTCGACTTCAACGAACGAGAGACGATGCAAATGCATGACGATTAAAACAAATAACAACACAACCACAAAATAGAATGGCTCTTTATTGCCAAAATGCACCAACTGTTTCGTAGCTCTGTGATTTACTCCCACTCCCATGTTAATCAAATGATACCAGTGTCGTAAAATATTTTCATAATTGCTTCATCATTTAATAACTTTGTATTAACAATCAATTAAAATATATGAGATAGCAAGATACCATTGCTTTTTCCCATTCTATGGATATTGATTAGAAAATAAATCCTACCTCAGCTACTTTTCAAAATTTTAAAAAATATCAAAAAGTACCAGTTTAGCATCGTTTTTTTGATATGGCCTTACCTTTGTTTACCAAAAAAGACAAACAGCCATATTTTAGACGCAATTTAAATTTAATCAATGCTTAACTGTAGCACTGTCACTGTTTGCCATTACCAAGTGGTAAGAGATGGCAATATTTTAAGCACTGTTTATCTTTGACATATTTATGGCCCTAAGATTATATATATCATCATTATACATCCAGGGAAGAGAATCCATGTATAAATCTATAACGTAGACAGAGAAAACTACAAACTTTCTCTTCTTTCTCTTCTGCGATCTCTATTCATTGCTCTAAACGTAAATTCATTAGCGACGGCAGAAAGCACAGAATAATGAATACGTGTTTGCTTTTCTGTGGCAGAATGACATTCACGGGTGGGCTGGTTGGAGTTCTGTTGAAAGTAAATTAGAGACTAATGCCTGTGGCTGTGGCCAATCTGTGGCATGCTGGTGGCATCTAGTGGCATGAGGTGGCGGCTGTGGTCCACAGTCTGTGGAACAGAACGTGCGTTGCTTAAATTTTAAAGCAACTCCCAAATTCTCAACTTAGTGTCATCATATTCTAACAGAGGTCGCTTTAATTTCTCTTAACATTAGTTTGCCCTCTTGCCAGAAGATGACGCTAGCTGTACCATTTGACTACATTTCCGGAGCATTCACAGAGCAGCCAACACGCTTTTGCTTACGGGAGCATTCATACCTACCTATTTTATTTTCGGTGATGCGATAACGAACTTAGAAGTAGGTTAGCGCATCCTCGTATGAAGGGAAGGGTCGTGGGTTTAAATCCCACTCGGTGCTTAACTTTTTGGATCATACAACTCATACAAGATAAATTTGATATTTTCAAGCATAAAGAATACTATTAACCTACTAGCTACATTTTTTGCTGTAATTAATAATTGTTTACGTATTTATCTATTATTGGCCAAAAAGCATTTTCCGTCGTCCGGTCTACAAAAACTGTTTGCAAACAGACATTGAAGAAGTGATTTTTTTTTTATATTACTTTTTCTACTCTTTTAGCTTTTAGCTACTGCCTTACCTATCTACGTGAAAGTGTACCTAGTACCCAATAGTATCTAGTACTTATTTAGGTAGGTACCTAGCTACCTGCTTCTATATTAAAACTTTACTATAGCTAAGCTTGTTTACACGACCACTTATTTACTATTCATGCAGGTAGCGTAGCTACAGCTACAGAGCCGGCGTAGGGGGCGGCCACACTGCTGCTTTTCAATGGCTCGGGCTTGAAAATATGACAATGCTTTAGTGTACTTATGCCGATGTGAGCAAACCTTTAGCGGGCTCCGGGCTGCTAAAATGCCGTTTGAATTTAAATTTAGGCAGGTAGGTATAAAGAGTACTAGTAGCTTAAACTAGGTAGGACCTATATAAGACCAACACCTGCATAGGTAGGGGGGCGTCCACAAATTACGTGAGATATTTAAGGGGGGAGGGTGTCGAGTCAAATCTCATCCAATCTTACGTTGGAGAGAGGGGGGGTATCGGCAAATATCACGCAATATTTTTTCTGATTGAAACAAAAAAACTATAAGTACTTACCTACATACTAGTTTGGTCCCGTTTATTACACTTATAATTCTCAGCAATATTGATTACTTGTCTTAAGCCTCCGCTATACGCTGGTCTAAAAACAAAACACGACCGGAAAGTTGGAAAAATTTAAAATAAAGATGGCGTTGCCTGACCTGAGCTGTGAATTCATGTTTTTGATACCAACTATTACTTATTCTGTGCTTGGGTCTGACATTTGTCACGACATTACAATGTGTTGACTAGAATACGCTTCGTTAGACAAAAACACAGACAGATATTCAGTAAATAAATATAACCCAATTGTTATGTTAGCTGATTCCCGTCGCAGAGTTTCCATTGCATATTTTTCATCCAGGATTGGTGATAACAATGGCAAGCTGTGCGGTATTTTTTAAACTACCACGAACGCTACATTTTAAATCTAACTTATATAGTAGTGTAGTAGTAGTAGTCTAATTTATATAGTATAACAAGCAAATAGCCCCAGATTTAATAAAAGAAACCTTCCACCAAGAGAGATTTTCCTCATATTATGCAAAACCAGAGTGAGTTGCAAGTTCATAAATGTCGGTAGTCGGTGAATGAACACTTGTATTTTTTAAAGGTAAAAAACGGAACCCTTATAAATTCGTCATGTCTGTCTGTCTGTCCATCCGTATGTCACAGTCACTTTTTTTCAAAAAAATGAAATGAAATGAAAAGAAATAATTTATTTGCTTGAAGTATGGTACTTACAAAACTGTAAAAGCTATATGTACTGATGAAACTTGGTAAATAGATGTATTCTGTAAACCGCATTATGATTTTTATACTTAGAACTGACACTCAAAAAATATTTTTTCATAAAACTTATGAGTTTTCTTAACATTAAGTAAAAGATTATTAAACCAGTTAAGTATTTACGACAGAGATGCGTTAACGTCATCGTAATTAGCCTTCTATCTATCGACTTTAAAAATTAATGAGGTATCGTCAGCAAATAGTACTGTTTCACATAGTTTTTTAACCAAAAAAGGAAGGTCATTTACGTACACTAGAAACAAGAAAGGACCTAATATCGAACCTTGTGGCACCCCTATGTCAATAACTGACCCAAAAGATCTCTCACCGCCCACATCAACTTTAAGGATTCTATCAGTCAAGTACGATTGTAATAAGTCAATGGAGCGATTTAGAATACCGTAATGTTTAAGTTTAGATATTAAGAGGGTGACGGACGCAGCTCGCAACTTCAATTCGAGGCGCGGGCAAAAATTGCTCCGAATATAGCTATCTCTATTCATTTGATGCGGGCGCCACGGAATATATAATAGTAGTATACACACACAGGCACTCGTGTGACGCGCTACTTCTATACGTGAATCCAACCATAGTGCCGCGCTTGTGCGTGTGCGTCAGCCACTGATAACGATTTTTATGCATTGCCTAATTTCGTCAACGTTACTAACACCCGTTTTCACTAAACCTAGGCGACGCCTAAATCGGATGCCTAAATATTAACGGGCCGACGTACACAGCTCGCAACTTCAATTCGAGGCGTGAGCAAAAACTGCTCCGAATATAGCTATCTCTATTCATTTGATGCGGGCGCCACGGAATATATAATAGTAGTATACACACACAGGCGCTCGTGTGACGCGCTACTTCTATACGTGAATCCAACCATAGTGCCGCGCTTGTGCGTGTGCGTCAGCCACTGCTAACGATTTTTATGCATTGCCTAATTTCGTCAACGTTACTAAGCGTCAGATAGGCTAGTGGCTAGGGCGTGCGGATTCACACTGAGAGGACGAGGTGGGTGGGAGTTCAAATCTGGTCAAAGAGAGTTGACTTTTTGCACCCTACAATTTTATGTTTTTATTTTTTGTGGCTGCATTACCTGACTAACCCTCTAAGCTTATTGCTTGCTTGTTTCGCTTTTCTAGTATTCAATAAGCAAGGATTGGTCATGCTCTGAATGCAAGAATAAAGTGAAAAAAAAAACAACATTCCTGAACCGATAAAGAACCTTCAGAGTAGCTATTTACGCACTTAGAAAAGACACCAGGAAATTCTCTAACATGATACGAGTGAGTTTATTCATCAGGTAGGGTTTGTGCGGGTTCTGGACCAAATTGAAGAAGAGTAAAGAGAACCATTGACTCCGAGTTGAGTTGAGAGAGCCATTGACCCCGGCGCGGAGCGATGGAGTTGTGGTTGATGACGTTCCAGTAGAGGATGATGGGTGGGAGTCCGCTCAACATCAGGTGTGGTGTGGTTTGCTTGACCTCATTGGCCTAGTGGTTGGAGGGTGCGGGTTCAAAATCAGTGATAACGTTACAGTAATAGATGATGGGTGGGTATCCGCTCTACGTCAGGTGGGGTGTGGTTCGCCAGACCTCATCGGCCTAGCGGTTGGGGGGCGTGGGTTCAAAACCAGTCATGACGTTACAGTTGAAGATCATGGGTGGAGGTCCGCTCAACATCAGGTGGGGTGTGGTTCGCCAGACCTCATCGATCACACACACACAGCAATAAAAAACACGCAAAGCGGCTCACTTACCAAAGTACAGAAAGTCTAATAATGTGACTGCATTTAAAAATATACTTTATTCGTTGAGCAATTAGGTTGCTTTTATTCTGCTTATTTACATTCGCAAAACCAACGATTGCGAACATCGACCTACAATTACATGGAACTCAATTTTGATTGCATGAAGCAACTTCTAGTGAACGTTACAGAAATTTTTCCAAGTCTTTTTATCAATATTTCCACCAGACGTTGAGCAGTACTCTGTTTATTGAGCTCCAGTTATATAAAGAAAAACTATTTTGTTAAAGTATTTCTCAGTCTTTTTATCAATATTTCCACCGGACGTTGAGTGGTAGCAGTTTTTTGAGCTCAAAATAAATAAAGTTTTTTTTTTAATTTCTTAGTCGTTTTATCAATATTTCCACCTGACGTTGAGCTGTAGTTTATTTCTTGAGCTCCAGAAAAATAAAACAGAAATATGTTGTTCAAATTTTTACAAGTCTTTTTATCAATATTTCTACCTGACGTTGAGTGGTATCAGTTTTTTTAAGCCCCAGATAAATAAAGAATAAAAATATTTTGTAGCCATTTTTCTTAGTCCTTTTTTCAATATTATAACCTGACGTTGAGCGGTAGTCGGTTGTTTGAGATTCAGATAAATAAAGAAAAAAAATATTTTCCTGAAATTTTTCCAAGTCTTTTTATCAATATTTCCACCTGACGTTGAGTGGTAGCAGTTTTTTTAAGCCCCAGATAAATAAAGACTAAAAATATTTTGTGCCAATTTTTCTTAGTCCTTTCATCAATCTTTCCACCTGACGTTGAGCGGTAGTCGGTTTTTTGAGATCCAGATAAATAAAGAAAAAAAATATTTTGCTGAAATTTTTCCAAGTCTTTTTATCAATATTTCCACCAGACGTTGAGCGGTACTCTGTTTATTGAGCTCCAGTTATATAAAAAAAAAACTATTTTGTTCAAGTATTTCTCAGTCCTTTTATCAATATTTCCACCGGACGTTGAGTGGTAGCAGTTTTTAGGGTTCCGTAGCCAAATGGCAAAAACGGAACCCTTATAGATTCGTCATGTCTGTCTGTCTGTCTGTCTGTCCGGCCGTGTCACAGCCATTTTTCTTCGAAACCATAAAAGCTAGACTGATGAAACTTGGTGAGTAGATGTATTCTGTGAACCGCATTAAGGTTTTTACACAAAAATAGAAAAAAATCTATAAATTTTGGGGGTCCCCATACTTGAAACTGAAACTCAAAAAATTTTTTTTCATCAAACCCATATGTGTGGGGTATCTATGGATAGGTCTTTAAAAATTATGTTGAGGTTTCTAATATCGTTTTTTTCTAAAACTATAAATTTGGGGGTCCCCATACTTGAAACTGAAACTCAAAATATTTTTTTTCATCAAACCCATACGTGTGGGGTATCTATGGATAGGTCTTCAAAAATGATGTTGAGGTTTCTAATATCGTTTTTTTCTAAACTGAATAGTTTGCGCGAGAGACACTTCCAAAGTAGAAAAAAGTTGGTCCCCCCCCCTCTAACTTCTAAAATAAGAGAATGATAAATCCAAAAAAAATATATGTTGTACATTACTATGTAAACTTCCAACGATATTTAGTTTGAACGAGATCAAGTCAGTAGTTTTTTTTTATACGTCATAAATCGTAAACCGCAATTTACCTTTCGACGAACTACAAAAACCTTTATATTATGTTAATTGATGCTACGGAACCCTTCATGGGCGAGTCCGACTCGCACTTGGCTGCTTTGTTTGAACTACAAATAAATAAAGAAAAAAAATAATTTGTTGTAATTTTTCTTAGACCTTTTATCAATACTTCATATACAGGGTGGAATTTTGTAATGCCACCTGGAGGGAAAGTACTCTTAATACTCCAGATAGAAAATTTTACTCACAGGAAACATTCCTTTATTTTTGAATAGAAAGCAAACTGCATTCAAAGTTTTTCGAAAATTCTCTCACACCCGGGAATTGAACCGGCTAAAATCAGAAAAATTATACCTTGTACTTTTATTGCATCGATCGTTAGTCAATTATAAGGATGAAATCTCTCTAACAAACATGATAAATTAAATGAAAGAAAAACCAGGAAATCTTAAATTAATTTAATTATTTACAAAAAATGGATAACTAACTAGTTACTTGAAATTAGTTGCTTGAAATGGGCTCCATTCTCTTGGATACACAAATTTATTCTTTTAACGAATTCATTTCTTTAAAAGAATAAATTTATTCCTTTCAAAAAAAAAATTAATTTAAAAATTATTTTATTTTTAATTTTAGAAATTGCTTTCTATCCAAAAATAAAGGAATGTTTCCTTTGAGTAAAATTTTCTATCTGCAGTATTAAGAGTACTTTCCCTCCAGGTGGCATTACAAAATTCCACCCTGTATAGAAATTAATGGTTCATAATTTGTTTTAGTCGAAATGTTGGCTTTTTTCGAAATTTCGGCAGACTTTTTGACCTAGTGCTGCACCTTGATTTCGTTTACCCAACCTACAACCTACCTAGGTACTTAGTATTTCCCATCTTCACTTAGTACCCTTCCTAAACTAACAATTATCAAATATCTAAGCATTATGTTTTATGCCAGTGTAGGTATTTAACTAGTCCGAAGTCCGAGCGATTCACACACACAACCGAAGTGTCCCGTGTGCTTCAAGCGTTTCCACAACCCGCACCCCGCCACCCGCACCGTGCGTGCGCGATAGCAATAGTAGCCGTTCGAAAATGCCATGAATTTGATCGTGTTCCGTAATACCAAAAATGATGACTGAAAACTTTTTGTATTCTTTACATAGTATTGTTATTCTGTAACTAGACAATATAAACTAGGTTCCTTAACAAAAAACACGTAAGATATTGTTGTTTTTAGTACGAAACCAATAGGTAGAAAACTTGATAAGTTTAGCATAAAAATGTGCAAAATGCGATTGGTGTTTATTTCATTTTAGGTAAGTAATTTGAAATAAAAACTGTTGAGGAACCTAGATAAATACTATGCAAATACAATTATTACAATAATATAGTGTAAATCTGTCTAAATTAGAAATCATTTTGGTATTCCGTTTGTATGAAAATTTTCCATACGTCAGCCCCTTAACTAGTTTTTTCGTGTGCGCGAGCTGCAAGCAGCTCGCGTGTCGGTGTGCTACTCCCAGTTTTACATTACACTTGCACTTGTAAAACCCCAAAAAGTAGTAAAGAAAGTCCTAAGTAACCCTAAAAGTCGATCAGTGAATCAAGTTCCTCAGTGTAGTAAAACCCCAATCAAAGTCCTAAAGAACCCTAAAATTGTTTACATAATCAAGGTCCTAAGTGAAGTAAAATTCCAATTAAAGGCCTAAGGAACCCTAAAAGTTGTTTATTTTATCAAGTTCCTCAATGTAGTGAAACCCCAATCAAAGTCCTAAGGAACCCTAAAAATGTTAACATTATCAAGCTCCTAAGTGTAGTTGAAACTCCAATCAAAGTCCTAAGGAACCCTAAAAGTCGAACACTTAATCAAATTGCTCAATGTAGTAAAACCCCAATCAAAACCTTATACGGAACCCTAAATTGTACGTCAAGCCAAAACCCTTAACGGGTCGAAACCGCTGGAAGGAACCCAAACGTTGACTACCGGGTCGCGTGCATCGCGAGCTGCAAGCAGCTCGCGTCCTCAATGCGTTCCCACAGGGGCGGAACCCTAAACCAAGTGAAGATCCAATCAAACACCTTAAAAAACCTAAAATTCAATCTCCAATCATAGTCCTCAGTCGAATGAACCGTTTGAACGACCTTAATCGGACGATTTTTGCAAAACCGGAAGTGGCACAGCCGCCATTTTGAATTTTGAACTCAGTCTAGTGAACATTTTTTCACACCCCTAAGACACCCTAAATTTCAGTAGGAGGGGGTTCTAAATTTCAGTAGGGTGGGCGTGGTCGCGTGGCGGCTCGCTTCGCTCGCCGCAACGTTCCCCCCGGGTTCAGGAGGAGGGGGTTCTGGGGGCTTGAGGGGGGGGTCACAGCACGGCTCGCTTCGCTCGCCGCGACGCTCCCCCCGGGTTCAGGAGGAGGGGGTTCTGGGGGGCTTAGGGGGGGGGGGGGGGGGGGGTCACAGCACGGCTCGCTTTGCTCGCCGCACTGTTCCCCATTCGCTCGCCGCAATGCTCCACTCGAAAAAAAGGGTCAAAAATAATAAAGGGGTCTAGAGGGGGGAGGGGGGCAAAATTTATTTTGCTTTCAAAATAATCTCACCTTCCCTACATGACCCAAATAAAAGTCTTGCAAGTCACTCCGCTTGGAAGATACGAAAGGGGGGGGTGAAAAAAGGGGCAAGAGGGGGGTGTTTTTTTTGTTTTTTCAATTCAGGAAGAACCCTCTATACGAAACCCTAATCGAAAACCCCCTATCTCGACGGCATCCGGTAGCACTCACAAAAGGGGGGGTCCTGGGGGGCAAGGGGGGCAATTTTTTTTGTACAATAATATTCTTATCTTTTTTCTTCTATTTCGTCTTCTCCCTTTTAATCTTTTTTTTTCTGAAAAGTAATATTTCATCAAAATCGGCTAAGCCGTTTTGTTTTATTGTTTGTTACTGCATACCTT
This sequence comes from Thera britannica, assembly GCA_939531255.2. Classification (NCBI taxonomy): domain Eukaryota; kingdom Metazoa; phylum Arthropoda; class Insecta; order Lepidoptera; family Geometridae; genus Thera; species Thera britannica. Next base: position 5,837,211 of record OW618044.2, read on the forward strand.
CGTCATTTAATTTTATGATCCAATTTAGTAATTTTTTCTTTTATCTAAAAGGTTATACTTCCAGATCTGTATGTAAATCTAGTAAGTATAACTTAGTGCATAGAATTAATGCCTATGGAAATAAATAATAATAATAATAATAATAATGCTGGACAATTCACACAACATTATCTAGCCCCAAGCTAAGCAAAGCTTGTGTTATGGGTGCTAGATAACTGATATACATAATACAATACATTACATGCATAGATAATTTTCATTTCAATTCATAAATGAATTGAAATGGAAATTATTTATGGGTGGCTTTAAGCTTTGCACTCATTTAGGCCTTCGGTGCTCATTGCGGTGGAGATCAGTGAAGCATTGTGAAATAACACTGTCTATTCGACTTATATTATTGTATTTTATCGGCATTTAAAAATATTAGGTATACCAAAGAGGTTCGACAACCCCAACTGACTCTTCAAAGTTCTGTCAAACGCAAAATCTTGGGAAACTCCTTGCTGCGTGTATAGAAATAGGCACATGTATTTTGGTATTTGGGTATTTGAGCGCACCGTGCATGAAGCCTTTGACAGAAAGTTCCAGAATTCGGGACATTACAGGCACCTCCAGATTTAAAAGACGGCAATCAAAAATACTCAAAACCCATGATATTATTGTTATGACTGGGCTCTCAGCTCATTTATTAGTAGCTCTGCCTTCTGCGCCATAGGTCGTGGGTTCGATCCCCACCGAGAACAAATATTTGTGTGGTGATCATAGATATTTGTTCTCCATCTGGATGTTATATTGTTTTCCAAGTACCTATGTATTTACAAACAAAATGTATTTAAGTATTACATCAGCTATCTGGTTCCCATAATACTAACTTTGCTTAGTTTAGGGCTAGATAGTGTAGTGTAGATTGTCCATAATATATATATATATATATATATATATACTTCCTTTTCATTGTAATGGGCTCCCAAACTCTTTGCAAAATCGACACTATTTTTATAAAGGCCTAAAATCGGCTACTAGTTTTTGAGTCTTCTTCTTGTCATGTCAATAGAAAATTAAAGCTGGTGTGGTGGATTATGAATGTGCCTCAAAAGTTTTGCTACTTCACGTTGGTTTCATTTATTGTTTTCCTTCACCGTTAGAGTGTACTGACATAGTGCACATAGGTTTTTTGGCAGATAAACTAATTTGTGCATGACGGGGTTTGAACACACGCCTTTAGAATCAAAAAGCGGGTCGCTACGACAATATAACCGGTGCTAAGCAACCAGAGCGCCCCTCCACCTAATGGACCGATGACATTCTAAAGATCGTGGGAAATCGGCAAATTGTTTTTTCATGGAAATGTATAAAGGAGGTCTATATCTAGCAGTGGACTTCTACTTACTGATGATGATGACGGAAAGCACTGGGTAGATAGGAAGATAGCTACTTATGCAACTACAAAAAAAGCAGCCAAGTGCGAGTCGGACTCGCCCATGAAGGGTTCCGTAGCACGACGAACTACAAAAACCTTTAATTATGTTACTTGATGTAACATAATAAGGTTCTTGTAGTTCGTCGAAAGGTAAATTGCGGTTTACGGTTTATGACGTATAAAAAAAAAACTACTGACTAGATTTCGTTCAAACCAAAAATCGTTGGAAGTTTGCATAGTAATGTACAACATATATTTTTTTTAGTTTTATCATTCTCTTACTTTAGAAGTTAGAGGGGGGGGGACCAACTTTTTTCCACTTTGGAAGTGTCTCTCGCGCAAACTATTCAGTTTAGAAAAAAACGATATTAGAAACCTCTACATCATTTTTGAAGACCTATTCATAGATACCCCACACGTATGGGTTCGATGAAAAAAATTTTTTTGAGTTTCAGTTTCAAGTATGGGGACCCACGAAATTTATAGTTTTATTTTTATTTTTATGTAAAAAACTTAATGCGGTTCACAGAATACATCTACTCGCCAAGTTTCATCAGTCTAGCTCTTACGGTTTCGGAGAAAAATGGCTGTGACATACGGACGGACGGACAGACAGACAGACAGACAGACAGACAGACAGACAGACATGACGAATCTATAAGGGTTCCGTTTTTGCCATTTGGCTACGGAACCCTAAAAATGGAGGTATTTAACAAAAGCATTGCGCTTCGCTGGTCACGCACGATAGGAACGTGCCCTAAAATGTACTTGATAAGTTATATGCTACATAAAATATATACTTCTACAGGCTGATGATGATGTGAATACAGGTTATCGATCATAATGTACGATGAAGATGGTTTTATGTCATTTCGTTATACTGTGACAGTTTGTTTTATGTTACACTGTGGCAAATTTATAGTACCAGTAGTAGCTATGATTTAATCTAGGGTATATTTTACGTAGTCAGAGATGAAATGTCATGTCACGAAATTTGACATAGGTCCAACCTTCTTGGCCGCTCGGGCTGTACTGAGAAGTAAGTACAGAAACCTATCTATTTATATTTTTGAAAATTTTATTTTTTTATAAAAACTACGGCAACTAAGAAAAATGCAATAACATCAGGTTTTTACGTATTTATTAAGGTAAACGGGAACAAAACTTTCATTGCAATGGCTCTAACAGCAACGGAAAAAAACCATTTCAAATCCAAAAAAAATTGTGAGTTTTTGGCAAACTTTGCGTTCAATTTTATCGAACCCTGTGAGTTGAGGAGAATTTCTAGCCTAATCATAATTTTTTTACACCATTTAATTGTAATATTTTACAAAAAAAATAAATGGATTCGTCCATACAACGAAAAAAAATGCTACTTTACATTTTCGGTTTCACCTCATGTAGGCCCTCTAGTTGTAAATAAAAGCACGAAGCAATTTTTTTTTTCTTTTTACAATAACAATCCAACGCGTTTACGTAAGAAACCCACATTTTGAAAAATCTCACGTGAGATTGGGGGATGGGGGAGGGGGTTGAATAAAATCTCACGACATCTTACCATGGGGGGAGGGAGGGACAGAAAATTCGAAAAAACACCTCACTTAATTTATGGATTCCCCCTAGAGACTATGAAATGGCACAGGTACGTAACCTACCTTCTTATCTTTCCAACTACGTAACATGTACTTACTTATAGGTACTACGATGTACTCCATTACTACATATAAGTCTAGGGCAAAAGCAGTATCAGACCTACTATTCTCAGAACCGGTAATTTTCGACCGATACTGGACTCGGAACCAGTTATTCCCGGTACTATCAATACCTATGTTCGTTTATTGCCAGAAAATTAAATATAAAACTAAAACTAAACGCATAGGTAGTGCTTTCTATCAATACTTATAGACTTATGACGTATACTGGAGAACATCAACAACTGATCAATGACATATGTATCGAAATTAGGTACCCATATTTGCTTCGAGGAGAACCGGTATTGGAGCCTAATTCTCGGCTCTTCTCGGATCATTTTGCATTTTCTTTTATTGCTTTTTTCGAAGAGAGAATGGCAGATTTCCTTGAGTAATTCATCAACGACCTCATCGTAGAAGCCTCGACAGCTACGTTATACCTACGGAAATAACGTAGAAAAAGTGCGGGGTTGTGCAATGCCAATGTGTAGTTAAGGGACATTGAAAATCTCGGTCGGCCCGAGAATTAGGCTCCTGGTTAGGTTAGACTGACTTTGACTTTGTTCAAAATCAACGCAAATCGGTACTTTTGATACCGATAATTACCGGGAGCATGCCCTTATAAGTACCAACCTACAATAAGTGAACCAAAACGTTTATGTTTAATCTTAAATTTTGGAACTACCTTTTAGGAGGACGATGCGATGATGATGATGCTGAGCTAGCCAAGCAGCCCTTGGAGCGGCATTTTACTGTACCTACAGAAACATTATTGTTCCCCTCGGACCGAGACGTGAAATTCAGCTCAAGCAAAGAGTAGGTATAACCTACCTACACCTCGGAAGTTTATTGCGCTCAAATTGTATGCATTATTTATTTAATTTAAAAGCGAAGAAACTCCACTGCGATCATACCTGCCTAGCGGGGATGAGATGGGATTGCAAATTGTTGGAAAAAATAATGATATGAGTAGGTGATTACCCTATATAGGTATGTATGAATAGCTAGGAAATATTCAATCTTGAAGTTTATTAGGAAGTTGTCTTTGTTGCTGCTAATGTTGGAAGTTAACGGAATGTAGGTAGTTTTTTTGTTATCCTTTTAAAAATCTCTTATAAAGGTGAATCGAAATAAAACAATTATCACACTTTTCAACTTATTTTATTTATTATAATCCAAGTTACAACCACCATCTTTGTCTATGTTTCCCTCAATTCAAAGCTGAGTCGGGGCCTATTTGGCATAATTATGTTAATTACTGATAAATGTTGCGAACGTCTAAACCTATGTATAATTATTATGTCAAATCAATGTATTTTCTTTCTTTCTTTCTATCTTTTTCAATTACGAACCCCTGTTTTTTATAACCTTACATGCACCTAGTGCTAGAGTCCAACATCCGTATTCTACCAAATAATCCCACAGGCTCTATTTATTGCAAAGTAGCAAAGATTAGGAATAGTAATTATTAACTATAAGACCTTGTTCAATTGGAATATAATTATTATAATACACTTATTTGCCTTTTGATTTCATTTTCTACCGTTTTCGCGTCACGAACCGAGTTTTCACGACTTTCACTAGGTATATGAAAAAGAATCTGTAACTAGGTATATCTGCTTGTGAACGACTACCTACTCCTTTATGATTTATGGCTCCCAATTCTTTGTTTTATACCACGACAATCTCCAAAATTATCTAAACATATTCGAGACGTGGCCTGTAGGGCGTGGTATATCTAAAGCAGCTGTCACAACGTATATAGCTTTGTTTGAGCGTTTGAGCCGTTTGAGCGGCGTTCAAAATTCGCTGATCTGTTTTTTTTTATAATTTTTTTTTAATTTAATTAAAGGGCTTTTTCGCTTAGCGACCACACTCCCCTAGAATAAAACAACAATTAAAACTTAACTTAAATTTATCTAAATTTATACAATAATATGATATTTGTAAGCTGTTAGAATCAATAGGGCTCGTGAATACTCGTAGATAACGACGACTAAGGAAGAAGTTCATTCTTACTATCAAACTCTTCTCTTTTCTCAAAAACTATCCCTAGAAAATGGCGTGCTGTTTTCACCCCGCTGCGCTGGGCACAAATGCGAGATAAATTTTCATCATGACGACTAAAAAGAGAAATGGTTCTGGAAAATCAAAAGACGAAGTGTGGGACGCTCCCTCTTCCAATAGACCTACGACATTGTAATAATAGCGGGAAATCGGTGAATGGAAACGGCTCAAAATTGCTCGTCCAGGTTTATAAAAAAAAAATATTCTCTCTATGAATTGGATCTATGTCCAGCATACAGTTATTCACCGACGCTTATCAACCAATTTTTTGAAGCTTCGTGTGGATGGCGCTTAAAGCATAACCGCTGTGCCACTAAACACATATTTCGCATGGACATAAAACATGCAGGAGGCTTGCGATCTCGCTGTATTTCAAGTCGGTTTGTCATCTGGCCACTTCAGCACGTGGCCTGCCTGTTAACCACACATCTTCGAACAAGGATACAGAAACATGGGAAAAAGACCGTTTCAAAAATGGAACGATCGGGGCTAATAACAATGAATTTTTTTGCTGTCAAACAACTTCCCGCTTGCACTACAAAAACTGTTTTCAATGCTAATTGATAATATCATTTATGGGCAATTTAGAGCAACACTGAAATAAGTGTAGCCGGCTTTTAAATAACTCTTTATTCACGACAAACTATAATAAGTTGAAGAAAACTCTAGGATTAACAGTTATAATAATAATAAAACAACAAGGTTTTTCATTACAAAGAATAAGGCACAGTAGCGTAGCTATGCGCAAAAAATAATTTTTGTTACTAAAAGTTTTGTCGTGTGCGAAAACCAGATAAGCAAACTTTTAAGTAGGAAAATGTGCTAGGATCAAATTTTTTTTTACAAATCATCATCAGGTTTTGGAGAATAACATTGCAAAGTAATCAACAAAAAAATATCAACATTTTTGCCGGTATAATTGCAAAACTAACCACACTAAGTTCAGAGTCAAGTTAAAGTTTGATTCAAACGAATCAAAGTACTTTGTTTTTACACAGTTAATACCTACATTCTAAAGTTAGAATGATATAGTGAAATGAATTGTTTCCCATCAACGAGCTTACATTATGATTTGATAAGCTGACTCCATAAAGTGTCATGGCGGTCGACATCAGCTGGTCGAATCACAAACGCAGTCCCCAGTGGTTCAGCACAATCTCCGCACAACATGACTATTATTATAAATTCATCGGATCGCTGACCGGCAAAACGAAATTACACGTAACAAACCCACAAAATTAACAATGAAAATAATGTAACGTCTATTAATTCCCCCGGCGCCGTATTAACAAGGGGTACCGCACGTATTAAAATGATAAATGATTGTAATAATCATTGTGCTTCACCATCGCACGGCGAGCCGCCAGCCCTCTCGATTCCATCTAAAAACTCACATTTTGCGTAACTCAAGCAGTTTCCTAGAGTTCTCGTTAATTTGGTCGATTTTACCCCAACTTTGGGTCTCTTCAGTGTGTTAACTTTAACAAATTACTGTGCCAATGTTAGCGGAGTTAAGTGACTGAGTTGGAAGAGAAGTGGAAAATAAGATGAATCGTTGTTTTGACCCCTTTTTATAAAAAAAAGTTGGGTTAATTTAGCAAGGCCTTATTATATATAGAGCAAAAGTGTCACGTAATGTTTAGTTTAGTCATGAGTTAGCAACGAGTTAGTGACGCTATTCTATCGAAATTTCGTCTATTTGTCAGTTTGTTACGTAGGTATTCACGGCTAATCCATTTTTTTTGTACGGTTTAGGAAAATTCGCTGTCATAGTAGTTTGCGATTATTCATAACCATATTCAGTAATTAACCTTTCCAAAATCAAATCATGTTATGTGCGAGCGAAATAGCGACCGCGCTGTTCTCAAAACAAAGACAGTGTATATTTGGTAGAGTTTGGGTCTCCGAATGTAGCTTCTACGGCGTAGATCTTGCGTAGATAGAGTCTACGCCGTAGATGAATAAATTACGTGTTGTACGGCGGCGTAGCACTCTAGTACTTATTGTCATAAGAAGAATGTACGATTTATGTAGCTAGCTACATTAACCTCTACTGAGTAAAGGATTGACCACACCACTGCGGCAAACTGCGAACTGCGATGGCGAACAAACCTCATCTGATTACTTTCTGTAGTAAGTTGTCTGTTCGCACAAGGTTTGTACGATCTTCGCAGTTTGCCGCAGTTTGCAGTTTGCGCCATCCCTTAATGGACATTGCTATGATTCCGATTGGAAGGAAGGCACGGTATACATATACATATATTAGACATCTTGATTTTAACTGCATCGCCGTGAATTCACTGGACCCTCAGCTCAGTTTGTTAGCTCTGCCTTCTACGCCTTAGGTCATGGGTTCGATCCCTACACCCAAGAACTACAACACTGAAAAGAATCCTGAGTGCAGCGAGGAGGTAGCCCAAGATGAAGGTGCCTTTATCCCCGAGGAGAATACTCTACTTTTCACACCGTCTACGAGACAAAAAAAGCAATAGTGCTCTTGCTAAAATTACAAAGAATTATTAGACCTAGGTATTTAAAACAATATTTAGTGCAGATCTTAATGATGAATGCATGTAATTAGTATTATTGTGTGTGTGTAGTATACTCGTATGCGTAATGCTCGTATGCGATTTGTAGGTACTTTGTGTTCCAAATTTAAATCACATTTTATGTCTGGCATAATGAAATTCAGTACAATATTAATGCCCTCGGGTTTTAACTGACTTACTTTAGGTTAAGTTTGCATCACATATAATTTGACATTGTCGAGCAAACAACAAATCTCGTACTTCTTCTACTTCTTATCGTGTCACTGAGTCTTTCGAACCAAGTGTGGTGAAAGGGTTTTAAGTGCACCTCAAAGAGGCTCCTTTCGTGCACCAATCTCGTACTAAATTTCACTCACCATCAACATTTCCGCCTGTGAGTCACAAAATTAACCCAGCAGCTTTAATTCGATAGCTAGTCTAATATTAATAAGTGATCTCGTTGAAACAGTTTTTGGTACGTTTTTGATTGCTGCTCCGTCCCAATGATAATTACTTTTGGGAAAGGGTTGCGAGTTGGCACTATACAGGGTGTTATGAGACCTTTGTTTGGCTACATCCCTAATGAATCTATGTAGGTGGGAATTTACAATTTTGTAGGTGATCGCATATAATGATGTGTTATTAAGCAGTAGGACTGTTTTTTTTATTTAATTGTTTTTAAACGACTGTATAAATTCTTAACACAGAACTGCGCTCACAAACACAAATCGCAGATTTAGCTTCGAAAGCCGCCAAGCTGTAGTGGTACTGGGCTAGTCATGACCGCCGTATGCCAGGTGAGCTGTGGGCAAAGATAGCCACCGATTGGCATCCTGACCCAGCAGAAGGCGATTCGGCAGAACAAAACAGAGATGGTTTCCTGACGGACTGGACAAGCATGGCCAAGGATTGCGATGTCTTCAGGGAATGGCGGGAGATCAGCCCATCAGTGGGAACTGGAGGGAACCTATCAATAATAAATAAACAGTTCGTGATTAGGAATAAAATGAGACTCTTAAGGCATACTTATCGATCTTCTAATAGCCACAAGCCATGTTTTCTTAGGTTGTGCATGATTTCGGATATTTGGGTTAGCTACGACACCCTGTACACCGACTCAACTGTTATTGTTATTGTGATTAAGGGCCCAACTTAAGCAAGCAGTGACAGTATCCTGGCGTAGGTACATTAATAATGCACTGTCTTATAAGTTGGCAGTAACTCGCTAACGTGGTTACGTAACTTCGAAACGGTGAAACTTTCTTTATTGCTCAGGTGAGAGGCACTATGGTTTTTAACTAACTTGCGCAAATGACAGTGTTGTTGTTTGTAGAGAAAGTTATTTTAGGTGTGTTATTATGTGCCAACGGCTTTGTTCGCGTCTTCAACGTGACCTCCTATTTGCTAGAGTTTCAATGGCTTTGTAGTTCAGGTAAAATTGGTTAGCCTGATTGGACCAGATATTACCCGAGAGGTGTATTTTCGAGGATTGTTTTTACGCATTACAGGAAAGCAAATCCACACTGTGCGTTCGTGATATTTGTCGGGCATTTTCAGGGAGCTTATTTAATGAAAAAATCTACGAATTTTCTTTAATATACTAAACAAACAATTTGTTTCTATAATAAGATACATTACAGTGAATTATAATATTAAATTAGGGTACCGCGGAATCGCCAGCGGGTTCCGGCCCCCACTAGAGCCGTCTAATCGCCGTCCTATGGTCCCTATAAAATCACATTAGGGCGACTGTGTGCGCCCGAAGTCTTTGCAAAACGTATGCAAAGAGCTACTAGATGTGCCCAAAATATGTAAAAAATGATGACTTTTTCATAACTTGTGGCCACTTTCCCAGTCAGGATCGGTAATTTAACAGTGTATTTATTGGAATGATACTAGATTTTGGCAATAAAATTGTATTTTTAACTACTGACAGGTACAGAAAGGTAATCATTTTAAAAACTTGTGCATATATCCGTGTCATTGTAAATCAAAATCGGAAAAACTGGTTTTAGATTATTTTTTTTAAGGTGATTTGAACGATAAAGTGCTGAGATTTTATAAAAATCGGTTTAACCATCTTCAGTTTTTTGGGGGGATTTAGCATTTAAAATTTAAAAATTTTATCAGAAAAAATTACGGTGTATGAAACATTAACTGTATAGCATCAGAGGGCTTAGTTAAGTTATTTTTCAATAGTCAGTCATTAACGCTAGGAGAAAGTCTAGGCTATTTTCATTACAGTCGCTTACGCAAAGAGCGTTAGACGACTTGGCTTAGGCTTAACAGATTGGCTATGCTATAAAAAATGGTGATTCTTCAATTCAAGTTAAGTTATTTAGAAAATAATAACGGGAAACCGTAAGAAAGCTCTCTTCTGAGTCGTTACACTCTTGACAGAGTGGTCGTGGTCGTCATGACGGAGCAGTGGCTCGCTTAACAATTTTCCGCCACTCATCCCGCACCGCTGCTCTTCTGGTGCATTCGTTAAGAAAAAAAAGCTGAAAGCTTCGAAGTTGTTCTGAAGTTGTTCGGTAAGAAAGCTGGGAAGTGTTTAAAAGTTAACTGGTAAATATGAGCATAATATGCCACATCCAGTTTCTTGTCTCCGCGCAAACCGCCTTCTGCTCACGTTTTCGTAGATTAAAAATGTAATTAATTTTTTATTGCGTTCTCTATTGGCTCGAGTTGTTGTTTTTTAACCTTCAAACGCCACCCCCGGGTAGCTCCTTGGATTATAAAGTTTACTCTCGCCAGAGGAGCCAATTAGCTGTGGATGTATGCGAGAATAATATTCTTCATTCTTTACTGAAGGACGCCGGAGTGTGCATTCTGTGAACAAAAATGCTTCCGAAACGCGTGGTTTATCTAACTTTATTCTGTTATATTTGTTTTTTATTTCTGACCATATACAAATAACACACAGACCATAATTTAGAGAGAAGGTAAGTAGGTACATACAAAACTAAACACAAAATAAGAAATGATTCTCGTTAATTTGTACCGCTGACTGCTGGAAAAAATTCTATGTTTGTTAAGTTTTATTTTCCCTTTGCATACGTACTTTAGTAAGACTTATCTTTTATTGCTTTCAAGATTTTTATATTTAAATAAAACTGTATAATAGTAGCTGTAGGCTTATAACGACACATCTGATTTTTATAATGTCGACGAATAACTCTTCGGGACTGTTCGGCACTAATGCGACCGTGGCTTGACTTTTGGGACATTATAAAAATCTTTGTTATTTTTTTATGTGTAGTAAACACTACAATAAAAGACACATTGGATATCTCAAAATTGCATCAAATACCTAGTGATATTTAGCAAACAACTAACATTTTATTATACTCACTGAAAATACTAGAAACGGCCTCTACGAGCGTCGTGGTGCTACGAACAGCTACGCGTCCGCTACGAAACATTATCTGAAAAACCCTGCCTAAAGTGAAAATGTATGCCAGGTTTTTTAACCAGATTTCAGTTCGCTAACAAACGTGTTCTTCCGATTAAATCACCGTAACATTTGCAGATTCAAATTAACATAGTGATTTACATGAACAACGTATGCAAAACCTCTCTGTGCGAACGACGGAAAATATGACAAATTAGCACAAGATTTACATGCCGACCGGGACAGAGGGTGCCCTGGTATTTATAATTACACTTTCATAAATAAGGTAGGCGTGCAAATTATGTACAACAAATGAATAACAAATACGTATAGAAACTGTGTTCAAGTAGAGATCTATGGTGATTTTTACCGTCCGAAATCGTACCGAATAAAAAAAGAGTATTTTTTATTTATTTATTGACAGGGATACAAATACGCATACACACAAAGGTATACAAGATCATGTACTGTAAAATAATAACTTACAGTGGGTGGGATTTGTGGTAGATTCTTTGGCCTCACTGGACTGAAGAACGTCAAATTATATTCGTGCGTATATATTTGATTATCACCATGTTTGGCTCTGTAATGGCCAGTGCACATTTAGGCGACGGCGATCGCGATCAGTTTAAATTCTGTCAAATATGCTATCGCCTAGATGTACGCAGGCCTTAAGCAATGACGAGCCATGCCGAGAAACTATGAAACTAAAATTGCTGATGTAGTTCTATATATGGGACTCTCGTCACTCATTGATGGTGTTTCAAACTGGGACGCAAAATTAACTGTTAAGTGAGTGGCCCTGTCGTATAAGGAGGTAAAGGAGGTTGCCCTCTAAAAGAAATACCTGGAGAAAAATGCATACATTACGGCGACAAGAGCGTTGCTCTTAAAAAAGAAGAAGAGTGGCCCAACCTATCCAGTCTACTTAGAGAAACCTTCTTCGGGATCAGTACACGACTTCTGTCAATTCAACAAGTTTTAATTTAAAAGAAATTCGCACCCCATCGTCTTCTGCTTAAAACTATAAAACATCACGTCAGTGCCTAAGGGCATAACCCTGTAAGCAGCATCCAAACGTCATAGGATTGCACCAAACATAATCAGATCAGGGTAGCTTCAACTAAAAATTGAATTAGGGGACTTGACCCATTGGGCATTAGAACTTCGAACCTTGTTTTGAACTTCGAACATGAACTTTGTGCTACTTAGAATAAGGTCGCAAGTAGGTTGGAAATGTTACCAGAAACGATTCATTCGATTGTAAACTTTATAGCGTAAGTGATAGAATTGAGCGTGGATTGTCAGTGAATGTTCACCGAAGGGTGACCAGCAACATCGATAGTTATTTGTGCCTAATAGCAAAAAACCAACAGATGCAGGCATTTCACGGGTATAATAATGTACTTAGCTGGATTTTTATTTGTTTGCTTTGATCTGGCCGACGGATTAAGGCGGGGTAGCTACTGGTAGTTTTTTGGGATCGGCAACAGTTCCCAACATTTTTATTAATAATTGAAAAAGAGCGTGGTTCTGTGTATTTTGAAAAATAACCCTCAAAAGTATATTGCTTGAAATTTACGAGTGAGAAAGTGAAATATCTCGAATGCTAAGTTTTAATAATCTGTGAAATGTGTGTGTTAATATTTTTTCCATACAACAAATATTTTGACTTAGTATAATTATATGGATCATGCAGCTGTTAAAATAAAATTAATCCGTACTTTTTTTTTTTCTAACCTGCATTGTCCCACTTCTGGGCAAAGGTCTCCCAAAATATAATAATATATCCATATTTACCTAAGTTTATTTTATTTTTAAAGATGTTATTGCAAGCATCTAAAAACAGCAAGTTCTTAAAAAAGTAGGTACACTTTCCTTGGCCGAATCGATACACCCCGATCGTAAAGGTGTTCGCTACTTTATAAGTGTTTGCTACAGTTGGCTTAGGTGTCTGTCCGTCGCACTTGTCCGTAATGTGACGTAATGGATTTTATATAGATAATCTGTGGAGTAAAGTAGGGTGGCTTGTGATTCCAATCTTTCGAATAGAATTGTGATTCCAATTCGATCTTTTGAATTTGAATCTCACTTTAAAAGTTTTTGTGTGACGTTGATTTTAGTAACTACTTCTCTATACAGGGTGTCCCATAAGTCAACGTCCAGCCGAAAACGGGTGATGCGCCAAGTCATGACAGTTATCAGAAAAATATAAAAAAAAATATTTGCTAAGTAACTTTCGAGTTATGAGTATTTAAAAAAAACAGGAAAAACTGACACCCTGTGATGATCTTTTAAGTCCTGTGACTACAAATATTAACTTTTCATTAAACTTTTTTCTGCAACGTAAGCATGAATAACCCTTCTGTAAATTACAATTCAAAATTAAGCCATAACTGCCTCAGTTTTCAATGAAATCGTGGAGTTTTGGCCAACGTTTCATTTCAGATAATTACATCACCCAACTTTAACCGTCTGTACCGCAAAAAAAATGTACTACACTATCATGGCATGTAACTTTAAAAATTGGCGCATTTATCCAGGATTCCAAAATGGTATAATACTTGCTAGAGTACTTCTTAGTTTTGGAAATAAAAAATGTTTTTTCAACTAAACCGGATTTCCAATCAATTTTATTTCAATAGATAAAATATTTTGTACCCTTTAAATGACGGACTTAAAATGCCTACGCTGTGTTTTTAGGTGACTCACAATTCACAGGTACAAGTAAATACCATTTCGACAATGCAAGTAAACAGATAGATCCACCATCTTGTCGAAAGAGTAATAACCATGGGTTTTCAAGTAATTTGTTAGTTTTAGGTAAAAGTTTGAAATAAAATTCAATCATAAGATTACTTCAATCGTGATTTCAATCTAAAGTTTGCCTTCGCCCGTCGCCGGTCTTATTACATGGTTTTTGACGTGATAACGTCTTATAATTCGATGGAGCCGGCTGCTCGTACGAAAAAACATGACTCATGCGGCGTTACCTCGCTCTGAGGCGTTCCATTTAATACTAGAAGTGCAAGTGAGAGCGCGGAGCGAGCGACAAAGAGGCACAATCGGCCTCCACGTTCGGCAGCGTTCGACATCGGTCTCTCTCCTACTTGAGTGAGCGATGCGTCCGCGTGGACAGCTGTATGACGTTGTCACGTTCAACTGTCTTCTGTTAACTGACTTTACGGACAGCAGATTTTTTTAAGGAAATGTAGAGCTTGCATTACTGCTGAAGGCTAACAGTTTGAACATTTGCTGTAAATCCTTGATGTAGTTAAATTAAAATCACGATTGAAGAAATCCTATGATTGAATTTTATTTCAAACTTTTACCTAAAACTAACAAATTACTTGAAAACCCATGGTTATTACTCTTTCGACAAGATGGTGGGTCTATCTGTTTACTTGCATTGTCGAAATGGTATTTACTTGTACCTGTGAATTGTGAGTCACTTAAAAACACAGAGTAGGCATTTTAAGTCCATCATTTAAAGGGTACAAACATTTATCTATTGAAATAAAATTGATTGGAAATCCGGTTTAGTTGAAAAAACATTTTTTATTTCCAAAACTAAGAAGTACTCTAGCAAATATTATACCATTTTGGAATCCTGGATAAATGCGCCAATTTTTAAAGTTACATGCTATGATAGTGTAGTACATTTTTTTTGCGGTACAGACGGTTAAAGTTGGGTGATGTAATTATCTGAAATGAAACGTTGGCCAAAACTCCACGATTTCATTGAAAACTGAGGCAGTTATGGCTTAATTTTGAATTGTAATTTACAGAAGGGTTATTCATGCTTACGTTGCAGAAAAAAGTTTAATGAAAAGTTAATATTTGTAGTCACAGGACTTAAAAGATCATCACAGGGTGTCAGTTTTTCCTGTTTTTTTTAAATACTCATAACTCGAAAGTTACTTAGCAAATATTTTTTTTTATATTTTTCTGATAACTGTCATGACTTGGCGCATCACCCGTTTTCGGCTGGACGTTGACTTATGGGACACCCTGTATATTGTAAAAGAAAGTCGTGTTAGTTACTCCACTTATAACTCAAGAACGGCTGAACCGATTTGGCTGAAAATTGGTTGGGAGGTAGCTTAGAACCAGGAGAAGGACATAGGATACTTTTTATCCCGAAAAAGTAACGGGAACGGGGTGTTACGGGAACGGGCGAGCGAAGCCGCGGGCGGCCACTAGTTTTTTATAAAAAAGTAGGTCCACTACTCATAGTTAGTTTGACAGCTTTCACAGCTCACTTGGTAGGAGCTCTGCCAACGAAAATATATATCCGTGATCATGGTGCATGCAACTGTGCCGCAATATCGGAAGTCAACTCAGAAAAATTTAATCATGGTAAATATCCCGTTCGTTTCATAAAAATAGTGAATATATATAGTTGATGTTCTGCTCTGGAAGGCGTGGGTTCAATCCCCACTGAGAACAAATATTTGTGTGCTGAGCACAGATGTTTGTTCTCCGTCTGAATTTTATGCTCAGGTATGTAGATATGTATTTACGTCAACGTGCATAAAAAAACCACCATCATTTTTGTTAGACATCAAACCAAATTATCACAAATTAAACAAGTCATAGAATAGTATTATATCATCTATTTAGTTCGAGAACAGTCAAAGGAAACAATAATGATTTAAGGGGATCAGTCCCTCTTCATCTGATCTCGGTGTAACGAGGTATAATACAACATAATCGATTATACGCCCCAGAACTTATTTTTATGCTTAGTGACAACCCTATTCCACATACGTAGAAATAATCAAACGCCTTCACGCCATAGAGATAGAGTTCATTATTGAGTAATGTTTGTTGTTACAGGAAGAACCATGAAAGTGAGTTCTGCGCTATGGTTTGCTGGGCCATTTGTTGGTCACATAGAGTCGGTTAAACTTGGATTGGGTTTCTGAAGTGAGTTTTTTTTAATTTCTGAGGATTTTTTTTATATGTTAGTATAACAACAACCTAAATATTTTTTGTACATCATAACATTTAAAAATCCCGTCACATTCGTAGCTATATGCCGATTATATAAATTACGATATAAGTTGGTAACGTCATAGAAATATATATTATAGCTGCGTGTGTGGTCACTTGAATATTTGTATAGAAAACACATAGTTATATGCCTTGCTATAGTTTATATCAATAAATATTATAACAAGCTACGTGTAAAGAGCTGACGGGCTTTACTTATTTTTGAGAAGTACAAACTTGACACAACAGGCTCTTTATAATAATAAACTTACCGCTGAACTTTCAAAAGTTCCTATCCATAAGTTCGTGGATCTAATAAATTCACTAAATTCATGGGCGTATTGTTGTAGGACTTGTCTAATTTTATTGTTATTTGAATTCCATTTGTCCGGTGCACCCCACTGCACCTTACGTATAGAATGCACTGTGTTCACTGTGCGCGACATGGGGTACTTTTGGCCCTTCATTTCTCATAGTTGACATTTATCGCTTGTTGATTACGATTGTCACTTGTTTTATTCGCTATGAGCGCAGAGTTGTGTGTTTTTAGAAAGGATACAAAATAGCGCTGCGCAGTTAAAACAAAACAACCGGGTTTTGGTTACAAAAAGGGCCACAATTAAAATGCTGACAATGTTCCCCAGGCAGAGTAATGCATGTGTTGATTAGAATTTATTTTATTTGTATGTTAGTCATGTTGTGTGACGTATATAAGCACATTTAATATGTCTAAAGAGAAATAAAGATTATGATTATTATTATAATAAAAACCACCAGAAGAACAGGCTAAGTTTCAAAAGTAGTTTATAGGTAGGTTCTAGAAATGTGCTTTGAAAGGAAATATTTTATTTCTTATTTCAATCATAGTTTCCAGTAATAAGTTCTATATAAAAATATTTTAATGAAAAATGATGCTATTAGTAAATGATAAACAATTGCGGCCTTCTGAAACAGTTACGAATTTCTATCGTCGAGTGCCCACACGGGCCAACTTAAATGCGTTTTAGCAAACTTTTTCTCAATATTGTGCAATCTATAAACCCATTTAATTCGTCAAATAGTTTATTCCTTATTTGCTGATTGTTTATAGCCCGTCTGACTATAGCTGCGTGTGCGGTTTAATATTTGTATAGAAAATAACTTAATATGCCTTGCTATAATTTATATTAATATACATTATTGCCAGTGTGTGACGGGCTTTAACCTAAACCAAGCGAGTCAAAACGTCACGTCTTCATTTTATTTGTCTAGAATGGAGTGCACTAGACGAATTGCATGCCTAAAGTTTGGATACCAGAATAATGCTTGCATGCTGGGAAATTGTTTGATCAAAAAAAGAAAAAAAGAAAAAAAAGTTGAGCTCGCATAGATAGTGTCTATGAGGTGTTCTTCGTTATTCTGTGTAGTTATTTAGGCCAAGGAAGCCATAATGGTGAGAGTCTTAGACCAATGCACCTTCATCAGATATTTACAGAAAAAACAAGTTAATTAATTAAAAATCTTTCCAGCATGCCTTATGTACGCCATAATTTGTCGTTTTTTGTAGCCTATAAAGCGTTATAGGCTACAAAAAACGACAAATTGAAAAAATACCATTATTTTTGTTACAGAACACATTAACGAAGAAAAAGTTAAGATCAACTTTTAGTGGACACAGCAAACTCTCAAGATAATATCCCCTAAACAAGAAGGTTTGCACATCATCACAATTTATTGTCCAAACTTTTCATCTCGCCCCTAATTTCAGAAAAAAAAACACTTTAGAGTAATCGCGTGGGCTTGGCGGGTGAACTCGGGCCTGTCAACAATTTTATTCACTCTGGCGACTCCCCAGAATGGCGTCATAAAGCGACGTAATGGAGGAAACAGGCTCTAACGATACACCGAGATACTCCAGCCAAGCCGAGCTTAATCTTTTAAATAAAATATCAAGAAGAAATCACTGGGAGCCGGGCGCGCGCTCGACTTTATAGCGTGTAGATTGGACATATTTACGTCTGCCTCTGCCATCTGCCAGCCAGGATGAACTAGATGAACAGCTCAACTCAATTTGCTTTTCTTTTTTATGGCAGGTTTACAGATACCAAGAATACCCTCATCGGACTGAGCGTAAGTATAACAAAGAAACGAAAACGCTCAGTCGGCTGCACCGTGATGTCAAATATTCATGAGATGTAGGTAATACGTTTTTTTACAGTAATCTGAATATTTAAAAAAAAATGACAATTATTAAATTTAAAACATTTTCCACAATAAAATAAAGTTATCAAAGAGTTTTTATGTCATAACTCATGCGTGTAGCGCGTACCAACGTGGATCCTTTCCTTGGTAGTTCATGAGAAATTCATTTGGCTACCGAGCAATTCATTCCTAACATTTAGGTAAGACATGAATTATTCTTACGGTTTTTTCCACGACAAAAGCATAATTAAGCCCGGCGGATCAGCTTTCTATAGCATATTCCCTTTAGACTAGGCAAGCGGTGAATTTTAATGCGCACGAGTTTTACGTGAATTCTTGCGTAATAACTTGGTGTGGACCCACCTGATAACTTCACATATTAAATAAATCAATGTAAATTGGATTTCCTAGTAATTTTTACCGAGGGAGATATCGCGATTTGCAGTTTTATAGTCATGTATTATTATTTTTTTGTAGCCTGAGGTGCTACCATTAAAGGGCTCACTGAGTGCCTCTAATGGGTTAATGAAGCCAATTATTCTACAACCTCAGGAAATATCTAAAAAAACAAGTCCACAGACAGGGCGGGCGCGGCGGCTACGGTAGCGGAAAACCTCTAAAGGCGGAAATATGCATCTATCGGCGATGGATATATATTTCTGCCTTTTGGTGTAGAAATGAAAGGACCATGGGGTCCAAAGGCGAGGCTTTTTTCAGGAGTTCCAAGAAGCTGGTGGATGAGACTGGTGGCTAAAGAGCTGGCGCTGAAGTTCTTTCATTTTTTCTGGTAATATGTTATAGACATATTTTTTAAAGACTAAAATATCATTGTGCATTTTATATTTATAATGTTAAGAGTAGAAAATAATACACTACTCGAAGTAAAATTAAAAAACCAAGTTCCCTGTTTCAAAAATAAAAACAATTTGTTCACTGGAAATGATAATAAAAAAATCCGCATTCCCATAAACAATCGAAAGACCCCCGAAAATTAAACAATAAAGAAATACAAGATAAGTGCTCTTACCTTAAATTTCTTCCATTATGTAACCAGGCCCCTTGAACTCTCTGTCTGCTCTATTATAAGATACGTTCGGTTCAAGTCACGCTGGCCGGTTCTAGTAGGGTAAAAGCTTCAAAATTTGCCACGTGGCTTACACGCGCCTTCCATCCGCCTCCCTGGCCAAAGTTTACATCACAATTAATGTCAAGTCACTAATTGGTGATAGCGGTTTGACAGTTCGGTTCCGTTTGATTGAAACGTTCCTTCTAGTATTCCGTTATATTCAGTAGATCATAGTGGATTTGTAGTTCTGTATTCGTAGTAGTAGGTACCTACCAGCTGCTTACAGGAATAACAGTTAGGATAAATACACAGATTGATCAAACAAATATCTCGCAAACTAAATAACGACAGTGGCGAAACCAAACTCGCAAAATTTATTATGCACGAAATATTAGTATAAGCACAGATAAGATAATACTATACTAGTAGTATAAGTAAGCGGTTTAGTCCTTTATGATAATGAGTCTGAAAGAGTTCTATAAACGAAGAAGTCAATATTTTTTTCAAGAGGAAACTATACAACTTCTGCATCTTCACCATCCTCAATGGTGGTTTAAGTATTTTCGTTAAATGTGTAATGTCCTATTCTTGTGGTGTACAATTAAGTGTTATCTATCTATCTATATCTATCTATAGGTATCTTCTAGGTAATCGTACTACACCGTCGCAGGTGAGATTGCGGTCAAACGCAAGCCAATAGTAAAAAAATGGGCACGAGGTTCAGTAATAAGAAAAGAAATCGTTGAAGACAGTTTAGAAGGTGGGAGTATGATATTAAGACAGCAGCGGGAAATATATGGACGAGAACCACTACCGATAGAAAAGTATGGATAAAATGGAGGAGGCCTGTGCCATAATTGGGCAAACAGAATAAGTTGTCGAGGTCTAGATTTAATAGAATAATGTAAAAGTAACATAAAACTAATCAGAATAAAAGCTTGTGCTTAGCTTTTCGAAATATTTGGATCGCATCACGAGATCTCAGTTCGGGGCGAAATTGGAAAAAAAATATATTTTTAATTGACATTACACTACTACTTAACATTTCGTATTGATGTCAGATCTGTTTCTGACGACGACTGTACAATTTACGTCACGTGGTTTGTGGTCCGAGTCGCTGGAAGAAAAATATTAAAATTAAATCACTCCGGCGAGTGGGACTGCGGTCCGAGTACCTATCGGTCCGAGTCGACGGAAGCCTCTTTTGATTTCATATGATTGATAATCCTTTTGATGAGCCTAATTACATAGATGTTTTATATTTCAATGAAAAAAATTAATAACGTAAATAACGTTATCAATTTTTTTGGTTTTGTTCTATAATAAAATACTTTAAAGTAAATTATTTTTTTCAATATCCTAATTCCAATACACGAACCTATCAAATAGCACTTCGCGCAAATTGCATTATCCAGTTGTAATTGAATAAGCCGTTCCCAATCGAGCAGTAAAATGAGTGTACCCCCGCCACGTGACCAGTAATCATACAAATTGAGACGTGTGCAACTACCCTAACTTAAAAGGGAACATGTTAGCTGCAAGGTTCTTGTTTAGGGTCTATGCAGATGGTCTGCTTACAGTGCAATGCAAATGAAGGGTACAGTTTCGATTGCGCTTTTGGGTTCGTAGCGTTCTTCTTCTTGTCCTTATCCCACTTTATGTGGGGTCGGCACAACATTATTCTCTTATTCCATTCAGCTGTCATCTCTGTATTCTCTTCTTTCTTATCCATGTCATCTTTCACGCTGTTCATCTATCTTTTCTTTGGCTTACCTCTACCCAAATATCCATTTACATTCATACTCATCACTCTCCTAGTCACACGCATAACTTTTATCCCTCCTCATGAATGCTCGTACTACGCCAGCCCCTTGTTTTTCAATATTTCTGTCACCGGAGCTACTTTCAGACTTCTCTTGTTTATACTCTATTTCATATCTGTTCCAGTTCTACAGGTTTTAAAAGAAGTTCCCATATTTCATTATCATAAGGAATTCAACGAGGCCGTATTTGATATTCTGATTTGATCAATAATGCCACCATTTGTTTCAAAACCACTTAGGGCCGACATGTCTATTGACTGACTTGACTTGACCAAAAGCTATTTTATTTATGTAATATATCCTCACTCGACACTGGCAAAATTGATCCGAAATGAACAGATGCCATAATTAAGAAGAAGAAGACTTTGACATTGGCCAAACACCGAAACCTAAACACCGCGCACTTGCCCAAAGCGAATTTAAGGGGGTACGATTTCCATACAAACTTAATTTACACAACTATGGGCGAATAAAGTATTAATGTACACTGAATTAGCTGTAATAGGCTTTTACAGTGGTCCTTATTACCGGCCAGTTATATAAAGTTGGAGTGTCAGCCGTTGGTCGTGGCAGTCGGGGCTTCAGAAAAAGAACTAACAGACTTTTACGTCTATTTTGAAACAGTGATGTACAAAATTGACTCTATGCTAAAAGCTAGTTAGAAAGAATGACGAAAAAACTACTTTTTTGTTTTTTTATTAATATTTCTGTTATCCTACAGTTTTCTCCAACTTTATATAACTGGCCGGCTATACAGACCACTGTTAAATTCTATTACAGCTATTTCAGTGTACATTTATACTTTGTTTGCCCATAGTTGTGTAAATTCTGTTTGTATCGGAATTGAACAACCTTAAGTTTGGACCTTTTTCGAGGTACCCTAATATCAATTGACCAAAATCCCGAAAACAATCAAATTGAACTACGATATTCAATTCCGATACCGATAAAGTGACCGGAAATGTTGGTATTAATTAATGGGGGGTGATTTTCGACCATTTGTGACCGCGGCACGTGCCGGAACCGTGCCGTTCCGGATAACATCCGTTCCGGAACTCTGCTTCCAATGACCGTTGACAGTGTGTACGAAGACGGGTATTTTTTCAATCTACCTGTAATAGTATGCAGTTTTATTGCTGTTAAATGATTTATAGGAGAAGTCCGAACTAACAAACAGACAACTGAGGGGTCAAAATTACACAACATAATAGACGCGACCTTTTTTTATGTAAAACTAGCGGCCGCCCGTGGCTTCGCTCGCCTCGTTCCCGTTACTTTTTACAGATAAAAAGTATCCTATGTCTGTTATCTATTCAGTATATAGTTTTTAAGTGAAAGAGTAACAAACATCCACCCATCCGTCTATACTTACAAAATTTCGCGTTTATAATATTTATAGGAGGTTTTTTGAATACATAAACTGTATCCAAAGTCCTCGACCAGATTTTCTGTTCTATATAATATTTCTGGCTTGCACAGATTTTCATAAAATTTAGTCTAGGTATTACTAACGTGCCGTTGAAAATAATTGCATACGAATAGAAATTCAGACAGCTTTTCGTTATTTCAGTATCATGAACGATCGAGAAATATTCATATTAGGCGGCGCAGATATGGATGAGATACTTTTAGGCTGCGCTCACTTTGGATCCGTTTTCGTACGAATGGAATTCGTACGAAAACGTACGAACACGTACGAACATTCCTGACCTTTTGAGTACTATGAAAGCGCTCACACTGCGCGCGAGTTAGTCGTACGTATCAAAAATCTAAATGTTTTTATTGAAAAAAAATACAGGTACTCTTACTCTTCTTTTAAGTTGTTAAACCTGTATTAGAAGAGAGCCCCTCTTTTCTGTGGACGTATGTACGCAGTGTGAGCGCTTTCATAGTACTCAGAAGGTCGGGAATGTTCGTACATGTTCGTACGTTTCATTCGTTAGAAAACAGATCCAAAGTGAGCGCAGCCTTATAGTAATTCGTTGACGCAACAAGCATATGGCTCACCTGATCTTATATGGCAACCACCACCCAGACCGCTAGTCTTCCGTCTTTCTTAAGATGGTAGGGTTCGCTATTTCAAATCTCCAGAAGCAAGAGCTTAGAGAAGCAGAAGCTTCTAGCTTACAAGCACTAACTTCCCATTAAAATAAATAAATAAATAATCTAGACAATCCACTCAACACTATCTAGCCCCAAACTAAGCAGAGCTTGACCAGTATAAAAAGTTATCATCTAAGTTTGACTTATTATAACATTTTGGACTATGTGTTTAAAATTTTCGGTAAGGCCGAGCGTAAAATAAATAACAAAATTTGATAAAATTATACAATAGCTAATTATGCAGATGTAATTGCGTTGAAACAAAACAGAGAAGAGTTGTAATTGAGCTTAGCGTTTGCTTTTAATACGGAGTTAATTATGATTATAATTGAGGATGCGAACCATATTCTACGTGGCATGGCTACAGAGCGGTACGGTGAGTAAAACAAATCAGGAGCAAATGCTCTTTACGTTAAAAAGGAACCTGAATTTTACTTGCCAGTACTGTCAAACAATGACAACGTCAGGAATCCAATTAGTATTAAGGCGGGTTTTCAAACAATTTTTTATCGCCCACCTGATGCGAAGTGGTAACTATCATTTGAATACAATATTTTCGTTTAAAACTTCGTTTTGAATAATTAGGTAATAACAAAGTCCATAGTTAGTGGCAGGTAAAAAATAAACATAGTAAACTAAAAAAAAGTAGAAACTATTGGGAAAGCGATTACCACTTGTGCTCATTTATATTACTCCATAAAGAGATTTGCACGTACTCTGCCCGCAAAGGATCTTGTTCTTGTGCATGGTTCTAAAAGATTTGAGGAGATATCCACCGTGCCTGCAGCGATATACATACTCCGTTCTAGATTATGGACCAAGAAACCAAACTGTAAGGTAATCTCAAAAAAGCATATTTACAAATTGCATTGAATTTTTTTCCAACGAACCCTACCGCGTTTGTCGGAAGGGCTCGAGCGCTTCCGGCCGGGGCAGGGGAGGGGGGACGCCACATCCGGCGGAAGCTGCATCCGCCCCCGCCCTGCCTACTGTCTTGCGTCCATAAACCGGGGAACTTTCTAAAAAGTAGCAAGAATTTTTGCTCGCTCATATTATAAAATTCATTTGCGGAGCTTGAATTTCTATTTCACCATAATTTTACGCTCTTGAAAATATTTTTCAGTCCTACTAACGTTCATTAATCACATAGTTTGCTTGAAACTGGTGCATCAAAAATTTCATACTACGTTTTAAAGTGATCCTTGTGATTCTACTGCCTAAAGACCTTTTTGCTTTTAAAATACCAATAAAAAAACTATTTGTGTTTTTTTAAGAGTACTTAGTAACGCGGTTACTAACGTTACACCTATTAATTAATTATGCTATATGAAAACATCATAAGGAAACCCGTGGTTTAGTCAGCTCTGCACGTATTGACCATATCTTTCCTGTGGATTAGGCCGACTAAGCTGTCAGGATGGTATCGGTGCCGGGCAAGCCATGTCATCTAAAATCCTGTTCCAGGCACTATAGCGTCCCGCAAGTAGAGATTGTGTAATCACCAGTTGTCCTTAATGCTATATAAATCATCTCCATTAGATGCAAAGGCCTGTTTACTTTTTATACAAAAATGAAAATCTGAAAGATTGGTTTATCCAAGTTCATGATACATACAATACGTAATTTCGGTGAAGTTCAAGGAAAAAATGGTGTAATAGTACATTGTTACCCGAGTGTTGAAAGTCACGTTTTTTGAGTCCCGAGACGGGTTTGGCGCCAGAGCGTAGCGAGGGCGCCAATGGAGCTTGAGGGACTTAAAAGACTTTCACCCGAGGTAAACACTGTGCTTTTCATTACGAATACAAGGAAAGTAAAAATAAAAACATGAAAGAAAAATTTGTGAAAATGAAGATTGAATTGCCGCCATGCCGCCTTCCCGGTTTTTTTTTTTCTTTTTCTCTGGCGGGCCTTCGGCTTCGGCTCGCCAGCATTATTCAGCCATTATTTTCATTTTCATAATTTAAAAAATGGTAAAGTGCTCAAATCTATGTTATTTTAAATAAATAGTTGAAGCTATATATTAATCAAGTAATTTAGAAGATATATTATTTATTTAATACTATCTTTATGTTATTTAAATTTAAATTTTACATTGCGCTCAAATTAGACTTTTTAAACTTTTTACCGTTGTAATGGGGTTCCAACCTACTTGCTGAATAAAAAGTTGGAATTTGGTTGGACAACCTCCTTGCAGTTAGAGACTTTAGAAAGTTGGAACATGGTTGAATAAAATAGAACTTGTTTTTTTTTATAATTTGACAGCTGTCAGTAGAAAGCGATTCTCCCTAGGGCTGAAAGTATTACTTTCAATTAGGCCCCTCAGGCAACTTCAGACCTACTTTCAGAGTATGAGCAATGAAAAATGTTTTTGAAATACATACGAAAATAGGAACTCTCCTAGCTATTCTTTTGCAACGCAGTATTTTACAATATATGTCGCGTTTCGTGATTACTTTCTTCTCTGAATCGTGTTACTGGTTCTTTTGAACCAGTATGATGAAAGGATTGAAAGTGTGGCTCAAAGATGCTCCTATCGTGCATTTAACACGTTTTCGAACTGCTTAGGTTCTACGACATTTTTCTTTCACCGTTTGACAGTACTGACATAGTGCACAATATTTTTCTTTTGATGTAAAACGTATTATTAACTTCAAACTTAAGATTTTATAGAACAAAATTCAACATTTTAATGTGTAGAATACGGTCCAAACAATATTTTGATAGCGAATCAAAGCTTGCCTTAGAACATGTGTTCCACAAAAACTAAGCCTACCCCTACATTAACCCTACCATCCCAAAGGGAGAAGATTACCCCGATTCAATTCTCAGAAACAAAAAACAACAAATATGATATCCAAACACACCAACTGCTCGAAATAACACATTTTCTACACCGTCACTCCCCAAGTCATACAATAAAAATTCATCGATGTACATTACCCCTATAATTTGGCGAGGCGAGCGTTAATGCACCTACAAGTGAGTGTATTGTGCACATCTCTAGCGTGCTTCCGTACGGTTTACGGGCCCCTAAAAAGGGTACCAAGCTCTAGCGTGGTCAGAGACACAAGCGGTAAGCGTGGAAATCTAAAATCGGCCTTTCCACCATACACATTTTAACCGTCTTCCAATCAAAAATGAGAAGGTTCTCAATTCGGTTGTTTTTTTTTTTTTTTTTTTTTTTATGTTTGTTACCGCATAACTTCGTCATTTGTGAGCCGATTTGAATAATTATTTTTTTATCGGAAAGGTACTGCTTCCAGATTGGTCCCATTTTAATTTTTATTAAAATCGGTGTTGCCATTTTTTTAAATAATTTTTTTAATGTTTGTAACTCTTGTTGTAACTGCATACCTCCGTCATTTATGAACCGATTTAGAAAATTATTTTTTTATTTGGAAGGTTATTTTTACGTCCAGATTGTCCTAAACCAATTTCATTAAAATCGGTTTAGCCGTTTGGCAATGAAGTCGGTTCCTCAAGTTTTTTAAACCTATAATTATTTCATCCCAATTTCATTTGGGTACACTGAATTAGTTTACGATATGGTGAATTAGGTAAACAACCAAAACAAAACCGGAACTGGACCGGAAGAAACGACAACCGTTGGGGAATAAAGGTTCTCGAATGGCGATCAGGAACCGGAAGACGAAACGTAGGGCACCCACCCACCAGATGGACCAACGACATTGTTAAGATCGCAGGAAGTCGGTCGATGGAAAGAATCGTTTTTCCTGGAAATGTGTGGAGGAGGCCTATGTCCAGCAGTGGACTTCTTCAGGCTGCTGATGATGCTGTGAACTAAGTCTACAGCGGGACATGACGTGACATGGTGGGACACATCATTTTATTACATTTTTAATTTGCAAGCTAAAATATGCATAAACTTTGGTCAAAAACACTGGTGGCTTGTTGTGGTGCACTGTTTGGCTTATCATTAGACTGTTTTTTTATGTACTGCCTGCACTCAAATGTACTACGATTATATATATGAATTTTATAAAGACTCTTTACGTTAAGGCCTGCGCACACCTATAGGTCGCTGGCAATAGCGATCAATGAAACGCTGTCAAATATCACTGTTAAATTTGACAGCGTTTCACTGATAGCCATCGCCAGCGACCTAGGTGTGCGCAGACCTTCATGCTTTCAGTGCATCTCTACCAATTATTATTCTCAAAAAACGTAGCATAATATAATCCGCTTACCGCTTGTGTTTGAGGCCGCGCACGGGGTACTCCCGAAGGAACCACAGCCAGCGATAAAAGCCTCATGCATAATGTACGCGCGTCCGAAATCGAAAAATTAAAAACATCCGCCATCTGTTGGCCGCACAATTACTCCGTTTTGACGCGTTGTTTCCATGATGTCGGCTCATGATCTTTGCTAATTATTCGGATCAGGTTACGCTAGGGAAGAGAGGGCTCGGGAAGGAAAGTGAACAAAACCGTAAGCAAACCGCTTATACTTCTAGGGCCTTATTAATAATCCTAGCGTAGCGTTGGACTAGTTGATCCGTGTTTTGTCTCTTGCATTGACATGCAATTGTCAACTCGAACAAATGTGACAAAACACGATTTAACTACTCCAGCGTTGCGCCAGGATTATTAATAACACCCATAGAGAGCTGCAGTCCTGTAGGCCTACCACAAACTCTGTCTGGCTCTGTCTCTGGCTCTGGTTTTGAGTCTGTGTGAGTTTTGTATAAATAAATCCTACGTCGAAACGTCACATACACTGGCTCACCAGTGTATTATACTGTGTGTGTGTGACGTTTGTGTGTGTTTGACTCACGCAAACGTCACACTCAAAACCAGAGCCAGAGACAGAGCCAGACAGAGCTTGTGGTAGGCCAACAGGCACTGTTAATTATGAAGGAGTTTATAACTAACAGATAAACACTGTAACGACAAACAACGAAGAGTACTATTTTTTCTCGCGTTGAAGAAAAGATAGTGCTCTCCACTATTCAAAAATATTCATTTCATTTATTAAAAACATTGCTTGCATTTGCTTAAAAACATGGTATGGACAAAAGGTGTCAAAAGAATAAATAGTGTACTTAAATTTTTTTTACCGTTTAAGGCACATCTAGGTGATGGCGATAGCGATCAGTGAAACGCAAATATCGCTGTCAAATATGACAGCGATATTTGACAGCGTTTGACTGATCGCTCATCGCCATCGCAGATCGCTTAGATGTGCACAAGGCTTCAGATGTGCGAAAATTCGAAGGAGATTTAAGTATTATGATATTGAATTTGACTAAGTGTAAAATTGTAGGCATGTCAAATCCGTGGGTAGGCACATGCATACTCAAAACTAATTATTCGCATGTATTTGGCCATTGGTTAATCTCGAAGAAGGTTGACAAAAAAATAATTTAAAAACATTTTTTCTCTTTTTTATGCTGAAAATAGCATAGTGCACTACATTTTTTAACTGAAAATCTCATTGGTGCACGACTGGATTTGAAACCACGACCACAGGAGCGGAAGGCTGAGCACTATGCCATTAGACTTATTTTAGAATATCTAGAGAAAGATTTTTTAAATGTAGATCTACAAAGTATAATGGAACGAATGTTTAGTTCGTTTATTTGTTGAAGTTTAAACCAACATGCCTCCTCCCTTTAGGAAGGTAGGTGTTGACTCTACTTTCAGGTACCTACAACCAATTAATGGTCGAGGGCACCTCCGTTCGCAAAACTTGCAAATTAGTTTGCGTGTTCATGATGAGGCGGTGCCAATCGCTGGCTGGTGGGCAATCCGTGAAGCGTGCGGCGCCGGCCGCGGCAGCCAGCGCCAGAAGGTAACAGCCAGGAGGAGTGAATGGACCAATTAAATAATTCAGTAATTCGCGGAGCCGCGCCGCCGGCGGCGACGTAAACATGCGTGAGACGCGGGGAGAAGCAGGCGGGGGGCGAGGGGGTGCGAGCGGGGGCGCGCGGAGGACATCGTGGAGGGGCGAGGGCGTGGCCCCGTGACGTCACTCTGCCGCCTGCTTCAGTCGGTCAACACCCGGCGCTCGGAGCGGTCGTGGCGACGCGTCGCTTTTTTCTTTCCCCGACAGTACGATAAAGACGTCAAGATTTTCGACCGCCAGTACCACTCACCTTCCAAGGTGTTGAAGTTGGAGGACGACCCTTGGGGGTCATGCGCCATGTACTCCCCCGACAAGATGAAGTCGGGTGGAGGGCTGATGGCGCCTCCGGGCTGCTTCCCGGGCCGGTACAGCCCAACGTACCGGAGCGCGGACCCGCGGCGGTGCGTGCCCAACCCGTCCGTGAGTACTTACCGTCACCGCGCCGTCACTGCGCCGTCACCGCGCCGTCACCGCGCCGCCGTCCGCCCGGCTCACCATCACACCACTATCGTATCCTCACCAGCTGAACTAGCTATTGAACCCGCGCCGTGTGACGAGTCCGGCCGGACGGTGCCTTATAATTAGTTTCTTAACTTATACTTGATTCCATTGATTCGGCTTACAGGTTAATAAACTTAGTTGTCGCGTACGCGCTAGGTCCCACGTTGTTGTCGCTACGTTCGACGTTGTTTACGGTTCGTAATATTTAATGTGGATAGACATTCACATTGAAACTTAGGCGACGTTTTCAAATAAAAAAATAAAAAACCATCGGTATAACGGGAGATAAAATGTACGGAATAATATTCGAAAAAACGTGTTTTCGTTTGATGCATGCACTTACAACATTTGTTCCAGGTTCGTGAGTTGCTTTATGCCAGCTAAGCGATTTGATGAAATAGAGTACTTATGTTTGTTGATAAGGCCATGCGACCGCATATGGAGCTCCATGGGGTGGTGTTTGTTTTATTTTCTTCAAAGCGAAATTCACTCGAGATATTGTTGCATAATTCACAAAAACTTAATACCAACATTCCAGAAATATAATTAACAATGTATACGGACAAATTAAAGATTAAAACGTGACCTAATTATAATACCAATTTCAAACGTCAGATTATCAGAATGTGGCATTAGTATAGGTAATAATTATGTTAATTCCATCCTTTATTAAGAATTAAATAAAATGGTGATAAAACGAATTATTTTAAATATCTTGTCCACATTTAAGGTTTTATTTGCTTGGAAAAATAAAAAACAAAAATTATTATCTTTCAATAAAGTACACAATCACAAAAAATAACGGTTTCAATAATCATTATTTTTGTAATCAATTGAAACAGATATGAAAAGGCATTGTAATGAAAAATTTAATAATAAGGCGGTCGGCATTAATAAAACCTTTCTGAAGCTCACAATGAACGCACCCTCTGATTACTGTTTAAATTGTTCAACTGTTGTTTTTCATTTTAAATTTGTTAAACAGTCATTTTTCATGTTTTTCTGGATCCCTAACTCCCCTTAATATAAAGACATTTGATTGCCATGTCTTGTTTGAAGGAGAACTCTTTTTATCTTCATAGTAATTGATGAAGAATAAAAACATTCGGGTTAATATAAAATTAAACATTATACAAATTAAATACATAAATAATTTATTAATATTTCACGTTAACTTACTTTGAACTATCAAATAAACACTATAAAATTGTCTACGAACCATTTAAAATTATGTGGATTAAAGAAAAAAAACCGAATAATAAATAGGAATACAAAAATGTGTCACAGATTTTTTTTAACTGGAATAAAATAATCGTTCCTGGAAAATGCCGTCGGCGCCGGCACGAGCCGTCGGGTCGCCTACGAGCTACGCCGTAGAGGTTTGTAGCGACGGCGTAGCATTGCCGTAGCATTTTGCTTTTATAAGAATAACTTAGTTTACAATCAAAATAAAATAAAGGTAACCAGCATTTCCAAGATTTCGAACCATCTATTAAAATAAAAAAACAATGCGTTTCATAATAAATAAATATCGGTTTTGTTAAATACTGTTCTACAATAAAGAAACGGCTTCAACAAACTAATTGCTAAATTAAAACCCTAGCGTTAGAACAGAACATATAGGTTTGTAAATGGAAATGGTATGAAATTATAGACGTGGAAAAAACTAATGCATATAATAAACTCAAGAGGTATTTATACGGCAATCATGTTGTTATGGATTGTATTTGTGTAAATAAGCAAGCTATTACTTTATCGTTTTGCTTTACTTTAAGATTTTATTGTTTTAAGTTTTTGTGAAAAATGCAACGATCCCAACCAATTGGCTATTATTATTCTAAATTGTTATAACTTTGCAGGAACAACGCTGTTTCCTAATGTGGATCTTAATACAAACCTAAAATGGACTATTAAATAAACGACAACGAAAATAAATCGGTTTTTCATCTAGCCGATTTAGAAAGTCGATCAAAAATGTATTTCAATAATTTTCAGTCACGTAACTCTACATAATTTAAATAGATCTCCATAAATAAATGACCTGGATTTAACGAGATATAGATGAATAACTAAATTTTTCACACGCTTTTTTTTTTATCTTTAATGACACAGTCTTGTTGTGAATGGCTGGTTCATTTTATACGTATCTAATATTGAAGGCTGCGGAAGACAGAACGTTTTTTTGGCGCGCGTCAGTGCGCTAATAACATGGTGCGATGCACGCTTTTTCAAAGCGTTGCGCAGATCTAAAGTGGGTGATAGACGTACGAACTTAAAGTACGCGGTTTTTAAGATCGCGAACTTACTCGGCTCGACGTTGGTGACACACGTGAAGCTTACTCACTCTGTATTGCGATGTCGTCGACTAAAGAAGCTCTGTGTTATTTAGGAATAATATCGTATTACATTTTAAAAACTTGCTATCTTGCACTTTTTTATGTTCTTTGCGGTACCCAGCTCTTAATGATTTTTTTTTCTTGACGTTCTCAATCGTAGCATCTCTTTCCACCTACGTATAATTTCTAATAAATTATTGAAATTATGCTTGAAGCTTCATATTTTTGTTTTTGTAATCGTTGCTTCTAATTTTTAAAGACAAGGGTAATTTCGGAAAGCTTCTATGAATTCGGTTAGCAGTTCATGCGAATATGTTCAGAAATCACTCATTTTGAAATTTCTGAATTAAAATTAACAAAAATTGCAAAAATTAACACGACAAGCGTGCGCATCCACGAACTGGCAAAACAAAATCGCGGCTCGCGGCTCGCAATGCTGCCACACGTTCGAGCCATGACGAGCTACGAGCAAGATTTCAGACCGGTTGGATCGCCGACGATTTTGCTCGGCGGTTTTAAAGTACGCGTACTTACGGTGACACACAAGCGAAAAAGGTCGGCGAGCCATAAGTACGCGTACTTGCTCGTACGTCTGTCACCCACTTAAGCGTTTTGGGATGGCAATCAGAGATACACTGTCAAATATGACAGTGATAATTGATAGTTTTACTGACCGCCATCACCATGGCCTAAATGTGCGCAGGCTTTAACGGCTACCGACGGAGGACAACACAACTCACGATTTGATGCACGTAAGGGACGCGCTCTGTTTGCCGAAGCCCTTAAATTGTAAAAACGCAGACTGAAGTAGCTATATAAAGTAAAAAGATAGGATTACGTCAAATATTCCATTCTCAGTCGCTTCACTCTTGTCAGAGAGGACGTGGTAACAATGAATATCTATAAGTGGTTCTTTATCAGTAGGCCTACCATGAGCTCTGTCTGGCTCTGTCTCTGGTTTTAAGTCTGTGTGAGTCTTCACCAGTGCATTATACTGTGTGTAATGACGTAGGATTTATTTAATCAACACTCACAACTCATGGCTCATGGAAACTGCACGCCTCCTCATCACTTTTCTCTGCTTGCAGTCATTCAGGAGCATTCTTGTAGGTCCTATAGGAAGCATTAATTGGAGTCATTGTAACGGCAACCTGGATTTTGATAGGTTACATAGAATTGTTGTTTTTGCTTCACCGTTCAATGAGTTTTGTTAATTTTAATCGCACTTTAAGTTTTGAGGTTTGTGTTAGAGATGCAGAATATTGCTCTCTATTGTAGATAATTTTAAAAGTGGAAATAATGTAGATGGCACGCAGCAGACAACGACACACGTTTACAGACTAATATAAGTTTATAAACTTGAAAAACCTACTTCATGGCCAAACTGCTTAGCTGATTTTAATGATTTTTTTACAGAATCAATGTATCGTCTTTTTTTTTTTTGTACTACAAAGTTAGCAAACAAGCATACGGCCCACCTGATGGAAAG
Organism: Thera britannica; assembly: GCA_939531255.2. NCBI lineage: Eukaryota > Metazoa > Arthropoda > Insecta > Lepidoptera > Geometridae > Thera > Thera britannica. The sequence continues at coordinate 5,870,670 of OW618044.2, forward strand.
TGGTTACCGTAGCCTAGGGACGTTTGCAACACCAGAGGCATCACACGCGCTTATATATTTTTCCAAATCGGCTCATGACTGACGAAGTTATGTGATAACAATCATAAAAAAACGAATTGAGAACCTCCTCCTTCTTTATTTGAAGTCGGGTAAAAAACAGAGGTATAATGAGTAAAATGCCTATTAGCTGTGGCATACGGTCCGTTGCCTTGTTACTGCAAGGTACACGCGTGTGAGGCCGCCCTTCTGCGACTTAAAACAAACATGGCGCTCAACTATGCCTTTGACGGCTTATACAGCCTTTTGCGTGCGCAATTTAACCTCTTTAGATATGAATCAATTTATTTTGGGTGGGTTTGTAATAACTCAAAGTAACAACATCATGGTTAGGCAATTTATAGTCTAGGGTTTTCTCGAGTGATACGCAAATTATAAAAAGTTTGGTCTATCTATAAGTTAGTATATATATGTTTATTTATCGTTTATTTTCAAAATTAAAGGAAATAGAAAAAATCAAAAATGGACCAAGAAATCTGGAAAAAAGATGACGAGGCCTTTGCCGTGCAGTGGGACAAGATAGGAGAAATATAAATATAATATTTTAGTATAACATAAAAAAATATTAATAATCAAAAATATTAAGCGGGACTTATATGGAAAAAACTCTCTTGAAAACAGACGGAGTGTACTCTTACAATTAGGCCCCACCATCCAAATCGAAGTAAATATATAGTTTTATCCTTTCGGATTAATAAAGTTTCCAAATGGTATTAATTATAGAAGATACTTTTTTTTTCTTTACAACATTCCATGACATAAATATCTATTACTATAAACCAACATAATCATAACCTCCATTATAACAACTTAGTTGATAACTGTTTATTGATTTTATAGTGTTTACTACACTTAAGAAAATCACAAAGATTTTTAACACAAAGGGTTCAAATCCCGCTCGGCTCTTAACTTTTGGGACATTATAAAAACTTGATTTTTAGGATTCCTTATAATCCTTATAATTCTTATGTTACCAGCCTTCCAATTCTCGCGAGAATTAAAAAATGTGAATGTGAATGAATGTGGAGCGGGCTATACTCAGTCAAAATGATTGGTAATTTTTTTCTTTATTCCAGTCGTTTTTTTTGACATTGAAAAAAAAACCCATTGAAGTATGAAACAATAAAGCAGAGACCTCATAAACGAGACGCAAGGATTTTGAGGTTATTACATATTTAAGGATGAATGTTGTATAGCATGGCTCTCGGTATAAGGCTGTATAACTATTTAACTCACTATCTACCGACTTTAAAGATATCGATACTCCAAGTGTTTTCAAAACTAGACCCACTAGTCGGTAGTTGAAAAAATTCTTAGCATACCATCATAATTTAGAATAGTACCTAATTGATTCGTTTAGGTAATTTAAACTCATACAATTTAATATTGAGTGTAGTGTTGCATCATGATATTATTATATATTATATTTGGTTATACGTAACATTCGTGTATGATTGTTGATTGTTTCTATCTATCTATCTATTCAGCCTGTATGCACCCACTGCTGGGTATAGGCCTCCTCCCTAATACGCCACTCTCTTCGGTCCTGTGCCAGTCTCCGCCATTGCTGCCCAACTACTCTGACAATGTCATCCGACCAACGGGCGGGTGGTCTGCCTCGTGGTCGTTGATTGTTTAGATGAAAAAAACTGAATGTGGATGTGTCAGAGTTGATAGCACACCTTCAGTGCGTGTACATTGTGTCACTCTCTATCAACCTCGCCAGACCGATTCGATGTAAAACACACAGCTATAGGTTCGCTAGTTTTAATGACAAATACCGCACCCACGAATTTGATTCCTAAATACGAGCCCGTGAACTAGTAATTATAGATAAAGCTCAGTGCCGTATAATCGTTAAAATATCGATTCGGCAACGAAAAGCGTCCGTTTGGCATTCGCGTTTACTACGGTTTAATGTTAACATTTAGCTTTACAGTCATTGTATGATGTTAAATTTTGGGTTTACCCTCACTTATAAATCGATGATTGTCTTTCTAGTTTTCGTTGAGGCTCATCGTGACTATGTATTGTCTTGCCAAAAGTCCTATTCACTTTTTTCGTAGAATAATATAAATTATTTTGGAAATTCATCGGCACGCCACCACGGTATCGATGTCGTGCCGTAGCATGTGGAAACACACCGGTCAGCAAGCTAGTAACAACCGATTGGCGTGACCGAATTGTGGCTCTAGATTGATACCCCATTACCTTGATTCAGGCAATTTTGTTGTTGACTTTGGTCAGCATAAGTGGTGTTTTAGATCGAATGCCATGGCCTGCATTTGTCTAGATAGACAGCGAGTTCTCACAATTATGTCCATATGTTAGTTTTTTTGAAACGACAGTTACTGGTTTTAACTATAACATGGTTTTCGCGTTTGAAGAAATAGATGACGCTCAAGATCTCGATTGACTCATGCAAAAACTTTACGACGATTTATAAAGTAATCTACTGCTTCCGTCTGGTACTGATTTGGATCAGTTGAGCTATCTCTAGATCGTTTGTAACGGTCTGCAGATAGCTCAACTGTTTCTTGTGTATTTTGTACATTTTGTAAATATTTTTTATTTACTGTTCTAAATTATTAATTTGGGATCAACTTATACGTTTTGGAATTTCAATTAATATATAACCTGCGTAAGTGTGTATACCGATATTGTAGGTATATTGAGTACTTTTAAGCATTATCGAATAGTTTAGCCCGTTTACCCGGTAGGGGAAGGAAAGGTCGACGGACACGCGATCTAACTGAAATAACCACTTCAAAGCCCCTACTTAATAAACGGTTTTTTTATCGAAAATGGTTATACCTCGTAATTCTTTTAAAAACTTCTACCACGCCCAAACAATGTTAAAAATCTAATTAATCCCCTTTGTATCACCTCTAGAAAAACAATTATTTTAGTTAATTTACTATAATAAATAATGTAAATCTCGCCTCATAAAAAGAAAAAGTTCATTTTGCAATAAATAAAGGTACCTATTCTACAAGTCAAACGGCTCAGTCAATAATGAATTAATCGCATTGCACAAAGGAAAATGAAACAAACTGCAGACGTCAAAATGTCGATATCAATAAAGAATTAGACCTTTGAAGACAAAATTGCTAGAAAATGGCAAATAAAATGGCCTCAACTTGAGTAATTGTAGTTTAACTGTTGAAATTACTTCAGTCATACGAAACTGGAACAGTAGGCCTACCAAGAGCTCTGTCTGGCTCTGTCTCTGGCTCTGGTTTTGAGTCTGTGTGAGTGCTCACCAGTTCATACTGTGTATGTGACGTTTTGACGTAGGATTTATTTAGTCAACACTCACACAGACTCAAAACCAGAACCAGAGACAGAGCCAGACAGAGCTCGTGGTAAGGCCTTCAGGACACTTAACTGTAACGTAATGGAGAACACATACTACGGCCCGAGGAAATTATCTACCTAATGTAAACTCATTTATTATTACATAATAATAATGCGGTTTATGACAACTATGGTTCTTTTTTTAATCTTGATATTCTTAAGGCTAATTCCAAAGTGGATTAGGCCGACTAAGCTGTAGACTAAGTGAGGAAACCAGCATATCGTAGAACCTAAAAAATTCGAAAATATGTGTCAAGTGCACGAAAGGAACCTCTTCGAGGTGTACTTAAAATCCTTTCACCACACTGGGTTCGAAAGAATCAGTGGGAACTATAAGAAAAAGAAGCTCAGAATGGCATAGGTAGGCAAGCCTATATCTAAAAATCCAAATAATATGAACAATGCCACAAGTTGATGAACGTATTGCAGTGTAGTGTCCCGTAAGTAGAGTCCCCCCCCAATCTTTTAGAGGGGGGAAGGGGGGATCTAGTAAAACACTGGTTGCTCCTGACGTTATATAAATCATCTACAATAGATGCAAAGGCCTGTTTACTTTTTTTATTCAGGCAAAAGAAAACAAAATCGTACTTGTTTCAAGGTAATAACTGCGCTGGCGCAGCTAAAAGCCTCCTGCCCTGTTTAATTTTTGTCTGCCTGTTATACAAATTCACGTTTTTTACAGTGAAGTATCTTAAAGTCACTATTTCACAGTCAAAGGTTACATTGTCGAGCAGTTGAAAACTATACTGTTCAAGCATGTTGTGTACGCTGTTGACCGATTACCTAACTGCTCGAGCTGCCCGCTTATGGTAGCCCCGAGGAAGGGATAATTACCAGTTTATACGAAATATCCTCTATAATTTCAAGCTTATTATAAAGCCCATGTCTGGTAATTGATAGGTAGTTTTTATATTACTGTCGTCAGTCGTTTTGATCACAATTTTATAGCGTTATTATTTTATGATTAAATATAAATATGAAGGTACATAAATAATAAACAAACATATAATAAATGCATAAAATTATCCTGAAGTTTTCACGTATTATTCATAATTTTATTTACTTACTAGCACCACACTGGAATTAATTATTATCACTTTTGTTTTGTAAAAAGTTCATACAAAAAAACAGAAAGAACCAAGCCGTAGTTTGTTGCCTGTTCTTCTAGGCTTGGTCGCGTGGAACTAGCACCTAGACTCACCGAGCTTTAAGACGTTTCAAAGTGATCCTTGTAATACTCTTCTTCTTCTTATCGTGTCACTGACTCTTTCGAACCAAGTGTGGTGAAAGGATAAGTAATACTACTGAAAAAATATATATTTGACTCAAAGTTTGATTTATATTTTATTTGGCATCAGTTAAGAGTTGAGCTCAATGGTTTCGGTAGTATTTTGTTCATATTAATATAATAAGTGCGATAACTTACTTTGTAAATATATTACTTTACTTAGGGCAAATTTTTCCTTATAGATAAAATACGACCGATAAGACAAACAGGTAGTTTAATCGTCTATATAAATCTTAGTCAACTATGCATGTGTATTTAACAAGGTTTAATTGGATAGTCGGCTACAAACCATCAGACTCACACAACATGCATTTGTTTACAAACACCAATTGAAACTGCATCGTTCCCGAAAATTAAACAGAAATAAGCGCACGTAAAAGCAAAAGCCAAACAAATAAAACAACCAAATATTATCGCTTGAAAACTATGACCTCCTACACAAACAAATCTCTCGGTAGGCTCTGTTTTTATTGCATTCTGCTACATCGCTGTTCCCTTTCAGCGCAGGATGGAGCGGCTACAAGCGAGCGGGATAGGTAGACGTGCCAACGGCTGCTATCTTATTTTATTCATGCGCGGCCGTGAACGTGAGATGGACGCATGCCCAAATTCGTGAGTGCGACGAGGAGGTAGAATATTTCTGTGGGTCGTCGTCTACCAAAACGCACGAGGGCGAGAGGCCACCAACGATTGTTATTCGACTTAGATAGTTACATCTAGAATCATAAAAGAGAAATGATCACAATAAAAAGGAGAATGCATCTGTCGAGTAGTTTGAGGTACAAGTATGTTAATATGACGATGCGGTCGACTCTTGGCAGAAAGTGGTGTCAGCACACAATTTAACAATTTAACACACGTAGTATAATATATACATATTTTTTAGTTGTCACCACTGCACTAAAAGTGTACGCGCTACACCAACCCTACTAACTACTAGTTGTCTGCATCATTATATTCATTATATCAAATACGTCACGCTTCTTAAAAGTTGTAATTTACAAGCTCTTAAAAGCATAAAAATATTTTTCTACTGAGCTATGATAATTTTTAGTGTTCCAAGCAAGATCGCGAAATTAGTTAAAATCAGTTCGAAAAACAAAAGCTTGCTCGACAAGAAGACGCCGAAGAGGCCATGACGCCGTTATTCTCCAATACCTTGCCTGAAAAGCGTTGAACTTTCATTCAAAACTTACTAAAACCAGCAAACTAAACTTTACCAAGAAAAGCCTAGAGTATAATATTGTATAACCGATGTAAAGAAAATATAACCTACCTACCTGTCAAACAAAAGAGGCTTTGTCGACACACTATTGTCTTTAGTGGGTACATAGAGTCGAGAATTCTATGAAATACGTCTAGTACAAGTCTGCTGGCGCTCTATGCGGAATACGCAATGAGCTGCAAGCAATATTGTGCCTTAAGGCGAGGTAGCCAGTCAAAATGGTTCTTTGAAAGGGGAAGAAATAAACATATTTTTATAAGCATGAATTATTCATATCATTTATTTGTATTTTCGTTGAAGGAAAATTTTGTTGGAAAAGTTTGCGATGTATGCTTATAGGGCCGGTTTCACGGATTGCTAATCAACCGTTTAAGTATTTAACAAATGTTAACTTTATACAACTGTCAAATATTTTAATGGTCGATTAGCAAATTATTGAATTATTGAACTAGGATTTATATTTTTATATTTTTTTTATAATAGGCTTAATAAGTTTTTGGTACTTAGAAGTAAAAAACGTGCATAACGTATATCTAGAAATAAACGTTAGAATTATTTAGATTGGGGAAAGCTATTTGAGTCAAGACTACTTAGACCCATACTTAAATCTATAATCAAACAAATAGGTTATAGTAATAATAATCATCATCATTTTATTTCAAATCTTCATAACCTAACCACTCACTGGTATATAAAAAAACGATTTTTTTGACTAAATATAGATAGATAGATAAATAGATAACTCTTTATTGAAATATAAATCCTATTGTAATTCATATTATGTAAAATAGATCAATAGATAACTCTTTATTGAAATATAAATCCTATTGTAATTCATAATAAGTAAAAACCTTTTCTCTCTCCGTTAACGCATAACTTGATGAACTTGACATAGATTTTTTTAGTTTTATTAAACATAGATTAATATCTAAAAGTTAATATAGAATTGACGAAGCTCTGGCTGACAAATTTATAATATTGATCACTAATGTGAGTGACTCATTAATTTCCTATTCCTATTTTAAAATAGGAAATAACCTAAGTTCATGTTTTTATTTTTATTGTCCTATGATATTTTTATTTCATAATGTATTTGTTGATTTGAGTTGTTTTATTGTTATGTCGATTATTTTGTGTGACCTATCTAAGCACACGAAACATGTCTATAGATAAAATTATGATTATTATGATTATTAAAACTGTAAAAATAGCATATTATACTTCCCGTGGTGTGTATACGATTTTTCTGCTCGACGACGGCGGAAAAAGGCAACGGGCCGAAAGTTGCCACTGTCCACCCGGTGAGCTTAAAATGTATACCCAAGTAGCTTAAATGTCCAATTACTTCATGGTCCCTACATGTTCGACCGCAATAGTTGAAATAAGTACTAATGATTTTCTAATTACGCATGTCGCAGACCTATCGCGTGTATCGTAATAGAGGGGCAACCGTTGGCATTGTTTGAACTCGTTTAGTCAAGTCTTCCACTCACCCTATACGAACAAGTAAAACTTTAGCTACTGTGACATGAGAAAAAACGGTGTTTGAATATAAAACGAGCCTGCAATCGTTTTCAGCGTAAAATATAATTTATCGGACGCGACTTTTAGTCGCGAGTTTAAACAAATTACAGCTTTAGGTATGGGAGAGGATGAGATGAGCTTAACAGATGTGATGTAGTTTAAAAAATTTGTTATACTGAAGCTAGTATAGTTTTTTTAAGTATTAGCTTAGTGGCATTTACTATTACTCGTGGCTTTAGATGGTCATAGTTTAGATCAATCGGTCTTATCGTTCCCGGTTCTATTAGAAGTCGCTATATTAGGTTACGGTTTTATAAATATATAATAAACTGTTATCATCTCAGAATAACGACTTGAATGAGAAACCTAGAAACTGGGGTTCTACCCTGCACAATGGTAAGTAAAGTTTTGTGATCCGACCAGGCAGCATGTTAACCGCTCTCCGCAGTCAACTTCTCGTCGCCACGCAGTGTACCCCAAAGAAGCAAGAATCGCGTCCGATAAAACCTTATAATATGCCTAGTGACGCATACTCAATTAAGAGCTAACTGCATTGTTGGCTAGCCCTCACTGGACATTGCTACTAACTACCAGTTAAATATTAAATATATTTGCTACCAAGTTTTTGTACGGCTCAGTCTTGAAAACGCGCTCTAAGAAAGAATACGCTCCTTCGGTTTTGTGAATAGTTATGGCCGAAGAAACAAAGAGCGTTGACTCTTCGAAGCTGGTAGTGGAACTTGTAAGTTCAATCTTATAACTAATTATTATTTTGAGCAATCCCACTGACATACAATTTCACCATTGAACGCTAAAGAAGAATTGAATTTGTTTTTTTCAATGAGTTTCCAATTTTGTTTTTTAGGACTTGGACTTGCCTGGTAGAATGGTCTGACACAGATAAAGCTCCATTGATGAGAATTATTTTAGGTTGGAAATTAAGCCAAACCATCATAGTCTACAATAGAGTCCCCCTCTTTCTTCTTTTATTGGTTTCGACACTGCTACTACGACTCAATTCAAGCGTAATCATGGTGCATGCAACTGTGCTGAAATATCCAGAGTCAAACTCACAAAAATTTAATTAAATATTCCGTTGTTTCATAGAAATCGCATTTTAAACCATTTCAGGTGTCATTTCAAGAGATATGTTATGTTGGTATAAGCAAGCAGCTACCGATATTATTAGAACTACTATTCTATATAAGTGTATAAGCTTTCCATTAATACGTCATTACAGGCAGGAATACGGAAACGATTTGCGACTAAGACGGTCTCTAGTTACTATGATGTAAAGTCGAGAATTTGAATCAATCAAAACAGTATTTGTTCTATAAAATTACTAAGTTCACTTTCAAACTGAAACTTCTTATGAAAAGTAAATCTAGGTTTCAGTTCCTCACGACCAATCTTAAAAGAACAGGCAAAAACTTTTGAGTCGATGCATAAATATTTTTTCATTGCTCATACTCGGAAAGTAGGTCTGAAGTTGCCTGAAGTGCCTAATTGAAAGTAATACTTTTCAGCCCTAGGAAGAATCGCTTTCTACTGACAGCTGTCAAATTATAAAAAAAAACAAGTTCTATTTTATTCAACCATGTTCCAACTTTCTAAAGTCTTTCTAACTGCAAGGAGGTTTTAATTCAGCAATGAGGTTGCAAACCCATTACAACGGTAAGAAGTTTAAAAAGTCTAATTATAGCGAGATGTAAAATTTAAATTTAAATAATATAAAAATAGTATTAAAAAGAATATATTTTCTAAATGACCTTATTATTATTTAGCTTCAACTATTTCTTAAAAATAGATTTGAGCAAAAAATTTACCATTTTTAATTTTTTTTTTTTTTTTTTATTAGCCTACATCGTCCCACTGCTGGGCAAAGGCCTCCCCCAAAGACTTCCAGTTCCCTCTATTCCCTCTATTCTATAAATTATGAAAATGAAAATAATGGCTGAATAATACTGGCCTGACGAAGGCCCGCCAGAGAAACAAAAAAAAAGCGGAAAGGCGGCAATTCAATCTTCATTTTCACTCATTTTTCTATCATGTTTTTATTTTTACTTTCCTTGTATTCGTAATGAAAAGCACAGTGTTTACCTCGGACACAGATAAGATAATACTAGCCACGGATGAAAGACTTATTTAAGTCCCTCAAGCTCCATTGGCGCCCTCGCTACGCTCTGGCGCCAAGCCCGTCTCGGGACTCAAAAACGTAACTTTCTATCCTCAGGTAACAATACTATAGTATACTCGTACATCCAAAACCAAACGTGTTGAAAAGAAAACTTCTCTAAAAGCAGTTGTAGCATGAAGTGAATGGTAACATTACACACCTAATATAAACCAACAGCCACTAGATCCTATCTTGATGACTGTGCAGTGTGCAGGCTGTTGTGTAGGATTAATTGGTCGATGGCTGGTTCAAATTCGAGATGTACGGTGCTTGTGGGGCAACAATGTGAGCGGGCAGCGGCTTAGACTTACGCGTAGAAAGAAGGGAAAACCAACTTATTCATACTAAATTAAATACAGTCGGGTTCGGTTTATTGGGTATTTACGGCAAAACTCATTAGTAGTGTCACGGCGAAAACTATCCATTGAATAAAGCTAGAACGCTGTTACACGGCAAACAAAACATCTATGCATTAAGACGCTACCTTTTCCTATCCCGACTAGTAATGTGTCTCCTCGTCCGGTCTCAGTAGAGATGTCATATTCCCAAAACCGGCTAACAGTAGGAGACTAACCGGCGTATTTTCGAAATGAATGTAGGCTTCCGTACGCCTACACAAAACATGGTGCCTGCAAGATGTGTTCCAAATGCACACACACAGATACACATGTAAACTGGCTTGAAAAGGCGTAAAACAAGCTGGCTATAAAGGTACGGCCACATCAAGCCCGATATGCTGGCAATAAGCATTTTAGAAAGAACACGACATCCGTACCAAAAGTCCCAGTGCATTTACAACATTTCGTTACCAAATGTTGTTTTCGTTTCGCCTATTTGTCTCTGTCTATTGTATGGAGAAAAGATGAGACAACAACTCTAACTACGTAACGTATTTTTGCCGTCTCATATTTTTTCCATGCAATAGAGAGAGACAAAAAGGCGAAACGAAAACAACATTTGGTAATGAAATGTGGTAGCAAAACTTCGACTTCGGGTTCTGGTGGTTGATCTCGCTACTCGCTGTGAGTGCAGCTCCATATGCATTAACCATTCTCAGTGAGGCCGGCTGGACTTCCATCATGGCTTAGCTTTGAATCTGGCAGTGGCTTATTATACCGGTTGATCGCTTTATCCATCATCCCTGAATTGATAATGAGCTTTGCTACTAACTTAGTTCATTACGATGTAACCTTAATATTGGGCAAATTAACCTCCTCAATTAATAACGTGTGGAAAAAATATATTTTAATTTAACGTGTACCTACATACTTATATAGAATACACCAAAAATAAAAAAAATACTTAGAAGATCAAATCTACATTTTTAAAGATTCTGGTTTCTGAATAAGTTTTCAGTTGAACTTGTGTTTATTACCTCATACGAATTTCTTAGATTAAGGCTAGGTTAAATGAAAATGTATATTGACTTAAATAAGAACTGTAATAAGTAATACTTTACTTCGGACTCCAACACCCATAATGCATATCTATAGATACATCTAGTTGCCATTTGTCTGATCAAATTATCAATTCCAATGCAGCATGGCTCAGTACAATCTCGAACAAAGCACCGAGCTTCCATCAACTCTTGTACCAAAACCTAAGTTGTAAGACGTGGCGTTTAATAAGTAAAGCGTCTCTTGCTAAACTTGAAATTAACTTGGTGCCCACGGGAGCTGTGCTACCATGAATACAGAGGCAGTACTAAGCTGCTATTGTTCAAGAATCTAAGGTACTCCGACTACCTCTCGGAGAGTTGAACCAGCTCTCGCCACAAGTTAAATGTCGTGCAACTAAATTAGCTGGGGTGTCGTAACACGGGATCGTGAAAGTGCAGTTATACAATTTTATGATAGAGCGCGCTCTTATAAACTAAAACTTAACGAAATTTTGCAATTGAAAAAGGACAACAGAATTGAGAGTCTTCTCTTTTTTATTTGACGTCACACGACATGACGTTCACTTTTTTTATTAACAGAGTTTTGTAGTATCATAGCAGTTATACATTTCACTCAATACATAATTAATTGATCAAGTAGGTACGTGTCAAACCAGGTGGTACCAAAACATAGCTTCGGTTAGAAGAAAAGACATCGGTCGGTTTCCTTTAGTGCTTGTATATTTCGGGTTCGGGTTTCGTAACCTGTAGGCTATTCCGTCTTTACCATAAGGGCACACGGGGCCCGTGCCCAGGGCCCCCATTCTCAGGGGGCCCCGAAGGACCGACAATTTCTGCACATTCATTCTCAAAACATTTTTGTCGGGCACATTACATTTTTTTCACAATACTACGCCATTATAGCCTACTGTATTTGATTACCTATAATAAATGGTTATACTTAGTAAAAAAATGTTATTATAATTAGCTTTTATTACTTTCCAAAAGGGCCCCAAATTTTTGTGTGCCCAAGGGCCCCAGCCTAGTTTAAGACGGCCTTGCCTGTAGGCCTACCATGAGCTCTGTCTGGCTCTGTCTGTGGCTCTGGTTTAGAGTCTGTATGAGTGCTCACCAGTGCATTATACTGTGTGTGTGACGTTTTGACGTAGGATTCATTTAAATCAAAAGAGTCTTTAATCAGTTGAATTACAAGAATCACTTTGAAACGTCTTAAAGCTAGGTGAGCCAGTTCCACGCAACCAAGCCTAGAAGAACAGCGGATCATTTTGTCAACACTCACACAGACTCAAAACCAGAACCAGAGACAGAGCCAGTCATAGCTCATGGTATGGCCTACAGCTGCGTAGGAGAGTTTTTTTAATACTTCATATTCGGGCTACCAACAAAAAAAAAGTTCTGTCATAGATGTGAATAATTATGTTAAGTTGTGTTATGTTCTTAGTTCATAACCGGGTAACTAGTAAAAAAAGCTCTGTCTTACAGTTCTTATTTCGTAACCAGGTAACGAAGCATGACTAGATTCACGTGTATCATGTCCTCATTCACCACTAGTTACGAACAAGGAAACTCATGTCCTAAGTAATTTTTAATTAACCATGAAAAGTGAAAGTTGCACGCGGCTCTACCAAAAATAACTTCACAAGAAACGAAGCTCATTAATTTAGAGTTTAAACTGTAATATGTTAAGGTTATACCGTTTTAAAGACAGTCCAGGTCAACAAGTACTCTAAGCCAATGAACATGGTATGGAGAAAATCAATAAATCAAAGTAAAAAGTGTAAGCAGTAGAATCGCAAGGATCACTTTGAAACGTCTTAAAGCTAGGTGAGCTTAGGAACCAGTTCCACGCGACCAAGCCTAGAAGAACAGGCAACAAACTACGACTTGGTTCCTACCTAATACCTTTATAATTATCCTTTTAAAATAAAAACAAAATCATAATAATACGGGTGAGTGAAGAATGTTTTACGAGAAAATAAAGCGAAAGAGGTATGTCTGAATCATACTCGAATCAAGTGGAAATCCGTGGTCTTTAAGGTGTTTATTTAATGTATGAGTAGTTATATTATACCGATTGATAACATACCTGTTGCTGTCCGTAAGGTGCAAATCATCTACATCGATCGTATCAGTGCATTGCTCGCATATTTTTACGATGGCACTTATGTGAAGCTCGGGCGATTTACGACACGGGTTATGGAGACGATCTCGTAATCGCAGGTCGACGGCCCCGCCACTCCTTCGGTAATAATTATGATTATTGATCTTGGATTTAAGGTTTGTTGTTGAGGCTCAAAGTTAGAGCCTTGGACGTCCGTCGGTGACACGATGGATACATGGCAAGGGTTCATTGACTGTAATAAAAACGAGTCATACCTTTGAAAATACTACATTTATTTAATAAATTGCTTCCAGTGTTCTTTCCTTCGTGGGTACCAGTTTGTGATTTTTTCTGCAGCATTTGTCCAATCCACGTTGAGTGTGCTGTCTGATGATATTTATTATGATGATTATTTTATAATGACTGACTGACTGACTGACTGACTGATATCATACTTTGGACTGCAACCCCCATTTATAATATAAATCTGTATACACCTAGTTGCCATTTGTCAGATCGATGCATCTACTCTAATGCAACATGGCTCAGTATCGATACAACAAAATATCTCGAAAAAAAAAACATCAACTTTTGTTCCATTTCCACTTGTTTCATCGAATGGTGTTTTTTATATAAGTTGGTCCATCTATTCGCTTTTTAATTTTGTATACAGATAAATTGTAGTTTCTGTTTCGGCAATCAACCCACTGCATATCACCCGTTTCGAAGTAAATGTGTACTTATTAATTATGGATAACTTATGAATGAAATCATAAGTTCAACCTACACGAGGTTATAAAGTTCAATCACAAGGTATTACAGTTACTGACAACTTGATAGTGATGCATGTCAATGGTGGAAAGGCATGTAACTAATAGTTCTATATGGGGAATTAATGAAAGTGTTGATAGTGGCGACACGTATAGCACTGGTGGTCTAGTGGTCGCAGGTTTGAATGCAGTCGTGCGCCTATGTATTTTTCTATTAGAAAAGTTTAAGTACACAATACTCTCAACCGGTGAAGGAAAACATCACGGCTTAGTCAGCTCCGCACGTGTCGACCATGTATTTGTGGTGGATTAGGACGACTACACACGAATACACTACAGGATGGTATAGGTGCTGGGTAAGCCTATTCTATCTTAAATCCATTACCACCGTCAACTTACCAGTTTTTGAACCGAATGGTCTGTTGCGTGACGATGGTAAACGGCCCAACGGTATACGTTTGCTGCTTGGGAGTTGGGGCCTGTTACGGAGTTACAGGGTCTGTTACGGAGGCCTTGCGGGTCTTCAAAATTATGTCTAGCAGCTGATAAAAGAAACCGGGCTGGTGGGTATCTGGCGCAGCGCAAAAGCATGGCTTTGTAGCGTGGCAATGCCACCAGCGTCGTGGGGACACTTCCGTCTAGCACTGATTTGGATCAGTTGAGCTATATCTAGAACGGTATGCATATAGCTCAACTGTTTCTCGTGAATTTTGTAAATACTTGTATAAATTGTAAGTTTATTTGTGTAAATAAACTCATAACTGATGGTACCTAACTCCGCCAACTAACCGTTTTTACCCGTTTTTTGAAAGGCATGAAGAGTAATTTAGCTTCCGTTTTGAGGGTAGATCCAGTTCTGGCTATAGTAGGATCGATTACGTGGTGGGACCACCGTTCGGCGGTTGATGATTATAGTCGTCCAGCACACGGAGTGGCCACGGACCACGTGGTCTCTCCCACGGACAGTCACGCACGCCGATCGATCCACGCACACACATCTGGACGTGTGGGTAATTAATTTATAAACAAATCTTTTTCGTGAACCGTTATAATAATATATTTTGTAGCTGAAATACTTCACCATGATAATTAATAAAATATTTCAATCGACACCTGAAAAGTTGTATCGTCGAGAAAGACATACAGTTGTTCTGTTTAGTTTGTTGGAGTGGAATGACAGGATATAATGTGTGACCTTCTTCTTCCATCGATTTTTTTCTTACGGTAGATTTATATTACAGAAACTGCAATTTCTATTATAATTATGTAATTTGACAGTTTCTGTGAAATATTTACCTTGAAAATAAAATCTATTGGGCTAGAATCGGGCCTCTGTTCGGGATGCTGATAGAGTTTTCTCCAGATTCTCACGTGACAGTGACGTGACGCGATATACTTGTTTTTTTCCACCTCAAAAAACCTTAAGCCTAAAGAATTTTTCACTTCAAAAACCTAACTTCCTTGTGCATTTCTCTTTTTATTTGTAAAAAGTCGGCGACCAAATTAACCTGAGGTGCGCTAATGGGTCGCCAACTTATTTTAAAATTTAGCAGCGGTTAAATATTTATGTACTTACACCGATTGTAAGTGAGAACGCGTTGAAAGATGCACGTTTCCAGCAAATAAAACACAGTTTGTTGGGAGTTAAGTTTAGGTGGAAATTTGACTTTTTAATGTACGTCTATTTGGTTTGGTACTTATGATCAAAACATCATTTTTATTATATTTAATGGTGCGTTTAGAGAGTAAGGAAAATAACTTGAATAATTTTGTTTTTTGGGTTGGTTTCACGAATGTCTAATCGACCGTCAAATATTTGTACCTATATTCACACAAAAATTGATTAAATGAACTTACTTAGAATAATTGGATGAGATATGTAAGTGAAAAATGCTTTTTTTGCAAACTTAGATAGTAAATTCAGTTGAAATAGTCATTCAAAAATATATGCTCTTTAATCAATACTTAACTTTCAATTTTACACCGCGCTGTTATTAAGTGGCTGCACAGACAGTTTGAACATGGTTCAATAGAAATGTGAAAATAGAACCCGTTTATTTTAAACAATTTGACAGCTGTCAGTTGAAAACGATTCTCCCTAGGGCTGAAAATTATTACTTTCAACCCGCTCCTTAGGCAACTTCAGACCGAGCATGATTAATGAAAAAGCATTTTACCTATTGACCTTAGAACAACAAAGAGTTATGCCCATCTGAAGTGTAGGTACATACAATACAAAAAAAGAGTAAAAGAGTACCGAGGGGTTGGAGGAAATGTTCACCGTACCTAGGGATTACAGTGAGCTTGTAGGTAATTCAGTTCAAAAATAAAGAGTATTTTCTAGTTAAGATGGGTTTTTATTTTAACCTCAAGAAAAGAGTACCTAGGCCATATTTTTTTATATTTACAGAAATTTAAAATTTCCTTTTTTATTTGAAAGATTATACTTTTGAAGTCCCATAGAAACACATCAGCTTAGCAGTTTGTTAAAAATCGATTTTTAAGTTTTTTATAATGATCTTTCAAAAATGAACTAGCAGAAGCTTTTTTAAGTATTACAATGCATTGACCGTTTTGCTCTACACCTCAACAGCTTAGCCTTTAGACTCTAACACACTGTGGTTCCTGTAAGCACTGTGCGGCTCTTTGCAGTGATTAGTAGCACGTGCGCAAACGCACGCCAGTTTGGGGACACCGAGCTTCCGGCGCGGCCAGGCACGCTATGTCTCGTCCTTATCAGGGGTACGCAACCTAGTAAACAATTTTTTTTTTAAATATTGTTTTATGTGTTATTTTTCTAATTGTAAAATATGGGATTGAACTATGATTTTCAAGGCCAAGAAAACCGCCTGAGATAAAGATAATAAACACAAAAATAACTCTATTACCTCGATAACAAGACATTCTCGTAGAATTGGATCTAAATCGTGAGTTAAAGAGAAAGGGTCTTTTGTACGTTGAAAAATCCATTAAAATAATAACTAAAACGAATCAAAACAAAAGAAATAAAATCCGTTCAGCATTAAAATCACGATTTCTCTAACTTCTCTCGACAGCGTGTCAATAAAGCCAATAAACTCGCACAAACTTCTTAAGTAGCTACAGAACGCAATTTATCGATTTAAGCCGGCCTTTGCCACCCCATACATCAGTTTACAACCCGATATTGATAGTCGGTGACAGAATCTCCTCTTACGTCCCCTACCAAAACAACTAGCTTAACTCATGCCAAACGATATTCACCCGTGTTTCAGTGGAATAGAGCTTAGGATAGTACGATTCAAAGTTCACAAGGAAGGAAAACTTACACGACATCTTAAGGAAATATTTTCTTTGAAAATGCTCCGAGGTTTCCCCGGTTTTTGGCATAGGTGGATTTACTTTTTCTCAGTAAATGCAACCTTTTCATAAGTGTCATGGATCGATCCGACTAGGATTTAGAGTGTAAGTCCGAGGTAGCATGAGCTTAGGCATCGTATGTGAAGTAAAGAAAGGTGATTTTCGACTTTACTAAAGATATTTGAGACACGCTCACATAATTTCTCAATCTAGTTATATTCTCTCACAAGGAAATTTTCAGTTTAAAAAAATGTAACTATAAATATAAAAGCCACTCAGAAGACTCCTCCTGACCGCATTTTTTATTTATCTTTTAGTAATCTAATGATGTAGAGCGTATAGTAATGCCCGGGCCTGGGCTTAGCGTGAGAATTCATCTAGTTACTGTGCAGATAAGGTTCAAATTCAATTGCTGACCTGGTGTAGTGAGAATCAGGTTTTAAGTATTCGCGCGTATAAAGCTATTTAACTTGCCTAACTTATTTTACCTACTTATTTCAAGCAGCATTAGGCAGCAGATATAGGGTTCAAGTCCAAGCAACGATTCGAGTTTACATTAATTCCCCTCCAACTGGCTTTTTGCACAGGTCTTGGAACGTTATTACGAATGATGTGTCGAAAGTCCTCATCGATCCCGCTTATGCTTTGTTTTTTGCGCATATCTCGGAAAATATAAAAGCTACCGGAAAATAATTCAGTCAAAATTGGTAGATTATAAGTTTTTCTACAAAAATATTTCCACCGTAGGAATGTCGAATTTTAACCGACTTTTTTCTGGGCTATAAAGAAGAGAGAAAACTTATTTAGGCTTACCGTATAGATAAGGAAATATTGAAAAGATGTCTTTCATCTTTCAGTAGTCGAAAGAAGACGAATTTCAAGCAGAATATGCACGACAGGATAAAATAAGCAGACTTCCAACAAAAAGATTCGCGGAACAAGCATGCGACTGGCAAATAGTTTGCGACCGCTGTACTTGACGACCGGAAGTTTGTTAAACAAGATGGCTGCCGGTCACGTGACTAGATCCACCCGATTTCCGGCTCTCGACGCGTCAAGTGCGGGTAGTTTTGATAACGAAGCGATTACCACCCTAATGTTTTATGAGTAACGAACTATTGGGGTCACATCTGTTATGAATTTGTGCAATATTGTTGTTTGGTAGGAGTAATTACCTACCCTTAAGTGGATCACACTTCAAAAATGACATACTTTTGGGGTTTTAAAGTCTTACATCGAACCTTTATAATGCTGTATCCTATCAGTCCATAGTCACAACAGTTATACTCATAGATCAATTAATCGTGCTGAAATCTTACGCGTTAAATAAAACATACTACGGAAAGGAGTATAAACATATGAAACTACCTACCTCTATCTTCTATCTATCCACCTCTTACTTGCTCACTCACAAACTTTTAATAATAGCGCGCATTTTTAATAATAGTGGGATTAATTGAACTTATCACAGAGACACGATATTTCCATTACAAATGGGCAAAATTTGAGTTTAAAATGAAATCATAAAACAATGAAGGACAGTTTACAAAGCAAGTGATAATTGAAATTGAATGCGATTGCAGGCGATCATGTTTAAATTGAATGTTTTCTACAACTGGTGAATACATTCGTCTGTTTTTTTAATTTCTGCATAAATATACTTACGTTCATACTCTTTGGCTCACACACCCCAATTCACCACTCAATGTACGGTACGGTAAACACACACCATACCTGTATTCACACCCAATCACACACATTTATGTACATACACTCAAAATACTGTCTCCCTTCTGGGTAGTTGAGTAAGGCTATATTATCCGTCTTGGCTATTCTTGGATACAAATCATTTATAGTTCATATAGTGTGACTACAAAATAGAAATACACAAGAAAAAATAACAATTAAAAATTATGAAATTCACTTTAAATTAGTTTGATTTACATTATGAATTATTAATCGGAAAAATACTTTGAGTGCTGAAAGTTTCACAAATAAATAATTTACATTCTTTAAAATTATAAACTTCTATTATTTAGTTACATCATTATCATCCCCTTAATATACGAGCATATTTGCCACCCACAGCTGACATAGGCTCTCTATAAGTTAAACTACTTTTTCCGTGTTTTGTGAGGCTCATCCATTGATTCCCAGCGCACACCAAAAAGTTGTCTGCCTCCAGGTCTTCGAGCATCCCTTGGCTGTCTTCATTCATTTCCCGTCTTCCATTAAGCGTTCTGAAACCATTCAAATATTTGCTAAAAAAGAAAATTATTGAGCTTTGTTTGATATCTAATAGGGCCGGATTTCACAGATTGCTAATCGACCTTTATTTGACAGAAAATTTGAGATAATCAATTGTGAAACCAGTCCTTAAACATAATAAATTCAAGATCACTTTTATTTATATCTCAATGCGGATAATATCAGTTATTAGAATGTCACGGCAAAGCTTAGGCGCTCACCTGCGTTTCTTTAAGGACGATCTGCACGAGCGGTTTAATCGTAGAGGTAGTCGCGCCAATACCATCCCATTCAAAAACAGCATCTCTTTAGGGCGATACGACGTAAGGCAATGTGGACACGAGAAGTGTAAGGCACAAAAAAGCGCAAAGGTGAAAGAAGTCCACTGAATAGTGGCCAAGAAATACTTAATTTTGAGCCAGACCACCTGATCGTTACTCGTAAATGACATCCCCAAAGTAGACAACAAACTTACGTTGAAACGAACAAAGAAAAAAATAAAGAGAAAGGTTGAAGTCGAGACACTAATATAAAAAGTAAAAGGTCCTCACTCAGACGTGAATAAATCGCTGTTCATCTATTTATCCAGTCACTTGAACAATAAAACAATACTTAAAATAACTTGATCTAATAAACATAAAATTCAACTTCAACTTCAATTTAACTCAACAAATAAGTTGATAGTTTATTTGCAACCAGAACAAAACATTTTATCAGCATCACAAACCTCCAACTAGCTTTTCCAGAGAGCGATAACTGCATCGAATTAAATCACTGGCCCTGCCTCCCCTCCGAGCACAATAAAAAACCGCCAAAACGCGCGCGGTGCCTGTCACTCCGTTTATGTCAATCAATTAGGAGCAAGCGCGCAGAGACGGTACGCAGGCTGTGCCCCGCCCTCTATCGACCGCCGGGCCGCTCTCACTCCGCCCAGCTGCGCCTGAAAGCTCACCCGAACCCACTTTGGCCGACTCTCCTCTAGCTCGCTGATGCTCGTTTGCACTTTCTACGCCATAGACTGCAAACTCTACAGAAATTGCACGGCAATATTTTTTGCAGCCTCCTCGTGATTCATGCCGGAATGAGCCGGATTTTTTGTGAAATGCAATTGTGGCTTTCTGGTTCGTACCTTTATTTGTTGTACCATATAAAGCCTATAGAGATTTACTTAGGTTGTTATTTTTACAAGTGCTTTGTTTTGAGGGCTCGGTGTGAATGCTAATGGAAGAATACATTTTTAAGGATTTTTATTAACTTTAAGTGGAATTGGTTTTCGTATTTCATTTCAAATGTATTTTTAGAATGTTTATCTAACCTTTTTAAAGTCCTTAAGTCTCACTAAGATAAGTATCAAGAAATCTAAGAAGAAAGATTTTAATTTTTGAACCTCTATTGAAAATTGGGATATTCTGAGTCTGAAGTTCAGTGCGTCCTTCCCTGATGATTAAGCAATAAAATAAGGTTGATAATTCAGTTTTTTAATAGGTATATTTATCAAGATTTTAAGTGGCAACTTCAGCTGGCAAATAATGATCAGGTCAGACCAAATATTCCAAATTAGGATGAATAAAATAAAATCAAATTATTACACAGAATAGAATAGAATTACTTTATTTGCTGAAATAGGTGTAACATGGTATCGCAATTTCCTAAAAATGTACCCTATCTCGCTATGTGTAACTATAACATGCAATTACAATATTTACATTCTTACCTAAACTTTTAAAATCCATGTATTCCCTAACCATGTAAAATCCATGATATGGCAACCAGGCGCACAAGAATCATATACAAGTAACAATGACTTAAAAATTGGTGGTCACTCAGCATAATATGTTATAGTAGCGAGTGTCACTATAGCGCTGGTCTTCCGTGACACTAAAATAGTACTACTATATTTCAAATGGAGATAATGAATATATTCATGATATTTGAGGTGTTCAATAAACATTGCAACGATTGTAACCTCACTCAAACAGCTCAAATTCTTGGGTCAGTAAAGATTGCGATGACGAGAAAAGATTTGTATCACTAACGTGTTCGTTTTCGTTAAGCTTCTAAAAAAACCTACTCGCAAACGCAGACAACAGACGCTGAGTCAACTAGTTGTGCTATAAGTGGAATTACATGGCCGTGAACTGCATCGTCTCGTCAGTACACTCGACCTTAATAAATGAACCAGTAGCAACCTGTGCCCCTATTCTAAGATTTATGTTCTGGTACGCTCACTAAAGTCCGTGCCATGTGGGCTCATTTTCCGCGCTTTGTGTATGGACACCATAGACTTAGGAAACTAGTGCAGTATAGACATGCAGTAACTGGTTTTGGGCGAGCGGCGCATCATCGCGTCTTAAGCCAACAGAAAGGTTACAGCATGTGATGTCATTTCTATATTTTTTTACGGAAACCATAGATTAAATTCAGCATGCGATAATAATTGTAAAACCAATTACATTTAGTCTCCATATATGGACTTCTAACCTCATTGATGAAGACACGACAAGCACCTCTGTTGATAAGTAAATAAAAATAAATATTGTGGGCAATCCACACAACATTATTTAGCCTCAAACTAAGCATAGCTGGGAACCAGATAGCTATTATAATACGTATACACAATTATGTTTGTTAGTACATACTTAGAATATAATATATAATACCCAGACAGAGAACTAACATCTGCGTTCATCACAAAAATATTGTTCTCGACGGGGATTGAGCCCACGACCTGCGTATAAAGCAGAGCTACTACCAACTGAGCTGAGAGGCCAGTCTTGTACAAAACGGGCTCGCACGTCACTGACGTCAGTGAGTGCCGTCCAATTCTGTGTACTACAACGTCTTAGAATAGGGTTACTCGGTGAACGGCTGAACTTCAACGATACTTGAATGAACCAATCAATGAGTCAACCTCCTTTGGTCAAGCTTTGCATTATGTCACTGTAAGTGAATGGATACCTCGATACAAGACACCTAGGTGTTCACCATAAATATTTAATCATATTCCATCGATTAAATATTTATGGAAGTGACTGACTGGCCTCTCAGCTCAGTTGGTGGTAGCTCTGCCGTCTGCGCCGTAGGTCGTGGGTTTGATCCCCACCGAGACCAAATATTTGTGTGCTGAACACAGAAAGATGTTAGTTCGCTATCTGGGTGTTATATTGTTATCAAAGTATATATTTATAAAAAATAATTATTTAGTATTATTTCAGCTATTTATTTCCCATTGGGGCTAGATAGTATTGTATGAATGTTCTGCAATATTTATTTATTCAACAAGAGAATCAGTTTGCTTAGGAAAATTAAGTACCTATTGATAAATATAAGGCTCTGCCTAATCGATAAACTGGACTGACAGTCCACCTATTAGCTCATACTAGCTGAGGAGCTGACGAGCATATCAGTATATAATTTGCTGATGTTTTATTTCTACCAAAATAGTTGAGATTTGGATACAAATTGATGGAACAATTTAAGGGCTTAAGCTACGCCACTATTTTTTTTTACTTAATGCTTTTGAAATTTGGGATGGGTAGCTGGTTTTTTCTTTTCAAAAGGAGTTTTAACATTAACCCTAGAGTTATATTTATACATATTATGTGCAAAGGATAAACGCACTTTTTGTAAACAATTTTGCTCTCAATTGAAAACGCAGAGTTGTCCGTGCTAGGATCTTAGGCCTGTGCCTCGAATTTAGCGGGCAGCCGGGGTGGCTGCGGCAGCGGCGCGGGAGCGGCAGGCTTCTTATGCGTATAATCAAATGGACCCCGCCTCGCCCCGCTGCAGAGCCGCCGCTGCCGCCGCCCCGCAGCCCGCTAAATTCGAGGCAGAGGCCTTAGTCAACATCATGCATCATGCATGTGCAAATCATAAACACTTTTTGCTCGCCAGCTCCTTGACTATAGAAAATTATCTGTAAGTACATTTACGAACGCTGCATAATTATCTAATTGTACGATGAACTCAATACTTGTAGGTAACTAATTTGATTCTATTTCTGGGCTGCACGTTGACCTGTTTAAACTTTATGCTTTCTTTGTTAAGTAACGTCATGGCATTGGCTGGGATTAATGGCCTTACTTATAAGCGTTACTTAAGGCCTGTGCACACCTAGGCCACTGGCGTAGGCGATCAGTGAAACGCTGTCAAATTTGAGAACGATATTTGACAGCGTTTCATTGATCGCGGTCTCCAGCGGCCTAGGTGGTGCGCAGGCCTTTAGGTGTGACGCCCTTAAAGTTCGCAGAATTTGCGTAAGCAAAAGCGTTTTAGCTTCTCTGCGGTAAGAGATGACAGTTGCTTAAACACTGATTATCTTTTGAAAAACACTTGTAAGTAAAAAAAAAAAAAAAGTTTATTTCAGAAATAGGACATACAGAATAACAGATGGAGAATAACATTTACGCAAGAGTGAGTTGCTGGACAATGTTTGTACATAATGTGATAAGCAGAGCCTACACTAAGGCCGAGATTCATAGACCGAACTTTGACTTTACTTTGATGGAAAGTTCAACTTTCAACCAAAATTATATTTCATAGTTCTGTCAAGCTCTTCTTTATTCAAAATATTGATAGGAAACTTCGATAAACAAAGCTTACTTTGCGAAGACTGCTTTGCTGTAAAGCAAAGTGCGGTCTATGAATCTCAGCCTAAGATTAAAAACCTTGTGTCGCAGGTCCTGCGTTGCCTTCAATTATTACAATATTGTAGTCGAGCAGTAAAGTGTCAACTGGTTTGTCTAATGGAGTAAATGTATGAAAATTTTGATTTGTCATTTGTATGGACGTAGCATTCGTGAGACTAACCCAACCTGTGTAGAAAAGCAATAACAATATGTAATAAATAAATAAATATTGTGGAGAATCCACACAACACTATCTAGCTCCAAACTAATCAGAGCATTGACGATGGGAACCAGATAGCTGATATAATACTTGATTTTTTTTTTATAATTTCATCCTTAGAATACAATATAACACCCAGACAGAGAACAAACATCTGTGTTCTCCACACAAATATTTGTCCTCGGTGGGGATCGCACCCACGACCTACGGCACAGAAGGCAGAGCAACTACCAAATGAGCTGAGAGGCCAGTCATCAAAATGTGGGTTGGTTAACCTACCCACTAAAAATGATATTCTACGAAAATAAATAAAATAAAAATTAAAAAAAACTACAGGTCCTGAAAATATATTACGATGACGGGAACTTCAGTTAAAATTTACCTGTAATCCTACCACAAGCTCTGTCTGGCTCTATCTCTGGCGCTGGTTTCGAGTCTGTGTGAGTGCTCACCAGTGTATTATACTGTGTGTGTGACGTTTCGACGTAGGATTTATTTAATCAACACTCACACAGAGTCAAAACCAAAGCCAGAGACAGACTTGTAGTAGGCCTACTGATTCTACTGTGCACTACAATCTGGTTTAACAGCGTTGCACAATTTTTCCGAATTCAAAAAAGGAAAACTCGAAACATGCAAATCTGCTCTTCTCGGAGATCACTTCAGGCTGAGCTTTGGTGACGGATTTTTCAGTTCGTAACCAAAGGGAGAACGCAAACTGTAGGGTACTCTGACTTAACTCGTCGAAAGCTGAAAGGGATATTTTACGAGGGATTGCGAAAAATTGTAATATAAGCGGCTTTCAAAGGAATCGAAATGAAACCAAATTCAAACGGTCGCGTTTGTTTATTGTACATTTTGTAAATAAATACTTGTTTTTAAGTGATCTTGTTTTGATTATGAAATTGTATAAATAATTGAAATGATAAAAATCAGCCAAAGTAAAAAAAACAATTGCTTATAAGAAGAAATAGTTATTGGTACGTCGTTCCACACAGCACAACCTCACGACCTAGCATCAAAAAATCAAGCTTGTGTTGTGGAACTTGCTAGATTAGATTACTCATAAACATAGTACTTATAGCTCTTTTAAAATCACTAAAAGTAAAATAATTAATATTAAATGTGCGCAAATTACAGGCAGAAAGACAACAGCAAATAAATAAAATGTAAGAAGGGTTCCTGGGCAATTGGTACTATTGCCAATGCATGAAAGGAGCCTCTCTGAGAAGCAATTAAAATCCTTTCACCACACTGCAGAAGGTACAATTTCTAATTTGTACACCGATACTGAAAGTCTTTTTTCATTCAACAGATCGTAGTGACTGACAAAAATGTGAGGAGGCCTTTGCCCAATGTAGTAATACTAGTACTAGTATTAATAGTTATTTTTATTTTGTTAAATCATAATTCTAGTAAACTAGAACACGCAGACAGAGAACAAACAAATGTTTTCGGATCCAACCTTCAACGCAAGAAGGCATTGCTACGAGCTGTAAGGCTTGTCGCAATACTTATGGTCTAGCTTAAAAAGATGACCAACAGCCCCATCTCTAAATTATCTCCATCACCGCCTTGAGTGCAAAATCCCTTATGCCACTCAGTGGTTACCACCCCCGAACTGCCTACCCCTACAGAAGTGCCTATGTAATAAACGAAAGTAAACATCCCCTCGCTAAAATCTAACCTAAGCCAGGAGGCAATAACAATTAACGGTTAACTGTTACTGCCAGCCGCTAATGCAACCCGTTACTCTCTCGTTACGGCTCCGTTACTTTCCCGTTACTGCTCGGATATTTTAGCACCACCATATTCGGCTCGGCGAGATTCTACACATTACCGCCTGTAACGACTTTTAAAAACCTTTATTTTCTATTTACTTCTGTACTTATTGGGATGTTATTTTACCTACTTTTTGGATTGAAAATTATACCGTCTATTGCGAAATTTTCAGTTGTAATAACATTATCCGGAACATTATATTAATAAATAAAATGATATGGCTTGGTCCACAGTGCAGTTAGTGATATAAGTACATAATTAACTTTTTTTTAACATATAGGCTTGCGTTACACCGCAATCTCACCTGCTGTTAAGTGATGTGTAGCACGCTTACCTGAAAGATACCTGTTCACTCTACTCTTAAAACATCAAAGCTAGTGTTTGGAATATTCTAACTTCAAGTATTTAATATGTATCACTGTTACACCACTGCACTCAAACCAGTACACTGTGTACACACTCTCTGTAAAAATTTATTATTCTCTGTAAGTGAATTTAATATTCTTTGAGAAATAAATATCTATAGACCGAAAAACAGACGGCAAGGAATTCCACTCCTTGGCTATCCACAACATAAAAGTTGAAGCAAAGCGCTAAGTGCGGACTGTGTTCAAACATCAAACATATGTATGTATGGATGATTTGTATAATAATGTTTATGTCGTAGGTTCTACGACATAACGTAGAACTAAAATTTCGAAAAATGTGTCGAGTTGAGTGTCTCACTGAGTACTGTGTACTACACTGGTACGAAAGAACTAGAGGCATTACCAAAGACGAAGATAGATATTTGAAGGTGCTCATGAAAAAAAAATACTTATTCACTGAGGAACGGAAGTAGAAAAGTTCTAAATGAAGTTCACGTAGGAATTGGAAAAATAAACCACTTTGAAATGAATCCAGCTGGGTTTCATTTCGAAAATGGATACGTGCGAGCTATAAATTGAAAACTTTATAAAGTTTATTTAAAGTTTTCTTCTACTATTATGTGAGCTGGGAATGCCTTCCTGGCACGTGATTAGTTCGAGTTTTTAGTTTGAATTTGTTTTTAATTTATGTAAAAAAAAAGAAAATAAGTAAAAACAAGAAGAAAAGAAGAAAGTCAAAAGAAACTCTTGTTAGTTACTATTTATAACTCAAGAACGGCTGAACCGATTCGGCTGAAAATTGGTGGGAAGGTAGCTTATAACCAGGAGACGGACAGGAGAATATTTTTAATTCCGAAACGGTAACGGAAAACGGTGGCCGCTTGTGTTTAATCAGAAAGAAGAAAATCATAGAACAAATAAAATAACCCGCTCAAAACAAAACAATAAAAAATTTACCACAAAATGGTATTTTGAAATCTTTAAAAATCGTGTTCAGCCGTTTGTTTGTCCTACGTCACGGAACTGCTGAAAGGATTTGTATTAAATATTTATTGGACACAATATGAGTTCTGCTTGATAAATTGAAACTTTTATTAACTTTGATACGAAGTTACCGAGTGTTTTTAACACATTTCATTGTCCTATAAAATAAAATTTACACATTTATACGACCTGAGTAATGAAACTACTTATCATGTGTTTGAACAAAACTTTCATTAAAAACGGGATATTTACCATGATTTGTGATTGAGTTAATCATTGTTTTTTTATGAAATTAAAATAACAAATTTGTTTTCTACAAATATGTACTCGTATATGAAACGGTTGACCACTCCGCAGATCTTTTATTAGATAGCACAACTAACCGAAACCATTAAAAATCAATGGATAAAACTACTCACCATACTTTAATATCTGCTAAACCTTGACCAGATAAAAAGGGGGGGGGGGGGGGTAGAGTTCAAACTAAACTTTCACTCCACTGAATATGTATATATGTATGTATTAGCGAACGCATCTGGTCGAACCGTAACCGGCAGTGAAACCGGAACTCTGTGCATTGCGGCCCTAATGAAACTCATTAAAGGTTATTGTTATAGGCTGCTCGCTGATTACCGGCGCGATTATCCGGCCTATCCGGGATCCGGCCGGAAGTACGTATGTTGTGTACACAGCCTAACCCGTGCGTTTGATTTCCGTGAATGTTTCAGTAGTGGTACGGACCCAATGCCTCTGTCTGATGGTCGTATGTACTTGTGCTGCATAGCTAAATAAAGCTCTAGTTTAGAGTTGCCAGTCTAGTTGGTCTATGCGACGCGCTCAAAGCTTTTATCTCACTAGGTGCCTACACAGAGTCTGTCTCCGCTAGAAAGATTTTTGTTGTAACTTTATAATGGAAATGAGTTGGTTTTTAATCTATGACTTGAACTCAATCGCCTAAACTCTTAAAACAAAATGAGTTGGTCAATTCTAGTGTCTAGCTAGACTATATTTACAACTCGCTCCAATATTTTTCACCTACAGATAAATTAATCCGTGTCACAAATCCTCCGACAAATCTGTAAACTTATCAAAAACTTGTTAAGGACTGACATCTTTTATTAAACAAATAGCAAAAACACATATTCCGTAGATGGAAAATCCGCCCTTATTCCGCCAATCTACCACTATCTAAGCGTCTTATTAGCTAAAATGGAATCGAGAACCAATAGGTGAAACGCATATCAAACTAAATATTATATTAGTCTGGAATATTAGAATCCCGAACTTCCCTAATAGCTATGCGACGCTTAAATTCACAGATAACAAACCCATGCATTGCACGTACGACTATATACCAAAACACCTTTATTATTATAGGTTTTGGGTTTGGGGATTTTAATAAGCAAGTAAACAGGCCCTTTGCATCTATTGTAGATGATTTATGCGTTAAGGGCAACTGGTGCTTTACTCAAGCCCTACTTGCGGGACGCTATAGTGCCTTGGACAGAATTTTAGATAGAATAGGCTTGACCTGACCTGAACTGAAAGCTTTAGTTGGCCTAATTCACAGGAACGACATGTCAATACGTGCAGAGCTGACTTTTTCTTTTTCGATTTCCTTCACCGTTTGAAAGCATTAAATACTTAATTTTAAAACGTCAAAGTTGTATAATAGGCAAACAAAAATTAAACGGGGTAGGAGCCTTTCAGCTGCGCAAGAGCAGCTTTGAAATAAGTATGATTCCGTGTTTTTTTGTAGTTTCGAATTAAGTTTATAAATATTCAGTTTTAATAAAAACAAATATTACTATGGAGGTCTTCATAAATAATAAGTTATAATAAATGAGTTTTCCTGAAGTAGTACGGAACTCAAGTCATTGGGAGAAAGTGTGCATTTTATTTTAGATTATCTGTCATCTATACAATATACCAACTGCATATGAAATTCCATGGTTGCTCTTTATAAGCCGAACGGTATAAAAACATCCACCCACGTTGTGATCGACAGTCTTTGCATCTGTCTATCTGTCGGGTAGGCGTACTAAAAGGGCGACGGAGTGCACCCCAATTATCTATTCACAAAATCCGACGCGCATCCGGCCCCCGAGCCACCCTTGCCCACTCCGCAACATTAAATACAATATCTTTAAATTGGTCTTAAGTACTGCCACCCTCATTGAGTATTTTTATCGTCATTACCATAATCCTGTAGCAGTCTCTCTCTCACGCCCGTGTTAATGCCGCGACTTTATTGTGATGCCGTCTCCTTTCCACAGTCTTAAATTCTTTGGTAAATTTAAGGCTCGTTCTGCCATGATTTAGGAAATTTGGGAACTCTTATGCGATTAGGCGTTTTGTAATTGTATAGGCATGGGAGTGACTCGGAGCCGTGAGAGGCGCCAGGTGTTGCGTGTCGCGGAAGATCTGCTGAGTGGCTCATTTTGTGAAGACCCATTCAACACTTACTACGGATCATTTATGATTTTGACATTGACTAAGTTACGATCTCGTATTGGTAACTATGTCGGTGACTATTTTAAAGAGGTAAAATACGATATAACTGTAGCCCTATACCACAAGTTTTGTCTGTCTCTGGTTTTGAGTCACTGTGAGTGCTCACCATTGTAATATACTGGGTGTGTGTGTGAAGTTTCCACGTAGGATTTATTTAGTCAACACTGACAAACTCAAAAGCAGAGCCAGAGACAGAGCAAGACAAAGCTTGAGGTAAGCCTACTGGACTCAAAATAAAAAAAAATGTATAGAATAAACTACGGTATCTATCTTTACTACCTACAGTTCGTTATAATGATCAAAATACTATTCCTGAAAAGTAGGTAGCCGCTAAATCTTTCACATACAACCGGTTCGGTTCACATGCAAACTAAATATTCCGTCAGTATCGTCATTTCATAGTACTAAATGAAAGATGTCGTGCCCTACTCAAAGAGTTAGAGTGCATTTGCATAAAATGAATAAGAAAGTTTGAAATATTTATTAATAAAATATATCCAGAAGACTAAAAAAAAAGCGCATAGCACAAGTTTATTGAATAAAATAACAATAATTAACTTTGTGCCATGAAGAATAAAATAAACTAAGCACTAATAAACTAGTAAGTCCAATGTATATAGACTTAGGATATTATTTGGTATCGACTTAAAAGCGTAGCCTTTTCAAATTAGCTTAGCTATTCAAATAGGTAACGTTGCCAGCCTTTTGGGAACCAGATAGCCGATATATTACTTATACACATACTTTTTTGTAAATTCATACTAATAATACAATATAACACCCAGACAGAGAAAAAACACCTAGCTGCGTTCACTACACAAATATTTGTTCTCGGTGGGGAATAGTGGGGATCGAACCCACGACCTAATACGCAGAAGGCAGAGCTACTACCAACTGAACTTAGTGGTATCATCATTATCATCATCATCAGTATCAGGCTGATGAAGTCCACTTCTGGACATAGGCCGCCCCTATTTCCAGGAAGAACGATTCTGAGCCTTTTCCATCCACCGACTTCCCGCGATCTTAACAATATCGTCGGTTCATCTGGTGGGCGTCCTTCGCTTAGTCTTCCGATTCGTCGTCGCCATTCGAGAACCTTTATTCCCCAACTGTTATCGGTACTTAGTGGTATATTCTGTTGTAAATAATAAAAAGTAGTGAGTACATGTTAACGACATCGAATAAAACTACATTGAATTCAATTTAAGAGGGAATCACACAGGCGACTCTCCATACAAACGTAGTCCCCTATTTCCTCCCTGGATAATGCCTCTAGAGTAACCAATTTTTCTCATAAAATCCAGATCTGCTATATACGTGCTCGTATGTTTTCCTTTTTTTCAGAAACTTATTGATAAATTTTACCGCACGAGTTTTACCTTTCGAATGTGTAAATAGCCATTCTGAAAATCACCAGGGCGTTGCCGGGGTTTAGATACTTTAAAATTCTTTAATTGTAGTACGAGTTACTACAATTTTAGAATTTTAAAGTATCTAAACCGAGAGTAATCGAGTTCCGTTTTCATTCAACGCCTTTCGTTAGTTTTCATTAGAAGTAAGCTATAGTTTTTTATGTTTTTAAACCGTTTTAAAATGTCAGCGGAAAGATTGGTGGGAGACCGCAGGATCAAGACGAGTGGAAGGTTTTGGGGGAGACCTTGCCCAGCAGTGGGAAAATGTAGGTTAAATAGCTTGCTCTGTTTGTTAATGTTTTTTCGTTTGTTTGGGTTAAATCTTGCGAGCTATAGGCCTAGCACAAGCTCTGTCTGGCTCTGGTTTTGAGCCTGTGTAAGTTTTGACTAAATAAATCCTATGTCGAAGCGTCACACAACAGTATTATACTGTGTGTGTGACGTTTTGACGTAGGATTTATCGGTGGGATTTACTGGCGAGCTCACACATAAGTACTCAAAACCATAGCCAGAGACAGACAGAGCTTGGAGTAGGCCTACTGAATTGGAACCGCTTCTTACTATCCTATGGAGTTTAATTTTTACATGGTGGTTCGGTTCCTATGACAATGCATTTTTATAGTAAACATGACCTGAATGGACATCCAGGATTGACACAGATATAGGAACTCGTCGACAGTCAGCAGTATAGAGTAGCAAAATGTTGTGCGTTTTTTATAAATAAAACGGTCAAGCAACAAAAATAATTACCATTTTGTTTTTAACAGAATACGTTATCGTTCAAACGGAATGTAACAAAAGACTGACTGACAGCAATTTAAAATATACAAGCTACACTTGCGTAATTCCATGGTAACACACGGTAAGGATTCCTTAGAAATTTGTATTGTGGGTTATTTGCCATGATTAAGTTAAAAGGCCAGCAACCGATGGAAATATAGAAATTGCGGAGTAGATTTGTAAAACCAATCAAAGCAAAATGTTAATTTTGGAATTAAATACATGGCATAAATAACACACATTTGCAAGCACACAACAATCTTCAGTTTTATTTATAAGTAGTCAAGATTCCAGCGAGTATTTAAACTGAAAATGAAACAAAAACAAGTGTTCTGTATTCAAAGTTTTCAGGCGAGGGAGGGGAGGGATCTCTCCCTAATTTAGTCACGCAATTTAACGGGCGTGCAAAGGGCTACTAGTTAAATATTAAAGGACTTTGCAGGAAGATGTCACTGAATGCTCTCTGATTAGAACGGGTTTTTGTGCCATTATTTTGGATATTGAAGTCTTGTTGTGGAGCCTACCCTTTAATGACATTACTGCGAGATTATTTATTGGTTTAATTTGGATATCTAACAGAGAAACCACATGGCAAAACAGTTTTAAATCATGTTCATAATGTAAAATATTTTTTTAAAGTTTAGGTCTCTTTTGTCTCATATTCTCATATTCAAAAGCTCGCAAAATCATCTCTCAATAAAAAAACTTCAAGTTTTCAGTCCCAAAAACAACGCAACAGTTTTCTTATATCTGAAAACGATGTTGAATCGTTTATTTTCCATCCGTACAGAATATCGTAAAACGTTTTTTACTATTTTTACTGTCCGACACAAACTGAATCGCGTGGACTGTTTGAGTTAGCCAGATAAAGAGAAAGTGAGTCAGAAATAGCAAGGCCATGAACCTGATAACCGAAATCTACTATTTTACAAACTTCTATTAATAGTCCATTTTCACTATTACCGCCGACAAGCCTGAAGGCCTACCACAAGCTTTGCCTGGCTCTGTCCCTGGCTCTGGTTATAAGTCTGTGTGAGTGCCACCAGCGTATTATACTGTGTGTTACGTTTCAGCGTCGGATTTATTTAGTCAACACTCACACAGACTCAAACTAGAGCCAGAGACAGAGCCAGACAGAGATTGTGATAGGACGGATATTGTTGCTATTTCCAGCTCAGTTGTCGGCTATACCGCTAAGCTGTCAAACAACAGTTGGATAAATGTCGAAGACCGTGGCTTACTTCTCAGTATAACAAGTGAAGTCTAATAAACTTGAGAAACTGGCTTCATGGCCAAACTATTGAACCGATTTCAATGAAACTTCTATGAAAACAATATTCTTCTATTACCTATGAGATAAAACAATTTTTTATACTTATACAGGGCGTCCCATAAGTCAACGTCCAGCCGAAAACGGGTGATGCGCCAAATCATGACAGTTATCAGAAAAATATAAAAAAAAATATTTGCTAAGTAACTTTCGAGTTATGAGTATTTTAAAAAAACAGGAAAAACTGACACCCTGTGATGATCTTTTAAGTCCTGTGACTACAAATATTAATTTTTCATGAAACTTTTTTCTGCAACGTAAGCATGAATAACCCTTCTGTAAATTACAATTCAAAATTAAGCCATAACTGCCTCAGTTTTTAATGAAATCGTGGAGTTTTGGCCAACGTTTCATTTCAGATAATTACATCACCCAACTTTAACCGTCTGTACTGCAAAAAAATGTACTAAACTATCATGGCATGTAACTTTAAAAATTGGCGCATTTATCCAGGATTCCAAAATGGTATAATACTTGCTAGAGTACTCTTTAGTTTTGGAAATAAAAAATGTTTTGTCAACTAAACCGGATTTCCAATCAATTTTATTTCATGAGATAAAATGTTTAGTACATTTTTTTTGCGGTACAGACGGTTAAAGTTGGGTGATGTAATTATCTGAAATGAAACGTTGGCCAAAACTCCACGATTTCATTGAAAACTGAGGCAGTTATGGCTTAATTTTGAATTATAATTTACAGAAGGGTTATTTATGCTTACGTTGCAGAAAAAAGTTTCATGAAAAGTTAATATTTGTAGTCACAGGACTTAAAAGATCATCACAGGGTGTCAGTTTTTCCTGTTTTTTTAAAATACTCATAACTCGAAAGTTACTTAGCAAATATTTTTTTTTATATTTTTCAGATAACTGTCATGACTTGGCGCATCACCCGTTTTCGGCTGGACGTTGACTTATGGGACACCCTGTATAAAAAAAATACAACCGAATTGAGAACCTCTTTTTTATTTGAAGTCAATTAAAAAATGGCAATAGAGTCAAGATAACTTCGCACGTGACATATTTTATGGTAGAAAATGTAAAAAAACTGACTTTAAATAATCTCCCAATCAAAATAATGAAGTTGCATTTCCCCATTCATGTTTGTGATCGAAAGATACATTTCCAGTCCATTTTATTAATGTGTTTCGCCATTTTAAGCCGCAGACTTATCTTGCGCAGTCTGTAACTTGCAGGATTCAATCAGGAGCCTAATTCTCGGCTCATCTCGGATCATTTTGCAATTTTATTTTATTGCTTCTTTTTTGAAAAGAGAATGGATTATTTCCTTGAGTAATTCATCGACGACCTCATCGTACAAGCCTCGACAGCTACGATATACGGAAAACGTAGAAAAAGTGCAGGGTTGTAAAATGCCAATGTGTATTTAGGGGACATTGAAAATCTCGGTCGGCCGAAACAGGGTCATGTTTCGTTTCGTTCTTAGAATCATTTTTACCGTTACTTTGTATAAACTGAGGACTAAATAACCTAATTTGGGATAATTCAACAAAATCCATGACAAACAATTTGTTTATGATGCCCACTACCGGTTGATTTTCTAAGCGTGCATGCCAACATTAGATAAACCTTTAACAGTGTACGCATGCAACAAATAATTCTCTAAAAAACAGAGATTTCTCTTTACAGAGTCGAATATTGGAAGACGCATCTTTGATGTGCAACTCCTGGTCACCCAGACACAATGTAAGTGATTGGAAACTCACCTCTTTCGTCCTCGCTCCAAGTAATGCAACTTGCGAAGGCAGCATTAGCGATCTTTGGCCAAAGATATTATTTTTCCGTTTTATTTGGACTAATTAGCTATGCGATTTTTTGACACTCAAATTTTTTAAAATTATTTTTGTTTTGTTACTGAAATTTACCGTATCGAATATACAAACAGATTTATTTTAATATTACATGTCACAAAAAATATCATGTAAGGTAAGTGCTTGGATATATTCTTTTTGCTTTGTAGGTGTCGCGTAGCCTGGTAGAGTTGGCGTAGCAGTCAGATGAATGTAGGTAATTTTTCATACTTTATTATTTGTTATTGTATTTTGCAGGACCTTGTGTAAATGGTACTATAACACTCCGAAGCTCGTCACGCTAGTAATTATTGTTGAATGTCGTAAAATTCGACGCCTGTCACGTTTTATCTTATACCTTTAAACGAAAAAATCTTGTATATGTATATATATATATATTTAGGAAACTGAGCCAACAATTTTCACGAAATTTACTATACAAGGGTTTTCGGAGGCGATAAATCGATCTAGCTAGGATTCATTTTTAGAAAATGACGAGAAGTTGGTGTTTTGCAATAATCAAACATAAACTCAATATACGACTGTTCCTGCCATCTATTGGCGATTGTGAGCAACTAAGTGCAAGCTAGAAGGCGTTGTTAATTAAAAATAAGCCAATAAAGATACGACTCTTCCTGACATCTATTGGCAAATAATAATACTATTTTTTTTTAAACCCGAGCGATGCTCGGTCATACCGGCTCGTTAATTTGAAAAATAAATTGACAGCTTGTATTTTTTTTTATAAAAAAAAAAAACAAAACAAAATATATTTATTTGGAAACAAGGTACAAGGTTATACAAAAACGACTGCAAAATGACTGCAGAAGTATAAAACTGTGTCACAGCCAGTAACGCCCTCCTCTTGGCAGGTGACATACTGACATCCAATTTAAAACATAGCAGGTAGAAATATTAAAAAATTAACAGAAGGATTAAGAATATACCTATAATATAATATGCAAACATTTTTGCAAAAGGGAACTGTGTGTTTAGGTGTGTATTGAGTAGTGGTGTGTGTAATAAAGGCACTTGAGATCCCGGCATTCTAATTTTGTCTTTATGTAACAATATTATTAAAGGCTATCTACCTAACCGCTATCAAATTTAGCTTATACAAATGAAATGAACATTTGATGAGTTTGAAACAAATACAAACAATAGACCATCATTTAATCGCTCTCTTTCATCGTATATCTCATTCGTCGTATTTATCGTAAATATGACTCAAGGGTGCTGCTGAATACCTATTTTGATAACATCCTTAGCTAGAACCTTTAAGGTTGGGTTTTCATGAGTGTTCACTTCTTCTTCTTATTGTGTCACTGATTCTTTCTAACCAAGTGTGGTGAAAGATTTTGAGTGCGACTCAACGCGAGGCTCCTTTCGTGCACTTGTCACATATTTTCAAACTTTTTAGGTTCTACAACATGACGCTTTCCTCACTGAGTGTTCACTCATAAATATAAATAAATAAACATAATACGATAGCCTACAGAAGCTTGCACAGTATTATTGCAGTTTAAAGGCCTGCGCACATCTAGGTAATGGTGATGGCGATCTTCTGAAACGCTGTCAAATATGACGGTGATATTAGATAGATAGATAACACTTTATTGTACATACATACATACATAAAATCACGCCTTATTCCCATGGGGGTAGGCAGAGATCACGGATTTCCACTTGCTACGATCCTGACACACCTCTTTCGCTTCATTCACTCTCATAACATTCTTCATACATGCTCGTCGGTTTAGGGTACTCCTAACCTGGCCTTTCTCTAAAACGTCTGCGATCTGATCGAGATACATGCGCCTAGGTCTTCCCCTTCCAGCAGTTCCATTCACGCTCGCCTGATGCAATTGTTTTGTACACCACAAAAATAGGACATTACACATAGCAAAAAACTAAAACTATAGCGAAGCACAATGGGCGGTCTTATCGCTATGAGCGATCTCTTCCAGACAACCTTTGGATGGACAGGATTTGATTGAATAACGAGAAGGCGGTGCCATAAGGGCTTCAACACTATAATATTATTATGAGAAATTAGATAGCTTATTTAAGCTAAATGCAATTATTCATGTAGGAACTATATAAACATTACATATTATACCTATACATATACATACACAGTACATATACCTACAGTTTATAAACATGAATATATAGATAGCAACAATAATATAAACATACATAATTATACTGATAACATAGTTAGATCATAATGAACCTCATATTTCAACTGAATAGTGGCTGTGCAAAAGCTTTTTGAAGATGGGAAGAGATTTCGCTTTGCGAATATCAACAGGAAGAGAATTCCAAAGGCGGGTAGCTTACTATCCGCCTTAACACACACACATACATATTAATTCATTAATTTACCTACTATTTAAACCATATTAGTCCAGTCTAGGTCAGTAAAGAAATCGAATCAGTGTGTAGTTAATTAGAAGATTTGGAATTGCGTGATAGGGCACATACCATACAAGCACAAACGAACGGAACGGATCCATTAGTCCGTCTGTTCAGCTGGCAACACTAAATTCAGACTGGGTTAAATTTTCAAATATAACTGTGTATTGTGGTCAGCAAACAGGACGTAAAATCGATTGAGTTATTCCAGCTATTCAAATAGATTACTCAAATAAGAATGGTATGCAAATTTTCGGCCAATGCTGTGCTTATTCGAATATTCATTTTTACACGAAGGTTGTTTGGATATTTTGGAGTAACATTGCGCGGTAATGCGCCGGCATGCTACGAACCGACTAATTCCGCGTGTCTACACATAGTCCTATAAATATTTATATTTAGGCCGCAGCCACGTGTAGCCTGAAAGTCTGCAAAACTATAAACAAAGGTTTATATTGAACCACTTACTCCGTGGTCGAGTATCCGTTGCCACACCATATTATGTTAGATCATAGAGGTACTACTTCGATTTTAAGTTTGTTTTTAACATTCTTCTTGTTAACTCGGTCTTTGATTTTGGAATATGTAGATTGACGACGGCTTCTAATCTACAGTCTTAGGAGATCAAAAGTGAATAATTAGTCAAAATATGCGCGGACAGACACCGCTCAGAATCAACCCCTACTAAGGGCTCATCACTGCATTAATCCATTACTGCCTCATCGCGCAGTTTGGGGTTAAACGCCATCCTGATCCCCTGGTACCTAGCGTCAGTATCAAATGTCACAGAGATCTAAAGCAGGGCGATTAGTACGCGACAGTCGCGCACGCAAGCTATATGCGTTCCGAGCTTCATTTATTCATTTAATCGTCATACATTTTTTGTCATTTCAGCCATTGAAGTTCTTTTAAACTAAAAATGATTTAAAAAAACTTCAATATTATTGATGTAATAAAAAATCAAACTCAACTGTTTAAAAAAAAATAAGTACTATCACGAATTAGTAACAGGTCTAGCAGACTTCAAACAAATAAAAACTAATAGACCCCCAAGATTTAGGCATACAAAACATTCGGAAACATTTTCGATCTGAAACGTTAGTTTCTGTCGTCTAATGGCCTTACTTATAAAACTATGCCAAAAGATAAACAGTGCTTAAACTATTGCCATCTCTTACCACTGGGTAATGAAAAACAGTGACAGGCATAATTTTAAGCAAGGATTAAATTTAAATTGCGTTTATAAGTATGGCTGTAAATGTTTAAAAATAAAGTTGGGTTAAAAACTGTGCATCACTTTTGTTTCTCAGTGTACTACTTCAGACAGTCGGATTATGCGTTGCGCACTTAGCTGTAAGGGCGGGGTATGGAGGGTAAAATTATAATCACTACTTTGGATCAAGCAAATAATAATATACCTTTCCGCTTTTCTACCGGACGGTAATCAGTAATGATTAAAAATTACCAAAGATATTGTTGGACGAACCTCTGACTAGCCGCATAGATATCTTTTAAAGATTAACAGCCAAACGCAATTTAAATTTAATCATTGCTTAAAGTTAGCCCTGTCACTGTTTGTCATTACCCAGTGGTAAGAGATGGCAATAGTTTAAGCACTGTTTATATTTTGACATATTTTTATAAGTAAGGCCACTAGTAGAGTACTTAATAGGATGAATACCATGCTTGGTACTTATTTTTTTTTGTAAATTTAGGCATCAAAATAAAACACGTTAATAAGTTCAGGCGCTAACAAAATTTCGAGCAATTTCTAACTGTACTCATGTTACTATAATCTCAATCGCTACAAGTGTAAATTAAACAATTCAATTATGGGTCCAGAGGGATGTGACATCCCCTAACAGTTTGATACACATCTCTTTGGTATGGATCAGCTATTATGTGAAATTATTTTCATATGCATAATTATAGTTAGCTAGTGACTCGTCCCGGCTTCGCACGGGTGGACATTTATTTTTATACACGAATATAGCCTATGTTTCTCAAGGTGAATGTAGCTTTCCAATGGCGAAAGAATTTTTGAAATCAGCACAGCAGTTTTTGAGTTTATTCACTACAAACATACACGCAAAAATACAAAAAAAGAAATCCTCTTTATAATTTTTAGTGTAGATGTAGACTACCAACTTGTCCCGGCTTCGCCCGGATGGGAAATTTGAGTTTTTATATTAACTCAAAACAGTGTAACAGGCTCGCAAGGTTTACAACTAAGTGGAAACTCTAACGTTCGTTCTCCTCGCTAATAAGCCTAGCATCAATAATATTATTAAATCAATTTGTATTGTCATCCGAATTACCACAGTAAAACAATACAAAAGACTACACTTAAATAATTTGTAAATGACAGCTGGCCCCTCGCAATGACAAGGAGACATAATATTATATGATATTATTGTGATATTACCTTGTACCCATGGCGCGGCGTGAAAACGAGTTATGTACTGTCGGTAGCAAAATCGCAAATAACATCTTTTCTCTCAATAAGGTTCTCACTTTATTATTATTACTATAATAACAAAATATATGTACATAGGCCTTAACCCAAAAAAGAGTTATCTCTATCTATCTATGTATAAGGTACATTAATATAGGCTAGCAGAATGTGAAAACGTCACCAAAATCATTTCCTTCGAACATCCAACCCGTTCGAAAATAGCGCTTAAAAAGAAAACACCGATCGCAAACAAAATATAAAATTAAATGTGATCAACAGCTTTGTTTTCGCCAGTACTCGCTTAGCAATTACAATGCGACCGTGCTTCACGTTACACGCCCGCGTGGGGCCACTATTCCCACGCTCAATTGGAGCCCAATTGCACCTTTTTTTGAGCCCTTGAGTTCTTTTTGAGCCCCTGAAGACTGACACTAGTTCACAATTTCACACGCCGCGCCGCCCGTGTACTGTTTCAAGAGAGCTTTTATTTGGAGTGTAATTGAGAATTGTTGTGTATTATTTGCGATGAGCTCGAGTTAAAAAGATAGTACGACATTTTATAGCACGTTTTGCACGCAGCTTCATTCGTTGTACCAAATAAATATTGATGTACATTTTCTCATAACACTATGCCCAAAACTAAGGAGCCATTTTACTTATTCAACATACTTTTGAAAATACTTTACCCAGACAGCAAGCACAAACATCAATACTTACCACACAATTAATGTATGTTCTCGATGGTAATCGAACCCATGATTTTTAATACTGAAGGTAGACCTACTAAGGTCCGCGTAAGATAACTCTGCATGTAAATCGTGTACAAAAAAAATCGGTTGTCTGTAAAGTCGGTTTACTGACGATAGTTGAACGTGACAACGTCATACAGCTGTCCACGCGGACGCATCGCTAACTCAAGTAGGAGAGAGACTGATGTCGAACGCTGCCGAGCGCGGAGGCCGATTGTGCCTCTTTGTCGCTCGTTCCGCGCTCTCGCTTGCACTTCAAGCCTTAAATGGAACGCCTCAGAGCTAGGTAACGCCGCATGAGTCATGTTTTTTTCGTGCGTTCAGCTGGCTCTATCGAATTATAAGACGTTGTCACGTCAAAATCTTATCGTGGGTATCACTGCGGGGCGCAACTAGTATTTTATAAACACTACTGTCTTAGACTATCCTTAGAAATACTAGCATATTGCAGGCGTCATTCATATTACAATATTCAGTCCCAATTATTATCGACGGTAAGGTAAATTCCTTATACTTGCAATCCATCATTTTCACATCAGGTATTCTATACTTTAAGTACCGCTCTACAGGGTGTTACAAAACTACCCGTAAGGACGAAAGGAAGTGAAATGGAGCCTTATAACGAAAATATGAGCTGCAGTAACGCTGACATGCAACAAAAAAAATAAAACTTTATTTGGATATAACAAGATTGAAAAACAAAGAAATTCGCCGGAGTTAAAACTATGTCGCGAACATTAGGTAAAGTAGGTACGTAGGCCTTTCTATTAAATAATCTAGTTCCTTGACATGGCAGCTTACTAAGGTTGACAACATTTTTGGATTTGATAATTTTCAAGGGGTATTTTGTAACACGCTGTATAAGTTAGCAAGTAACGGTGCGATAATGACAGGATGCTACCGCAGCACGAGTTGAAAGTGCAAATTACATGAATTTGTACTCTTGCACAAAATTATTTGAGTAGGAATGATTATTATACCCCCTTATATAAACCTACACAAGCGCGCCCACGGCTTCACTCGCCCCGTTCCTGTTACTTTTTCGGGATAAAAAAGTATTCTATGTCCGTTTCCTGGTTCTAAGATACCTCTTCACCAATCGGTTCAGCCTTTATTGAGTTAAAAATAGTTTAACTAAAACGACTTTCTTGAGATTAGAGATGTAAAAAAATCATACGATGAACAATGCAAAAGCCCATTTCTTAAAATTCTTTCTTTAGTTTATGATTACACCCCATTTA
This sequence comes from Thera britannica, assembly GCA_939531255.2. Classification (NCBI taxonomy): domain Eukaryota; kingdom Metazoa; phylum Arthropoda; class Insecta; order Lepidoptera; family Geometridae; genus Thera; species Thera britannica. Next base: position 5,912,844 of record OW618044.2, read on the forward strand.
ACATGTCCGGTGAAATTTGGGACAGAGATTAAAATGAATATGCATTTGGACCAATAAGGCCTCTATTTATGTATGAGAAAATAAATTCACAAATACTAAACCTAGGTTGAGTTTCGCTAAAATATAATTTAAAAAGATAGGGCTTTCATTCAAAGGCTTAGTAAATACACTCTCAGATCTCTTGGGAAAAAGTACCCACTCAAGCCTTTTTGCGGTTTATAAGGGGTTAGAGGTTTGTACAAATACCTATTACATTTAGAAGAACAAACAAGTCGCGTGCAGGGTTAATCTGGGTAAAAATGTGCCATATTTATATTATGGACACACGGGAAAATAGAAATAGAAGAAACACTTTTAGTAACCACTGAGTGAAACTGCTTTTTCTTAATAAAACTTTGTGATTATTAATACATTAAATGGTCACCGACAAGCCAAACTAGCAATCTCCAAGATAAACTTCGAAATTGTGAATTCAAGCTACACATCGCAGCGCAGTAAACCACAGAGGGCTTCCGAAAGCAAATCGAAAAGAAACTATTACTTTAGAAGTGGTCGTGGGCAATGCCAGTATAAAACCAGGCGTTTGGGAGTCAGCCCGCGGTGGAGACTTTAAGTTGGGCTCGGGAGGGTTGGCTTCTACGTACCTATACCTATCTATACAGTAGGTTTGACACGCGATACATTCCTATTTGGGATACACCTGGTATAGCAGTAGATTTATTCATTGAATGTTAACGTAATTACCTACTAAATTCGTTTTTGGCCGTTCGAAGGTCTCCGTCATGGCATGGCCGTAATAATTGAACTATTTTTGGAATGTAATCTTTTATTTGAAAATATATGATTACTATCGCTATGGTATAATTCTTCCAGAGGAAAATGAACATTGAACAACACCATACTATAATTTGTTACGTTCGTTATTTTATCATAAATGACTTCCCACCATATAGTTCATTAATTTGTCGAGTTAGAATGAATCGCTGGAGATGAAGGTACGATCATAACTCATAGTCATTGAGTTAAGAGCCAGCACACTAGTGGCCACAGCTCCAGTAAAGAGGTTGGCTGCTCCGGGTCCGAGTCACTCATAAATAATTTAAACTGATCCCGGGAAAAACGTGACCGTGGTCGTCGGTGAGACCCCATGACTATTTAATGCGGCGACGTATTGCGTCTTCCGAATTAATACGTCCAACTACATTAGGTCTTTTACGTGTGAGCTCCGGTTTGATTAATTTACAAGCGGAAAATTGCGGGAAGTTTACGGAATAGTATACGGAGCGGAATGAATTGAAGCCACTTTTAGCTTTGAGGTGTTAATAGTGTTGTTTGGTTGTCGACTGCCAAAGAACTTTATGCTCGGAAAATGTACAGGAAATTAAAGAGTTCCCGCAAACAATTACCTACAACATTTTAAATCAAACACTTCGTGCTGCGTGATTTTGTTTTACTTACAAACATCGTATCGTATCGTAAATAAATGCTTTTATACGTACTTGTTATGCATCTTTTATAATTTAATATCGATGGTTAATTAAAATAAGTAAAAACATTAGGCCCTGAACATTAGGGCCTACTATCACCATTTTTTACTTTAAGACCTCACCATGTAACATAATAATTGCATTAAATAATATGAGTATGAGTAAAATACTATACTGCTGGAAACGCAAGGGCAAACCAACACTACTTACCTACTTATCACACCACTGAGACATAAATAAATAAAAAAATAAAATATTTTTACATTTACTCGCTATACCACTGCTATATAAAGTAAGTTTGACAGCAAGTTAATAAAAAACTTACACAATTATGAATACTTATTACCTACTTACCCAAACTACTACCGTACCGTACCGTCCTACCGTATATTCTAGAACTCAGACTCTAGATATATAAAAATAGCGATTTGTCCCGGTTAGGAAAATTCAAAAACAGTGACTTTACATTTATTATTATATACATATATTACCTTTAATTTGTATTTACCTATTTATTTTTATATCGCAAGATTTTTTAAATCGATCTAGTAATTTTTTTGTCTCTCCTTTTTATGATATTAGTATGTTAAAAAGACACAAAATTAGCCCGATGTAGATATATATTAAAACTAGGTAAGCAAGTATCAGCGGAAGCTAACCGCGCAAGTAAACGATAAATTTGCTTTGTTTCACTCGGTTCATACATAATATAGCCTTACATGCACTTTAGAACTTCCAAAGCTGGCTGCGCTGCACATTGAATAACAAAGGGAAAGTTGCTTTTGTATTTAGAATTTTGGGTGGAGTTCCGTTTAATTGCTGTTGTTTTATTATATAGGACAGTGTGGTCGCTTAGCGACAAAGACCTTTAAAAAAAAAACCGCTCATGAAATTCTAGTCAATGCATAGTGCCTTCCCTCGCCTGCTGTGGGGAACCCTTGCCTTATTGTACTCTTACATTTATATTAGAACCATGTTTTAGAAACGACCAACAGCTTGATAGAATTGCTTATAAAATCAAACTATAATATTTTTAGGAATATACAATACGAGTAAACTTGATAAATCATAAATGAATATTGGTACCTTGAAAGTAGTGTAAACGGATATTAATATTCAAATACCTACACTAACTTCATTGCAGAGTTAAAATGGGAGGTATGAAAATAAAATGTTTAATTTTGTATGAAGACCATGCCATACACAAAAACGGTATAATAGAGTAAAATATGTTTTCAAAACAAAAATTAAATAGTATGGACGTCCCATCGAAGTTAGCTGTAGTGGCTGAGTTTTTACTATTTTTGGTCCGGGCAATCGTTTGATTTTCGTACAACGGCAACATTATGCGCAATCATTCTAAGTGCTCTACTTCAAAAGGAAGACAGATCAGACGCGCACACTCTAGGTACTACTAGGTACGGAACTCTGAGAGTACTCGTCTTGTTCATATTTCTCGTTCTGTTTTAATTTTCCAATGCCCACCATAAGTATTTTCATAATGAATTTCATGTATCAAAATATTTAATCTCGCTAATAAATGATAGCTACGCTCCAGATTATTTTAATCAACACTTAGTAGGTATATTTTTTAGTTTATACATAATAATAGGAGCAGAAATAAGTAAAATTAGACTGGCATAGATTTATATAGGTAGCTCCAGATTTTATTTAGTTAAAGGAGGAACATGGTATGATACTGAAAAATAATATAGATTATTTTACTTTTTTAGATTTAGAAAATTATAATTTCGGTCATGTTGCTTGATAATATTGCTGATAATTTATAATTGAAAATTTCGTGTCGGTTACTTCATTAATAGCATGTCTTAAGTCCAATGGAAACTTAGCTAGCTGTATTTATGAAATACGTTTTATTTTTATGTCTTAAAGTATGAAGTTGCCGCTTTTTACTTTTAAAGTATGAAGTTAACGGCAACTTCACACTTAATAACATAATACCTATATTATTTTAAAATTGGGTCTCATTTGTAAATGTTGTTGAACAGGGAGACATATTCGGCGGGTTGAACGATGGTCTTCTCAGTCGGGCAGAGGCCCTTGCGGCCGTGGATATCAGCAAACACCAGTCGGGCCCCCAACCAGGTCCTCCGTTGGGACAGCTCAAGCATGACATGGTCTACCACCACGGTGTCGGAGGGCCCCCGCCACATAATGCCAGGCCACATCAGGTATTTTTGTTTTTAGCTTGTTCTGTTTCTGTACACGACTTCTTTTTCCGGCCAAAGAACAACTTATCAAAACAGCACATGACTTACCATAATATTAACCCGTATAATAACAGCAAAGAGCTATAAAACATCCAGATAGCTATTGAAATCCAAAGTTAATAATTTGCAAGCTGAAGATGCGTAGCACACGTGCCACGCTGTAGCCACGTAGCTCGTAACATACTAAATTCGTGCAACGAACATTAAAACACTGGAAGGTCTATATTAAAATATCAATATGTATCTTCAGCACATCGTAAAATTTCTAAAAAGCATTAACATAACTCGTATCCCGATAAGCATTATGAAAAACACGTCTTACCCTTTCAGCAATAAAAATATGCGTCCGCCAAGGGGTTGGATGGTTTTGATAGAAGGGTATCAAACGGAATCTATACCAATCATACCAATCGAGTTTCACATCGATAAAACTAAAACGCACTCGTAAAATTGTAGGCAAATTGTAGCGATCCGCGCCTCCTCTCGCATAAATAATAATAATAAATGCATTTCTGTGTGCGTAACCGTATGGATAGAGGCAGCCTTCAGGTCCCTATCGATAGCGAGGGCTGACTCCTCAGGGAGGAGGGTACGCCAATACATATCATAAGATATATGTTCTTTGTGCTATAAAAATGAGGTAATTTTATGCACTATTCGACGTAATAGCCGATTGTTAGGTCCCTATTGTTTGAGGGGAACTTTTATTTTGATCGTATGTTACATATCAGTTGTTACATTTGTTTGTGGTAAATAAAACATCTCGTGTTCAATATTTCAATGATAGTGATATGATATTTAAATTACAATTTTAAATATCATAGCTATCTCTAGATCGTTTGTAACGATCTGCAGATAGCTCAACTGTTTCTTGTGTATTTTTTACATTTTGTAATTATTTGTTAAATTGTAAGTTTCTTTGTGTAAATAAATAGTATTTTAAATATCATATCACATATTTCTCTATTATTTTATCATCTTTGATTAATTGTGGCCAGTAAGCCCACCACCTCTGTCTGGCTCTGTATCTGGCTCTGGTTTTGAGTCTCTGTGAGTGCTGACTAAATAAATCCTACGTCGAAACGTCACACACACAGTATAATATACTCACACAGACTGAAAAAGAGCCTACAGATCACGGTTGGTGCGGTAAAATAAAATCTGTCGTTCAGAAGTTCTACACATAGTAAATATGAGCATACAGCCGACAATTTTAGAAAACACGATAAAAAACTTCAAGCTCGCCATAAAAGAAATAAAATACAGCTCACGACTATAAATTGTAATCAGTGCACCTTAGTCCTTGGATAAGATCTTATCTCTACAATCTGTAGCTCAAGGTAGCGATTGCTTTGCATAATATATTTGCCATTTCATAGAGCTTTGAAGAAGACTTTTAAAATCTAATAATTTTCACAAATCCTTGATATTGGCTTGTGTACTTGGTTGTGTAGCACCACTTACTTTAAAAGATCATAGGCGTGGTTTAGTATGAATTTTTAATAAATTACCTTTTTATAATAATATAATGGAATTGTTTATGCATTATACTTATTGTTTTATCTACACCATCGTCCTCTATCGTTTTTTTCAAATCCAGTCCATCCCCAGGTTGTCTCGAAGAGATCGCTCTTAGTTATAAGACCGCCTATTGTATGACCGCACTTTGATGTTTTTCTGTATTCCCTTGATAATGTTATGTGGTGTGCAATGAAGTATTTTTTATCTATCTACCTTCAAAGAAAAGGACAAACAGACAAACTAATCAATATAAGGGTTCCTTTGCTATACAGGCACGGAACCCAAAAAATTGAGCGTAATACACATCCTCATAAATTATTTACGCACTCATTCTTTAGTAGGTAAAGATAAATAGTTTTAGGGGCTTAATGTGACAGGGCCGATCTTTTTCGCAAAGCGCTCAAAAGACGCCTTTTTCAGAGTCGTTTACACAACCTAGCCACAGAATAGTTAGAAATTAGCTTGACTTTGAACAAAACGCCCGAAACACGGTACATAGAGAGTGACGTAATGAAACCAGTAGGCCTACCATGAGCTCTGTCTGACTCTGTCTCTAGTTCTGGTTTTGAGTCTGTCTGTTTTGAGGATTTATTTAGTCAACACTCACATAGACTCAAAACCAGAACCAGAGACAGAGCCAGACAGAGCTCATGGTAGGCCTACAGCGCCGTTTGTCCCGCCCGCCTCGAGACTATACACTACTAATATACAAACCATATTGCTACACTCAGAGACATGAATGTCTACTTAATCCACGGCTCAGTATAGATTTTGCTAGATAAATCTACCATAATAGAAATCTACAATCCTAGGAGGAGAACAACACTCATTACTGAAGCCGCCAAGCTTATGCACGCATTCTCTTCTAAAGTCATGCAGCCGGTAGTAGGAACCCTAGCCCTTTGACGGGCAGTGGGCATTGAATTTAAGATCACCTCTGATGAATACTACTGCTATACCAATATACTGTGATCTAACGCCGCCAAAGTGCCAAAGTGCCATAAAGAAGAAACGCTTCAAAAAAGCTTACAAGACACAATTCACATTGCAATGTTTGTGGCGTATCTTAATTGGTCATAAACCCATACATTAAGTTAAACAATCTTTTGTGAGGTCACCGGACAGTATAACATTTATATCTGAGCACTTCCGTGCTTTGCAAAGCACATTAAGGGGATGAAAACCGCAAAACAAATTCTTACATTCAACACATTTTCAGATCGCACACAATCCACCAAAAATATTAAATTGATTCAAATCTGGTTTTCCTTAACTAAATGAAGAGATTAAATTATCGTTGGCTGCTATTTTTCATGAAACGTTTCAGTAACGATACGTCTTACTTCTTTACTCTCTCTTTCTTGTTTCAAAATGTTGAAATGTGCGTTAGAGAATTTGTTTGACTGTGTTCCTTGTTTTAGCGTCATCGCGTCGAGCCATGGCGGATCTAAAACCTGACGTCACTATGAATAATGTTGAAATGTGCGTTAGAGAATTTGTTTGACTGTGTTCCTTGCTTTAGCGTCGTCGCGTCGAGCCATGGCGGAGGCCTTAGGGCGATCTAAAACCTGACGTCACTATAGATAGAGCTTCCATACCTAATACCCCGCTTTTACTGTTGTAATACCCGGAAGTAGTTTATTTGCTATTACGAGTCATGAACATCGATCCAGCCGTTGAGTAATAAATATCTTTGTGAATTTCTTTGAAACTAGCTTTTTTGCTTCCGTATACATACGTCGATGAATAGCCTTTTCTATTTTAAGTATACAAGCTACTTTTAGCATACTTAACTTAATCAAAACCTGTTGTATTTTCTTCGTAATTTAATGATGTTGGAAACGCGATACAAATAATTTCGATTTTCTAAAATTAAATTACATGCGAACTGAACTGGAACGTAGGCGTAAAACACGGAGGTGTAAAATAAACCCGAATAGCTATTCTTAAACTGAAAAACAAAAATACAAGTGTGAAAAACGGAAAAAAACCTTTTTTTATTAATCCCGTTGGGTAGGGAGGGTTCAATGCGGGCCCGCGTAATACGTAGTTTATTGGCCACGGAACCCAAACGCAAGCAGTTTGGGGTCCCGTACAGCTTCCTAATCCGTAAATGTAGTTGCAGGGTTTTACCGATGTCTTTGAGGGTATCTAAAGCTCGAATTGAGTAGATTAACATAATTTTTAATAGGACATGTTGGTTGCTTTGATATTTAATGTGCAGAGTGGGCTCTAAAAAGATTATTATTTCTTTGTACTGATTCATACTTACCTACTTAAAATTTCCCCTTACACCCATAGAGAGCTCTGTGAAACATTAATGAAAGTGAAATTTGTGCGATGAGACTGATGTTCTGATCAACAGACAATATAGCTAAGCCTTTGGTGGGTCGCGACCTTAGTTTCTGAAATAAAAACTTACATATACATAAATTTATTTTCAGTTGACCTTTTTAATAATAAATAGTGGTGTACAAAATAACGCTGTCAAATATGACAACAATATTTGACAGTGTTTCACTGGTCACCACCGTATATCGCCTGCGATCAACTGAAACGTTGTTAGCGATATTTGACAGTGTTTCAGCTGATCGCCATCGCCATCGCCTAGATGTGCGCAAGGAACAAAACAGATATGTTTAGTTTTAGACAGTGTAAATGACAATAACAACAGAACGCTGAATTTTCCAACAACGAACAATTTTCCAACTCCCCGTCCTCAAAAAACGATCGACCGAAAAAAACAAATACACCAACTAAAGTAAACAAGCATAGTGAAGGGGCAAATCACAGGGGAATATAGTAGTGGCACTTGTCGCGGGCGCCGCTTGGGACGTGCTGTGCGCTCTAATGTACTTACCATTGACCGTGAGCTTATTGTAGTAGGAGCCAAGCCAAGAGAGCGCTGGTGGCCTAGTGGTAGCGGCCCCGCCTTCCGATCCTAAGGTCGGCTAAGGTGGGCTCGAATCCAGTCGTGTACCAATTAAATTTTCTGCCCAAAAATGTATGTACACTATGCCAGTGCTCTCAAACGGTGAAGGAAAGCATCGTGAGGAAACCGGCACATCGTAGAACCTTCAAAAATATGCGTCAAGTGCACGAAAGAAGCCTCTTTGAGGCGCACTTATAATCCTTTCATCACACTCGGTTCTAAAAATCAGCGACACAAGAAGAAGAGTAGTAACCAACCAACAAATATTGCACATTGGCTAATTTCAGCTTCATAGAGCGTAGTGTGCGTCAGAAAGAGATCGCGATCTACGAAAGCAGAAAATATTTGCAATATATATTGCCTACAACCGTATGAGTATGATGATACGCATACTTGCCGTATGGGTTTGGACGGAATAAATACTGTTTGGACCATTTTGAGTTTAATAGTTATAATATTATAAGCATATGCTTACAAAGATATCATACGAATTGCGAGCATAAAAAGCAAAGGCAAAAGTCAAATATGTATTATGCCTATAACAAAAAGAAAAACGTTTTACTCGCATTACAAAAATATTTTTAGTTTTTTTGCTATAGTTATCTATCATAGATCATAGTTATCATCTTTCCATTTATTAGAAACAAACTATTTCATCTATACCAACTAGGTAATTAAATTTTGGAACATAATAATTCTCAATTGTTTTTCTCTTCTGCGACTGCCGATTTGCTGCAAAATCAAGCAATTTCTTTGAATTACTGCAAACAACAAAGTACACTAAACGTCAATTTTTTTCTATGAACAGATGACATCAACATTACAATAAAACATACGGCACATTCATAGAGGCACAACAAACGCATCAAACCGACCGCGACGTATCACTCAAAACACGATTTCCTGAGTTCATAATGTATTGTATTCAAAAGTGAATTCTTCAGACCGACAATACTAGTCCTTATCTAAATGTGCATAGGCTTTATTTTTGAACAGAGCGTAATGATATGGATGACCCATCAAATTGCACGCACACTTGTGAAACTGGTATTCATGTGTTCACATTTGAAGAGGGAGGCTAGTTCGGTTTGGCTATAAGCGCAGCGTTTTGTATTTCAGCGTGGACGTCACTGCGGACGCTAGTAAGAAGCGTTAATTTTGACGAGACTGAAGTTATATTTCAACATGTTAGGGCTAGTTTCCCGGATTTCAAAAAAGTTAAAATATTTAAAAAATATATCAAAAATGTAATTAGTTGCTTCGATGTGTTAATCGAATTGCTATTCGATGAATTAAATATTTAGTTGTTTAACTCTAGTTTTGTAAGCAACAATTTGAGTTAAGCAACTGTCAGATATTTAATTGCCGATTAGCAATCCGCGAAACCAGCCCTTAGTTACTAGTACAAATATAAACATACCGTTAAACCTAATCTTAGACGTGATAGTTGGCAGCTGAGATTATATTAAACGGCCTGTTAATCCTTTGATAGAGTAACAGAACATGGTAAAACCATAGCTATACATAATATAGTATAGGATCCCTAGAAGAAGGACCTTCACCGAGCTGGTTATTTAATGAAACGTATTTTATATTTAATTAAACATGCCAATAAATATATTCTATATGGGTTGCCTATCAAATTTCAGTCCAGGATATGATTAATTAATAATTTAAAAATAAATTTGTTTTTTTAACTTTCCACCGGTTTGGTTATTAGACAAATTCTATACCAATCGAAAGTATAGACCCCATAGAATATGCAAACGTTAGGTTGCCTATTTTTTTCCGGTCACAACTCTCGGGTAGCCAGGTATAAACAGGAAAATCGATACTAGCATTTTGCACCGGTATGTTTATTGAATAAAAATACTGGGGTCTATACTTTCGATTGGTATAGAATTTGTTTAATAAACAAACCAGAGGAAAGTTTAATTTTTATTTTTTAATTATTAATTAATCATAATTATCCTGGACTGAAATTTGATAGGCAACCCATATAGAATATATTTATTGGCATGTTTAATTATATATAAAATACGTTTCATTAAATAACCAACTCGGTGAAGGTCCTTCTTCTAGGGATCTTAGACTAATAGATTTGCCCTATTTAAGCTGATTTATCTGTAAGCAGTACTTTCAAATAAACTTTGTTTTTGTTATAGGAAATAAACATTAATGCTATAGTGGCTAAACTGGTTTGATTTGTTTATTGTGCCAACTTTTTTTTGCAAATAGCTTAACTGTTTCTTGTGTATTTTGTACACTTTATAAATACTTGCATTAATAGTAAATGTCTTTGTGTAAATAAATATCATTAATTAGTGATCTAGACAACTCTAACTAGTAGAGATAACAAAAAAAAAACATTTAATAAAAAGTTTTTTACATTGTTTAATAATAATATAAAATTTCTGTTCCCGCTATCTTTATAGCCCGACACCCTCGCGTAAATTCGGCCACTTGTTCAAATCATAACGTTGTGATACAAATCACTATTAAAGGAAATATAATTTATATTTAATATCCACTCGCAACATTATCGATTGATTTTAGAGATGGGAAACTAACATCGTATAGTTTGTTTTTTTGCTTAGATAAGTATGACATTGTTTAAATTAAGTAATTACACATTATGCTTTTCTCCCATATAGGAACTTACAGAATTCGGAAAAAGCTCACTTAAAAAAAAATGATAAGTGAAACTGCTCTTTTTTTATGCGCAACTATTCATTTAACACGTCAAAAATTTATCGGGTCAGTAAATGAATTACTGGTCAGTTTTTTAAATTTTAATATCTTTCAAGTTTAAGCAATTTTTTTTTAATTTTGTTGCAACGACATAATATTGTAACAGCTTTACGATTAATAAGAATAGGTTCTCAGATACAAAACGTCCTAAGCGGTGCCTCTACTTATTTTCTAGTACCTTACTTTGGTAAGATTAAACAATAAGCATACCTAATCAACACTAAAAGCTGTTTGTGAAACTTTGTTAGATAAATTGAAACCATGACAGTGAGAAATTAATAAAACACATTTACCATATATTACTTCAGTAAATACCTTGCCTAATGCCTAAAGCGTTACGTCTTCCATCAATCACAAAGTATCGACATTTCGATAAAGCGACATGTAATTTGTGTCACATCCCTACTACTCAAAAATGACACAAGGATGGGGTAGCGCAATCCCATAATTCACTATACATTTATATGATGGGGTGAAATACTCGAACAAATTGTGACTAGAGTTTGAATTACCATATCTATAAACAGCAATGTTTCCATACTCTTCGTCTCCCAAGTTAGGGTTCAATTCAGGCTGAGTATTCTGTAGAAATATAAATTTCGATCAAATTGATATTAAACCTATTCGGATTAAGTTAGAGTTGTTACTTGATTGCATATCTGTGTTGATTTTACGTAGGGGTAGGTGCACCTGTGTGATATTTGCGGTCAGACTACGGTACCGTGGCAATAAGGAATGTAATTAGCGGAAGATAATAATAGCTTTGCTGTCAAAGGGGAAATTAAAACGATCGCAGTTCATCATTTGAATAAATACATCCAGCAAAATTACACTTAATTAAATATTTAATTACACAAAGAAACTTACAATGTATTGAAAACACAAGTATTTGAAAAATGGTGACGATAGGTGGTGCATAAGATTGACGGAGTGTTGGCCGAAGAGAGGTGTTGGACGTCCATTAGCACGATGGATTGACGACATTATCAGCGTCGTGGGCCGCAGGTGGATGAGGGTAGCCCAAGATCTTGGTTATGGGAAGAGCAAAGAGAAGCCTATGCCCAGCAGTGGGTTAAGTCGGGCTGCGAATAAAAATGATTATGATTTAAAAAATGAACAAAATGCACGTGAAACAGTTGAGCTAACCACCGTTAAAACGATCTAGGAATAGCTCAACTGATCCAAATCAGTGCCAGACGAAAGCGTTCCCAAAACTCTGGCGGCATGCGGCATTGCTACGCTGAATAGCAATGCTAATACGTATACGCTGCGATATCTTATACCTTTAAACGAGAAAATCTTGTATATATATATATACGAGTATATATTTAGGATCTCGGAAACTGAGCCAACAATTTTCATGAAATTAAGTATACAGGGGTTTTTGGGGACGATAAAACGATCTAGCTAGGTTTCATTTTTAGAAAATGTCCCCCTAATCGTAAAGTAAATAATCAACTTTATCCTAAAATCATAACTCCTAGCGCCATCTGTTGGTTAAGTCATGAGTTAGTGGGACAGAGAACGCCATCTATTGACGAGTAGTGGAGTTTATTATTATGTCGGTAAGATCGAAAAATATTGATATTTAATCACTAAGTAAGTAATTCGTATTTAAATATAATTCACAACAACAGTTTACCAAAAAAAAAATACCGAGCGAAGCTCGGGCACCAACTGCTAGTTTTATTATAAATTAATAAAGGCTTTTGCTGGAATACGCACAGTACTCCAGCTGTAATCTGCGATGTCGCTAGTTTTATATTTTCACTATTTTATTGAAATATCACTAAATATGAAGATTCTAAAAAAATTGAGATTGAGTTTTTTTTTTTGTTTTATCTTGCCGCTGCACATCTTGTTCGGAAATAAATTAATGACTACCGAATTTGTACAGAGCAAGAAGCACCATGGCATTTTGGCTGGGCATGACCGTTCTACTATGTTCTGTGGTCTATATTGAAATAAAGTAACACCAGTAGGCCTACCATGAGCTCTGTCTGGCTCTGTCTCCAGCTCTGGTTTTGAGTCTGTGTGAGTGCTCACCAATGCTGTGTGTGTGACGTTTTGACGTAGGATTTATTTAGTCAACACTCACACAGACTTAAAACCAGAACCAGAGACAGAGCCTCATGGTAGGCCTACAGCCAGCTCCTCATAAAACGAAATAAAGTTAATAAGTAAGGTATTGTGTGAGGTAGCTCAAGATGTAGAAAAGTATATGATAACCATGAACTAAAAACCCATTGCCAAGAGACAGTTTTTGCCGCACCACCCATTCAAAAAGCCAGCCTTGTTGAGGCACGAGCACAAAACAAACATCCACTATATATTTATTGTTGTAACGTTACGTGCAACACGGCAGCTCCGTGTAATTGTGATATACCGGTCCCGGGGGAGCAGTGCACCTACCAGTACCTCCATCCAATAAGCCACCCTAGCTGGACACCGGACGGTGATGGATAGACCTACTCCCAACTACCAAATGCATAATAGTCTACATAGATCTTTCAAGTTTGGTATCTGGAAAAGATCTGCGAAACTTTTTGATGTGCTTGAACTTAGCAGATCATTGTCCAGCAGATAAAAAATAAATGTGAGTTCTATTCGCTTGCAGCATAGTTCTAGCCTGAAATCTTGACAAAAAGTAATTTGACCAAAAACTAAAATTCTGTCGTTTTTCGTACGGTTTTTTTTTGATCTCCTGAACAATAATCTGCTATAAGTTCACGCATGAAGTTTTGAAACATAAGTTGCGAATTATAAAAAGTAGCTGTCCCAAAATAGTGGTCCGCAGTAAGAGTCTACGTAAGCATAATCTATGTAACTAGAGAGCGCGGCGCAACGCACACGGCGCGGCTGGCCGCTCGCTGGCCAGAGCCGGCTGCTCTCGCTCACGATGCACTTCAAATATTCATTTTCACAACAAAGGCGGTCAACAACTTGAGCATATTGGCAGAACACTCGCTACCAATCAACGTCACAACGGCGCTCACCCCTCTATGAAAAAACGAGTGTTTGCTCTCATAAAGAATGACTGCAAATCTGCACAAAGATGATTGTTTATGTTTCCATAGGGTCCCCGGGCGCGGCATTGTTGCCGTGCTCCCTCGGCACAATGAAACGTCCGATTTAACATGAATGCGCGAGTTAATTCGGCGCGCCTCCATAACGAGCTCTCGATCTACCACCCGACCGCGTCTCGCTTTGCACAATCGTATGGAACCGGACAGTACGATAAACGAATTACAAAAGGGTTTCTTCTCGCAGATGGGCCACCACGGCATGGAGGGGCTGGACATGCTGGACCCGCTGAACTCTTCATCGATGACAACGCTGGCACCGATGGGCGAGGCGGCACCGCACCACATGCACGGCTACGGCATGAACCACGTGATGAACCACCACCACCATCACCACGGCGGCGGGCTGGGGCACGCGCCGCCTTCACACCTACCGCACCCCGCGGCAGCGCTGCACCCCGACACGGACACGGACCCGCGCGAGCTGGAGGCCTTTGCGGAGCGTTTCAAGCAGCGCCGCATCAAGCTAGGCGTCACGCAGGCAGACGTTGGCAAAGCGCTCGCCAACCTCAAGCTGCCGGGCGTGGGTGCGCTCTCGCAGAGCACTATTTGCCGCTTCGAGAGCCTAACGCTCAGCCACAACAACATGATCGCACTCAAGCCAATCCTGCAAGCGTGGCTCGAGGAGGCCGAGGCGCAGGCCAAGAACAAGCGCCGCGACCCGGACGCGCCTAGCGTGCTGCCAGCCGGTGAGAAGAAGCGCAAACGCACTTCCATCGCGGCACCGGAGAAGCGCAGCCTCGAGGCTTACTTCGCGGTCCAGCCGAGGCCTTCGGGAGAGAAGATCACGGCGATCGCTGAGAAACTAGACCTCAAGAAGAATGTGGTGCGCGTGTGGTTCTGCAACCAGCGACAGAAACAGAAGCGGATGAAGTTCGCGGCGCAGCACTGACCGGCGGGCGGCGGCGCGGCTCTGCTGTACCCGGGCTCCGGGTACGGCTATTGAGCCGCTCCGCGACGCCCGAGGCTGCCGCCGCGCGCCCCAAACTCATACCGTGAGCAATAACACAAGATCTCGTTCTGATCTCAATCGAAACATTACCCTTTGACTCGAATAGCTATAGTGTTTAAAGTAGACGTACCCTTCGATTCCGAATCTAGATTTAATTTGTGACTATCATACATTCCTTCGAGACACAGGGTGTAAAATAAACGGTTAAACATAATCATAACGTTGAATAGAAGTTGCTTGGTCACTCACTCTTAAGTTCTTCGCCGCGTTTAGATGTTTGTCGGAGGAACGGCTAAATATAGTGTAGGTACATGAAAATTTGAAATTCAGGATTTTTAAGAGAATGTGCCTTGCAAATAATTATCAATATTCTGTGTTTAATAATGTTAGTTTAGTGTTGTTCATGAAGGCTCGCTCGCGAGGCTAGCCAGTGGTCGCGTGGACAGATTAGGCCGGTGACATGCGAGAAGCGACCAACCTTTTAGCGATTTCGTTAGATTTATGTAATTTTAAATCCTTATTAAATAGTAATTTACTTCTCACTATCATCCATGTTACGTGTACCTAATCTGTACACGAAATGTTCTTGTTGAAACGTTTTGTTTTCGTATTCATAAAATGTACAAAATAGTAATAAGATTCTATAATTTAAATCTGCATAAGTTGTAGATAATAAAAGTAGGTTTGTGAATATTGATTATTTGTTTGGTTGTGTTATGTATATTTTTTAGAATCCACAAAAAGGCACAAATTTAGAGTAAGAATTTATAAAGACATTTAGCCAAAATAGTTTTAATTACATAATGTAAATAAGTCACATTTCAACTACATAGGTAGGTAGGTACTTCATAGTTCATACGAATAGTTACTAAACGAAAGGAATTAGTAGGTACGCATTCGGATTCATGCACCCGCATTTAACTTTACTTTTATTACTAATAATCTAGTTTATTAAGAAACCAATGTGTAAAAAATGCTGAATTCCTTCTTTTGGACCAAATATTGTCATTTGATATCCGTAAAATAAAGCAAATTTGATGCCAAAAAAAGAACCAAAGCCACTTCTATTAAAACTAATTGGTCATTCTTGCATGAATCCAAAAATGCGGTTAAGCGCTGCTTAAGAAATAAAAATAAAAGTTTGCAAAAATATAAATAATATTTTTAAAAGATATTTTGTACATATAGATTTAATTATATTATATAAGTTACTAAAACGTGCAATCTAGCCCTCGGTAATTTAATTATTACTATTACCTGTTAGGAATTAATTGATCTAAAAAAATTAAATTAAACGCTTTAACACTTGATTCTAGTCACTGCCTTAAATTATTTATATTTTACTGTTTTGTTTATATGCAAAAAGTATTAATTGTATTATTTTAATCAATTACTTTCTTGTACTTAAAATCAGAAGTTAATCAGCTGTCATAACCAATTTGTTGAATTTAAATCAATCAGAAAATTTATCGATCACTAGTTTTGACCCAATATTGCAATGTCACAACACCCCAAAAAATCCTTTTAATTTATTTTATATCAGGAATTTTTCAATCTTTGGGATAACGCTATTTGTCGGATAAAAAATATCAGTCCTTAAAATCAGCTTTGAAAGGTATATTTTTATCAGACGGTTTGTTTTAAATTTTTTTTATTGAAAAATTTGCCCTGAGTTATTTTGGTATTGTGTCTATTTTTACTGCTTACGTCACAATTGATGTTCACTTTCTCATAATAGGTAGGTACCAATAGTCTTCACTTCACGACGCTTCAGCATTCTTCACTTCACATGATTTTGAAATATTAAGAATTCTTCCTGAATTTTACCAAAGTTTGTCACCACAAGTACATAGTCATAACTTAAATGTTAATTATAATTATTTTGTTTAATATTGTTACGTACTTTTAGGGAATTTCCATTTTAATTCTGTTGTCAAAGTAGATTTATGTGTTTAGTACGTACTTTTTATAATTTATACAATGTGATGTAAGCTGTTATACTTAATATTTTTACCGTTTATGATTTTTAAGTAATTACAACAGAAAAAAAAGTGTGGACTCGGTAAATAGTTATTCTAAACTATGTCAGTGATAATTAAAAGTAGATATTTAGAAAAGTTTCTCAAGCAAATATTATAAATTCTTAGTTATATTGTAAAAGATTACAATTTATTTGGAAAAACCAATACAATAAAGTGAAAAATAGAAATATTAGCAAATACTTGTTGTTTTTAATACCCCTGCTTTTTACTCTATAAAGAATCTAGTATTTTATGTAAAGGTGCGTAACTTAGTAGCACCAGAAAACCATGACACTTTACAAAGTAGTGACCAGCGAGCGACTTACTGGCGCGACGCGTCTAGAGACGAGATTATTAAAACCACTCCATATCGTAGAAGAGCGTAGCACGCTACGAGAAACATACCTAGCTACAAAACGTAGAGATTGCTACGGAATTTCAAATATTTTGTGCGCATTTGAGAAGGAATTAATGAAATGATTTTTAGTAAAACACTACAAAACGCACTTTTGGTTACAACCCAGAGATGACAATATCAAAGTTTATATAAAAATATAAAATCTTTCGTGAGGTAACTCCGTCAGTATGGGTAGAGCTAACTATACATGCACCGGGTTTCCTCAAGATGTTTCGATTTATTAAACGATGCAAAATGCGTGTTAATTAGATCCGCACATGTACCATGTCTGGTCTGTGTATAAAGCGTACTATTAACTTTGAGGATCGTATAAGTGGTAAACAAGCTTTCTCCGTCTAAAATCGTCCTTTGCCTAGTCAGACAATACAGGCTAACAAAAAATGGACACCATAAATTATTCAGCCTGCTGAATGAGCGAAGCAAAAACTCATCCATCATATGGGATCAGCTACCGGTTTCCCATAGTCCGAGCTCTGCTTAATTTGGGGCTAGACAGTGTTGTGTGGATTCTCCTGAATAATTATTTTTTATTTATATTTACTTTATTAACTTTATGGAAAGTGTGGCTTCCTGTAGACTCTTGATTGATTACATACAAAAAGAGCTACGGAACTGTGTAACACTATAGTCTGCGTCTATCTAGTGAATTTTTTTTGAGCTGAATATAAATAATATGGTGGAGCATTTTCATAAAATAAGAGAATCTAAAATAAATACTTAGCCAAAGTCAAAGTCAAATAATTATATAATCAATGGTATCACAAGGATCACTTTGAAACATCTTAAAGCCTTGTGAGTCTAGATGTCAGTTCCACACGACCAAGCCTAGAAGAACAGGCAGCAAACTACGGCTTGGTTCCTACCATTTTTTTGGTTGATCCTTTTACAGATGACGTAGGTAATAATACAAAAGCAAAAGTTTCAAAGACAGTACACGCTACGCTTCAAAGTAATAATAAAGTGCCTACACAGTATACAAAATTAAGATACGAAAATAGTAGATACAGACAATGCAAATTGACATGTTAGCCTCTGATGCCTAGCCTATCTAAGGTTAGGTAGGTGCAAAAATCCCTATTCAGAACGTTTGCATGGATGCCTTAAATGCCAGTTCCTGTAAGTTAGTAAGTTAAGTATATTTGATCATTATATGCGGCCGTTACAACAGGGACCTGTTCAGTCGAGTGTCAATTTGGGCAATTTGGTACATTGTTCATCCAGCCGACTACACGTGCAACTTAGGTATATGAAACTGTTTCATACTGTGTGAATTTGTATTGCGGTAATTGGAAAATTCGTTGATCCGCTTGAAGTGCGGACTGGTTTCCGCAAGTATGCTGCTGGTAGGCATTTTTTGCGTGACGCTTGACACAATGTTTTCTAACTTTTTAGGTTGACATGCCGATTTCCTCACCGCACATACATTTTCAGACAGAAAACTTGGCGGCAGTCGTTTAGAGACTAAAATCTTAAGAAGTTGTGTATTAGAAATACATGGATGTTTCCTGATGCTAACGCTACTTAAGCACGAAAAGATGCAGCTTCGCCCACTGATTACTAAAACCAAAGCGAAAGCTAAGTGGGACGCAACTGCTAATCCCGCTGGCTTTAACATTTGTAATCATATTTGAACGCACTTTCAACTAGGAACTCGTCTAAGTACTCACTTGACTTTGTACACGTGATGTTATTTATAGTTCGATATTACCGTTGCAACCTGTAGAAGTTTTTTTTACTAGTTAGGTAGACCCAAGACAAGTTTGCGCGTGGTAAATGGCCGAAAACATGAAAAAAATAGACTGAAAACGCATCTTCCGATCACAAACATGAATGATGAACTCTAGTGTAAATTTTCGTTACAGTTAAGGTAGGTATAATGACTGCCTGCTTATATAAAGACGTAAAATATAACTGGCTTGGGATAGTGAGTTGGTAAACAAGATGGGGATAAAAAAACAAAAATGGTTCACGCATACAATTTCTCCATTTATATACAGACATCAGACATTCTTGTTTATATTAGAACTGTAAAACCAGAAACACTAAGTTGTTGAGTGGATTTGAACCTGGAGTTAAGCCGGTCTTGTAGCTTGTTTCCACAAAGGAAAGGGCATAGTTCAAAATAACAGTGTATCAAAGCATTGCTGGTTACGTGTTTCGGCCGTGCCGGGTTCCCCAGAGTCCTGTGACGTATGAGGCGTCTCGGCATTAACTCACCTCTCACGGTACCCTTCCCGCTACCCACGCTCACCACTGCACGCCAACTTGTTACTAAACTGTTGATACCCGCTTTACAACTCGATCTTGTAAACTGGGCTTTAGAAGTGCAGCTAGACGTAGGCGAACATTGCCTTAACATTGGTCATCATTGCCACCGGTATGGCGCTTGTGGAGCTAGATCTGGCGCATCACCATCAGAGTTTTTCTAAGTAGGTATTCAATTAATAATGATAATAATAATAATAACATTTATTTTCCACAAAAAGGTTTACAAAAGTACAGCTATTTTAATATATCAGTTAAGGTACAAAGAAGGGTAGGTATATATATAATAAAAGGGTTTCTAATTAGTTATTTAGATGCACCTTAAAATACAAAAAAAATATAAAACTAGTGTATAGTCTATACATTGACGTACGATTGAATTGTGTTTGATATGTGTTTTGTGTAAATATTGTTTATGTTTTTACTAGATTATAATATTTTATAATAAATAAATAAATAATCACCATCGCGCTAGATGTGTAAAGGCCTTAAAGCGTCATTCATTAAGTGGATTAAAAAAAATATATATTATGGACTATTCACACAACACTAGGTATATCTAGCCCCAAACTAAGCAGAGCTTTTACTATGAGAACCAGTTATCTGATATAATACATAAATATATATTTTTTGTAAATACCTAAGTTCTTACGAATATAATATTACACCCATGACAGAGAACAAACATCTGCGTTCACCACACAAATATTTGTTTCGGGATCGAACCCATGGCTTACGGCGCAGAAGGCAGTGCCGTTGTGTGTTGTCTAGCTAGAATATTAATGAGTTAATTTATTTAAGTTTTTTTTTTTTTTTTAGAATTATACTGATATAATTCTTAAATAAGTTACTATGGGAACCAGATAGCTGACTATCTGGTTCCCATAGTACAAGCTAAGCTTAGTTTGGGGCTAGATAGAGTCGGGTCTATAATATCTATTTGCTTAAGTGAATGCAGAAGGCTCCAGCCATACCAAAATTAAATAAGAAAAGAAAATCTTATTACTGTTCCTACGGTTAATATAAAAAAATGGATGTTAAAATAACCTGTGTTGGAAGAGTCCCCTCTATTCCGTGTCTTAGAAGATACTTGGTATTGTTTTACGGCAAATTTAAAGTAGATTATAGGTAGGTTACTAAAGGCTTACATTTTTAACTCTAGGTATAGAAGTGACCACTACAAGAAGAAGAAAAACTAAGGCAGCTTTACTCAACTTAGGGTGGAAAAAGCATAAAGAAGAGAAAGATTGCTGCACAAAAGTTGAACTAAAATCGAAAGCGCATTTATAAACATAAAATGTTAGTTTAGTTAGTCGATGATTGTATTGCTTCGTCGTAACAGGATTTGCCAGAGTGTATTCTGTTTCACGCGAACTCTACTATAGACCTACCGCAAGCTCTGTCTGGCTCTGGTTTTTAGACTGTGTGAGTGTTGACTTAATAAATCCTACGTTGAAACGTCACAAACACAGTAAAATACACTGGTGAGCACTCACACAGACTCGAAACCAGAGCCAGAGACAGAGCCAGACAGAGCTTGTGGTAGGTCTACTGCACGCCGCAATCAATTCACTCTCTAAATTAAAACAGCTCCAGGCGTAAAGTGTGTGGGTGTTTACTCGCTTTTAATTTCACTTAGTAAACGTTCGAATAAGCACGGTTCGTTCGCATAGTAATTTGCAGTTAAAACTCCCGTTTGCAATTCACAAACAAATACTCGTACCTCGTACCTAACTAAGGGCTGATTTTACATCTACGGAATAACGCTATTTGTTGAATAAAAAAATCGGTCCTTGGTTTTGACAAGCCTCAAAAAGAGATGGCTTTATTTTATCTGACACGGATAAATTGATACGTGATTGAAAAATTTGGCCCAGATGCGGTCGTACTTGAGTCCATGGTCCATGGTCCATGATTCCTCTCTGGACACACTGAGGACATTTAACTTCTACCTCCATGGTGCCGAATTTATCATACAACCTTTTTTAATTTGTTAAAAACTCAGACTCGGAACCTTCTTGTTGTTTTCCTTTTTTTGTTTGCTTTACGCGAGCCATTTTCTTTTTTGCATTTAGTGCGATGATTTGTTGCACTTGAGGGCGAAGACTTTTCACCTCGTGCTCTTTTGATTCCTTTTAACGCTCTGATTCTAATTTTTGAACCACTCTCTGCACTCGTGATTCAATTTTAGAATCCTTCGCTGGCTCGTTCATCAAAATTGAGCACGCGATACAAGAGTACAAAGTTGCTTTTTAACCGCTTGCTCAATTTTGATGACCGAGCAAGCGAAGGATTCTAAAATTTAAAAATAAAAAATTTAGAATCTCTTTCTTGGTGTAAAAATTAGAATCCTAAGCGTTAGCGAAGGAATCAAAAGAGCACGAGGTGAAAAATCTTTGAACTCGAGTGCAACACGTAACTTTTCATCCCACCTAAGCGAGGAAATGACTAAATGCAATAAAGAAAATGGCGCGCGTAAAGCAAATTAAAATAAAATTAATACATCAAGAAGGTTCCGAGTCTGAGTTGTAAACAAATTAAAAAAGGTTGTATGATACATTTAGCACCATGGAGGTAGAAATAAATAGGTTTAACAATTTTTTTTATTCACACTTAGTGCACACGATGTTCTAAATTCAATTTTACTTTATCCTCTAGAGTCTAGACTCTAGCGGATAGAAACGGCTTTCGCTCTTAGCTAGAGCAAAAATACACTTTCCGAGATGGTGGGATGAAATGCGACTTTGCTATCTTGTATCAAATAACTATTACTATTAAATATTTAAGTACTTACCACTGTATGGTCCTATGTTGCGTTTTTCTGCAAATAAATATTATTTTCAAGATTTTGACCGCGCGTCATTTCTTCTTCTTCTTCTTAATGAATGGCATCTGTCTTTTTTGGATCAATTTTGCCAGTGTCGAGTAGTTTAATGAGAATGATAATATATTACATAGATAGAATGATTTATGCCATATTCGTCCCTAATGTTCGGCCCTCTCCATTAAAAAGTCTTTGTTTGTCCCTCATGATAATATTTGTCCACATTCGTCCCTCATACCAAAATTTTTGAAACTACAGTGAACGTCATAAGTGTAACAAATTTTAAAAGGTTGTATGATAAATTCGGCACCATGCAGGTAGAAGTAAATAGGTTTAATAGTGTTTTGAATTCACAAATACACCAAGAAGGTTACGAGTGCGAGTTTTTAACAAAATAAAAAAGGTTGTATGATAAGTTCAGCACCATGGAGGTAGAAGTAAATAGGTTGTGTATTCACAAACTTATTGAACACGATATTCTAAATTCAAATTTACTTTATCCTCTAGCGGATAAAAATGGCTTTTCCAGTCAGAAATCAAACAGCAAAAACACACTTTCAGAGCTGGTGGGATGAAAAAGTTTTTTCATTGCTCATACTCTGAAAGTAGGTCTGAAGTTGCCTGAGGGGCCTAATTGAAAGTAATACTTTCAGCCCTAGGGAGAATCGCTTTCTACTGACAGCTGTCAAATTATAAAAAAAAACAAGTTCTATTTTATTCAACCATGTTCCAACTTTCTAAAGTCTTTCTAACTACAAGGAGGTCGTTGAACCAAATTCCAACTTTTTATTCAGCAAGTAGGTTAGAAACCCATTACAACGGTGAGAAGTTTAAAAAGTCTAATTAGAGCGCAATGTAAAAATAAAAAATATATATCTTCTAAATTACTTGATTAATATATAGCTTCAATTATTTATTTAAAATAACATAGATTTGAGCAAACAATTTACCATTTTTTAAATGATGAGAATGAAAATAATGGCTGAATAATGCTGGCGAGCCGAAGCCGAAGGCCTGCCAGAGAAAAAGAAAAAAAAAACCGGGAAGGCGGCAATTCAATCTTCATTTTCACAATTTTTTCTTTCATGTTTTTATTTTTACTTTCCTTCGTAATGATTCGTAATGAAAAGCACAGTGTTTACCTCGGGTGAAAGTCTTTTAAGTCCCTCAAGCTCTTCTCAAGCTCAAGCTCTCTAAACCCGTCTCGGGACTCAAAAAACGTGACTTTCAACACTCAGGTAACAATGTACTATTAAATTACACGCATTTTTTGAGTAAAGCACTATACAAGCCTTGCTCTGCAATTGAGTATGCTGCTGGCTACACTATAGTGGCCTCGAGCTCAGCTTCACTAAGTTCTCGGCCTTCAAGCTTGGTCATCATGGAGCCTTTGCTGTACGCGTTTAAAGCTTGTCCATCAAAGGCTGAGCATGATGACCGCGCTGTGACGGCCTGGACCTGCGTCACTCTGCGCTCACGACCACCACCAGGCAGCAGCCAGCAAGACACTCATTACAGTGCGCGGCTGTAATGTACTATTACTGATAAGATAACGCGCTGCTATTGGCCGCCAGAGCAACCCTTTTGTTTCCCTTACCTGGCAATGGCAATGTTTCTAAACAAGCTACTTTAATTTTAGAACGTTTTGTTTGCGTTTGAACGCAGTGAGTTTCAATAATGTATCATTTGCCGCAGCTTTCTTATGCATCGACTACCACAAAACGTGCGCTTTAAATTGAGTTTACCTTCCTGAGCCTTGTTCATTATCATAAAACATAAAAGTCAAGCAAAGACTTATTGCTTCAACTGTACTATATCAATTATAATTTGCCTATAAAAAAAACGTGGGCCGAATGTGGAGCTGAAAAGTGGGACGAAATAAGATTTTATGATATAAAATATATTATGGGCCGAGTAAGGCATACCTAGTGGGACAAACGAAGATTTTTTCATGTGGGCCGAACTTTCTAGGGACGAATATGGCATAAATCGATAGAATACTTTTCCGTCAAGTCGAGTCAGTCAAACTCGAGTCGGCCCTACTTGGCTTTGAAATCAAAATGATGGTCTTTTGTTTTCAAGGAGTGTTAGGCATGAATGTTGATGGATATAAAAGTAGAGGTAGGCCTAAGAAAAGATGGATGGATTGTGTGAAAGATGATATGTTCAAGAAAGGAGTGAGTACTGAGATGGCGAGTGATAGGGGAGAATGGAAGAAAAAGACATGTTGTGCCGACCCCACCTAGTGGGATAAGGGCAGGAAGAAGAAGAAGGTCTTTTCTTTTCAAATCCATCAGAAACCTTTTCGATCAAATCAGAATATCACATAATACACTTATAATCCAACTGTTAACACTGAGCTAAGACCTCAAGTAATGTTGGTTAAAATACCACCGAAATTACACAACAAAACTCAGAATAACACCAGAAAAACAATGAAAATGAAAATGCTATGTGACTATGTGACTCCCAAAATGACGTTTGGACACAGCTCTGACACCGCCTCAATTATACTCATAGATGAGTTTTGACAGCCAGTCAACCGTACAAAGAAGTATCAAGTACAATTGACTCAAAGCGGCTTTGTCTTGGTCATCGCAAAATCTGTTTGCACAAGGTGGCAAACGCATTCTGATGGGCCATGGGCCACCTATTTGAAGATTTACGTCAGTTTTATATTATGTGGTGAGTGTAGGTTTTCATCACCAGTTTTAATTAATAGGTCCCAGCTGCAACAATTTGCCAATACAGTAGACATTGCGATGTTGATACAGGCAGCGCCTCGGGCCCCCTCTAACTCCGGTCCCTAATATCCAATGTATGGAGATTTGTATTGTATAACACAAACAATATTTGACTAATCTGGAGGTTTGTATTCTCTAATTGGATACTGTACCCATGTTTGATCGTGCTGTTTGCTGAGTAGGATTTGAACTGATTGTGTTCGAGCTAGGCTATTCAATGCTTCTGTTTGATCTAAGATGTATTGTATGGTCTGATATTGATTTATTGGTGTCTGCTTTAGTCTAAGATGCATGCAACAATCAATATTAGTTTTAGCAAGTCATAATCAGCCTAAGAAAGTCCACTGCTAGACAATGGACATACTGAGACTCCGCAGTTTTTTACGATGTGGTCGTTCCATCGAGAAGAGCTTCCCATGCTTGGGATGTCTAACTGTAACTTCTTATATTTAACTCCCAATCTTATTTTTTTTATTTTATGGTGTGAGCGTGAGGACCAATAAACCTACTTTGTCTATCTGTCTAAGGCATCGAAAATTATGCGGTGACGATCAGTGAAACGCTATCAAATATCGCTGTCGTATTAGACAGCCACCACCGCAGTACGCTTGATGTGCGCAAGGCTTTAGATTGCATAGGCATACTGACTACAGAATTACCTCTAAAAACCCTTTTAATCGAGCTACTCTGCTATGATAATTCACAGCGTTTGCAATCACAAAATGAGATGACATAAATAACAGTAGGTGTTACCTAATTCTGTTGTATGAGTGTTACCGCTAGCAATGAATAGTTGAGGGGTGGCCGGCGTAGTTTGATTTACAATGTATTTGTATGATAATATAGTGAATGTTGCTGGTTCTGTTCTATGGTACCTACAGTCAGGCTTGCTCACTGCCCTCGTAGCTTAGTTGGTAGTAGCTTTGCTTTCTGCGCTGGAGCGCGTGAACAATGAGCATAGATGTTTGTTCTCCGTCTGGTTGTTATAAACAAGAAGATTTACTAAATCTAAAGATTTCATAAAAATATATAAAAGTCGTCGTCTAGACAGGCAATGGGAATATGTTTTCCCACATGGTTTTTTTCAGGTTTTCAGCTTATTTTCTAAATATAATTCATCAATCATAACAAACGTTATCACTCATCTAAATCTACGAAAAAAACATTATTACTGCAGGATTTGTCCTAGGCCTGGTAAAGGGTGTAAATTGTATTTACAAAAAAAATATTGTATCAGCTATCTGGTTTTCATAGCATAAACTCTGCTTAATTTGGACCTAAATAGCCAAATAAATGAATATGGTGGATTGTACACAATATTCATTTATTTACTAAAATAAAATGTTCATTTCAAATTGGTAATGGGAAATTGGGAACCAAGGAGATAACTTTTGGAGGTTTATTTAAATTTCGAACTGGATTGCAAAATTAAATGCTGTTTATTGAAAAATAAACAAATGAACATTTCAACGCCAGAATAATTTGCGTTGTTCGATATACTTACTTGTTACTTGGTGAGCGGACTGTTATAAACATTTTATTGATGATCATTTACAATAATAGGTCATGGTTTCCGCAAGTAGGCCGGTGGTGGGTCTTTTTTGCGTATGAGGTGGTTGCTGCCAGTTCAGCCTCCCGATGTCCTCTAGGAGTGCTAGCAGCTCAGTTCATTTCAGATTGAAACAAAGCCTTACTCAAAACTTTGAATATCCAGGCACGATGTTAATATCCCCTCAGATCTCGTGGTACTGCATTAAGAAATACTATTAATAATCATATTGTATGTGTTTGGCATATATAATTTACCATTATCTATTGTTAACGTCTACACCTATGCATGTGTGTCGAATAAATGTATTTTCTTTCTTTCTAATTGTAAGTTGGCACCTAATTCCTGAGTATTTGTAGCTAATTATAAATAGGGTTATTCATAATTAGCTACAAATACTCAGGAATAACCCTGTATACATTATGTATTGAATCACTGCCACGGCGCGGCGCACAGATTTTCATCTTCGTGCATTCTTAAACATTTCAAGTCAAAGACTTTTATTTTTAAGGAATTGTTACCTCAAATCACTCTGCGAATTTCATTTGTGCTGATCGTTATTCTTGAAATGTTTACTATGAATAACGATCCGATTCGGTAGAATAACATGGTGGACTATTATTACGAGTACGTCAGTGATAAAGTATACAGATGTTCCATTTTTTCAGTCACAGCCTTTTTACCAAAAATAGGTACTAATAGATAAATTATTGTAGCCACTTCGCCGTGCCACCCCCCCAGCAGCTTTGCCCACGCAGAGCAGTGGGCAAAGCTGCTTACATCTATGAAACTAGCGACTCGCCCTGGTTTCACATGGGTGGAAAAATTCAAAGGTGAAAAAAGTGCTGTGCAAAAATGTAAATAGTGAGCTTACATTTTTCACCTCTAAATTATACCCGTGCAAAGCTGGGGCGATTTGCTAGTGTAAAATAATGGTGTTACCATTGACCGTACCACCTCGGACATTATATTTAACAATAACGATGATTTAGTGACACCCTGGTGAAATTTAGGGTTCCCCTGGCGTCGTGGACACCCTTGTAGTGAATTGATTTATTTATAGCGCAGTGAGCGCGGGTTCCTTATACCTGGTATACCACTTAGAACGATAAAGTGATTTGATTTTTGTTTTGCGCAGATTTAGGAAGCAGGTTTTTTGAGAAAAATACCGTATGCTGTTTGAAAAGTAAACAAATTGTTTCGCTGAAATAATTCGCGCGGTAGAAATACATTTTTATATGAACTGTTGTTTCGATGAATCGAATGTGAATTCCGATTGGATAAATTCAATTTTGATGTTCGGAGTATACCTAATCTTGGAGCCACGCATGCTCAGCTGTCTAACCTAAGCCCAAATTCTCATAACTAGTAGTTCGCCCCGAACTGAGATCTCGTGGTGCGATCCAAATGCTCAGAAAAAATGTGCCACCATCACGCATTGTGTTTTATCTACTTTGAGAAGGATTTCTGTCCAGATTTACTGTTTGACCTTGCCTCTGACTATCCTTCACTAACTTCGTATGGTAAACAAGTTTTAACTCAATTGGCCAATAGATTGAAGAGTTCCGTTGGACTGACGTTGGCTCCATCATCAGACCAGGCAGTTTCCACCATTTTATGACAGCTGAGTACCTTTTTAACTTATTTCAAGAAATAAAAAATTGACAGACCAGTAGAAAAACCTTGATCTCAAGGAAATTCTGAGATGGGGGCTCTCGGATCATTGGTTATCTTAATTTAACTTTTTTTTGTAAGTTATCGTCGGACAAACATACATAAATATGTACATACATACGCACATAAAATGTCAAATTGCCTAAGTTGTTTGTAAGATCTTCGTTCGCTTCGCTCACGCGATCAACTAAGCGGAAAAATGCAAAACAAATAAATTCCTTTGCAGAAAAGTGAATATATCAAAGAACTCAAGGATCTAAGAAAGATTTGTCTTTACTTCAATCAGATTTAAAGTAAACGTAAATACCTTGTCTCACAAAATCAAGTTGATTTAGCGCTGGTCGAAATTTAACATGCAAAAGTTACGGAAGCCCGATAAAAAAAGCTTAAGGCACATCTAGGCGATCACCTGCGATCTGCGATAGGTGAACTGTGATATTGCCAGCGATATGTGATGATTGTGTATCTTTGTTGCAATCAAAAGCTAGCCGCATCTATCAGTTTTGACATTATTTTGAGCTTAGATTGCATGCATTAAAATAATAGATAGTTATACAAGGGCAGTAAGTGAGCTTTTGCAGAACAAGATCCTTTTTGAATGGATCGAGTGTACCCGAGATATTTAGATGCCCGAACGAGCAAAGCGAGCGAGGACGAATAAAGTTTGAGGGTGCAGTAGCTACTTACAACCGAGGTAAGCATTCTACTTTACATCATTCATGCAAGGTAAATTTTAACTAGCTGATGGAACAAACATATATGGCCCACCTGATGTTAGGTGGTACCATCGACTTGAGGCATACATATTATGTTCAGCCTAACGTGTCACCGGCACCCACACCCTTCTACCAGAAACACCGCAATGCTGCTTCACGGCAGAAATACGCTCACAATACAACAATAACACAAAATTTATACGTGTATGACAAAATGTAATTTTAATTTGAGAAAAATAATTAATTATTAAAATTTAGTATAATATTTGTACCGGTATCTGCTAAAACAGTCGCAGACGCACACTAATGCACGCATCTATATTTTTTCAGCAAAAAGTTTTTTTATAATATTATCAGAAAAGAGAGTGTTTCACCAAGGAGGTTTGCATAGCTTGAACTGTTATGAACCTTATCGTATCAAGCATAGTGGGACGGTAAAGTGATTTGAAAATGGAACGCATTTACAATG
Organism: Thera britannica; assembly: GCA_939531255.2. NCBI lineage: Eukaryota > Metazoa > Arthropoda > Insecta > Lepidoptera > Geometridae > Thera > Thera britannica. Next base: position 5,942,481 of record OW618044.2, read on the forward strand.
CACTGAGCAGCATACGCGTACCTACTTACACAGCCTCTTTGCACAAAAGTAAATCCTATTTACTGAGCATGTATGATGTAAAACGAATTGAAGCAAAACTTGTCATTTTGCTGGAGTGTGTTCGAAATGATAGATTTAGATTAGGTTGTTTTGGAAAAAGATGTATCTTATACCTTTAAACGAGAAAATCTTGTATATATATATGTATATACAACATGTCCCAAAATTCAACGATAAGCCGGCACCAGAGGATGGACCTACTAATGACTACTCGAGAAAAAAAAGGAAAAAAAAATACCTCTACTTTTTTTTAAATTACTTAAAAAAAATGGAAATTCTTCGAAAATGTATACCCCTTATGACACTTTTAACTACCATGACCACCATTTTTCAAATATTTCAGTTTTTTTGTTTGTATCGGCAACCTAAGTAGTACTACTATTCACCATAATCTTTGAAAATTACAGAATTTTCGTAGTTTTATACAAAAAAACAACCAAAAAAAATTATTTCCCTAAAATTTTGAAAGGTTTTAAAGTTCAGTAAACTTTAACTCATCGTATAGTGTAAAAAAAAAATATGGACACTACTATGGCAAGTTTTTTAAAAAATTAGCGCAACTAACCTAGATTTTAAAATGGTATAATACTTTAGGAAAACTAGCCACAAAAAAAAAATAATGACACTTTTTCTAATCAAGAACCAAATTTCATAAGTTGTTGTTAATAGTAATCACTTCTACTATGTGCCCAAAATAGATTTTTGTTGTTGGAAAATGTTTAAAAAAAAGTAGAGGTATTTTTTTTTTCTTTTTTTTTCTCGAATAGTCATTCGTAGGTCCATCCTCTGGTGCCGGCTTATCGTTGAATTTTGGGACACCCTGTATATATATATTTAGGATCTCGGAAACTGAACCAACGATTTTCATGAAATTTTGTAAACAGGGGTTTTCGGGGGCGATAAATCGATCTAGCTGGGATTCATTTTCAGAAAATGAGTCTGTTCTTTAAAAAAAAATTAAATACATAAACTGAATAAGTGACTGCTCCTGCCATCTATTGACGATTGTGAGCAACTAACTGCAAGCATGCCCAGCAGATGGCGTGGTTCAGTAAGAATAAACCAGTAAAGATAATAATATGACTCCTATGATTTCAAAAAAATTCCGAGCGAAGCTCGGTTACCAACTAGTGAATGTTGGTATGATAAAAAGCTTCTTGGCTTGTCCCTTGTCGGATCAAGCCAAGATGTTATATAAATTAGCAGAAATTGGTTTAGCTAGACAATAATAAGTTTGTATAAATTTAGATTAAATTAAGTTTTATTTGTTGTGTTATTATAGGGCAGTGTGGTCGCAATAAATTAAAAAAAAAAAAACTTTGACAAGGAACGATTGCAACAAGACTGAATGTCGACGTAATAAACATGATAGCAAATAGAAACTTCGGTTAGTAAAACCACAGAGAAGCAAAAACGCTTTTGCTTGAGTAAAACTAAGATGGCAAAAAGATGAAAAAAGATCTACAAACTATACCCAGTGGTCGAAAAATGATGGCAGCAATATCAACATCGCTGTTCCTTGTTAGTATTTTTTTTTTATAGGTTTACTTAAATTAGTGGTATCCCCACACTAGGACAACCCTGTATCGCGGGAGTAGGTATCATTTATTGTTAGCTTAAAACATTTAATTGCAACAGAATTACTCAATCGTTGCTATGGCAGAGCGCAAGACATAATAGCGTCATTAGATATGCAGCTACAGCGATTGCACAACTAGTTAAATAGACATTGAACAACGGTTTCACCAATTATCTGGCTAGTTCAATTGTCAAGACTACCTGTCTCCTGTCTCAAATAAATCAACAAAGGAACCGCAGAGCTCCGTGCTACAAGAATCAACACAGGCGTCTTTAGACAGGCCACTAGCAAGACAATTTCCAATGGGGTGGGCGGGTCACAACGATCCTAGCTAACAGCTTGTTTAAACAAGACAAGCTACAAAATGCAGTGAGAAGTTTTTGAATTTGACCTTATTCAGTTGCGTCACAAGGATCACTTTGAAACGTCATATAAAGCTAGGTGAGTTTAGTTGCCAGTTCCTCGCGACCAAGCTAGATTTAGTAGGACTCTACGAGTATAGTGGTTTTCTGTGCGGTTGTGGGTTCAACCCCACTGGAGGACAAATTATAAGACCACCTGTCAAAATTGATAGGAAATGTTGTTTTTTTGTGTGATAATGATGATGATTGACTGGCCTCTCAGCTCAATCCCCACCGAAAGCAAATATTTGAAACTAACCCCCGAATACTGAAACGCAACTCAGATTTAAGCACGTCTCAAGCGACGAATATTTGACAGATTTTCATTGAAAACTGTCAAATATTCGTCGTTTGAGACGTGCTTAAATCTGAGTTGCGTTTCAGTATTCGGGGGTAAATCTGTCAAGATGTTTTTTCTCTGTCTGGGTGTTACATTGTATTATACATATTATGTATTTACAAAAAAGTATTCAAGTGTTATATCAGTTAGGTATCTGGTTCTCTGCTTATTTTGGGGCTAGGTGGTGTTATGTGGATTTTCCACAATATTTTGTAATATTTTATGTAATATTTTGTGTTCTGATAATTATTATAATATAATGAACTGCAATAATTCCTATGTGAAGCAGTGTATATTTAGGTAGGTATTATATACAGTATGATATCATTTACTCAGCGATAAAAACGCAGCAAGCTGATTTAGTTTAATGATGAATAAATAATCATTCAACAATATTTTACTATTTCTCGCTAGCTAAAGCGTGTTAAATACAGTTTATTTTAAATCGTGAGGTACAGTCACTGACAAAATTATGTGAAGTTTTCTGGAACTAGTAGGCATAATTCTGATCGTAAGTAGGTATAGGCATAATGTAGGAACCTACTACTAACTACTTACGGCTTGGGCATAGAACGGTCTTATACAAAACTAAAGTTGGCAATGTGACGCCCCTAATGCCGCCTTCGCGTTTCATTAGGGGCGTCTCGACGACTAATTAATTTTTTTTTTGAAGCCCAAATTATGCTTCGCCCGAAGTGTGCTCATTCGTGCACAAATTGCCGAATTCATACTTCGTTTTATTACTTTTAACTTTTTTAATCACTTTACTTTTAAATTGGCGCAGGAAAAGTTGCTTTATGGAAAATTAAAACGAATTTCATCAAATGAAATATTTTTGTGGGTGTTGCCTCGAACTTCGTTTTCAATTTTAAATTTCAGTATCACGGTTTAGAGTTGCGCTGACTGTTTTTTGTATGATGCGAGCCCGTTTTCTGTGCAGGTGTTGCTTTCACGATTAGTAAACATATCTTCTCGGAATACGGGCTCGCATTACCTACACAAAAACAATGAGTGCAACTTATAATCGGGGTTAGTAGGTCCTGAGTGTGGCTTAGTTTTGTCGAAGTTGTTATTAACTTCGATGTACAAAAGACATGACAACGTAAGACAACTTGTTGAATTATAGGTAATAGGTACGTGATTATCTTTTGCTCGGCAACTATGACGAATTATATTAGCTTTTAATCAAAACAAAATGAACCAATTAACCTATAAATCCATTAAAAGTCCATCCAATTCTGTAAATCTCTGCTGTATAGGACAAGTTATCCAATCCACAAGTTTTCACGGCAAAAAGTGTGGCCAATGTTGGAGCCCAGGGGCACATTTAATAATCTGATGCCGGATTTCACCCAATTTTAGTTCACACTTAATTCGTTCTGGGAGTTAGTTCGTACGAACGTAATTAAGAAAACTTTTCGGATTAACCGCCTTGTTTTTCCACTTGTAACGTCCGTTTTAATATGACCTGCCATCCCCTTTTGCTACGAGCAAATGAGAGTTGTCGGTACAGAATTTGCGGGTCTATGTAAATCGGCCGGTAGAGCAACATTTTTCGGTCACTTATTTAGTTTTAGTATAGTGCGGTATTTCGGAAACTCTGCGCCCCTGGACAGTGAGATATTTGCTAATTTCGTTGTTGTAAATTTGTTTAGTTTTCGCCTGTTTCGTAGCTGTCGAGAGCAATTTTTCACCTGTTTTGTTTGTAACTCGTAATTTTGCACAACACATGAAGTGGGTTGTGCAATTTGTGGTGTAGTGTGAACAAGTACCTCCCTAGTTCAATTTGTTCATTATAAAAGTTTATGCTGTTAGTGTTACAAAAACTGATTATTTTCACCCCTGTGCCTGTACCGAAGCATGTGTCCCAAAAGTATGAAAGTTATAAAAAAAACAAGATCAGCATGTTCATCATCATCATCATCAATTTGTATTTAATAGGTCGACTGTCATTGCATCATCATAAATCGACTTAATTTATCCTTTGCTTGTAACTTGTAATAATGTTCAGAGGTTGTAATGATACCATGTACCTACAAAATATGTTTCAAGCTACTGCTGCAGAGCAAACTACGCCCCTAGAGGTTACGTATACGGAAGGTAGGTATTTATGTAAATACCTACGGCACGGTCCAAGGAGAGCGTAGAGAGCGTTACTTTGGAAAAAACAAAAGAAATTCACTGAAATGCTCCCCATAAATTGTACTACACTCGGGAGTAGTAACGTTTGCATACCGCCCGAATAGGGTGTCCGTACAGTGGAATTTTACAGGATTATACAATGTCCTACTTGCGGAAGTCAAATATGACACCAATAACATTAAGTATGGAGAGACGACGAGCAAGTGCAGCAAGCGCAAAAGCATAATTATTATAGCAGTGGCCACGGAACAAAATTGAATATTCATGAACAGTTAACTAGTTAAAACGGTTGCTAACATTCTGTTAAGCAAGGTGAATTTTACGGAACGCCTAAGTAACTAATAATGTAACTTATGCAGTAAAATGACAGAAAAAAGAGAGTTTTTAAAACTTTTTTGAAAATAACAGTCTTAGGAATACTTTTACGTTTTCTTCATCTCTACTATGGGCCGAATATTTCAATATCTGAGCAAATTCTCAACATTTGTTAGAAAATAGTGTAGACAAATATAAAACTTAATTTTATAATCTGCGTCGCAGCCATATCGGCTCAAAGACTATGATTATTTTATGCTCAAAAACCAATACATAACATTGCAGACACCCTACACTCTATCTATACCGTGTACACACACTTGCGCGCTCTACACACACAGTCGCGTTAGGGCCGCGTGGCACGGCTAATAGTACCTACCTGCTACAAAATGATTTCCCGCGTGGTACAGCCCTAGATGAGTCTACCACTTAAGGTTTTATCTTCTAGCTAGGCCCTTTAACACTACGGTACACGCGCCCATTTTTTTTACACGAGTTCACGCGTGGCCTACTATAGTAGGCCTTTTTGTAATGTCAATAAATTTTATATTTTTAATCATTTGGTTAAATTAAAAAATGGAATAGAAAAGTTATTTATTATACTTATAATTACAACATTACAAATTAGATTATATTATTTAAAATAGTGAACAATTAGCAATTTAGTAATTATCTAAGAAAATGTAACAATATTGGCACTTCTGAGATCGACGTATTTTTTTTTATAAACTTTAAACTTAATTACGATTCTTCTTGATTTTCGTAGCATTCAGGACACAATACTGCTTGGTGATCGGCACATTTCCATTTGTAGCATGTCTTGCACCACTTTTTTGTCGACTGATTTCGGGTCCTCGAGCAGAGTGCACATCGACCAACTCGTCCTATCATTTACTATATCAGTAAGGCTAGCATCCCTGTTTCGTTGAAAATTGTTTTTTTATTTTATCTACATAATATGAGTGCATCTTACTAAGATTTCCAAGATATCTTGCATAACAAATAGTTCGAAACAGGATAATGGATCCTCATTCCTAGCTTTATCTCCTGTGGGTCTGGTGGTCTAATCCTAATATTTTGTGTTTGAGTTCGCGTTGCCGATGGTATATCTTTGTGCCAAATAGTTCCGTTCGTCGATTTTTATACTGGACCGTGCCTTCTAGATGCTAGTTGCAGGAGTGAAGCGTTTTCTGATTCTGATGTTTCGTCACATCACTCAACATTTTCCTCTTCATTTTCCTGGAGTTCTGACTCACAAACTAGGGCCTGTAAGTCTGGTTCTGGCTTAACTTCGTCATCTTCACTCTCAATCACATCATCATCATCAGTATCTAACTCATGTAGCCACCTTTCCACTTGTGAGTTGCCCATGACGTAAACGGCTATAAATATGTAAAAATACAAAAATAATATACATTTTTCAATTTAAGAATAACAATAATTATATGAACTACAAATATACATACATATTATAACTAGAGAACAAAATTTTAGCTTTATAAATCGATAATACACGAAAAGCTACTTACCTGATTTTGATTCACCAATACACGCGCGGACTACTATAGTAGGCCCGCGCTTTTGGCGTCAAATATCTCACAAAAGTATTCGCTCAAGGATCGCAAACGGTACTGAGGTTGCGACAAATATATTAGACGAGGCTTATCTGGAATCGCTAGTTTCTAGTGCGCAAAAATAAAAAGTTACCGCAAAAAGATTAACCCTGGTCTACTATAGTAGTCCACGCGTGTACTCTAGTGTTAAATGTAGCGAGATTGAATATTCCTTGCATGCAGATATTAGTTTTTACTGTTTTAACTGATAGCTATATACTATTCTGTTAGCTACGAGCCTGCTACGGAGCGTTTTACTATCTTATACCTTTAAACGAGAAAATCTTGTATATATATATATATATATATATATATATATTTAGGATCTCGGAAAATGCGCCAACGATTTTCATGAAATTAAGTATACAGAGTGTTTTGGGGGCGATAAATCGATCTAGCTAGGTTTCATTTTCAGGAAAGACTCGGTTTAAAAGTTATTTTAATAATAAAATAAATTAGCGCCATCTCTTGCCGAGTAGTCGAAATCACGAATTAGTGTCACGGAGAACGCCATCTATTGAGCTTATACGTAAACACTCGAGACAAAAGTTCCGGAGATTTTCATGAAAATTAGTAAATAAAAATACCGAGCAAAGCTCGGTCATACCGGCTCGTTTATAAAAAAAACATCCCCTAGCTTAGTCGGCATTGCACGTGTTTGCCGTTTCCCTTGGCTGAGAGCAGACTAGCTAGACTGAATGCGGCAGTAGAAAAAATATTATTGGAATATCATAAAATAGCTGCGCCCCGCGGTTTAACCTGCGATTAAAAAGTATGTAATTTTCCTATAAGTCTATGATAAACTCATCTTCTGTAGCAACTGGATGAAAATAAAACAAAAAAAAAATGCGGTTTCTGTATACTATCCCCACATAGGACCATGCATTTTCCGGGATAGAAACTAGCCTGCCATTTCCTGACCCCTAAACTAACACTACCTATGCAAAAAATAATGTCAATCCTTAGCACTATGAAAAATTTAAATAAATCCATACCACGGGAACCATACATTTTACCGAGATAAAAGTAGCCTATGTGCTACTCCGGATTATAATCTAAACCTGTGCCTAATTTCATTTAGATCCGTTCTGGCGTTATTGAGTAACAAACATCCATCTAAACTTTCACATTTAGAATATTAGTGGGATAAATACTAGAAGTTTTATAAAATACACTTAAAACAGTGTACACAAAAGACCAAATAGATCCAAATCACTAGTACTCTATCAAATGTGTTGTGAGCCTTCGTTGATATTCTTTGTAGATAGGTAGTATATTTTAACGGAATGAGTAAAAAACATAAATACCTAGAGTGTGCCATGCCCCAATAACATTTCAAAAATGTCATTGGGTCAATTTTCTTGTCTCTTGGCGTGGTCGCGTGGAATTTCAGATGACAAGCGTCACTGCTCAGTTGGCAACCCTGCCTTCAGCGCCGTCGGCCGTGGGTTCGATCCCCACAGAGAACAAATATGTGTATGTGTGATGAACGCAGATATATTGTACTCTGTCTGGGTGTTATTAATCAAGTAGTGTATTCATGTTTGTGTCGGAAGATATATTGCGACCTATTTATTGAACACATGCTGAGCTGAAACCTATTGAGTAAACACTGACCATTGTAGCTCAGAAGAGTACCTACTTCATTTACGCTTCGTTTCGCCTATTTGTCTCTCTCTATTGTATGGAGAAAAGATGAGACAGCCAAAAATACGTTACATAGAAACGATCGAAACGAGTTGTTGTCTCATCAATTTCCATTCAAAAGAGAGAGGCACATGCTGACACGAAAACAGCTGTAAACAGCATTTGGTAGACGAAAATGTGGTAGCAAAACTGGGACTCGGGGTACTGATCAGTGGGTGGTGGGTTCGCGGGTATCTTCTACCTTTTATCTTTCTCCTTGCATCGGTATCCTCACTGTTGAGGGTCGTGACTTTTGTGCAAGACCCTAGTCTGCACTATGTTCGTCCATCGGGTTCTGTCCTCCGTGGCAAGGATGGCTTCGCTCACAGAGATGTCTGTTTCTGAGCGCACTTGGTCGCTCCAAATATCTTTTCATTGCATTACCTAGATTTTAAGATTGATTAATTACCACAATTACTTATTTATTTCTATTCTATAATCTATAATATTAATATATGTATTAGTATTATTATCATATTTATTAGTTTATGACTATTTATTTTATTTTATTATGTATGCCCCGTCCATACTCGTACTCTAATGTTTCTTCCCATCCAAAGGTTGTCTGGAAGAAATCGCTATTAGCGATAAGACCGTCTATTGTACCTCTAGTTTTAAGTATTCTTTTAGACCATGTTTACCTGATGATTTATGGTGTACAATAAAGTTATATTCTATTCTATTCTATTCTACCTACTTGTGTTTCGGGTCTCAAACCTTCCTATACCCGGTTTTTATTTTAGTTAAACTAAACTTTTTCATTCCACTTTATTTCATATTGCCACTGCATTTTTTCGTAGTTTCAGCCATCTGTCCAACACAGAGGTATCTTGCAAGGCCTCTAGTATAAAAATCAAACACCGTTAGTGACGTTAATCACTTGTAGTAGTAAGCACTTGGAATGCTTCTATCTTTATTACAGGATAAGGTAAAAATGAAAACATTTTCATAATGATAAATAAAATGTATATTTTCTTTGAACAAACTTTAGCATGCAAGCAGGATTATTTTACACAACGAAGTAAACATGAGAGTATAGCATTGATCGCTCGAAACGTTCCCAACTTAGCGTTTAAAAATAAACAAGCAAGTTACACCACAAGCACTTAAATTTATACAATACATAAATAAAATAATTACATAGTAAGTTCAAGTTCATGGTTTATTTTTTCAGTTACATTTTTGTGAAATCTAATAAAGGCAAAGTGAATTACAATATCAATTTTATTAATGTATTCTGAATTCATTATTCTGATTGGAAGCGATGTATTAAGGCGGCTGACAGCGCCGACAAAACAATAGCAAGAGCTTTTCAGTAAACTGAAATACGTACATTATAAATGGTGGTAACAAATTCTATATAATTTTATAAGAATAAAGAATAGGATACAAATTCGATTTTCATACAAATTTATGTTACCATTTATGGGCGATGAGAGTATAAATGTGCACTGAAATAACTGTGGCTGGCATTATTAATGGTCTTTATTTACGGCAAACTCTATTAAGTTGAAGAATACTGTAGATTAATACAAAAATGATTTTACTTTCTTTTACAATAATACCATTTAATACGGTAACGGTACGGTACGGCCTTCGCAAATAATAAACAAAATGCATTTTTTCCATTTTATTATTATTCACATATTTTTTTATTTGCTTATTTTTTTTACAATACATAAATATAAATAAACATATTAACATAAAAAAACTTAGAAACTAGTATGCCACCAACAGCGGGGCTGGCTCAAAGTACAATTATCATTATTATTATTGTTAATCTACAGTTTTCTTCAACTGAATATAATTTCGTACATATAACTTAACGCAGTTTCGTAAATAGACACCAATATAAAAGCGAACCATAGTTAATTCAGCGTAAAATTATACTCTATCGCCCTTACATGTAAAAATCAATTTGTATAGAAATCGTACCCCCTTAAAGCCTATTTTTGTATGGTTCGTAATGTCTGCTGTCTAGTCAAGAGGGCAAACGCCAATGTGGGTGTTCCGCACAGCCGCATTGAGCGGGATCTGAACCTGCGACTCGCCGATCACAAGGTTGCGGAGGCAGCCAGTAAAGCCTCGCCGAGACCGCACGCCTTTCAACTGTACACAGAAACAGATAAATGGAAAACGATGAAACAGAAACAGATGGAAAACAATGAAATTCGCAGGAGTTAAAAACTGTGTCGCGAACATTAACGCCCTCCTCCGCAATACCTATTAAATTTCAAGGTTTCAAATGCTTAGAATAAAAAGATAAATGGGTACATAAATGAGGTAAAATAAACTAAATTGTTATTACTACCATAATGTTGTTTATACCTACCAATGTTATGACAAAAAATATTAAGTATTTAGTATTGAAGCACTGTTTTTGAAAACGGGCCTAAGTTTCTTCTTTGAATCGAAACAAAATTTATCTATGACACACAGTTAGTAGGGTTACAGTTAGTATGGCAGTTAGTAATGCAGGTAGTAGTACAGTTAGTAGTTTATTTATTTATTCGTATGGCATAATAATATAGTACAATCGTTCTTATACATAAAATTACATTTCTTTATACATTGGATGGCGTTGTTTTCAAGGGTGAACAAGTCTGCCGGGTTGCCAGTTTTTAGTTAAGTTAATAGTACAGTGAGTAGTATAGTTAAGGCCTGCGCACATCTAGGCGATGGTGATGGCGATTAGCTGAACGAAAAGCTCGGGTCTATATTAGTACAGTTAGTAGAACAGTTAGTAATACAGCTAGTAGTACAGTTAGTATTACAGCTAGTAGTACAGCTAGTAGTACAGCTAGTAGTACAGCTAGTAGTACAGGGACGACACAGTGAGATGATTGGTTACCTTGCTCAAGGGGCGCTCGTGGCCACCGATGAAGACGGCGGAGTTGGTGTCGGTAGACAGTTAGTAGTACAGTTAGTAGTGTAGTTAGTAGTATAGGGACTACACAGTGAGATGAGTGGTTACCTTGCTCAAGGGGCGCTCGTGTCCGCCGATGAAGACGGCGGAGTTGGTGTAGGTAGACAGTTAGTAGTGCAGTTAGTAGCGTAGTTAGTAGTATAGTTAGTAGTATAGGGACTACACAGTGAGATGAGTGGTTACCTTGCTCAAGGGGCGCTCGTGGCCGCCGATGAAGACGGCTGAGTTGGTGTCGGTAGACAGTTAGTAGTACAGTTAGTAGTGTAGTTAGTAGTAAAGTTAGTGGTACAGGGACTACACAGTGAGATGAGTGGTTACCTTGCTCAAGGGGCGCTCGTGTCCGCCGATGAAGACGGCAGAGTTGGTGTCGGTAGAGACGGGACCAGCGCGCAGGCCCGGCTTGGAGAAGTGCCCGTCCAGACCCACTGACACCACGTACAGAGACTTCACCACTGCAATACCAACACACATTCATTATTACACAGAAATTAGATATACAAAATAAACTTCGCTTTTAGTTAGCCGGTTTTGGGAGTTGGGACCTGCTAACGAGATACATCACGAGTTGGGGAATAGAAAAATGTTGTTTTCGTGTGATAAAAACCGAGTTCTAACTATTCAATGGATAGTTTTCGCCTCATTACAAGGAACAAGGTGGTTGCCATTCGAGAAACTTTATTCCGCAACTGACATAACGGAGAAGACTTAAGAGCTCAATAACGCTTATGAGCTTGGGATCGTCAACAATTCTCACAGACGTCTTTGGATCGAATCAAGGGGTCCAAGCTACAGGTGCTCCCGTCTAGAGGTGCCAGCAATACTCCATGCACCAGAATTAATGTATCGCCTAGAGCAATAAGCGAACTTACCGTGTATCTTATGCCAAGTGCCATCACAGAGCATGTTGCTATTGGCTAGCTTGTATGTCGCGCGGAAAGCCCCGTTGCCATTGTCGACTGTAGCTGCGACTTCGCTCTCCAACATCTCGAGCACGAGATAGTCCTTATTACCGTGCACGGTCAGAAGTAGACCGGTCGAGTTGCGCGGTCTCACCTCCATCGAGATGGATATCTCGTCGCCGACCGAAAAGTTTTCTAGGAGCTGGAAATATATGTTTGTATCAATCAATACCTATTTTCTCTGGATTTATAAAAGGAAAATTAATAAAAAAGGATTTTGTAGTTTTATGAAACCACGGTAAAAGTGAACGGGAACTTCACATTATAGACATTTAACTAAACATTTTCGGAATCTATACACGGCTATACACGGTCAGCTGATGCGAATGCGAACTATAGGCGCCGCCATATTGGCCTCGGCTGCTCTGACGAGTGCCCTTCACTTCATCCCTACTCCGCGGCCGACCGTCACGCGACATGCAACAACAGACGAAAAAGTTTGAGACGATGTAATAAAAGTTTCACTTTAATAAATAGCAAATTGTCACGCACCTTCAAGTGATTGCTGTGCGCGTTATTGGATGGTCCAAAGTATACGCCGTCTTCTATACTGTCGGTGCAACGCAGTGAGTTGACGCGCGTTGACACTTCAGACACGGCTTGACCGTTCATCAACAAACCCTTCAAACAGCCCTTGAACGGCTGGTAGAAACCCTGCAAATACAAATAAATAAATAAATAAATATTCTGGACAATTCACACAACACTACCCAGCCCCAAACTAAGCAGAGCTTGTAATATGGGAACCAGATAGCTGATATAATACTTGAATTTTTTTTTTTTTTTTTTTATACATACCTACTTAGAATACAATATAACACCCAGACAGAGAACAAACATTTATGTTCACCACACAAATATTTGTTCTCGGTGGGGATCGAACCCACGACCTACGGCGCAGAAGGCAGAGCTACTACCAACTGAGCTAGAGGCCAGTCAAATATTCTTCTTCTTATCGTGTCACTGATTCTTTCGAACCAAGTGTGGTGAAAGGATTTTAAGTGTGCCTCAAAGAGGCTCCTATAGCTCCGAGAGCGACACATATTTTCTACAAATTCAAATTAAATTAAATATTTTTCTTATCGTGTAACAGATTCTTTTGAACCAAGTGTTGTGAAAAGACTTTAAGTGCGCCTCAAAGAGGCTCCTATAGCTCCGAGAGCGACACATATTTTCTAAACAATATTGAATCGTTTACACAGATTACACCTACAGCTCTATCCTCCAAGGTTTGCTGGTATAAAACGCTCGCCTCTGTACTTTGTAAAGTGGGCACTCTTATCTATCTAGAGCAGGGGTGCTCAAACGGTCGATCGCGAAAGCTTTTCGAGTCGATCGCCAGCAATATGCTTAATATAGGCACCCAGTAGAATTTCTGGAAACACGCGGATCATATGTAGTGCCACGCATGATCAACTATAGATAGCTCAACTGATCCAAATCAGTGCCAGACAGAACTGTCTTCAAGACGCTGGTGGCATTGCTGATGCTATTCAGCGTGGTACCTACTTTTATTTATATTTTTTTTTATGCCATAGCAGTCAGACGAGCAGACGGGCCACCTGATGGAAACTATTACTTATTAGTTAAGTCGATCCCTTGCTTTCAAAATATTATCTGGCCGATTGCCGACACTATGGGTCTTATTAATAATCCTAGCGTAGCGTTGGACTAGTTAATCCGTGTTTTGTCTCTTGCATTGACATGCAATTGTCAACTCGAACAAATGTGACAAAACACGATTTAACTACTCCAGCGTTGCGCCAGGATTATTAATAACACCCTATAAGTGTGATCTAGAGGTTAAATAGATTACCTCGAGAGCAATAGAGGCAGCTTCGTTGAACACCCTCAGTCCCCCGTAGAAGTAAGGTGCGGTGAGTACAGCGGGCGCATTACAAGAGACGCTGTTCTCAAAGACTTGTTCCGAGTCTACCGCGATCTTGCCGTGGCCGCCATTACGCGTCAGAGTCACGGTGTGCCATTCCGTATCGTTGTACTCGCCAGTCGACGATATAGTTGACGTCTCGCCGCCGCAGTTGAAAGAACAGTGCAGCTGGAACAAAAGTTTGCATGAACACAGAACAAATATTTAAATAAATAAATAAATATTATAGTATAGACAATCCACACAACGCTATCTAGCCCCAAACTAAGCAGAGCTTGTACTATTGGAACCAGATAGCTGATATAATACTTTTTTTTGTAAATACATACTTAGAATACAATATAACACCCAGACAGATATCAAACATCTGGGTTCACCACACAAATATTTGTTACCGGTGGGAACCGAACCCACGACCTACAGCTCAAAAGGCAGAGCTACTACCAACTGAGCTGAGAGGCCAGTCATCATTTATAGTTCATCATGCCATGTTTTCTCTTCTTTTGACAGTGCAATCAATCCAGTGGTAGGACCCTGTGTTTAGCGGACCACAATTAACCCACCATGCCATGTTTTCCTTCGTTTTTTGAGAGTGAAATCCATAATCATCATTATCAGCCTGAAGAAGTCCACTGCTGGATATAGGCCTCCCCTACACATTTCCAGGAAGAACGATTCTTAGCTCTTTCCATCCACCGACTTCCCGAGATCTTAACAATATCGTTCGTTCCATCTGGTGGGTGGGTAATCAATCATACGGCCAGTGAACTAAAGTCTAATATACCTTGGCATCTTTCATGTACAACGCTAGGAACTGCCTAGGGTCCCTATCAGCCCGCGCGTAGAACAGTAGACCTCCATGTTTGTCGAACGTTCGGAACGTAATGGTAAGGTCAAAGCTCTCGCTCTGTCGTCCTGGCAGCTTGCCGTATTCAATGCGACTGTTATTCCGAGTTCCTGTGACAATATAAAAAATATTATTAATGACTATAACTATATAAAAAAAACTAAATAGGAATGGTGTATGGTCGTAAGCTAGCGAGCTTAAATTGGGTTCAGTCTTCTTCTTCTTAATTATGGCATCTGTTCATTTCGGAACAATTTTGCTAATGTCGAGTGAGGATATAATTACATAAATAAATAGTTTTTAGTCAAGTCAAGTTAGTCAATAGACAAATCAGCCCTAATTGGCTTTGAAAACAAATGATGGTCGTTTGTTTTCAAAACCATCAGAAACCTTTTCGATCATATCAGAATATCATATAATACACTTTAATTCCAACTGCTAACACTTTGAGCTAATAGACCTCAAGTAATGTTGGTTAAAATACCACCGAAATTACACAATAAAACTAAAAAAATCACTAGAAAAACAATTAAAATGGAAAAGCTATGTGAATTCCCAAAATAACAGAAAACGAATCCTCAACTTTTTGATTTGATTAAGTGAATGGTACTTACCGAACCGATAGCCTTCAATAGGGTCTCCACTGGTGTATGTCGGGTCGTAGGACAGCGCGCATCCAGGCTGCGGTGCGGGGGGCGGGGGGCGCACGCGGGGGGGAAGGGGGGCGGGTGCAGGGGGGGTCGCCTCGGGGGCGGCGGTGGGGGCCGGGGTAGGCGCCGGCGTTGGAAGCGGCACGATCTCGTTCAATAGGTTCACTGATGAACAAACAATAGGCATGACGACTAATTTTCAAAATCTCTTCTATCATATTCAGAAGTATCTGTTATGTCTAAAATATATCATATTTCTGTAGAAAATTAAGGTGTTTGTGCAATAAAAGTACATTTAAATTGAAATTTTCAAATTCACGCCAAAACGCTCGCTGGTGTCATGGCGTCTGTTATTACGTCACGTTTCTGTATATCAACAGTAAACATTGGTGCTTTTGTACTAAATCAGAATGACGTTTACGTAAACGTGACGTAATTCGCTCTGACCGGTGTTTAAGCTATCACGGCGGATTGTTG
The DNA here is from genome assembly GCA_939531255.2 of Thera britannica. Lineage (NCBI taxonomy): Eukaryota > Metazoa > Arthropoda > Insecta > Lepidoptera > Geometridae > Thera > Thera britannica. The sequence continues at coordinate 5,958,364 of OW618044.2, forward strand.
TAATTTGTAGATTTATATTATCAAATAAATTGTCAATCTCGACATTTTTATGAGTATAAATACATTTTTCAAAATCTTTGAATCCTTTTTCATTAGATCAGATAAATATTTTAGCGATACATGATTACTGTCTTCATGCCTATTCACGAAGACGCGCCCCACCAATTTTCGGTTGAGGGGATCGCCGGGTGCGGGCAGTTTGCTCCGAGCGGCAGTGGCGAACCGTAGTCTATTCATTGTAGTGTGCGTGTGCACTCATAGGTAATTAGTGTGAGTACCGATAACACTCAAACATTGACGGAAGCTTGCACACATATACTATAAACGGTTAAGGAGGAATAGTGGGGCGCGCCTTCGTGGATTGCACTATCTATAGTTTTAATAAGGACGGGTCATTAGACCAACGATAGGTCTTAATATTTTGAACAGGTTCCTTATTTCAATAATAAGTGGTTATTTTTTTTTTCGATCCCCAACGAGAACAAATATTTGTGTGGTGAACACAGTTTTTTTCTCTTTCTGGGTGCTATATTGTATTCTGTGCATGTATTAAAAAAGCAGCCAAGTGCGAGTCGGACTCGCCCATGAAGGGTTCCGTAGCACGACGAACTACAAGAACCTTTATATAATATGTTACTTGATGTAACATAATAAGGTTCCTGTAGTTCGTTGAAAGGTAAATTGCGGTTTACGGTTTATGACGTATAAAAAAAAAACTACTGACTAGATCTCGTTCAAACCAAATATCGTTGAAAGTTTACATAGTAATGTACAACATATATTTTTTTTAGTATTATCATTCTCTTACTTTAGAAGTTAGAGGGGAGGGGACCAACTTTTTTCCACTTTGGAAGTGTCTCTCGCGCAAACTATTCAGTTTAGAAAAAAACTATATTAGAAACCTCAACATCATTTTTGAAGACCTATTCATAAAAACCCCACAGGTATGGGTTCGATGAAAAAAAAATTTTTGAGTTTCAGTTTCAAGTATGGGGACCCCCAAAATTTATAGTTTTTTTTCTATTTTTGTGTAAAAACCTTAAGGCGGTTCACAGAATACTGCTACTCACCAACTTTCATCAGTCTAGCTTTTATGGTTTCGGAGAAAAATGGCTGTGACACGGCCGGACAGACAGACAGACAGACAGACATGACGAATCTATAAGGGTTCCGTTTTTGCCATTTGGCTACGGAACCCTAAAAAAGTATCTAAGTATTCTAGCACAAGCTCTGCTTAGTTTGGGCTAGATTGTGTAAATTGACCGCATTATTTATTATTTACGACCTTCGGCGCAGATTTAATGCCAACTGATCTGAGAAGCCAGTGAAATGTGAGATTACGGTCAAACGCAAGCCTATAAATTTTAAAAATAGCTTTGAGTTTATGTATTAAAAATCCAGGATCTTGTATAAATAAATTATGATGTATAGTTAAACCAGTCTAAAAATGCACGCCCCTCCACCACGTTTACTTGACGCTGACTCACAGCAAAGTTCTTAAAATGTATCCTTGTGAATCACAAGGATACATTTTAATTTTCAGTAAATTGTTCTTTATCACTTACATCACAACTTGTGATGAACAATTTACTTTGACTGACTGAAGTAGTGGGACGTGCATGTTAAGATTGGTTGATCGCTACCTCTAGTGGTGGTGACGTCAGGCGGCAATGGCTGCAGCGGCGGCGTGGGTAGTACGTCCGGCCGACGTGGCGCCGTCCAAGTCGTTTGCGCTGAAATGGTCATGTACAATAAGCTTTATGAAGTCAGCGGGCTCATGAGTAAATATGTAATAACAGCTTAAAGTTAACAAACTTTATGATTAACGCTTTATTTTACAAACGACTTTTGTAATTTCCTTTTATTATATTGTAGCTTTTTGCAACTTACTACTTCGCGCTCTCGCTTGCACTTAAATGGAACGCCTCAGAGCGAGGTAACGCCGCATAAGTCATGTTTATTCGTGCAGCCGGCTCCATTGAATTATAAGACGTTGTCACGTCAAAAAAAAGTACCGGGCGAAGCGCCGCCAGTGGCGTTTCCACAGCGTCCGAAGGTGACACTGCTGTTGGCGTAAGGCTGCAGCAGCGGCCCATCTTTATTGGGGGGAGGGGAGGGTGTAGAGAGGAGAGTACCTGGCGAGGCACCGCCAGTGGCGCTTCCACAGCGTCCGAAGGTGACACTGCTGTTGGCGTAAGGCTGCAGCAGCGGCCCATCTTTATTGGGGGGAGGGGAGGGTGTAGAGAGGAGAGTACCTGGCGAGGCACCGCCAGTGGCGCTTCCACAGCGTCCGAAGGTGACACTGCTGTTGGCGTAAGGCTGCAGCAGCGGCCCATCTTTATTGGGGGGAGGGGAGGGTGTAGAGAGGAGAGTACCTGGCGAGGCGCCGCCAGTGGCGCTTCCACAGCGTCCGACGGTGACACTGCTGATGGCGTAAGGCTGCAGCAGCGGCCCATCTTTATTGGGGGGAGGGGAGGGTGTAGAGAGGTGAGTACCTGGCGAGGCACCGCCGGTGGCGCTTCCACAGCGTCCGAAGGTGACACTGCTGTTGGCGTAAGGCTGCAGCAGCGGCCCATCTTTATTGGGGGGAGGGGAGGGTGTAGAGAGGAGAGTACCTGGCGAGGCGCCGCCAGTGGCGCTTCCACAGCGTCCGACGGTGACACTGCTGATGGCGTAAGGCTGCAGCAGCGGCCCATCTTTATTGGGGGGAGGGGAGGGTGTAGAGAGGTGAGTACCTGGCGAGGCACCGCCGGTGGCGCTTCCACAGCGTCCGAAGGTGACACTGCTGTTGGCGTAAGGCTGCAGCAGCGGCAGCGGTCGGTGGTCGAGCGCCGCGTCCGCGATGCAGCCGGTGAGCGGTCGCTTGGAGCCGAGCGCGCCGCCCACCACGTAGCCGGGCTGAACGCCGCCCAGGAACACCACGCCGTCCAGGATGTGCAGCGGAGCGGGCGCCGCGTCAGAACTACCACAACAAACAACATCATCAACATCATCATCTCAGCCCATTTGCACCCACTGCTGATAGGCCTCCTCTTTAATGCGCCATTCGTTTCGGTCCCTCGCGAGTCTCATCCACTCATTCCCAACACTCGCAACAATGTCGTTCGACCAACGGGCGGATGGTCTGCCTCTAGGTCTTTGAGCGTCCCTTGGCCACATTTCTGCCTTCGTCCATCTCCCGTCGTCCCTTCTTGCCAAGTGCCATGGTGATTCGCGTACCCACCAATCCACGACTTTTGACAATCAACATATCCCACTAATATTATAAATGAGAAAATGTGTATGGATGGATGGATGTTTGTTACTCAATAATGCCAGAATGGCAGAACAGATCTGGATAAAATGGCACACATTATGCTTTTTATCCCGAAAAAGTAACAGGAACGGGGCGAGCGAAGCCGAACGGCTGAACCGATTTGGCTGGAAAATGGTGAGGAGGTAGCCTAATACCAGGACGGACACTTTTTATCCCGAAAAAAGACACGCTTGTTTGAAGTGTCAAAGAGCAATCTTTTAGGAAGTTTTAAATGGTACCTGAAATAGTCATAGTCGTCGACGACCAGACGCAGTGCGTTCTCGTTGTGCGTGACCGCGACCACGTGCCACTGCGAGTCGTTGTAAGTGCTCAAACCAGTGTCGAGCGTCTCTCGCTGGCTCATTAGCACCAGTTTACCTGCAAATTATGACATCTTATAATAAATAATAATAAATAATTCAGACAATCCACACAACACTATGTAGCCCCAAACTAAGAACAAGTGCTATATATTTTGTGTACATGCAAGCAATAAATAAATGAAATGAAATGAATGAAATGAAACTAAGCAGAGCTTGTACTATGGGAGCCAGATAGCTGATATAATACCTTTTTTTTGTAAATACATACCTGCATAGAATAGTATATTATGCAACTAGTGAATAAAAGACGGATTTAAATCGAGGACCAAAGATGAATCACGAGCAAGTGCAGGAATCTAACGACTGAATCACGACCGTAGGGAGTGATTCATGTCAAGTGTTAGAATCCTAAACGACGCGAGTGATTCATGGCTCTCGATATAAATCCGTTTTATTCAAGAGTTGCATACTATACTTTATACCATGACTTCGAGAAAAAGAAAGATTTAAGCGAAAAAGGATTAAAAACTATGAACTTTGTTTATACTAATCTTATATGACATAAAACAAATCATTTTAGATTTAGATTTGATTTGTAAATAAAGAAGGATAAATTAATGCAAGTTTTCTACTATACCTACTTCTCTTTCATGAACTCAACAACTCAATTGATGAAATGAAATGCACACAAACAACTGACATGAAAACAAACAACTCAGCACATCTTTTTCATTCCTAGAATGCATTTTCAATCGATTTACTATTATCGAACTTTTTGCTGCATAACTTACTAAGAACAGTATTCAAAATAGCGCCAATTTACTTATGTATGACAATGACAACAAAGAACACAAAACAGTTTTTAATCCAATGCTAAACTCCTTGTCAAAAATTTCGACCAATCAAATCGAGAGTATTTATGACGCAAGGAGGTTGTAAGGTATTGAGATAGACGTTGACCTTATTCGTGTGTTCCAAATTCAAACACCAAAACAGTGATTAAAAGAGCTTTTTATTCACTGTTTCCAGTGAATAAAGTAAGCTTTTTAGAGGGGGTATGGTATAAAATATAATATAACACCCAGACAGAGAACAAACATCTACGTTCACCACACAAATATTTGTTCTCGGTGGGGATCGAACCCACAACCTACAGCGCAGAAGGCAGAGCTACTGCCAACTGAGCTGAGAGGCCAGTCAGTCATAAGGTGATACATTATTTAAAGTAATCTTTGTGATACAATTGAATTAATATTTTTTTCATTTGGATTTAGAATTTTATAAAGCCCTATAATGCGAAGGCGGAACAACTTAACGATAGAGTGGGCGATCCATTGGCGAGCTAAAGCCGACGAGCCTGAGAGCCAAAGGTATAAACCAATGGAGCCCAAAACCGCGGTTTTATTAACCGCAGGCTCGTCGGTTTTAGCTCGCCAATGGATCACCTGCTTTAGAAATACTAGAAGGCCCCAGCCTCTGTGACTAAAATAATACTTTTTTGGTTTACTGTTCTAAAAATGTACAAATCCTTCTTCATGGGGGTAGGCAGAGATCACGGATTTCCACTTGCTGCGATCCTGACACACCTCTTTCGCTTCATTCACTCTCATAACATTCTTCATACATGCTCGTCGGTTTAGGGTACTCCTAACATGGCCTTTCTCAAGAAAAAGGAGTTTTTTTCGAAAGAATCAGTGACACGATAAGAAGAAGAAGAACTCACCATTGATAAGAGATAGCGATATACTGTCCGGAGTGGAAGTGGTCTGCGTCCGACTGACGTACACGAACAGCAGTCCGTCCGGCTCGGCTGTCTTGAACTTAAGCGACAACTGTAGATTCTCTGTCGTGACGTCCACGAAACGAAGGTAGCTGTCCGTGCCAGAGAATGACACTAGAGACGCGAACTGAAAATAATAAATAACAGCCCTACTTATAAACGCAATTTAAATTAAATCATTGTGTTCAGTACGTTAAGGTTCCTTTTTGTTTTCGGGAAGGTTTGTAATTAAAAAAGCGAGTGTTCGAGACTAAATTTTGATGAAGCATGCACAATACGTATTGGACACATTGCTTAAAAATAGCCCCGTCACTGTTTGTCATTACCCAGTGGTAAGAGATGGCAATAGTTTAGGCACTGTTTATCTTTTGACATATTTTTATAAGTAAGGCCATATATTGTGGATACCACTTTTTAAATTAACGCGATAATTATGCATAATTATAATTGGAAGAAACAGGTAATTAGTTAAGTCTGCCCGCGACCACGGCTGTTGTAACACGGTCGTAACGTCGGGAAATAATAAAGGTAATCGCGATAAATACCCGTTTCTTCCAGTTATAAATATTGAGGACAATCCACTCAACACTATCTAGCCCCAAACTAAGCAGAGCTTGTATTATGGGAACCAGATAGCTGAGATAATTACTCACGCTCATATTTTTTTTTGTATAGACATACTTTGAATACAATATAACACCCAGACAGAGAACAAACATCTGCATTCACCCACAAATACTTTTTCTTGGTGGGGATCGAACCCACGACCTACGGCACAAAAGCTAAAGCTACTAACAACTGATTTTTCTATAAAAATAAGTGAAATCAAAATTGCTCATTAGCCTACTTGGCTAGATTGTAATGTTATTAAGGAACCGCATCAAAGGGGTATACTAATTAAATGAAAAAAAAAAAAAAACTAACAACTGCTGAGAAGCCAGTCAAATGCGAAAGTCAGTTGAATAGTCGATCACGATAGTAAATAGTAGTTTGTTTGGAAATAAACGTTATTCTTATTCTTCTATGATAATTACCTGGCAACCGTACGCAACTCCAATCGACTCCACATTATCGCTGAAGTCTATATTTGTCCCGTCAATACTGATCTGTCGAATACACCCATCGAAGCCTTTATCCGTCACTTGTATAATGCCCTTATTATTCCCGCCGAAGTTCATAGTGTCTAAGGCAGCGATCTCGACGAGAGAGGAGGTCGACTCGCTCTTGACGATTTCGTCGTCGACTCGCAGGGAACATTTGGTGAGGTAACGGCCTGCGTCCAGCTTGTGCCATTTACCGTCGTTGTAAGACTTGGCTGTGCCGATGATTAGTGGCTCTTCTGCGTTGCCGAGAGATACCTGAAAAGTGATGAAATAAAAAATATAAGGGTATTCTTTGTGGTGGGGTAGAGCACTGGTGGTCTAGTGGCGGACCCGCCTTCCGATCCTAAGGTCGTGGGTTCCAATGAGTTCTTCTGTCGAAAACTTAACGTGCACTATGCCAGTACACTCAAACGGTGAAGGAAAACATCGTTATGAAACCAGCGTGTCGTTGAGCATAAAAAAAATCGAAAAACACGTGTCAAGCGTCACGCAAAAAGGGCCCGCCAGCGGCCTACTTGCGGAAACCCAGTCCGCACATCAAGTGAATTTGCCAAAAACTTGTGGTGGGGCTTAGGGGATGCCCCCAAATGGGAAAGACAAAGGCAAAAGGAAAGAACCCGCACCGTCTGTTCTATTGCAATGTCTAATAATATTAACAGTACTCAATAAACATTTATATACATCCATACATCCTATAGTAATTACAAAAGTCAGCCAAACTGACCTGCAAATACACTCGTCCGTCTTGCATCTGTATAGAGAAGAAGTAAGCTCCCTCGCCCACCAGATAGATGAGTCCATCGGGCGCGTATGTTCTGAAGAAGAGAAGAACGTTGTTCTTCTGCTCGGTGAGGTACCGTCGTCCTGGGACGGTGACGTGCGAGCGTCCGTTGAACCGGTACTCTTGAGGGCCGGATTGGGATGATATCAACTTGTCCCTGAAATGTATTACTCTTAGAGCCTGTCCAGATGGGGCGTAAAACGCGAGCAACTATTTGGTAGGAGCGCGCGTAAAACGCGGCATCTGGACGCAATATAAATTGAAACGCGCGAGGGCACTCGCGCGTAAAACGCTCCATCTGGACAGGCTCTTAGGCCCGTATTTAGAAATAGCGTTTGATTAGGAGTGACACTTCAATGGAGAACTGTCAAAAAAGCGGCCACGTGCGAGGCGGACTCGCCCATGAAGGGTTCCGTAGCAGCAAGTAACATAATATAAAAGTTCTTGTAGTTCGTTTAACGGTAAACTGCGGTTTACGATTTATGACGTATTAAAAAAACTACTAAAAAAGAAGCATAGGTTTTTGACTTTTTTTAATGGAGAACTGTCAAAAAATCTATGATTGAGGCTCGACTCAGACTCAATCAATGTTTCTGAATACGGGCCTTACCGAAGAAAAACTCTCACTCGAAAACAGAGCTTGTGTCTGTGTGGAGCCTCAGGCACTCTTCAGCATAGATTTTTAGGGTTCCGTAGCCAAATGGCAAAAACGGAACCCTTATAGATTCGTCATATATGTCTATCTGTCCGTCTGTCTATCCGTATGTCACAGCCACTCGATTTCGTCTATTCTATAAACTTCTATAAATTTCGTCTATTCTATTCTGTAAACTGCATTAAGATTTTCACACAAAAATAAAAAATAAAAAAAATTTTGGGGGTCCACATACTGAGAACTGAAATTAAAAAAAAACACTAACCTTTGGCGAGCTCCCTTCAGTTGGTTGGCGCTAACAAAGTTCCATAATCCGACGGGAGTGTCTCCAATCATCAGTTCTTCTATTTGGCCTTCGAAAGCGGGGAAGATGACGCCTTGTATCTTAGCGTCCGAGGGCACTCCGCCGACGTACAGCTTAGACTTGTCCCGGTCTAGGTTGAAGATGGTATGTTGCCCTGGTATTACGGCTTCCTTCGAGTGAGTGAAGTCAGTGCCGTTGTCTAAGCTCTCGCGGATGCTAAGCTTCACGTTGCGACCGACCCTGGAATTTAAAGATATTATTAAAATTAGCTCGTAACCTATTTATGTACGTATAACTTAATAGTAGTGAAGTACTGGCCTACTGGCTTTCCATCGTACTAAAACGTAGGCATCGATACAGTACGATGGAAAGCTAGTAGGTGGCGCTGTAACGTTTGACCCGTTACAATGTAATCTAAATTACAAGGCAATGTTGAGCCACAGAAAAGAGGGGATCTCTTCTAATACAGGTTTAACAACTTAAAAGAAGAGATCCCAACCCTATATTTGTCAATCCCTGTTATTTTTTGAATAAATACATTATGATTTTGATTTGATTTAAAGAAAAGATTGGTTATATTATGTTCTAACTAAAGTAAATTAATAAATAATTTATATTTTTGTTGTAACTAAAGTTCTACCCCGATCGAGCTGAAATTTTAGCATGATATATAATCCGCATCAAGGATTGTTTTCAATCACAATGTGCCACAGCAAAGCGGGGCAGGGTACAGCTATTAGTTAAGAATACATTTATTAGAAAAACAAATCTTACAAATCATTTTAGTTACTGCTCGTAGATACACTTTTTAACTAATACGAGTGAGTAGGTACCTAGCAGTGTGGTCTAACCTAGGTACCTAGGTCTAACCTAGGTACCATACTAGGTACCTAATCACTCTACCTATCTACCTACCACTTGAATTGAAATTGAAAATGTTATGCTAGGCGAACTACATAAGAGTAGTGTGTATCTAGAGTAACTTATAAACATAAACGATGAAAAATAGGGCACTTATAATAACAAAACCAACTGATCTGAGAGGCTAGTCAGAGCTAGAGGAATGTTTAATTTGGTTATGATATAGGGAACTTATTATGAGTCATATCATATTGATATTACGTGTGTCAAGTGCACGAAAGGAGCCTCTTTGAGGCGCACTTAATATCCTTTCACCACACTTGGTTCGAAAGAATCAGTGACACGATAAGAAGAAGATTGAAATTACGATAAATTCTTACGCTGACGTCTCAAATTTATGTGCACTATGCCAGTACTCTCAAAACGGTGAAGGAAAACATCGTGAGGAAACCGGCGTGTTGTAGAACCTAAAAAAGTTCGAGCAACACGTGTCAAGGGTCACGCAAAAAGGGGCCCACCAGCGGCCTACTTGCGGAAAAAACCTGCCCGCACATCAAGTGCGCATGATAAACTTGCCAACTTACGCTGACGTCTCTTAAGATGACTGCTTCTTATAAGAATACTAGTGGCCGCCCGCGGCTTCGCTCGCCCGTTCCCGTGACACCCCGTTCCCGTTGGTTTTTCGGGATAAAAAGTATCCTATGTCCTTCTCCCGGTTCTAAGCTACCTCCCCACTTATTTTCTGCCAAATTGGTTCCGCCGTTCTTGAGAGTTATAAATAGTGTAACTAACACGACTTTCTTTTATAAATATAGATTATTGAAAGATATAAAACCAGGCTAAGTTGCAATCTCACCTATCCACGATAACCTGGTACCAGCGGTTATCAGCCACAAACTTATCGCTGCCGATCCTGGCGGGCTCGCGGCCTGACTCGGCACTGTCCCCAATGTCCATCACTAGGTAAGGGTAGCCGTTCTGTACTGCGACAACCATGAAATCATCCTGTAACAAAAACTCTCGTAATTCATAGGACAAACACAGCTTCCAGCCCCGAACTAAGCAAAGCCCGTACCATGGAAACCAGACTTTTTTTGTAAATCCTTGTGCTACTAGTTGTCACAACACAAATAAAAATACGAGACCCGGAGGACTGATTGTCAAATAATCCCTTGATTATTTTATTTTTATTTGTTCGTAAAACAGTCTAAAACTCTCAAAATATGTATAAAGTAAAATATATCTAAGTTCAAAATAACGGATTTTCATTTTTCACAACAAAACGAAAAACGAAAATCACAAATCATCAATAAAACATAATAATTTTTATTTTTGCAATAACCTTGAACGCCAGGTTGGCCGAGTGGTCTAAGGCGCCAGATTTAAGCTCTGGTTCCCGAGAGGGAGCGTGGGTTCGAACCCCACACCTGGCATCACTTTTTGATACAAACATTTTACCCGTAATATTATTTTTCATAATTTTTATTAATTTTTCCATTTATAATTTTGTTTTATTATTATTTTACTATAGTTATCCTATCTAACAACATCTAGTTCATAGCGCCATCTAGTTTTTCTTCAATAAAACCACTAAAACAACTCGGGAGGAAAGCACCCCTAGCCATAAAGTTTCCCCTAGATACAATAGATGGCGTGATACTGTATAACGACCCTGATTTTTGAAAATAACTTATCTCCACCAATCCCAGTATCAAATCGAATAAGCCACGGATCACGGTCAGTTGTTTTCGTTGACGACACTGGCAAAATTGATCCAAAATGGAAGAAAAACTAATATCAAGCCAAAATAGGCAATATTCTCTGAAATGAAAAAGCGAAAAGTGAGTGGAATGCTTACCGATTTGGTTCTCCTCAGTTTAGTGTCTTTAGGGTTGCCAAGATAGAGTAAGAAACCATCCTTTTCCTTGGTCCTGAAGTAAGCCGATACGTGGGTGGAGGTTGACATCTCGTCGATAGTCTCCGGGAGGCGCGGCTGGAGGGTTGACCAGCGGTCGAAGGTCACGCCCACTTGGATGCGGTTTGCGACTGTACGCGCCTGACAAACATAAATACATAATGATAAATAAATATAGTAGGTGTAGTGTAAAAATGTGTGTATAAATATAGTTTACGTCACCGCATTTCAGACGCGTTCTTTCAGGCTCGCTCGGGGAAGTACTACCACCATTGCTGTGTTTCGGATTGAAAGGTGCCGGTGAAATTACTCAATGCTTTAGTCAATGTTTTGTTATAGAACTAGAACAAGCATATGGCCCACCTGATGTTAGGTGGTAACCATCGCCTATGACAAAGCAATGCCTCTTAGGTCACGCACATCAGAAAAGTGCCCTACGATGCACTGCCCTGCGCTCATCAACTGGAGGCAGATATTCAGCCTCACGCGCCAGTAATTACACCGGCACCCACACCCTTCAAACCGAAACACAACAATGCTGCTGCATGACAGAAATCGGCATGGTGGTAGTACTTCCCCGGACGAGCCCTTCACAAAGAGCTCTACTACTACTAAATATATGGTATTTACTAACCTGTTCAATAAGGTCCCGTAGTTTAGCGAGTTTCTCGTCTGCTTCTTTACGACGAGCTTCTAGCTCGTCCTGTCGGGTCTTTACTTGTCGGTAGGTTTCCATTATAGATGGCGCCATGCCGTTTATATCAGTCACTGTAATCATTTTAAAAATAAATATGTTTGGACATTTTCATACAGAGTTTTACCTATAGTCTTATTATCAGCCAAAGAGTTTAAGGCGTTTTTTTAAATTCACCAACCCTGTTTGAAACTAGCACATTTCGTGCACTTGACACACGTTTTCGTAATTTAGGTAGAGTCCGCGAAAAATAACTCTACGCATAACAGATGAGGATGAGGAAAATGTAAAAAAACTGACTTTAAATAATCTCCCAACCACAAATATTGACATGCATGAAACGTATTCTTGCGCGGACTCTAAGACATGTCGGTATCTTCATGATGTTTTCCATCACCGTTTGAAACTCGCATTGTGGTCATATACATTTCAATTCATTGGTGCATGTCTGAATTTGAACCTAGCACCTTAGAATCAGAGGCGCGGCTGCTGCCACTAGACTACGAGTACTAGTTCTTCGGTGGTGCTCCGGTTAATGCACGGCCAGTTAATGTACACCCATTAAAACGAATCAACTTTTTCTACTATCAAACCACTGGCCGCTGGCCGCTGCTGCGGCACGCTCGCTCTGCTCGCTCGCCTTGTCGCTTTCCTCGGTGGTACAAAAAACTAATTGCATGCATGAATAAAATGTTGTTGCTTACGTAAACTATCAACGTTGGAAGTCATCTTCTGGCTCTCGTCAGCTAGTTTCGGCAGAGTCTGCGCCCACTCCTTACTCGCCGCCAAGTCTGTGCCGAGCTGGGACATAATGTCGAGCGTGCGCTTTACAGTAGTGTCGACATTATCAGCCTTCTGAGATTCGTCTTGTAGTGTGAACGGACCGGGCGTTGGCAAAGACCTACGAATTAAACGTTTAGATTATGATAAGAGAAAAATCAAATAAGAATTAAACAAAAAATTTAGACAATGCACTCAACTCTCTTAGCCCCAAACTAAGCAGAGCTTGTACTTCTTCTTATCAAGTCAAGACTCTCTCAAACCCTCTTCGAGAGCTTGTACTATGGGAACCAGATAGCTGATATAATTACTCGTACTTATTTTTTTGTAAATACATTCTTATAACACAATATAACATCCAGACAAAGAACAAACATCTGTGTTCACCACACAAATACTTTTTCTCGGTAGGGATCGAACCCACGACCTACGGCGCTGAAAGCAGAGCTACTACCAACTGAGCTTAGAGGCCAGTCACGGGGTTTTTTGTTTTTTTTTCTGGCATCCCATCTTGTTATGCATTTGCGGAATGGGCATCGGAACCTTGTGCTTTATCAATTTCTACAAAAGCGTGCGAAAATAAAGCGGCACCGCAACATAATGGCGGCCAGAACGCGGAGAAAGAGATGGAATATAGTCAGAAATCGTTAGAACAGGCAGTTTCGCTAGTGTTCCGCATCTCCTGCACGGGACAAGACATGACGAAATAACTGCGGTACCGCTGTCACGGTTCCGCCGCGGAAGTGTGCTACGGGGATGAAGAGACTAAGTACACTCACAGTTGGATAGCATTGTTGTCGTCATCCGCCGAGGCGAGCGTACGTGTCGCGTTAGCCAGCGCTTGCTCCGCGCGAGTCAGGTTCACTCGTAACTTGAGCTCGACTGTCTGCTCTGCGTCGGAAGCCTGGCCGAGGAGGAACTGGGAGCGGTTGCGACTCGGTACCACTCTTTCAGTCAGCGCGTGGTTCTGGAATACAAATTACAATGAGTGGAAGCGAGAGAGAAACACAAGGAACTTTCCAACGTATTATGAACCACACGGGTGGCTATTATAAGCTTGATACTAACAAAGTACAGCGAAATAAATACATGAATTTAATACACCAACATGGTATCTTGTTGCAATAGTTCCTTGACAAAGATGAAAACATGAAAAGATGCGACTAGGTGTTGATTGCAACAAAACATGGACTATAACATGGGGTTTTTCAAAAAGGACGTTTTAAAAGTTTTAAAGGTTCGGCAACGCGCTTGTAATGCCTCTGGTATTTGCAGGCGTCCAAAAGCTATAGTAACCGCTTCCCATCAGGTGGGCCGTATGCTTGTTTGTCTTCTTAGTTGTATAAAAAAAAGATACGCAATCACCCCACAGTGTTTCTGCACTGGTGGTCTAGTGGTAGCGGCCCCGCCTTCCGATCCTAAGGTCGTGGGTTCAAATCCAGTCGTGTACCAATGAGTTTAAAAAAAAGTACTCTTACTGGCATAGTCAAAACGATGAAGGAAAACATCGTGAGGAATCCGGCGTGTTGTAGAACCTAAAAAAGTTCGAACAACACGTGTCAAGCGTCACGCCAAAAGGGCCCGCCAGCGGCCTACTTGCGGAAACCCAGTCCGCACATCAAGTACGTACGATTAATTTTCCGAATTTGCCGACCTATAAAGAAAAGTTTTGAAGTTCGCATACTATTTTGATGGGAGTTTCACTGCTTTTAGAGAACAATCACAAAGGGTGCGATATGAAATATGAGATATGAATGGTGTGATATGTTGGATGCTATTATAATTTAAATGACTTTTTCAATGATACACTGTCTACGTTATAATAACAATTAAATTGACTTTACAATTGAAAAGTAATAAGTAGCTTTTATTTATCTATTTTTTCAGACTTCGGCCCGCTTCCACTCCAAATATTGCTATGCTCTAAAGATAACGAGCCTGTTATGTATTCACCATTTTTTACTTTAAGACCATGTAGCATAATAATTGCAATAAATAATATGAGTATGAGTATGAGTATTGAGTACTTTCCGAGTATGAGCAATGAAAAAGGTACTTATTAATATATTTAAGGGTAAACTGAAGAAATATTTATATACATTACTAGAATAATCTTTTTTGTAAGGCCCCAGAGGCATTTAGATACAATACCTTATAATTTAAAAACTGTATCTCATTATAAGTGAACTGTTTAGTTGTTATGAGAATAAACTTCTTTAACCTATTTATAACTTACAGTGGCAGTGGCGTTCTGGACCGCAGTTTCAGCGTCGTCGGCCGCCTTTTTAGCGTCGCCAATCTCTTGCACGATGGACGAGTAGGCGGACGCAGCTGAATACGCGTGCTGAGTGCGAGTGTTGTTGTTCTCTCTCTCCGCTAGAGCTCGCAGGTTTTCCGCCTGTTATCATTTTGAAGTTTATCTCACATCAATGCTTTGACAAAAAAATCCTGTACCCGAAGTCCCAGTGCATTTACAACATTTCGTTACCAAATGTTGTTTTCGTTTCGCCTATTAGTCTCTGTCTATTGTATGGAGAAAAGATGAGACAACAACTCTAACTACGTAACGTATTTTTGCCGTCTCATATTTTCTCCATGCAATAGAGAGAGACAAAAAGGCGAAACGAAAACAACATTTGGTAACGAAATGTGGTAGCAAAACTCCGACTATGGGTTCTGAACGCCTAAGAGTCACTGCACTTCATGTATAGTGGCGGAATGAAAATGTTCGTCGATTTTCAACTTGATTTGTTCAAAGTATCACGATCAAATACTACCTTTGGAAACTGAATAGTCTGTCTATTCAGTTTTTGTATACACCGATAAGTTAACGTCACAAATTATGTCAAAATGTGTTCATGATCAAGGAACTGGTGCAAGGGAAAACCGACTCTAAGGTGACGTACATTTTTATACCGCGACTGTACATAGCCCTCAGGAATAGTTACCCCGGCCTAGGTGATCACGTGACTGATTTGAGTAATGTATGCGTCCAGGGGCTTGTGGTTACTTGTTTATGAAAGTATTACAAGTGGAATCTAGCAAATATTTTAAATGTAGATGGAACCACGGTCGCGTTAGTGCCATATTAACGGTTCCTAAAGGTGCTGATAGATTTGAGCATTCACTTGTAATAGAACATCGAGCATTCGCCGTTTTTATATTTATCGAACTGAACAATGAGCCGAGCCAAGTATAGAACCAAACATTGCTATGAACATTTTCATAGAACGATAGAATGCTCGCTAAAATGTTCTCGTATTTTTCTGTGATGTAACATTCGCAAAAATGCTCATAACAAGTGAAAGCTCAAGTTTATCAGCACCTTAAGAGGGAATCACACAGGCGACTCTCCATACAAACGTAGTCCCCTATTTCCTCCCTGGATACCTCCAATTCATATTTCATATAAATCATATGAGGGTCATATTTTCTTTATCAATAAGTTTCTGAAAAAAAGGAAAACATACGCGCACGTATATAGCAGATCTGGATTTTATGAGAAAAAATGGTTACTCTAAGAGGCATTATCCAGGGAGGAAATAGGGGACTACGTTTGTATGGAGAGTCGCCTGTGTGATGCCCTCTTAAGAGTTATTCGTCAAGTGTGATTAGGACCCGATGGAGCAGCGGTAAGCTAAGCTAACCAGATAGCTGATAGAGCTCTGCTTAGTTTGGGGCTAGAAAGTGTTGTGTGGATTCATGTCCATACCTGATTCCGGAGCATCTTGGTGTGTTCGAGTGTAGTGTCGACCAAACCCTTCAAGTCAGGCAGGTCGTTGGCGAGGCTGTTCAGTCGCTCTTGCATGTTCACGTTAACAGGCGTGATATCTTCAGCTGACCTGAAATTAGTTAATACTAATGAGATAACGACAATTTTCGTAAGTGGCGGGCCTCAATATAAGACGCTGGTTAATAAATCATCTTTTATAGATGCAAAATTTATTACAATATTTTATTTTTTACCGCAACCGAGAAAACTCTGGCGGGACGACCTTGACTCTTTCAACACCGAGTGGGTAGAATAGACCGAGGATCGAGGCGAGGCGGAAATCTTAAAAGATACCGTTGCCCAGCACGGACATTACCATCAATCTGTCTGTAACATCTAAGTATTGCAGATATTTAAGGTGGCGTCAGTTAGGTAATTGCACATGCACGAGAAGTGAAACACTTCCGTTCATGGCTCATCTAAAGACTTCATATGAAGACCGATACGGTCACATTTACCGCAGCTGAAAAACCCGGGGATGTTACATAGGACTTATACTGGCAAATTCATCATCCGCACTTGGTGTGCGGACTTGTTTCCGCAAGTAGGCTGCGGGCGGGCTCTTTTTGCGTGACGCTTGACACATGTGGTTTGAACTTTTTAGGTTCTTCGACACCGGTTTCCTCACGATGTTTCCTTGAGAGTACTGGCATAACTCATTGGTACACGACTGGATTTGAACCCACGACCTTAGGATGGGAAGGCGTTGCCGCTACCACTAGACCACCAGTGCTCCAGTGCTAGGTCAGTAGGATAGGATTGTTATATTACTTGGATGAGTTGGCGACGACCGTGTTTCCGACTATGATGTGGTATGTCGCATTGCCGATGTCATAGGCCGTGTCTATAATATCGTTCATGGCAGCTGTGTTCAGATTCGTTACCGACTCCACTTTGTTTCCGAACTTAGACTCTCTGGAACAAAACACATGGAGATCAATTTACACAACACAGGCATAGAATAATGAAAGGTTAACTAAAATAATGCAAGAATTAGCATTTTCGCCTTTCGACTTCTTTAGGCATGTTTTAGCATGGTTTGAGGTAGGCAAAAACCAATGACCTCGCGACACTGTCACGAATCCGACACCTCTTCGGCAAAGATCGACAAATTTCGCCAACACTCGGTGCCGGTTTCCTCACGATGTTTTCCTTCACCGTTTTGCGAGTACTAGCATTGTGCACATACATTTTTCTACAGAAAAACTCATTGGTGGTCTGGGTTTGAACCCACAGCCTTAGGGTCGGAAGGCGAGGCCGCAACCATTAGACCACCAGTGCTCTCCTCTCTAGGTCTTTATAGATCGTCGAAGCATTTATCAATTCATCAATATAATATTAACTATTTAGATTATCTCTTCCACGTTTTTGACAATACATAAAATACCAAAAGAGTAATAAAATTGTATTAAAAATTCATTGAACTTTACTCCAGAGTACAGAGTAGCATACCATACAGAAAAATAAACCTGTTACCTGTTCTTAGAGTTCAATTTCTCAGCTGCATCGGCGGTGCGCTGCGCTCTCTCAGTGTGCTGCAGCATTTCATCTAGCTTGGTCTTCAAAGCGCGGGTCGCGTTCACCAGATTCTCAAATTTCTGGAATAGAGGATATACATTTTCTGGAAGCTTCGACACAATAGTGCTTAATGCAGTTTGCAGTCTTCTTTTTCTTCGGGCCTTGTCGCATCTTAACACTTTTTAAATTAACGCGATCGTTAAGAAACGGGAATTTATCACGAATAAGATATAAAAGAAAAAGAGAAGTTTAGTTTTATGTGTCTGTATTGACGACTCTGAGATGGAGCGATGACATCAACAAAATCGTGAGAAATATATAGATAGAATAGCTAGAAATAGGGAGAAATTGAAGATACTGGAGGAGGCTTTCACCACTGATAGCGGACCTGACACCAATAAAAACAAATGTGTATACATAAGTAAATAGTATTTATTTTGGTAAATAGAGAAGTTAATTTAGTAATTTTATGGAAAATGTGCAAGGTAAAATAAAGCTTATATTATATTATTATTATTATTATTGACGAATCTTACCTTAGCTTGTTCGTTTACGGGCTGTACGAATACATTCATGCGCTCGATCTGTTTGGTTGCGTTTGTGTACGCAGCCTCCGCTTGCAGTTTTTTCGGAGCAAGATCTTTCCCTGAACAATAAATTCAATATATTTCACACAAACTTAATTATCAAGGGTATAACAATATCACGCAATACCGAATTTAAGGCAGCTTTTTTCCATACAAAGAATAACGGTATTCGTCGAATAAAAAATGTCAGCCCTTGTTTTTTGACAAGCTTAATCAAGAGTTGATATATTTTTATCTGAATGACTTGTATCTGAATAACTTGTTATCTGAATGACAGTTATGGTCTGGCTCGTTGCCGCGCGCCCAATCTGGTTGTCGCCGTCAATTACCTTGTATATCAGTTTTGATCTGTCTCGTTGCCGCGCGCCCAATCTGTTGACAACGGCAGTTACCTTGTATATCAGTTAATGACCTGCCTCGTTGCCCCGCGCCCAATGTGTTGTCGCCGTCAATTACCTTGTATATCAGTTTTGATCTGGCTCTTTGCCGCGCGGCCGATCTGTTGTCGCCGTCAGTTACCTTGTATATCAGTTTTGATCTGGCTCGTTGCCACGCGCCCAATCTGTTTGTCGCCGTCAATTACCTTGTATATCAGTTTTGATCTGGCTCTTTGCCGCGCGGCCGATCTGTTGTCGCCGTCAGTTACCTTGTATATCAGTTTTGATCTGGCTCGTTGCCACGCGTCCAATCTGTTTGTCGCCGTCAATTACCTTGTATATCAGTTTTGATCTGGCTCTTTGCCGCGCGGTCGATCTGTTGTCGCCGTCAGTTACCTTGTATATCAGTTCTGATCTGGCTCGTTGCCACGCGCCCAATCTGTTTGTCGCCGTCAATTACCTTGTATATCAGTTTTGATCTGGCTCTTTGCCGCGCGGCCGATCTGTTGTCGCCGTCAGTTACCTTGTATATCAGTTCTGATCTGGGTCGCCTCAGCCAGTGCACTGTCTACTTTAGGCTGCTGGCTGAGCTCGAGTCCAGTGGCCAGGTCTGTGACATGTTCCACAGCGTCCTTGGCCTTCTGACGGCTGTCGCGGACGGACGCGAGCGTAGCCGCAGCGTCCGAAGCGAGCGTTGCCGCGCGCCCGATCTGTTTGTCGCTGTCAGTTGCCGCGAATTCAGCCTGGATATAACATGACAGAGGATAATGAAACGAAAAATAACCGATCAATATGAACACGACCTTATCGTCTTTAACAATTTGGAGAACAATGCAAAACAATGTTTGAATCTGAGTCGAGCTGAGTCGAGTCTCTATATATTTTCATATATAATTTATTCATTAACGATCATACCATCATGTCATCTATTGAGTAGTGATAAGTATATTTTTTTTGCTCTAGGCTTGACTCGAGACTCAAGCATGTTTTTTATAATGTCCCAAAAACTAAGAGCCGAGCGGAATTTGAGCCCGCAACCAAGCAATCAAGCATGTTTATATACAGAGATCTATTGAAGACAATTAGAACTCATTTATTCTTTGCATTGAAAACAATAAACTACGCCATCTTTTCTCCTCCGACTATTGATGTTTTTCGTTGCCCGGTCTCATTAGTGATGTCCTATTCCTAAAACCGGCTATCAATGCATACATCCGTATGAATATGTTATAAGTTCCAATGTCCTTACGGATCTGAGCAGATTCTTAGCGCTGGTCTCGAGTCCCTTGACGGCGGCGCTCGCGTCTGCCGAGTCAACATTCCGCAGCTGCGCCACGCGCGGACCGAGCTCCTGAGTCTGGTTCCAGATATAGTTCAGATGCTGCGTCGTGAAGTATGAATCCGCTTTGTCCTGTTTTACAGTATGTTTATTTATTTATCTTAGAAAAATACATAATCTAATGTGCCAGTCAGAAAACTTCTCGAAATTCCGAGATATTCGACATTTTTGAAATTCAAAATCTATTGTTTACCGAGCGACTTTTAGGCAGGCCGCACACCAGGCATACACTTGTATCTCAATAATTGTGGCGCCACATTTGAAACGCGACACATTTAACGCCCCCATATATCTGTACGTGAGCACGCACACTGAGAAACCGGAAACATTTGTAGCGGGCGCACTTTGTGGCGAGACGTTGTCCGCGCTACACGAATTCAAGATCGAACACGTTCGTTATTTGTGGCACCACATCAAGAAATCGTCGTCGTCAGACGATGATGTCGACATTCTTAAAGCGGTGCCACGCTACAACTGTGCTTTCTATGTGCGCTATACAAAACATTTGTAGCAAGCTGAATTGTAGCGCATTGATTGTGGCGACGTAAATGTTCGATGCATGTAGCATGTGGCGCTGGTGTGCGGCCTGCCTTACAGAGCATATCTAATATTTTACTGAACACAATATCCTCCCGATATATTCCAATATCTATCTACCTGTAGGTGATGCCCTAATATCCATTCACTATTGCACATCCTGTATAAATAAATGCCACCCACAGTTTAAGGAAATTTACTCCTTACCTTGAATTCATCTGTCTCGTTAGCCAGGAGATAGGACAAGTCTTGAACTGTGAAGATGAGAGCATCCGTGCAAGAGTCACACTCCAAACAGCCTTCTTGAGGCAGCAACACCCATCTGCAATGGACATATTCTTATTTATTTTGGGTCATGTTTGTTATTAGATCATATCAATAGTTTAATCAAGGAGTGAAATCCGAATGTGTATCAGTGGGATTTTCCATTAAATTGAGATTATTTATTCATAGCAGTGTCATAGTGTATTCGCGTAATGCTAGTGCTCTCAATCAGTGAAGGAAAACATCGCATGGGTCAGTTACGACTTGTCATGCCCTTAGCTCACCTCCCTGCGCAACCGTCACAGCGGTACCGCAGTTGTTTGCCATGTCTTGCGAAACTGCCTGTTCTAACGCATAGATTTGACTATATTCCATCTCTTTCTTATCTGCTCCGACGTATTATGTTGCGGTGCCGCGTTGTTTTTGCACGTGTTTGTAGAAATGGACAAAGCACGAGTTTCTGGTGCCCATTCCGTTACTCAACTAACACTTAATCAGAGCGGAATCCATCTAGCGATTCCGCAGCGGAGGTGTGCTACGTGCGTCAATAAGATTACTTGCCTTTCAGGACAGCGATCACATTTCTCTCCGATGACGCCCGGCAGACACTCACACTGGCCAGTGGCGTTGCACATGAAGCCAACAGAGTATCCAGTGTTGCAGTTACAATCTGCGGAATAACCATATAATGATATACTCGTAGTAAAATAATGGCGGCCGGATAGAAATTTAATAAAAACAAAGACACGATACACACTAGGATCTGGGGATTAGCAACTTCCGGAATTAGCAACTCCGGAGAACATTTTTCTAGCTCATGGAACAAGCATAATAATATGTAAGTGGCAACCATTGCCTGTAACAAAGCATTGCCTCGTAGGTCACGTACGTCAGGAACGTGGCCTACGATGCACTGCCCTGCGTCCATCAACTTGAGGCATACAGATGTTCAGTCTCACGTGCCAGTAAATTCACCGACACCCACACCCTTCAAACCGAAGCACAGCAATGCTGCTTCACGGCAGAAATAAGCATGGTGGTAGTACTTCCCCAGATGGGCCCTAAGAGCTCTACTACTACTAAAAATGCGCAACAACCCGTTTTTGAAAGTGATCCTTGTTGTAACCTACAGAATAAGGACCATTTTAATTTGATTTGTATTGGACGTAGCAAAGACAAAACGCAGAATATTGGACTCAATAACGTTGTGTTTTGGATTTTTTCGAATCAGCGGGTATTCTACCTCAATAGTGTATTATACTCACGATCACACCCGTCCTTAGAGTAGTTCCAGTAGCCAGCGGCGCATTGATCGCAATGCCTGCCCGTTACGCCTTTCGCGCATCTGAAATCATCATATAATTACAACACAGGGAGATATATAACATGCCTGAAAATGAAAGTCCACCGGTCGCCGGGTCGATATAAATCATAGTGGTATAACTAGCGGCACATAACTTTAGCTCTGAGCGATACGCGGAGGGGATAGCTGCGCATGCGTCGTAGTGTACGCATGTCGCGCTCACTGGATGTATGGATGTGTGTGTGCAGAGTGCCCTATTGGTACAGAGAGCGGAGTGCGACTGGGGAGCCAATCAGCTCTACGCACGCCCGCCCTTCATTACGCTAGCCCCCCTCAGGTACCTTATTTTTGACTTCTGCGCAATAACGGTCAGCGTTAAAGTTAAGTGCCGCTACCTATACATTACCTGCACTGTCCGGTGGTGAGGTCACACTGCGCCGATTCGGAGGCGAGGCCACAGTCGCACGGCGTGCATCCGCGTCCGGACTCCAAGCCCCAGTGGTTGGCCGCACATCGGTTGCACGTGTCACCGATCACGCCGGATCGACACACGCAACCGCCGGTCGCCGGGTCGCAGCGCTCCATACCGAACTCATCGCATACACATGCTACGAATGATAACATAAGTTAAAAAAACTTGAAAAAAGACATAAACTATTAAACCTTTTAGAAATAAAAAGAATAAATTTACTAAATCGGTTCATAAATGACGCAGGTACACAGGATGCAGTAACAAACATTAAAACAAATAGCTTAACCGATTTGTAAAAACTCATAAATGACGAAATTATGGTATAACGAACATTAAAAAAACAACCAAATTGAGAACCTCCCCTTTTTATTTGAAGTCGGTGAAAATCAAATTGTTTTATTGCTGCTACAGGGTTCAGTCTCGTAATAAATATTTATTTGTTTCTAAAAATAGAAGGTAGGTTGGCAGATTACTTACCAAGATACCAACTGTTTAATAGCACAAGTTTTTTAAATGAAACTTCCTAATGTTGGTAGTACTTTCTCGAACGAGCCTTTTACAAGGAGCTTTACTACAAACTACGTTTGGCACAATTTATTATTTTAAAACGGAATGCCAGTTATAATTAAGTTAGAAATTGAAGTATTTACATGGTATATTATGAGCTTTAGATTTTGTTCTAAAATAAAATAAATAAATGTATTTTCCATACATACCAGTACAGTTCTTGCCGAAGATAGCGTCTCCATAGAAGCCGGGAGCACAGAGGTTGCAAGCGGCGCCGGCTGTGTTATTAACGCACTTGAGACAATCGCCAGAGATCGAGTCGCACGAGCTCGGGTCGTTAGTGTTTATGTTACCGGAACAGTTGCACGGCTTGCAGTAATCACCTGTAGTATAATACATATTATCATCTTGCTATTGACAAGCCTCACGGCTAAGTTGGTAGTAACCGTGCCTTCAGCGTCATAGACCGTGGGTTCGATCACAACCAAGAACATGTGTGTTCATCACCAAATTTGTGTGATGAACACACATGTTTGATCTCTGTCTGGGTGTTCTATTGTACTGTTTTTTTTTTCTGTTAGTATGTATTTACAAAAAACAAAAAATATCAGCTATTTGGTTCCCATCATACAAGCTCTGCTTAGTTTGGGACTAAATAAAGATGCAACTTGCACGCATTATTTATTTATTTATTATTACTATTAGTCCGAATCATCCCATTGTTGCGACGCCGCGCCGCCTCTCTGTCGCAGGGCTCCACAATGAGAAAATTTCAACCTTGTTATGTATACATATTGTGGACAATCCACACAACACTATCTAGCCCGAAGTTAAGCAAAGCTTTTATTAGAACCAGAAAGAATAGCAGAAACAGCAATATCCTTTACTTACTACACGCAAAGAAAACATAAAGCAATGCCTACCGTCTTTATATTAAACATGGATGTTGCTGCCATTGATTCAATATGACTTAAATATAAATGAGGTATGATTGGCTGAGGAGCTGTGCAGGACACCTGGCTAGACGTGGTGATAGCCGGTGGAGTAAAGCCTTGAACGAATGGTGGCCAAAGCCGGCCGGAAGAAATCTGGGTTGTCCGAATGCACGATGGTTCATCATTCGGTCAAGGATTTACTCCACCGGCCATCTCCAGGATAGATATTAGACTGGCTGAAACTGGCTGAGGCAAGGTGGCAAGGTGACTGAGACTGGCAGAAAATGAAGGAGGCCTATACCAGAGTGATAACAAGCTAAGATGATGATGATGATTGACTTCAGCTCACCGATTCGTTCCGGTTCTCCATAGAAGCCAGCAGCGCAGTATTCGCAACGAGCGCCGGCGTAGCCTTCCTTGCACTGGCACGCTATCAGAGACCCGTTCTCACTCAGCTCACAGCCGATGGCAAAGCTACAAACAAATAATACTATTCATCTTCTTCTTAATTAATGGCATCTGTTCATTCGGTCAATTTTGCCAATGTCAAGTGAGGATATATTACATAAATGAAATACTTTTTAGTCAAATCAATCAAAAGACAAGTTGGCCATCATTGGCTTTGAAGAAAATGGTGGCGTTTTTCTTCATAACCATCGGAAACATTTACGTTAAAACCAGGATATCACATAATGCAGTTTCATGTCAACGCTCACACTTTCAGCTCTTCCTCGGTGGAAGCAGAATTTTCTATGTATTTCCACCAACTTTACGCTCAAGTGTAGGGTGCCTGTGTCAAACAAATTTATGAAGGAGGCATACATTGCAAAATATAGTAAACTTTTTAAAAATGTATGCTTAATAGCTAAGAGAAACTTTATTGCTGACAAGGTTGCAAATCAACTAACAAAATTAAATGTGTATGGCAAATAATTAAAGAGGAGACAGGAAAAGAGTGTAATAGTCGTAACCATAGCTGTGATAAACTACTCTGTGAAGTTAGTAATAAGTTTATGTATGATAAAACTGACATTGTGAATTATTTTAATAGCTATTTTGTAAATATTGCAGATGATTTGACATGTAATCTTAAATGTTCAGTTAAAAATTGAATGCATCATTTAAATAAGTATATTCCAGCTTCTAGTAATGACTTTGTTCTGAAACCCATAAGTACAAATCGAGTTATAAAATTGATCCGAAAAAAGAAACCTAAAAAATCAAGTGACTTTTGGTACATCACTCCTTATTTAATTAAGAAACTAGAGTGTTTTATTGCTACGCCTCTAATGCATGTAATTAATAACTGTATTGATAAAGGCTATTTTCCAAATAAAATGAAAATAGCGAAAGTAGTACCGCTACACAAGAAAGGCAAAAAGTCTCTTTGCAATAACTATCGACCAGTTTCAGTGCTTCCAAGTATTAGTAAAATTTTTGAAAAATACATGGCTGAAGAATTTATTCATTATTTAGTAGAAAACGGATTACTTAACAATAGACAATTTTGATTTCAGAAAAATAAATCAACAAGACAAGCTATAACTAGGCTATTGCAAGACATATTGGTAGGCCTGGAGAAATCACAAAAAACTTATGGAGTTTTTTGTGATCTCTCCAAAGCCTTTGACTGTGTTTGTCATGATATTCTCATATGTAAGCTTGAACACTACGGAGTAAAAAACAAAGAGCTAAATATTTTTCAGTCATATTTAAATGACCGTGAGCAAGTCACGGAATTAAATGGTTATAGATCAAATAAAAGTAAAATTGAGCTAGGTGTTCCACAAGGATCTATATTAGGACCGCTATTATTTTTAATTTACGTTAATGACGTTTCTGTAGTTTGTAAGGATTTAAATGTTGACATTGTTTTATTTGCTGACGATACTAGTTTAATTATTAAGGACAAATGTAATGTAACTGTAAGCCACAAGATAAAGGAAGTTATTCCTTTATTAAAAGAATGGTTCTCTGTAAATAACCTATTACTGAATGTCGATAAAACTCATGTGGTCAACTTTTATCTAAGTAGAAATAGTAGTTTAGCAAACAACCAATTACACAATGTAATAAATGAACTTTCCTTACCCAGAACTGACCGTATAAAGTTCTTAGGAATATGGCTGGACTCTAAATTAACATGGACAGTCCATATTGATGAATTGACCAAAAAGTTAAGCTCAGCTACTTATGCTATAAAAAAAATTAAGGAGCTGGGGGGCACAAGAGCAGCACGAGAGGTTTATTTCGCATATTTTCACTCACTGATGAGTTATGGCGTAATGTTTTGGGGAACGGCAGCAGATTCAAAAAAGATATTCATACTGCAAAAGCGTTCAGTCAGATATATCTTAGGTTTAAAATATAGAGACTCGTGTAGAGATAAGTTTAGAGAATTAAGCATCATGACCCTGACTGGTGAGTATATTTACCAAAATATTGTTTATGTACGAGAGAATATAACACATATGACTTTTAAATACGAGTCTCATAGCCGTAATACTAGAAATAAGGAAAATATTGTGACATCCCGTAATAGGTTATCAAAAACCTCAAAAAGTTTCATTTGCGTCTCCATAAAACTATATAATAAAATTCCTATTGACATTAGAAATAAGCCTGACGTGGAATTTTTCGGATATGTAAAAAAACATTTGTTAGATCATAGTTACTATAGCATTGACGAGGCCTTGGCTGATAAATTTATATTTTGTGATATGACTGTATGACATTTTCTAATTTAGGTATGTATACCTATGCAATTGTATTCTTGGATGTTTATTTTTTTTTTTTGTTGCCTGTTAAAAATATATTATTTGATTTGTATGACGTATCTAAGAACATGGTGTATGTGGAAAGATAAATAAATGAAACTGAAACTGAAACATAAGCCATGGCTCACTTGTTAGAAGAGTAGGGCATAGGGCATGCGCAGATCAGGCAGTCCCGCGGAGTGCCGCGCGTCGCTTCACCATGGAAGCCGGGAATGCAAAGCTCGCAATGGTCACCCATCGTGTTGTCGCTACAATCCTGAACACACAGAACAATTATACATTTATTTAGGGTGTAAGTCAAGACCACGCACACCCAGGACACTTCAATAAATCCCCTTCAAAATTCGCGTTCTTACACAGACACCTTCCAACACACACGCGCGTACAGTAAAACACGTAGTACGTGTAATGTTGTGCGCGTACAACAAGTATGTATGTTTTTATGTATATGGAGTGTTTCGTACTAAAATCAGATCCTTAACAGATCAGATACGGGGGTGAGGTGCGGAAGCCCCGATTGGTTGGAGGGCCACGGTTTTCATTCTATGCGTAGTATCAGTACTGTTCATGAAATAAATTTATGGCGGCAGGCGATAGTGACCCTTGACGCATCGCTCACAAAACACGCTTCGGTATCTTGCACACGGAGAAAGAAAGAAAGAAAATATATTTATTGACCACAAAAACAAATAAAATAAAAATAGGTATGGTAACAAACTTGCACACGGGCAATTAGGTCCCTGGCTCAGTATTTGTCATACCTTGTAGGTCACATATGACGTCACAATACACAGTGCAACCCTGGTATACTGCCAAGGCCTAGAGCAGGTCACATCACGGGCAAAGAGTTCTACTAGTGCTATGGGTACACTCACAAGACACACGCCCGTGTTGACGTCGCATTGCGTCGCGTGTGCACTGCACTGGCAGGGCACGCAGTGTCCCGATGGCAGGCGGTAGTGTCCTTCAGCGCATTGCTCACAGGACATGCCTCGATACGCCTGAGGGCATTGGCACTCTTCCACGGAGGTCGCTCGACGGACGGAGTCTTCTTCTACGAATATCTCGATGCCGACGTCTAGTGTTGCTGTCATCAACCTTGGAAGAAATTATATAAATGAATGAACAGTTTGTATTAAGAACAGTTAGTTTTTTTTTAACCACGAAGTCAAACTGGTTTTTTAAAGCCCCACCTCAGCAAATCCTACTTCATTTACAACATTTCGTCTACGAAATTTTGTTTTCGTTTCGCCTATTTGTCTCTCTCTATTGTATTGAGAAAAGATGAGACAGCAAAAATACTTTACGTAGAAACGATCGAAACAAGTTGTTGTCTCATCAATTTTCTATACAAAAAAGAGAGGCACGTGCTCACACGAAAACAACATTTGGTAAATAAAATGTGGTAGCAAAACTTCGACTTCGACTGCGTCGCGTAGGTCCTGACGCGGAGCAGAGCATAATGGAGTCGAGACGATCAGTCATATAATTCGAAATAGACGATTAGGCTAACTCGAATAGTCATAAAGACACCGCACCGTCCAACTCTGCTTCAATATAAATATACCCTCATACCCCCAGCTTCTATTTGAAAATGTAAACAGGCCTTTGAATCTATTGTAGATGATTTATACAGTGTCAGGGGCAACTGGTGATTACTTGCGGGACACTTTAGTGGCTGGGACAGGATTTTAGTTGGAAAGGCTTGCCCAGCACCTTTAAATAAACTATAAATAAATAAATATTATAGACAATCCACACAACACTATCTAGCCCCAAACTACGCAGAAATTGTACTATGGGAACCAGATAGCTGATATAATACTTATAAGTATATATTTTTTTGTAAATACATACTAAGACTACAATATAACACCTAGACAGAGAACAAACATCTGTGTTCACCACACAAATTTTTGTTCTTGGTGGGTATCGAACCCACGACCTACGGCTCAGAAGGCAACTACCAACCAAGCTGCTACCAACTGAAAGGCCAGTCATATAAATTCATAAATTACCTTGTGTCCACCGCCTGGTCCCAATACGTAGCTCGGATGTAGATGCTGTTTATATCCACCAGGTGGTTCATGAACTGTTCTCTGCTGATAGGAGCTCCTTCTAAGGTGGTGAACTCATCCTCTGTCAATCTGACGGCGTGGCTCCAAACCTCACCGTTTGGCGGTTGTTCTACACTCGTGTGGACTAGGTAGCTGAAAATATACAATCATCATTTTATTTTTTATTTTGTTTATTTTAAGTGGATCCAAAGAAAAGATGGATGGACTTCATTAAAGATGACATGAGCAGGAAGGAGTAGTTTATGTGGTGAGCACACCACATAAAATTACCAGACAGGGTATACAGAATTATATTGTATTTTCTATCTAACTATCTAATGTGCTACGTACCCGTTTGGGCCCCCAATGATGACGTCAGCGGCTGGAATAGCGCGCCCTTCGCTGCGAGTGTTATAGAGGACAGAGTACGACAAGTACCCTCCGTAAGACGTCAGACGCTTGCCTGCAAGTACAGTCATCAAGTGAAATTCAATAGAAATATCCTAGAATAATAAAACTTTTTGCATCGACAAAGAGAAAGGTCATAGGAGTAATAGAACATGAAAAACGGTACAAAGTAAGTCGTAAGTTTTTTGTCCGTTCTCAATCTCATAACAAATTTACGTCTATCTATCTATCTACTTTAGTTTGAAACTAAAGGATTCCTTGTGAATTCGCTGAATAAATGCCTTTTTGTCGTTGTTTGTATGGAACACCGACTACTACCAAATGTGGCTATGTTATCAAAAGTAATACATATTTGGACGTATGTCCTCTGACTGAGTCGGTACTTACTAAAACGAGGTAAGGTAAGGGAGATATCCATCGCGCCTGGGGATAAACACGTGAGCCTGTTTAGTTTTGTCAGATTTTCACTTGGTGATAATGATGACTTCCTAGCCGTTTTCGGCTACGGCGACTTTAAATGGCTACTGTAATATATTATTATATACTGCTTGGGCTTCGTTGTTCTGCCCTCTGATGTGCCCTAGTGTGGTGGGATTTTCACTTACCGAGATAATAGTCAGGGGCACCGAAGTAGACCACTTTCTGACCTCCTCCCTCGCCCTCAAGATCGGCTACGATAACGGAGTCGTTGACAAATACAGGCAGGGAAGCGCGAGGGAATACGCTCAGGGTTCGGTTCGCTTCGATATTCACTAGGTACCAGTCTGTCATGCCGTCGATCTGTCGTGAAAATGGCGAAAGAAATATTAAAATCAGTCCAAAAGTTTTTGAGTTTATTCGTTTTCTCTACTAACTAAAAATCGTTCCTCTTTATAATATAAGTAAAGATTTACTCTGTATTACAATAAACATTGGGATCTATCACTCTGGAAATATAATGTAGAATGCAATGGATTTCTACAGACTTACTTATGAGAAAAAGACAGTAAGTTGCTCACTCTTAGGCCCGTATACGATGAAGGTTCTCGAATGGCGACCACGAACCGGAAGACGAAAAGTATGGCGCCCACCCACCAGATGGATTGACGACATAGTTAAGATAGCAGGAAGTTGGTGGATGGAAATGGCTCAGAATCGTTCTTCCTGGAAATGTGTAGGGGAGGCCTATGTCCAGCAGTGGACTTCTTCAGACTGATGATGATGACGATGAGCCCCGTATTCAGAAATAGTAATTAATGTGCTTGAGAGGTCTACAGATCACAGAGCCACTAGTATTTACTTAATACGTAGCATATGAGGTGTACATACCGCCGCCCACGCCAGATAAGAGCTGGAACATCTGGTGGTTTTCCCGAAGCAGTAACACTTCGAGCATCCGTCGGGATTATCGCCTTGCAAGTTGAAATATTCGTCTTTACATCTGTTACATTCCTGCAAATATACATTAGGTAAGTAAGCCGCCGTCTGTTTTATCCTGATCACTACCTGGGTCTTTTTTTTCTTGCTCGGTACTATAGCATATTTTATGCTGAGTGACGGCCAATTTTTGTGTCATTTTCACTTGTATCATTATTATCAATGTCTATTACTATTATTGTTGTGTGGCATAGAAATAAATAATTTTCCATTTGACTTGATTTATAAGCAAGATTGAAGTTTTTTTGACTGGCCTCTAGCTCAGTTGGTAGTAGCTCTGCCTTCTGCGCCGTAGGTCGTGGTTTCAATCCCCACCGAGAACAAATATTTGTGTAGTAAACATAAATGTTTGTTCTCTGTCTGGGTGTTGTATTGTATTCTAAGTATGTATTTACAAAAAAAAAATGTATTCAAGTATTATATCAGCTATCTGGTTCTCATATTACAAGATCTGCTTAGTTTGGGGCTGGGTAGTGTTGTGTGAATTGTCCATAATATTGATTTATTTATTTTTATACAACTAGCTGATGGAACCAACATATTGCCCACCTGATGTTTAGTGGTAACTATCGCCTATAACAAAGCATTGCATCGTAGGTCACGCACGTCAAGAACGTTTCCTACGATGCACTGCCCTGCGTCCATCAACTTGAGGCATACAGATGTTCAGCCTCACGTGCCAGTCATTTCACCGGCACCCACACCCTTCAAGCCGAAACACAGTAATGCTGTTTCACGGCAGAAATAGATGTGATGTGATAGGGAGGCATCATGTCATATCAAGATATTGCACACCTCATTATTACGATGCCAGTTGAGACTAATGTACACTATAATTAATACAATCATTGGTTTTTGCTTTTTTGTTCTGGCACTGTGTATTTGCACGTGTCCTTGAGAAGGATCGGACTATGATTGTGACTGGATTTTAATGAAACTTTACAATTATATAGCTTATACATCAGAATAACACACAGGCTACAATTTAAAAGGATATTGAATCGGGAACGGGGCGAACGAAGCCGCGGGCGGCCGCTAGTGTGATATAGACTCACCTGTCCCCTAACATGCTTCTTGCAATAGCACTGCGCGGTATCTTGGTCGCAAACGTCATCCGTGGTTCCGTCGACGTAACAGCTGCACGGCACGCAATCCGGGAACGCGTAGTGACCGGGTACGCAGTGATCGCACACACGACCGATTACGTTCTCACGGCAACTGGAAATTAATAACAGCTCAGAATTTGGTAGAGCATGCATTATTGATTTTTACATCATACATGCTCAGTAAATAGGATTTACTTTAGCGCAAAGAGGCTGTGTAAGTAGGCGTGTGCACTGTGCAGCCCAGTGCATTGTAAATGTGTTCCATTTTCAAATCACTTTTACCGTCACACTATGCTTGATTGATACTATTTGATACGTAATGATTCATTATACTTATAGGTCGTATCATATAACTAGTTGTTACAAACTCTTTTGGCGAAAGGATTTTAAATGAAGAAGGTAATTGACTGCCTTTACAGCTCAGTTGGTAGTTGCTCTGCCTTTTGCGCTGGAGGGCGTGGGTTCGAATCCCCACCGCGCGTAAACAAATATTTGTGTGGTAAACATAGATATTTGTTCTCTGTCTGGGTGTTATTTTGTATTCGAAGCATGTATTTACAAAAAAAATATGCATGTATTATATCAGCTATCTGGTTCCCATAGTAAAAGCTCTGCTTAGTTTGGGGCTAGATAGTGTTCTGCGGATTGACCGCATTATTTACGCGATAACTACCCGCATAATAGTTTCAATATGGTGTTATTATCGCGAAAGTTTAAAAAGGTACTATGCACAAGTAGTGAAAACTTCTTCTTGTAGTACCTCTTTTTTTCAACTAGGTGATAGAACAAGCATATGGGCCACCTGATGTTAAGTGGTAACCATCGCCTATAACAAAGCATTGCTTCGTAGGTCACGCACGTCAAAAACTTGCTCCACGATGCACTGCCTTGCGTCTTTCAACTTGAGGACCTAAGTTTGTACTAGGTACTTAAGAGGCCGGCGGAGGGCGAATTTTCATACAAACGTAATACCAAGATTATTACTAGTTTAGGCAGATTTTCACTATATTATTGTAATAACTGTATTCTTATAGTATTTATCTAGGTTCCTGAACAGTTTTTATTTTAAATTTCTTACCTCAAATGAAATAAACACCAATCGCATTTTACACATTTTTTTCATTGCAAAATGTGATTGGCGTTAATTTCATTTGAGGTAAGTAATTTAAAATAAAAACTGTTCAGGAACCTAGATAAGTACTATACACATACAATAATTACAATAATATAGTGAAAATCTGCTTAAATTAGTAATCATTTTGGTATTACGTTTGTATGAAAACTCGCCCTCCGCCGGCCCCTTAAGTTCACACGCATCTATTCGGTACACTCACGCGCAGTTTCCGTTGTCTGGCTCGCACTGCAGCTGTCCATCAATAACCCCGAGTGGACTGCAGCTACAGTCGTCGCAGCCGCGATGCACGTCGAAGTTGAACGTGTAAGGCTTGCAGCGGTCACAGTCGTCACCTTCCACGTTCTTCGGGCAGATGCAGTTTCCTACACAAACGATTAAAAAATAATATTACAGACTAGCAGCCCGTCCCGGCTTCGCACGGGGTAGACAATATTGTTGTACATTATTTTGTTCTATCGCTAATAGTTTCGGCAGCGCATTCGACGAAAGACATTTTAAGACTCATTTTTTTACACATTCGGTTACATTGTTCAAATTTTACCAAGGATCCCTAATTTTTTTCAAAATGAATTGTAGCCTATGTCAAATTGGAAGAATGTATGTAGCATTCTATTGGTGAAAGATTTTTTTAAATCGGCCCAGTACTTTTTGAGCCTATTCATTACAAACATACAAAAATAGGTACAAATCTTTCCTCTTCATAATATTAGTATAGATTAAATCGCCCCAGTACTTTTTGAGCCTATTCATTACAAACATACAAAAATAGCCGGCAACTATGGTGTTGTATCTCTTACTCATATGTAAGACAGGGACACCAACACTTTCCGGCCACATATTGTAGTGAAGTCTTTGGAACGATGAGAACACAATATTTGAAAAGTTAAGCCTTACACACATCTAGGCTATCTGCGATGACGATCAGTTTCAGTATAGGATTTTGCGCAAACTTCTGTGCAAACATATATGGGGACAAATTATCATGGGAACCATCGACACGACGAAGAAAAAGATGACAGTGAAAATGCAAGAAAGGGAAGAGAGATTACAATAGAGAAAAGAGTCTTCTTCTTCTTATCGTGTCACTGATTCTTTTGAACCAAGTGTGGTGAAAGGATTTTAAGCATAAGCATAGCACTAACCGTTATCATCACAGACCGCAGTAGAAGGGCAATGGCAAGGTTTACACGCCGGGAAACCATAGTACCCAGTGCGGCACGTAGTGCACGATCGACCAATCACGTTCGCCTTGCAAGGGCATTGACCACCGAATGTGTCGCACTCCAGTTCTGTGGAGCCTTTGAAGTCGCAGAAACAGCTGAGCGCGCCGCTGTTGTATTCCGATGTTATGGAGAACATTGCATCTCGACAGAAACCTGTGAAATAGACAAATAATACTGATGTTAGAACTTTATCTAGATCATGTATTGTAGTACGTATTATGTATGCGTAAAATATATGTGTTTTAACCAACTACAAAAAAAGAATCACATGGTTCTCATAGTCCACAATTATTCTACTTATACATATTAAAAACTTTGTTTGTTACTCTTTCACGGAAAAACTACTGAATTGATTCTAAAAGACTTTACAATAATATAGCTTATACTCAGAATAACACATAGGCTAGAATTTATAATGATATTGTAACGGAGAACGGATGTACGGGAACGGGGCGAGCAAAGCCGCAGTGGTCACTAGTTAAATCATATCAAAATAATTTATCCCTTTGTCACCAAGAAATTTAAGTCAGTTTAAAAAAAACTGCTAAGTAACAAAGGTTTTTATAATGTCCCAAAAGTTGGGAGCCGAGCAGGATTTGAACCCGCGACCTTCCCCTTGGTACGGGGCTACGCTCGCTGCGCCATCGGATCCTAATCACACTCGACGAATAACTCTTATTGAATCTTTGTGAGTGTAGTCACTAAGAAATCAATAAAAACAGATTAGTCGATTATAATAAAGTCTGTGACCACATACCTGTCTGGTTGTGGTGAATAAAGTAATCATCAAGAGCACATTTCTTGATGAACTCTCTGGTGTAGTCCAACATATTAGTCTCAGTTAGAACTGAATCGACGAAGTCAGGTTCAGCGATTACTAGAACGTAGTCCAACCATACTCCTTTACTGGTCTGGCCCTGGAATATAAATTACATGAAATTAGAGGCAAACTATTAATTTTTATCGCTTGGAAAATCTGGGACAATATTTATCAGTCACTTAATATACATATTATCTACTATAGCATAATCTACTAACTATAAGCCCTTCCTTCATGTAACACTGGTACTTTAATGGATCCCGTCACGTTCCGTATTGCAACCTGCTTACGGTTGGGTGCGCCGTGCTGCGCATCTCATCGGTGCCAGTTCGGTACTGCTGTCGATCAGCTTGGGCACCACGGATTATCGTGTTCTAGGGCCGCCGGTCGGATATCTCGTCACGCCAGCCTTAACGACGTCATCCGGCGGGCCTTTACAACCGTCAACGTACCAGCCGTTCTCGAACCGAATGGTCTGTTGCGTGACGATGGTAAGCGGCCTGACGGTATGACGCTTGTTCCTTGGGAGTTGGGGAGGCCACTTGCGTGGGATGCTACGTGTGTCGACACACTTGCGCCTTCTCATCTGCCAAGGACATCCGTTGTGGCGGGCACGGCGGCAGATCTGGCCGAGGATCTCAAGAGGCGCAAATATGCAGGTCTCGACTGAGCCTACTTATTTGCTCCTCTTGGGGTTGAGACTCTAGGTCCGCGGGGAACCGAGGCCTCGCGGGTCTTCAAAATTTTGTCTAGGCGACTGATCGAGGCGACGCGTGACCCAAGAGCTGGTGGGTATCTGGCGCAGCGTATAAGCATTGCTATTCAGCGTGGCAATGCCGCCAGCGTCTTGGGGACGCTTCCGTCTGGCACTGATTTGGATCAGTTGAGCTATCTTTAGATCGTTTGTAACGATCTGCAGATAGCTCAACTGTTTCTTGTGTATTTTGTACATTTTGTAAATATTTGTTTAATTGTAAGTTTCTTTGTGTAAATAAATTTCTTACTAACTATAATAAGCTAGCAAAAATATTTAAAAGCACTCGACTGCCAAAAAACCACCCTGTACACAGGGTGGTTTTTTGAGAAGGCCGGTGATGGCCAAGTCCGAAACAACAAGAGTTATGGAAAAGTCGTGCAAGGAGTCATGCTCTCGATTTATGAGAAAATAATAACTGCATATGATTTTTCTCCAATTTTTTTTTCTTATTGACGGAAATAGACCCAAACATTTTTCAAAAATAAAAATATACTCTCGTGATTTAGGACTTGGCCATCACTGCCTTTCCCTGTATATTTAATAGACCCCACAGATGTACCAAGATTCTTTGAAAAAGGGGGGTAGTCCGAGGTACGCCAACAAAAAACTGAGGCTTGATGTCGCGAGAAAATTGTCTTTAGTAACCACGTACCCATGGTACGGGCATTGTCATGCGAAGGGAATAATGTCATGTAACGAGAAGAGTGCTAGATATGAATGTGGATGAGTATAGAAGTAGAGGTAGGCCAAAGAAAAGATGGATGGATTGTGTGAAGGATGGATGACATGAAAAGGAGTAACTGCTTAAATGACGACTAATAGAGGAGAGTGGAGAACAAAGTCTGTTGTGCCGACTCCACATGAAGTGGGACAAGGACAAGAAAATGATGATGAACCACGTACCTTGAAGGTAATAGTAAAGTTCTGGTCTATCAGAAACCTGGTGTTCCCATCAGTAGCCTTAAAGAGAGCCCTGCATCCTGAGTTGGAAGGACAATGTTGTATCGGCACAGACGTCTCATACTTCTGGTTGTTCGTATCGACTGCTATTACGGCCTCGATGCTGCTTTCTGGAAATAAGTTATCAAAGTCAAAAGCTTGGCACCTAGCTTTATGACGTTTCAAAGTGATCCTTGTGATCATCATCATCATCATCATCAGCCTGAAGAAGTCCACTGCTGGACAAAGGCATCCCCTACACATTTCCAGTAAAAACGATTCTGAGCTCTTTCCATCCACCGACTTCCCGCGATCTTAATAATGTCTTCGGTCCATCTGCTGGGTAGGCAACCACGAACCGGAAGCCGAAAAGTAGGGCGTCATCCGGTTCGTGGTCGCCATTCGAGAGCCTTTATTCCCCAACGGTTGTCGGTTCTTCGAGCTATATGATCTGCCCATTGCCACTTCAACTACTAATTAATTCTAAAAGCTATGTCAGTGACCTTAGTTCTTCAACGGATATCCTTAATTCTGATTCTATCACGTAGTGAAACTCCTAGAATAGCTCCTTGTGATTCTACTGAATAAATATATATTTGACTTTGACAGCAGTGAAGTAAGTCTTCAGTCTTCTCTTTAAAAACTCACCAGGTCGAATAGGTTGGTAGTAATGCAGCACCAGGTAATAGTACCCAGAAGTGGGCACCTTTCCTTCGATGACGACATCGTCCGCGCTGGGAATCAGGTATATCACGGCGGTGGCGTTGTCTAGCATGGACGGAGGGTACTGGTCTCTGTCGCCCCCAATACCCACTTCCATCTCAACCTGGGACAACATTTATTATTATTATATTTTATTTATACATACCTATTGTCAAAAAAAACATACACTCATCAACATTGTCTAGGGATATTCAACACTTTGTTGGTTTTTATAAAAAAATATAATAATTTCTTTAGAAACTATGTATGGCAAAGATATATATTTTATGTTGTTTATTAATAATAATAAAATACAACGGCTGAACTGATTTGGCTGAAAATTGGTGGGGAGCTTAAAACCAAGAGATGTACATAGGATACTTTTAATCCCGAAAAACCAACAGAAAAAGGACAAGCGAAGCCGCGGGTGGCCGCTAGTTTTATACAAACATTAATCAATAAAAATAGAGGATTACCTTCTTAGAGTCCACAGCGGCGGTGAATACAGCTGGTTCGCACTTGCCGTTTCGTCGCAAGCAATACGGCCGCGGTGTGATATAGTCCAGATGCCAGTCGGACTCGGGTATAGCCACGATCGACTTGATCCCTGCTAGCGTGCCAGGCTCAGACTGTAAGGTGAAGTAAGCTTAAACAATTATGTATCCATCAATACTTTAATTCTGAAGTAGTAGCAGAGCTTTTTGCGTGTGGCTCGTCCGGGGAAGTATTACACCATGCCTAATTCTGCCGTGGAGCAGCATTGCTGCTTCGGTTTCAAGGGTGTGGGTGCCGGTGAAATAACTGGCACGTGAGGCTGAACATAAGTTGATGGACGCAGGACAGAGGATTGTTGGCTGAGATCGTTCCTGACGTGCGAGGTAATGCTTTGTGCCTACTAAAAACAAATATGAAAAAAGAGAGCTAGGTTCAATACAAAACTTATGCTTAGCTCCGGGCTCAGCCGCAAAAAGAACGGAGAGCTAAATGAGTGCCAAGTGAAATTTGGGCTTCTATACATGTCCTTAGTGATAAAATTAACTCATGGGAGGTTTTGAGTTATAGAAGGGTCAAAAGTGGCACCAAGTTGTTCGTGTTAATATTACATTCGGCGTTGGCTAGCCAGTTCCGTTGCTTGAACTTGGCTTGACACTCTGCCGTGAGTCTAGAGATGACATATTGCAAGCTCTTACCATAAAAGTGACGACGTTATTGGCGTCCTGAACGTTAAGGACCTTCACTTTAGCTAGTTCGTCCACGACGACCTGCCGGCACGGCGTTGTGTACGGACAACTGTTTAAATTGACCGCTGCGCTTGTGTCTAACGCGTCGCCGGACTGGAACCTGATTATCACCACTCCTATAATGAAAACCTGATTATACGATGTGTGAAAAGATTATATTATGCCGTTTAACATAGGAGAATATCTCTGCGTATGTATTTCGATCAGATAGCAGACGTTTTAGAGAAAGGCCTGGCCGCAAGTAGGCCGCTGGCGGGCCTTTTATGCTTGACGCTTAACACGTATTGGTCCAACTTTTTTAACTTTTACGACACGCCGGTTTCCTGACGATGTTTCCTTTACCGAGGCGACTGGATTTGAACACACGAAGGCGCGGCCGCTACCACTAGACCACCAGTGCTTTCTTGTGTATGTATAAAAGTAAATAAATTCTGTCATTTACCTTTAGGCTCCAAGTCGCTGCCATCATTAGTAGAGTTGTCGTAGCTGACGCTAACCCCCGTACTGACGGGCGTCACGTATTCTATCACGAGGACATAGTCGCCTGGTGGATCTATCTTCATGTTGTATCCTATCTCACTCTGATCCACGTTCAGGATCGGGATGCTGTTGGCCTCTGATTGGATCTCGTTCAGTTGCTGTGGATCACAAGCTTTATTATCTCGCAGTTCAGTAAATCCATTTTACATCTCTCATGTTCGGTAAATAGGTTCTTATCACCTCCAAATGGGGCTTTTATGTAACTAATTAGCGCTCTAGGGTAATAAAGTAGCTAGAAAAGTCCTAGGGCGGTGTAATTTCAAAAACCCTTCTTTCTTTCAAAAAGTCCGCGTACATCAACCATCATACTGGCAATAGACATCATGCATTCAGCTCAAAGACCAAAGAGGTCGCTTTACTATTCAGCTTTGTCTTCGTGTGAGTATAATGGTCACAAATTTCAATATCGAACGGCGAAGCTCAATTTCATTCTTGAAAAAAAAAAGTATTATTTCTGTAATGCCGGTTTTTTTGTACTTCCTCACAATCGAGATGTAAAGCAGAATAGTTAGCTCGGGCACCCTCGAACTATAGGCACCCTCGCTGCGCTCGTGCGCCTACATATCTCGGGCTG
Organism: Thera britannica; assembly: GCA_939531255.2. Lineage (NCBI taxonomy): Eukaryota > Metazoa > Arthropoda > Insecta > Lepidoptera > Geometridae > Thera > Thera britannica. The sequence continues at coordinate 5,998,161 of OW618044.2, forward strand.
CAATTGATGCCTTACAGCCCTCGGCTACTAATCTACTATTTATAAAATTATGAAGTTCCTACTGGACTGTACCTGAGGATTATCAATATAGTTGGTGACCCCGGTAGTCAGTCCACTGATGTCCGCGAAAGGCCTACCCTCCAGACTGGGGTACCCGAAGTGACGGCAGAGGGAGTTATCGCCGACTACACACGGCTTGTCCACCACTTTGGTGAGCACCGTCGCTTCGTAGTATGCTTCTGGTATCAGAACAAAGTAATCCTGTGGAGAAATTAAATATTAATCATAATAATCAATCTAAATAATATTTTCTTCATAATAATCCAATTTATAAAAAAAAGTCAGAGTTTTTTTAATGCCCATTCTATTTTTACAAAAATTGTCTCCTGACATTATTTTTAAAACTTATATGCATATGTAAATCTTGTGATATTTTTTTTGAAAGGAAACAAATTTTATTTGAAAGGTAAGAATAATAATAGAATTAAAATCAATCTGGAAGATTGGTCCCATAGAAATTTTATCAAAATCCGTTCAGTAGGCCACAAGCTCTGTCTGGGACTGTCTCTGGCTCTGATTTTGAGTCTGTGTGAGTGCTCACCAGTGCATTATACTGTGAGTGTGACGTTTTGACGTAGGATTTATTTAGTCAACACTCACACAGACTCAATACCAGAACCAGAGCCAGACAGAGCTTATGGTAGGCCTACTAGAGTTTGGCCGTGAAATATATTTCTCAAGTTTTTTAACTTCACTTGTTAGCAACGCACTCACAATCATGATTTCTTTAGTAGTTTGTATGGTGATAGTCCAGTTGCCAGGGTTCATGACGAAAGGAGCCGGCGTGTTACTCTTGTCTCCAGACACCACCACCAGCTGCGGACTCACTGTCGGTCGCAGGTAAACACTGTATCTGGATATAAATAATACCGTTTTATTAGAGACTAGTTTTATTAGAAATTGTTAAAATCGCGGAAAGTCGGTGGATGGAAAGGGCACAAAATCGTTCTTCCTGGAAATGTGTAGGGGAGGCCTATGTCCAGCAGTGGACTTTCAGCCGGCCTCTCAGCTAAGTTGGTAGTAGCCCTGCCTTCTGCGCCGTAGGTTGTGGGTTCGATCCCCACCGAGAATAAATATTTGTGTGGTGAACACAGATGTTTGTTCTCTTTCTGGGTGTTATATTGTATTCTAAGTATATATTTACAAAAAATAATATAAGTACTCTAGCAGCTATCTGGTTCTCATAGTACAAGCTCTGCTTAGTTTAGGGCCATATAGTGTTGTGTGGCTTGTCTTTAAATATTTATTTTTTTTCACAAAAAAAAATACTGTATGTACACAGGCGAGCTTAGTGCTGTCCGATGGACCAACATTGTTAAGATCGCCGGAAGTCAGTGGATGGAAAGAGCTCAGAATCGTTCTTCCTGGAAATGTGTAAAGGAGGCCTTTGTGTGGACTTCGTCAGGCTGATGATGATGATAGGTCGCCATAATAACTTACTTCTGTTGTATATCGACCACGCTCTCCGGAGTGATGATAATATTAACGTGTACGTTATCTGGTAGGGGGTTCGCGTACTTCAGAACCATTCGGTACAGAGACGACTTCGGGATTTGCACTACGTTTATCACTTCATTCTGAAACAAAAAAAAATTTTCATTATAAAAAAATGTGCTGAAGCCCACGAGAATAGGCTTCATCATCATGTAAACGTCGAGGCCATCCAGCTCCTCGACAACAGTGAGCGTAGTAGAGCGGAAGGCTTATAAAAACGAAACCGTTTGAACTAGAGAGTTATTCATATCCATAGTAAGAGTGCAAAGTGAAGTTACGAACACAATAACAAAGTCTCGTCATCATAAATAGAGATAGTAAGAAAAGTGTTAGTGGACACATTCTTATTAGTAGTCTACTTTAGAAATTTAGGTCAGTGTGCCATTAATTATTAGCCTGAATTATGGCTAGATTGTAATATTATTAGAGTAGGCTCTCTCCGCCAATTTACTTAGATCACTGACCCGATGCCAAAAAACATAAAAAATACCTGCAACATAGAGAACACGACATATCCTTTCCAAGAGTAACCCGGGAACGTTTCCTCCGAGTTTCTGTATCGGACCGGTCCGGACTGCGTGACGCCGTCTTCCACCTCGTACTGGTATTGGTGGAGAGTGGGGAAGTAGTGCGCTCTGATTGGTCGGTCGCACCGGCGGCCTTCCACCCGCGAATGGCAACGGCATTGCCCGGTTTGCTTGTCGCAGTTGCTGTCGATTGAACCGCCGACATCGCAGTCACAAGCTAAAAGTACAAGAAAATAATTGAATTGATGATGAGTTTCGAAGATTTGCAATAAATAATGGTGATCTTAGGAAACGTTTGTTTTTCACTACATTTGATAAGCATACAGCCCATCTTCTTCTTGGTCTTATCATGTCACTGATTCTGTCAAACCAAGTGTGGTGAAAGGATTTTAAGTGCGCCTCAAAGAGGCTCCTAGGTCACGCAAGTCAGGAACGTGCCGAATACACTGCCCTGCATCCATCAACTTGAGGCATGTTCAGCCTCACGTGCCGGTAATTTGGTCGTACACTTGAAACCAGGAAATTTCGACACGACCAACTTAAAAATATCTAAAAAAAAAGTGAGTAGAAGGCGTTTTAGTATTTTTTTTTTGCAACTGAATCCTCATGAGTTGTACTTTTATGCATAAAACAATTGACTGGTCTCTCGGCTCAGTTGGTAGTAGCTCTGCATTTTGCACCATAGGTCGTGGGTTCGAATCCCACCGAGAACAAATATTTGTGTGGTGAACACAGATGTTTGTTCTCTGTCCGGGTGTTATATTGTATACTAAGTATGTATTTACAAATAAAAAATACAAATAAAATGTACACAAGTATTATATCAGCTCTCTAGTTCCCTTAGTACAAGTTCTGCTTAGTTTGTGGCAAGAGAGTCCTAAGTGGATCGTTCAAAATATTTATTTATTTATTTAAAAGAGAGGTCTCAGAATAGTTCCTGTAAATGTGTAAAAGCCTATGTCCAGCGGTGGATTTCAAGCTGTATTAGAGTACTCACGAGTACAGCCGAAGACGTTGTCAGTCTGCAGTCGGTAGAAGCCGTCACGGCACTGGTTGCAAGTGCGAGCGCCGACATGAGACTTGCACTCGCATTGACCGCTGCGAGTGTCGCAAGCGCCAAGCCCGCCCAGCGTTCCCGCTAGGTTGCAGTTGCACTCTGGACACATCCAGTATTATTATTATTTATTGATCAGATGACTTTGTGGTCCATTTGTGTTACCATACAGGCTATCTTAGACTATTCTAAGATGATCACACATGTTAGTATGTAAAAGCAACACAACAAACACAGCTTTAGTAGGTAGGTACATACATAGATGGCAGATGTCTTACAGAGATTGCTCTTCAGCCCATTGTTATTGAGTATGTATTAAACTATTGTTACTTGTTTTTTCTTTGTTAGTTTTAAGGTGTGCTATAAATCCTTATTAATATTATAAATGCGTTTGTAACTCTGTCTGTCTGTCTTCCTGTCTGGCTTTCACGCCAAAACTACTGAACCGATTGAAATGAAATTTGGTACACAGATAGTTCAGGGCCTGAGGAAGGACATAGGCTACTTTTTATTGCGAAAAAAGGGTTGTAAAGGGTTGAAAATAGGGGTTGAAAGTTGTATGGAAGTATCGTCATTTTTAGAGCTAGAAACTTAAAACTTATTTTTTAGTCTGTTGATGTGATATAAAAAAATATGACATTCAAAGTTTGTGCTGGGGGGGTAGAGGGAGGGGAGTACAGGGGGGAGTGTGGAGGGTAGGTGCGGGGGGAGTATGGAGGGGAGGTGCGGGGGGAGTGTGGAGGGGAGTACAGGGGGGAGTGTGGAGGGGAGTACAGGGGGAGTGTGGAGGGGAGGTGCGGGGGGAGTGTGGAGGGGAGGAGCGGGGGGGATGCGGGGGGAGTGTGGAGGTGAGTACAGGGGGGAGTGTGGAGGGGAGGTGCGGGGGGAGTGTGAAGGGGAGGTGCGGGGGGAGTACAGGGGGATTGTGGAGGGGAGTCTGGGGGGAGTGCGGGGGGAATGTGGGGGGGATGAAAGTGTGGCGTAGTACGACGCCATATGTCAAAGTTTAGTAAGAGGGCAGACGACTGTGTCACGTGCACGCGAATATGACGTTGTTATTTAATTACTGTTTTCTTCCGCTGCAAATTAAAAATGCTACCCATAGACACTATACCACGCGGACGAAGTCGCGGGCACAGCTAGTAAATAATATTTCTATTCTTTTCTACTCTCTATAGACTAAATGTCTTTCATTCGGTACCCAACCGGCATCTCGCTACTAAATCAGTCTATCAAATGCGACTATCAGATCAGGAGCCGAATGAAAGACTTCATTACGGTCATACCTATCAGGTATGACCTACCCGTAATGCCAACAGCATCTTGCAGGTCATACCTCATAGTTATGACCTGCAGAATGCTGTTGGCGCTGCTCCGCAGTGACAGTTAAGCAGTGAGGCTGTACTTTTGCGAAGAATTGCATGAAAACCATCAACTCGTGCCTCCACAAACATTATGGATGCACTGCAGAAGCGAGGCAGCCCCATCAGCAACCTGAACCCGTTGTTGTATTGGATTACAAACTAATTACACACAATAGGCACAATTCAAAAATTCAAACAACGATCTAGCCTAAATCTTTACCTTCACATCCATACGGATTGTACTCTTGCATATTCCAGAAAAGTGGTTTGCAGTCATTACAAATGCGTCCCTGTACTCTGTCTTTGCACTGACAAAGTTCTCCAGCAGGCACCGATCCGCACCCTGAAAGCAGTATCATGTTTGAAGGAATTGAACATAATTATGTACACGATTAAGAGATCTGGCTAGATCTTGGTGCAGAGGAATATAGAATGTAAAGTCAGCACAATAGAGTTCAAACTCACCAGTAAAGCTAGCGACCACCCCACAAGGATCGCAGTTACACTCCTCACACGCCGGATAGTTGTAGAACTATTCACGGCATCGATCGCACTTGACTGAGATCTGGCTAGATCTTGGTGCAGCGAAATATAGAATGTAAAGTCAGCACAAGAGAGTTCAAACTCACCAGCAAAGCTAGCGACCACCCCCGAGGATCACAGTTGCACTCCTCACAAGCCGGATAGTTGTAGAACTGTTCACGGCATCGATCGCACTTGACAGAGATCTGGCTAGATCTTGGTGCAGAGGAATATAGAATGTAAAGTCAGCACCAAAGAGTTCAAACTCACCAGCAAAGCTAGCGACCACCCCACGAGGATCGCAGTTGCACTCCTCACACGCCGGATAGTTGTAGAACTGTTCACGGCATCGATCGCACTTGACTGAGTCGAAGTTAGATTTGCAGTGGCAAAGACCGGTGTCGTCACAAGTAGAGCCGATCGAACCAGACGGGTCGCAGTTGCAAGCTAGAAGAAACACAGTTTTTAATACAAAACCAAAGTGAACCACATCGTAATGGACGGACAAAGAGACTATATTTACACTACTAGTTTAAAACTGTTACAAAATTAATGGATAAGAGAAAGAAAGAATAGATTTACCATCACAAGTAAACTACATAGGGTGATTGATTGATATAAATAGTAAAAATAAATGAAGCCTTTAAAAACAGAAGGAACCCTAGCTAAGATGGTTGGCGCATGTAGAGAGAATGGATGAACGGAGAATAACAAAACAGGTGCACCAGGCGAGTGTGAATTGAACTGCTGGAAGGGAAAGACCTCGCGTATGTATCTCGATTAGATGCAGACGTTTTAGAGTAAAGCCAGGTCAAGAGTACCCTAAACCGACGAGCATGTATGAAAAATTTTATGCGAGTGAATGAAGCGAAAAATGTCAGGATTGTAGCAAGTGGAAATCCGTGATCTATAAATATGCCTGCCCATATGAAACAGACGTGATTTTAGGTATGCATGTAGGAACCTATTTGGAACAAGTTTTTAAGGCATAAGGGTGAGAGTAAAAATGCTGAACTGGTGGTTTTGTTGTTATTCATTATGTGTATTGGGGACCTCAAGAGGTGGTCCAGTCAGTTTGTGCTCGTGGCCCGAATTTGAAAGACTTGTCGTGCCTAATTTAATCATAAAACAATTGTGCTTTTATTGAGCTTTCAAGTGAGACGATTAAGGGCCTACATGAGGTGAAACCGAAAATGTAAAGTAGCATTTTTTTTCGTTGTATGGACGAATCCATTTATTTTTTTTGTAAAATATTACAATTAAATGGTGTAAAAAAATTATGATTAGGCTAGAAATTCTCCTCAACTCACAGGGTTTGATAAAATTGAACGCAAAGTTTGCCAAAAACTCTCAATTTTTTTTGGATTTGAAATGGTTTTTTTCCGTTGCTGTTAGAGCCATTGCAATGAAAGTTTTGTTCCCGTTTACCTTAATAAATACGTAAAAACCTGATGTTATTGCATTTTTCTTAGTTGCCGTAGTTTTTATAAAAAAATAAAATTTTCAAAAATATAAATAGATAGGTTTCTGTACTTACTTCTCAGTACAGCCCGAGCGGCCAAGAAGGTTGGACCTATGTCAAATTTCGTGACATGACATTTCATCTCTGACTACGTAAAATATACCCTAGATTAAATCATAGCTACTACTGGTACTATAAATTTGCCACAGTGTAACATAAAACAAACTGTCACAGTATAACGAAATGACATAAAACCATCTTCATCGTACATTATGATCGATAACCTGTATTCACATCATCATCAGCCTGTAGAAGTATATATTTTATGTAGCATATAACTTATCAAGTACATTCTAGGGCACGTTCCTATCGTGCGTGACCAGCGAAGCGCAATGCTTTTGTTAAATACCTCCATTTTTGTAGTTGCATAAGTAGCTATCTTCCTATCTACCCAGTGCTTTCCGTCATCATCATCAGTAAGTAGAAGTCCACTGCTAGATATAGACCTCCTTTATACATTTCCATGAAAAAACAATTTGCCGATTTCCCACGATCTTTAGAATGTCATCGGTCCATTAGGTGGAGGGGCGCTCTGGTTGCTTAGCACCGGTTATATTGTCGTAGCGACCCGCTTTTTGATTCTAAAGGCGTGTGTTCAAACCCCGTCATGCACAAATTAGTTTATCTGCCAAAAAACCTATGTGCACTATGTCAGTACACTCTAACGGTGAAGGAAAACAATAAATGAAACCAACGTGAAGTAGCAAAACTTTTGAGGCACATTCATAATCCACCACACCAGCTTTAATTTTCTATTGACATGACAAGAAGAAGACTCAAAAACTAGTAGCCGATTTTAGGCCTTTATAAAAATAGTGTCGATTTTGCAAAGAGTTTGGGAGCCCATTACAATGAAAAGGAAGTATATATATATATATATATATATTATGGACAATCTACACTACACTATCTAGCCCTAAACTAAGCAGAGTTAGTATTATGGGAACCAGATAGCTGATGTAATACTTAAATACATTTTGTTTGTAAATACATAGGTACTTGGAAAACAATATAACATCCAGATGGAGAACAAATATCTATGATCACCACACAAATATTTGTTCTCGGTGGGGATCGAACCCACGACCTATGGCGCAGAAGGCAGAGCTACTAATAAATGAGCTGAGAGCCCAGTCATAACAATAATATCATGGGTTTTGAGTATTTTTGATTGCCGTCTTTTAAATCTGGAGGTGCCTGTAATGTCCCGAATTCTGGAACTTTCTGTCAAGGGCTTCATGCACGGTGCGCTCAAATACCCAAATACCAAAATACATGTGCCTATTTCTATACACGCAGCAAGGAGTTTCCCAAGATTTTGCGTTTGACAGAACTTTGAAGAGTCAGTTGGGGTTGTCGAAACTCTTTGGTATACCTAATATTTTTAAATGCCGATAAAATACAATAATATAAGTCGAATAGACAGTGTTATTTCACAATGCTTCACTGATCTCCACCGCAATGAGCACCGAAGGCCTAAATGAGTGCAAAGCTTAAAGCCACCCATAAATAATTTCCATTTCAATTCATTTATGAATTGAAATGAAAATTATCTATGCATGTAATGTATTGTATTATGTATATCAGTTATCTAGCACCCATAACACAAGCTTTGCTTAGCTTGGGGCTAGATAATGTTGTGTGAATTGTACAGCATTATTATTATTATTATTATTATTTATTTCCATAGGCATGAATTCTATGCACTAAGTTATACTTACTAGATTTACATACAGATCTGGAAGTATAACCTTTTAGATAAAAGAAAAATTTACTAAATTGGATCATAAAATTAAATGACGAAGGTATGCAGTAACAAACAATAAAACAAAACGGCTTAGCCGATTTTGATGAAATATTACTTTTCAGAAAAAAAAAGATTAAAAGGGAGAAGACGAAAGAGAAGAAAAAAGATAAGAATATTATTGTACAAAAAAAATTGCCCCCCTTGCCCCCCAGGACCCCCCCTTTTGTGAGTGCTACCGGATGCCGTCGAGATAGGGGGTTTTCGATTAGGGTTTCGTATAGAGGGTTTCTTCCTGAATTGAAAAAACAAAAAAAACACCCCCCTCTTGCCCCTTTTTTCACCCCCCCCTTTCGTATCTTCCAAGCGGAGTGACTTGCTTGAAGACTTTTTTTTTGGGTCATGTAGGGAAGGTGAGATTATTTTGAAAGCAAAATAAATTTTGCCCCCCTCCCCCCTCTAGACTCCTTTATTATTTTTGACCCTTTTTTTCGAGTGGAGCATTGCGGCGAGCGAATGGGGAACAGTGCGGCGAGCAAAGCGAGCCGTGCTGTGACCCCCCCCCCCCCCTAAGCCCCCCAGAACCCCCTCCTCCTGAACCCGGGGGGAGCGTCGCGGCGAGCGAAGCGAGCCGTGCTGTGACCCCCCCCTCAAGCCCCCAGAACCCCCTCCTCCTGAACCCGGGGGGAACGTTGCGGCGAGCGAAGCGAGCCGCCACGCGACCACGCCCACCCTACTGAAATTTAGAACCCCCTCCTACTGAAATTTAGGGTGTCTTAGGGGTGTGAAAAAATGTTCACTAGACTGAGTTCAAAATTCAAAATGGCGGCTGTGCCACTTCCGGTTTTGCAAAAATCGTCCGATTAAGGTCGTTCAAACGGTTAATTCGACTGAGGACTATGATTGGAGATTGAATTTTAGGTTTTTTAAGGTGTTTGATTGGATCTTCACTTGGTTTAGGGTTCCGCCCCTGTGGGAACGCATTGAGGACGCGAGCTGCTTGCAGCTCGCGATGCACGCGACCCGGTAGTCAACGTTTGGGTTCCTTCCAGCGGTTTCGACCCGTTAAGGGTTTTGGCTTGACGTACAATTTAGGGTTCCGTATAAGGTTTTGATTGGGGTTTTACTACATTGAGCAATTTGATTAAGTGTTCGACTTTTAGGGTTCCTTAGGACTTTGATTGGAGTTTCAACTACACTTAGGAGCTTGATAATGTTAACATTTTTAGGGTTCCTTAGGACTTTGATTGGGGTTTTACTACATTGAGGAACTTGATAAAATAAACAACTTTTAGGGTTCCTTAGGCCTTTAATTGGAATTTTACTTCACTTAGGACCTTGATTATGTAAACAATTTTAGGGTTCTTTAGGACTTTGATTGGGGTTTTACTACACTGAGGAACTTGATTCACTGATCGACTTTTAGGGTTACTTAGGACTTTCTTTACTACTTTTTGGGGTTTTACAAGTGCAAGTGTAATGTAAAACTGGGAGTAGCACACCGACACGCGAGCTGCTTGCAGCTCGCCCACACGAAAAAACTAGTTAAGGGGCTGACGTATGGAAAATTTTCATACAAACGGAATACCAAAATGATTTCTAATTTAGACAGATTTACACTATATTATTGTAATAATTGTATTTGCATAGTATTTATCTAGGTTCCTCAACAGTTTTTATTTCAAATTACTTACCTAAAATGAAATAAACACCAATCGCATTTTGCACATTTTTATGCTAAACTTATCAAGTTTTCTACCTATTGGTTTCGTACTAAAAACAACAATATCTTACGTGTTTTTTGTTAAGGAACCTAGTTTATATTGTCTAGTTACAGAATAACAATACTATGTAAAGAATACAAAAAGTTTTCAGTCATCATTTTTGGTATTACGGAACACGATCAAATTCATGGCATTTTCGAACGGCTACTATTGCTATCGCGCACGCACGGTGCGGGTGGCGGGGTGCAGGGGGAGGAAACGCTTGAAGCACACGGGACACTTCGGTTGTGTGTGTGAATCGCTCGGACTTCGGACTAGTTAAATACCTACACTGGCATAAAACATAATGCTTAGATATTTGATAATTGTTAGTTTAGGAAGGGTACTAAGTGAAGATGGGAAATACTAAGTACCTAGGTAGGTTGTAGGTTGGGTAAACGAAATTAAGGTGCAGCACTAGGTCAAAAAGTCTGCCGAAATTTCGAAAAAAGCCAACATTTCGACTAAAACAAATTATGAACCATTAATTTCTATACAGGGTGGAATTTTGTAATGCCACCTGGAGGGAAAGTACTCTTAATACTGCAGATAGAAAATTTTACTCAAAGGAAACATTCCTTTATTTTTGGATAGAAAGCAATTTCTAAAATTAAAAATAAAATAATTTTTAAATTATTTTTTTTTTTTGAAAGGAATAAATTTATTCTTTTAAAGAAATGAATTCGTTAAAAGAATAAATTTGTGTATCCAAGAGAATGGAGCCCATTTCAAGCAACTAATTTCAAGTAACTAGTTAGTTATCCATTTTTTGTAAATAATTAAATTAATTTAAGATTTCCTGGTTTTTCTTTCATTTAATTTATCATGTTTGTTAGAGAGATTTCATCCTTATAATTGACTAACGATCGATGCAATAAAAGTACAAGGTATAATTTTTCTGATTTTAGCCGGTTCAATTCCCGGGTGTGAGAGAATTTTCGAAAAACTTTGAATGCAGTTTGCTTTCTATTCAAAAATAAAGGAATGTTTCCTGTGAGTAAAATTTTCTATCTGGAGTATTAAGAGTACTTTCCCTCCAGGTGGCATTACAAAATTCCACCCTGTATATGAAGTATTGATAAAAGGTCTAAGAAAAATTACAACAAATTATTTTTTTTCTTTATTTATTTGTAGTTCAAACAAAGCAGCCAAGTGCGAGTCGGACTCGCCCATGAAGGGTTCCGTAGCATCAATTAACATAATATAAAGGTTTTTGTAGTTCGTCGAAAGGTAAATTGCGGTTTACGATTTATGACGTATAAAAAAAAACTACTGACTTGATCTCGTTCAAACTAAATATCGTTGGAAGTTTACATAGTAATGTACAACATATATTTTTTTTGGATTTATCATTCTCTTATTTTAGAAGTTAGAGGGGGGGGACCAACTTTTTTCTACTTTGGAAGTGTCTCTCGCGCAAACTATTCAGTTTAGAAAAAAACGATATTAGAAACCTCAACATCATTTTTGAAGACCTATCCATAGATACCCCACACGTATGGGTTTGATGAAAAAAAAAATTTTGAGTTTCAGTTTCAAGTATGGGGACCCCCAAATTTATAGTTTTAGAAAAAAACGATATTAGAAACCTCAACATAATTTTTAAAGACCTATCCATAGATACCCCACACATATGGGTTTGATGAAAAAAAATTTTTTGAGTTTCAGTTTCAAGTATGGGGACCCCCAAAATTTATAGATTTTTTTCTATTTTTGTGTAAAAACCTTAATGCGGTTCACAGAATACATCTACTCACCAAGTTTCATCAGTCTAGCTTTTATGGTTTCGAAGAAAAATGGCTGTGACACGGCCGGACAGACAGACAGACAGACAGACAGACAGACAGACATGACGAATCTATAAGGGTTCCGTTTTTGCCATTTGGCTACGGAACCCTAAAAACTGCTACCACTCAACGTCCGGTGGAAATATTGATAAAAGGACTGAGAAATACTTGAACAAAATAGTTTTTTTTTTATATAACTGGAGCTCAATAAACAGAGTACCGCTCAACGTCTGGTGGAAATATTGATAAAAAGACTTGGAAAAATTTCAGCAAAATATTTTTTTTCTTTATTTATCTGAATCTCAAACAACCGACTACCGCTCAACGTCAGGTTATAATATTGAAAAAAGGACTAAGAAAAATGGCTACAAAATATTTTTATTCTTTATTTATCTGGGGCTTAAAAAAACTGATACCACTCAACGTCAGGTAGAAATATTGATAAAAAGACTTGTAAAAATTTGAACAACATATTTCTGTTTTATTTTTCTGGAGCTCAAGAAATAAACTACAGCTCAACGTCAGGTGGAAATATTGATAAAACGACTAAGAAATTAAAAAAAAAACTTTATTTATTTTGAGCTCAAAAAACTGCTACCACTCAACGTCCGGTGGAAATATTGATAAAAAGACTGAGAAATACTTTAACAAAATAGTTTTTCTTTATATAACTGGAGCTCAATAAACAGAGTACTGCTCAACGTCTGGTGGAAATATTGATAAAAAGACTTGGAAAAATTTCTGTAACGTTCACTAGAAGTTGCTTCATGCAATCAAAATTGAGTTCTATATAGTAATTGTGATAAGACATAAATAATTTTTTTTTCAGTTTGTTTATAATCATTATATAAGTATCCACCTATAGTAGGTTAGCTTGGTACACTTTTTTCGCGAGTTTTGTGCGAAAGCCGAGGTCCATGTAATTGTAGGTCGATGTTCGCAATCGTTGGTTTTGCGAATGTAAATAAGCAGAATAAAAGCAACCTAATTGCTCAACGAATAAAGTATATTTTTAAATGCAGTCACATTATTAGACTTTCTGTACTTTGTAGTGTAAGTGAGCCGCTTTGCGTGTTTTTTATTGCTGTGTGTGTGTGATCGATGAGGTCTGGCGAACCACACCCCACCTGATGTTGAGCGGACCTCCACCCATGATCTTCAACTGTAACGTCATGACTGGTTTTGAACCCACGCCCCCCAACCGCTAGGCCGATGAGGTCTGGCGAACCACACCCCACCTGACGTAGAGCGGATACCCACCCATCATCTATTACTGTAACGTTATCACTGATTTTGAACCCGCACCCTCCAACCACTAGGCCAATGAGGTCAAGCAAACCACACCACACCTGATGTTGAGCGGACTCCCACCCATCATCCTCTACTGGAACGTCATCAACCACAACTCCATCGCTCCGCGCCGGGGTCAATGGCTCTCTCAACTCAACTCGGAGTCAATGGTTCTCTTTACTCTTCTTCAATTTGGTCCAGAACCCGCACAAACCCTACCTGATGAATAAACTCACTCGTATCATGTTAGAGAATTTCCTGGTGTCTTTTCTAAGTGCGTAAATAGCTACTCTGAAGGTTCTTTATCGGTTCAGGAATGTTGTTTTTTTTTTCACTTTATTCTTGCATTCAGAGCATGACCAATCCTTGCTTATTGAATACTAGAAAAGCGAAACAAGCAAGCAATAAGCTTAGAGGGTTAGTCAGGTAATGCAGCCACAAAAAATAAAAACATAAAATTGTAGGGTGCAAAAAGTCAACTCTCTTTGACCAGATTTGAACTCCCGCCCACCTCGTCCTCTCAGTGTGAATCCGCACGCCCTAGCCACTAGCCTATCTGACGATTAGTAACGTTGACGAAATTAGGCAATGCATAAAAATCGTTAGCAGTGGCTGACGCACACGCACAAGCGCGGCACTATGGTTGGATTCACGTATAGAAGTAGCGCGTCACACGAGCGCCTGTGTGTGTATACTACTATTATATATTCCGTGGCGCCCGCATCAAATGAATAGAGATAGCTATATTCGGAGCAGTTTTTGCTCACGCCTCGAATTGAAGTTGCGAGCTGTGTACGTCGGCCCGTTAATATTTAGGCATCCGATTTAGGCGTCGCCTAGGTTTAGTGAAAACGGGTGCTAGTAAAGTTGACGAAATTAGGCAATGCATAAAAATCGTTATCAGTGGCTGACGCACACGCACAAGCGCGGCACTATGGTTGGATTCACGTATAGAAGTAGCGCGTCACACGAGCGCCTGTGTGTGTATACTACTATTATATATTCCGTGGCGCCCGCATCAAATGAATAGAGATAGCTATATTCGGAGCAATTTTTGCCCGCGCCTCGAATTGAAGTTGCGAGCTGCGTCCGTCACCCTCTTAATATCTAAACTTAAACATTACGGTATTCTAAATCGCTCCATTGACTTATTACAATCGTACTTGACTGATAGAATCCTTAAAGTTGATGTGGGCGGTGAGAGATCTTTTGGGTCAGTTATTGACATAGGGGTGCCACAAGGTTCGATATTAGGTCCTTTCTTGTTTCTAGTGTACGTAAATGACCTTCCTTTTTTGGTTAAAAAACTATGTGAAACAGTACTATTTGCTGACGATACCTCATTAATTTTTAAAGTCGATAGATAGAAGGCTAATTACGATGACGTTAACGCATCTCTGTCGTAAATACTTAACTGGTTTAATAATCTTTTACTTAATGTTAAGAAAACTCATAAGTTTTATGAAAAAATATTTTTTGAGTGGCAGTTCTAAGTATAAAAATCATAATGCGGTTTACAGAATACATCTATTTACCAAGTTTCATCAGTACATATAGCTTTTACAGTTTTGTAAGTACCATACTTCAAGCAAATAAATTATTTCTTTTCATTTCATTTCATTTTTTTGAAAAAAAGTGACTGTGACATACGGATGGACAGACAGACAGACATGACGAATTTATAAGGGTTCCGTTTTTTACCTTTAATAAATACAAGTGTTCATTCACCGACTACCGACATTTATGAACTTGCAACTCACTCTGGTTTTGCATAATATGAGGAAAATCTCTCTTGGTGGAAGGTTTCTTTTATTAAATCTGGGGCTATTTGCTTGTTATACTATATAAATTAGACTACTACTACGACACTACTATATAAGTTAGATTTAAAATGTAGCGTTCGTGGTAGTTTAAAAAATACCGCACAGCTTGCCATTGTTATCACCAATCCTGGATGAAAAATATGCAATGGAAACTCTGCGACGGGAATCAGCTAACATAACAATTGGGTTATATCTATTTACTGAATATCTGTCTGTGTTTTTGTCTAACGAAGCGTATTCTAGTCAACACATTGTAATGTCGTGACAAATGTCAGACCCAAGCACAGAATAAGTAATAGTTGGTATCAAATACATGAATTCACAGCTCAGGTCAGGCAACGCCATCTTTATTTTAAATTTTTCCAACTTTCCGGTCGTGTTTTGTTTTTAGACCAGCGTATAGCGGAGGCTTAAGAGTAATAAGTATGAACTTACGTAAACACTCTGGGTATTTGTAAAAGCCTGGCGAGCACTGGTTGCACTGCTTGCCGCCGAAGTTGGCGAGGCAGTTGCATTTGCCGTCAGCGGAGCAACTGGTGGACGTTGATCCTGTGGGGTCGCAGTCACACGGCGCGCATACTCGCTCGCGCCCGCGGACCTCCATGTAGTATCTGTCAGTGAGGTATTGAGTATTCAGTATATTTATTGCCTTCTAATTCTAATTGAGTTGGGGGATTAAGATCTGGACTGACATCCCGCGATGGGGTGTATTGTGCATTGTCCCCCTGCCAAACCTTACCCCAGCCAGCCTGCTCCACTCCTTAAAATAGCGGAGTAGGACTTTGGGTTGGTGACAGCAATGTTCCAGTAGACTGGATGGTGACAAAGTTGTGGATGTGGAGGGACAAAACTCAATCAGTTTCCTGGAGCCCTGTCTTGGACCTCGCATCTTCTGTTGCGGAGTAGTGCAGTACTACATGCATATTGCCTTAATATGCATGTAAATTACCAGTGTCAAATTTTAGAACTAGTTTTTAATCAATGCATTATTTATTTATGTTATTCTTTTACGCGTTTTCAGTTCTGTGAGTGTTACTTAAACTTCACTATTCTGTTGTTTTCTTATTTTACCATTTGAGCGTCTGACCGACCCAAATCAAAGTCACTCGTACTTTGTATGTAAGTAAAAAAGTAAAATGCCTTTGCATCAATTGTAGATGATGTATATAGCGTCAGGGGCAACTGGTGATTACTCATGCCCACGAGTTTCCTCACGATATTTTCTTTCACCGTTTGACAGCATTAAGAAGACATACGATTTCATACGAAGTCATAATAAAAACATATTTATTTTTATACAACTAGCCGATGGATCAAGCATATAGCCCACATGATGTAAAGTGGAAACTATTGCCTATAACAAAGCATTGTCTCGTAGGTCACGCACGTCAGGAACGTGCCCTGCAATGCACTGCCCTACTTTCATGAACTTAAGGCATATAGACGTTCAGCCTCACGTGCCAGTAATTTCACCGGCACCCACACCCTACAAACCGAAACACCAATGCTGATTCACAGCAGAAATAGGCATGGTGGTAGTACTTACGTATGAGTTTAGTTATGGTTCCAAATCAGTGGCTATAATGATAAGAACTTACCCAGAAATACACTGATCGCAACGCGGTCCCCCAAAGCCAACCTTGCAGATGCACTGTCCTGTGACGTCATCGCAAATGCTGGGCTCTGTACCGCTGGTGTCGCAGTTGCAATCTATCAAAACATAACCCATATAAAAAAACACCTTGGCAAATCCCGATAACTGTTGACTATATAAGGAATGCATATAAATATAAATCAATATACAGGACGTCCCACGGATATGACACATAGAGGGAAAGTACCTTGAATGTTGTAGATAGAACATTTTACTGAATGAAGATATTATTTGAATTTATAAAACAATTTAAACTGCATTCATAGATATTAAAAAAAATAGCATTTCATATATTTTTTTTTTTGTATTAAAAATATTAAAGTTCATGATCTTCCTTTTTATTTCTGATACTATTTTTTCTAGCAAAAAATAATCCTTATTATGAAGCCTTTCGATCGGTATGATAAAGCTACAAGGTGACTATTTTTCTAGTGTAACGGTTTTAATACCCGGTTCAACCATGTGATTATTTCCGGAAGACTCCAAACAAAGTGGGATAAGGGCAGGAAGAAGAAACTCACTCGCAGGATTCGACGCTCTAAGGGGCATGTTACACTATCATTTATCTCGGATCATAGATCTATGAGAAATGATATTGGATAATGTAATATAGGACAATGATTCATTTTCTCCTTGATCATAGATTTTTGACATTTGCTGAGAAATTGGATCCAATACGGTCATAGAAACAGATGTTGCCATTTTTTTTCTACTAGCTGTTTAAAAGCAAATATAAAAAAAAGAGTCTTCAATTTCTTGTTCGTTAATATGTTTCAAATAATGTACTTAATTTAGTTCTTTTTCCAATTATATACTTGCATAATCTTGGTGAAAGAACAAAAAACTAGCCATACTAAAAATTTCGATGTCTTTTGGCAAATCAAATTCTCTGAGATCTGGTAACCCTGACGTCAATACCTGACACCTGTCACTGTCATCCATCAATCTGTCGAGTCGAGTCCCATGCACGAGCCACCACTTATGACGTAAAATAGGATCAAACTACTTTGATAGTGTAATACACAGATATGACTCAAATAGCCAATTATCTTGGATCAAATATATGATCTTTTAAATGATCCAAGATAAATGATAGTGTAATATGCCCCTAAATAATTATATACCTTTATATATGAATATAATATGCACTTACGCTTGCAAGTAGGGTAGTTGTAATATCCAGGTTCGCATTGGTTGCAAGTCCGGCCGCTATACTTGCTCTTGCACGTACAGTTACCGCTGTCCTTATCGCATACGTGGGACACGGAACCCACTGAGTTGCACTCGCAATCTGAACACAAAAAAACACTATTTAATACTGCATACATTTAGGTAGCGATTAAACCTATTCTTTTATAGTAATGTTTATTTGCAACAAGAAAATAGTACATTGTAACGTCTACAGTAAAAACAATGAAACAATTTCTTTGCTGCCGCGGCTTAGTCAGCTGTGCACGCATTGACGCATGTCTTTCTTGTGGATTAGGCCGACTAAGCTGTCAGGATGGTATAACCGTAACATAATTACAGACAAGTTATATAAAGTAATATGACTATGGCATCCCATAGGTTTGACTGCTTCCAAAGCTGTAACAAATCACCCACCGTGGGCATCGAACCAGCAACCCTTGCCCCTTTGCTGTATAGCTGAGACATAAGCTCTAACTTACTTTTACATTCCGGGGAGTAGTATCCGTCCTCACATATCTCACAAGACTTCCCAGCGTAGTTGAATTTACACGGGCACTAAAAAATTAATAAAATAATTTAATAATGCCGCAAAATGACACTCACAGGCACACACTTGGCACAAGGGGGCGATTATTCGACGGCTCAGTCTTTGATCGGCGCTCGCTTCGAATACAACTTAAAGTGTCTCTATGTGTAACAGATTGTTAAATATTAAAATGTAACGTGGAGTAGTAAATACAGTCTATTTTACAAAAGGTTTCATTTTAATAGTAAAGTTTATTAAACAAAATAACAAGTAGAGAAGTAGGTAGTAGCAAAAACAATTTACACATTATAGGACACAGTTATAGGTAATGGACTACCTAGATTAGTAAACTGTTCCCCGCAGTAGAACTCTATCGAGCCTGTATCTCTATTTTCACTGTCATCAAATATGGCGTGTTGTAATTATTGTGCGTGAAAAAAGTATATAATTAACAAAGTGCTTTTTAGTAATAACTAGCGGCCGCCCGCGGCTTCGCTCGCCGTTACCGTTCCCGTTGAAAAAAAAAAACCTTTTAAACCTTCTCTGGACCTCCACAAATCATTCAACACCAAAATCAGCCAAGTCGGTCCAGCCGTTATCGAGTTATAGTGTCAGGAAGGAAAACCCGACTTATTTTTATATAGTGGAAAGATAGTACTCACAATGCCTTCGGTCGGCGTGCAATGCTGTCCCTCCGTTCCATTCAGGTTGCACGTACAGGGTTTGCAGTTGGGGTAGTCGAAGTATCCGTAAGCGCAAGAGTCGCAGTCAGGAGGGTTGTACTCTTTGCGGCACTCGCATCTACCACTCTCCTCTTCGCAGTTGCCCGTTGAGTAGTGTAGGTCACAGTTGCAGGCTGGGGTAAAGATAACATTATATTTCATGATAATCATCATACAAAAGGGCAAATTCAATTAATCAATCAATCAATCAATCAAATTATTTATTTTATGCCAGAAAATTACAC
This sequence comes from Thera britannica, assembly GCA_939531255.2. Taxonomy (NCBI): domain Eukaryota; kingdom Metazoa; phylum Arthropoda; class Insecta; order Lepidoptera; family Geometridae; genus Thera; species Thera britannica. The sequence continues at coordinate 6,017,449 of OW618044.2, forward strand.
AAGGATCATTTACAAAGAGATAATGACATAAAAATTGGTCGTCGCTCAGCGTATGTTATAGTAGCGAGTGCCACTATAACGCTGGTCTTCCGTGACACCAGTAGAGTGCGACACACCGTGGTTTATACACAGAAGTTTAACATAAACAAGAAAGATATTAACATAAACGAACTATTGATACAAATAATAATATAATAATAATAAATAATAAATTTATTTATCAATAAGCACACATAATATATAAATAACAAGACTAAGACATGTATAAGGTAAAATATATAGCTACATCCAATACAAAAGGAGAAAAGTAACCTAAGTACAACGAGATCTTAAATAGAATAGATCTTAATTCATCATCCGCACTTGGTGGGCGGATTGGTTTCCGCGAGTAAGCCGCTGGCGGGTCTTTTTTACGTGACGCTTGACACGCGTTGTTCGAACTTATTAAGGTTCTACGACACGCCGATTTGCTCACGATGTTTTCCGTCACCGTTTGAGAGTTTACATAGTGCACATAAATTTTCAAACAGAAGAACTCATCCGTGCACGACTGGATTTGATCTCACGACCTTAGAACCGAAAGGCGGGGCCGCTACCACTAGACCTCCAGTGCTTTCGCGATCAATTTGACGGTTAGCAAAGTCACTTAGGATTAGGTTTAAAGAAAATTATTCACAAAAAAATGACACAGTCACTTACATGTGAATATTAATCATAAAATAAAATAAAACTTTCTTAGTAGTAAGTACTAGTAGTGAGTACACTTACGGCGACAAACATCGATCTCATTCCACCGCTTCCCCGAGGGCCGGTAGTAAGTCGGCTGGCACATGTTACAATTGATGCCCTGCGTGTTATGCTGACAGTTCATACAGACGCCGCCACCCTCGAACCGACCGTGGATGTCCAGCGATTGGCGGCGCTCGTCCACTGACGCATCGAACTTGCATTCCGTGCTGTGGTTGTGGCAGTTACACGCTAAACAACAAATTAGTGAATAAATACCGAGGGTTCAATGAATCAACGCCAAATCGTCTAGAATCAAACTAAGCAAAACTTTAATATGGTAACTTATATTATTGGTACTTTAGAATATTTTTGATTTGTATAAGGATTCTATAAAAAAATGGAAAGAACCGAGCCGTAGTTTGTTGCCTGTTCTTCTAGGCTTAGTCACGTGGAACTGGCACCTAGACTCACCTAGCTTTAAGACGTTTCAAAGTGATTCTTGCAATTTAACTGAATTAATACACTTTTGATTTTGATTTGATAACCTTTCAAGACGGAAAAAACCTTCCGTAACTTTCAGTTTGATATATCGGTTAGGTATTTAACGGCAAATTAACATAGACATCAACTTTTTGAAATCCAGAGCTTTTACACACACACGTTTCCTAATCTAGCTATACCATACGAACTTAACTCAAGCAACGCATAACAATACTCACGTTCACACTCGAATCTATCCCAATGCTGTGAAATCCTCCACTTCTTCTGCTCGAAGCCGGGGCAGCACTGCGCACATTGCGGCCCGCAAGTGTTGTGCTGACACCGGCACACTAGAATGTTCGAGTCAGCGTTCGGGTCAGCTGGGTCGCACGTGTCAGCATGTCCGTTGCACATGCACCGACCTCCAATACTGATGTCTTTTATACTGTAGAAGTACTGGAAAACAACAAGCAATTATCTAAATATATAAAACTCTTACGTTACTCACTGACTGACAATCAACGCTCAGCCTAAACCGTAAGTCCTAGAAGCATGAAACTTGGAGGGTATGTTTATTTTATAGCATAGAGGTGCACTAAGAAAGGAAATTGGAAAATGATTTCCCTAAGCGGAGAAAAAGACGAAAAAACTTTTAAAAGAGAAATCAACGGGGCGTAGCGGCAAAGGGGCGAGCGAAGCCGCGGGCATCCGCTAGTTTTATATATTTAGGTCCACCAGCCTTTCAGTATTTAGGTTACAGAGGGAGGTGTAACCAGGCTTGACAAAGTTCGTAACGAGTACATCCGTGGAAGTTTTAAGGTTGCCCCAATTACAGATAAGTTAACAGAATCACGCTTAAGATGGTATGAGCACGTAAAAAGACGTACTGAAGACCATGTAGTGCAAATTGAACTGAGCCTACCGGAAGGAAAGAGAGGAAGAGGCCGCCCGCCAGCCACCTGGTGGACCAATATGAAGAGAGACCTCATGAAAGCCCAATTGCCCGAACCGACCACTCAAGACCGACTGTCTTGACGGAAAAAAGTAATGGCCCGAACACACCTAGTTCGCTGGCGGTAGCGATCAGTGAAACGCTGTCAAATATCGCTGTCAGATTTGAGATTTGACAGCGAATATTTGACAGCGTTTCACTGATCGCTACCGCCAGCGAACTAGGTGTGCGCAGGCCTTGAGGAGACCCGACCCCAAATAATGGGAACAGGGATGGACAAAGAAGAAGATTTAGGTCCACCAGCCCGTTGGTCAAACCACATTATTGCAAGTGCTGGGAATTAGTGGAAGAGACTCGCGAGGTACCGGAAAGAGTGGCGCAATAAAGAGGAGGCCTATACTCAGTAGTGGGTGCAAACGGGCTGATAATGTGATGATGATGATTAAGTTCTTATCAGATATTTGTGTGGCAAGTTTTTATCATGCGCACTTCAAGTGCGGGCAGGTTTATCCGCAAGTAGGCCGCTGGTGGGCCCTTTTTGCGTGACCCTTGACACGTGTTGATCGAACTTTTTTAGGTTCTACAACACGTCGGTTTCCTCACGATGTTTTCCTTCACCGTTTTGAGAGTACTGGCATAGTGCACATACATTTTTCGACAGAAAAACTCATTGTACACGAGTGGATTTGAACCCACGACCTTCGGATCGGAAGGCGGGGCCACTACCACTAGACCACCAGTGCTCTTATATTTGTGTGGCACATTACACGCATATGTGTCGGGTGCACACGTATTTTGTATGGCAACACTTCAGCTGTCTAAATGCGCTTCTTTTGTTTCTATACTCAATTTATTTATTGCATACAAATGTATTTTTTTTTAGTATCCAGCATATTCATTTTTGTATCCCAAGGATTTTTTACGATTTTTTTGTACTGGACGCGAGGTGCAAACTTAGCTTGGCCGAGCTATACGTAGTTCTTAGGTGTAATTCAGTATCACATGGACCCTGAATAGGGTATAGCAACATGGATGGTTTTCATACAAAAATAAAGCACAACCAAGTCAGTAAAAACCCGCCAGTCTTGATCACTTACCCGTCTGGTAACAGTGGGATCCTGTCTCGCGACCGACATGAGATGCCCAAGCAAGTTCTTGGTCCGCAATAGCCGTAGCCTCACGTTGGTCGCTCTCGTCCACTCTTGTAACACTGATGAGTTGAAGTAAGTGTTTGTTGATGGACGGTAGTTTAGTAGCGATATTGGGATCTGAAAGTTGTAATATACATGTGTACTTGTGTAGGTGATGACCTGTGGGGCCTTGTTTGGACGCTTCGCTTCTAGACTTAGCTTAAGTTATTTTTAAGTTTATAAAAACGGTTGCCTGGACGAAATCGCTGCGCACGATTAGACCACCGATTGTAGGACTAGGTATATTGTAATGTTTAGTGTCATATGTGAATGATTCTGAGCCCTTTCTATCCATCGACTTCCCGCGATCTTAACAATGTCGTCGGTCCATCTGGTGAGTGGGCGCCCTACGCTTCGTCTTTCGGTTCGTGGTCGCCATTCGAGAAACTTTATTCCCAACGGTTGTTGGTTCTTCGAGCTAAATTACCTGCCCATTGCCACTTCAACTTACTAATTTTAAGAGCTATGTCGGTGACCTTGGTTCTTCTACGGATATCCTCATTTTTGATTATCACGTAGTGAAACTCCCAGCATAGCTCTCTCCATAGCTGGTTGCGAGACTTTGAGCTTGTATAAGAGGCTAATAGTTAGCGACCACGTCTCAGTTTCGTAAGTCATCACTGGCAATACGCACAGCGTTAGCCACAGTACCAACATGTTGATACATACCTCGCCTCCTTCCAACGGCACGATTTTGGAGTACTCAGTGCTGCAAATAACCGAATCGTCTCTACTGATAGGCTGAATGCTCTCCTTGCCGAAAAACCGCTCGCAATCTCTGCAAATATAAAAAATATCGTGAAATTTAAAAAGTTTTAGATAATTTGAAAACACTTATGACATTATAATATAACACACACAAAAAAAAAATCTCACTTAAAATCCTTTCAACGCTTCGAAAGAACACGACCAGAAGAAGAAGCCTCTCCAAAGAGGTACATTGTTATAATAGGCTGGCCTCTCAGGTCAGTTGGTAGTAGCTCTGCCTTCTGCGTTGTAGTCGTTGGTTCCATACCCACCGAGACCAAATAGTTATGCCGTGAACTAAGATGTTTTTTCAGTCTGGGTGTTATATTGTATTCTTATACATTTACAAAAATAATGCATGATATCAGCTATCTGGTTCCCATAGTACAAGCTCTGCTTAATTTGGAGCTAAAGAGTGTTGTGTCCACAAAAATGTAAAAAAATAAACAATATTCATCACACTTTTTTCCTACATTCAGGTAAGGATATTATAAGTATCAGTGTCTTGCATGTTGAAAGGCCAAATACGTACTGAGGTGAGTCAGAGAAGTACATCCAAGGTTTGAAGGTCTTTCCATAATCCGTTGACTTCTCCAGAGCCCAGAGGCCGGGACGCGGAGAGTTGCCCATACGTACAAAAACGTATGCTACGTGGAATTCCTGAAACAAAAACAGAGCTGAATTGTCTTGTGGTAGAACTTTCTGTCGTAAAGGATCCTGAACTATATTCGAAAAGCCGGCAAATAATAAAATAAAAGGTGTGAGAAGCCACGGAAACGCCGTTTAAGTGGCTTCAGTCAAAGTTCAAGTTATAATTACCAAATTGAGTTTCTAGGTTGTATCTATCGTACTTATACGCCAAAATCATGCAGAGTACAACTAGCTTAAAAGCGAATGGTTTAAAAAAGGTACTATTATTATGAAAACCAATATGTATTTGAATAGACCAGATTCGCCCTTTCTTGGGCACATAAATTGAGTTCTTCTTATTGTGTACGTTATTTATTGTGACGTTGTGGTAAAAGGAATTTAAGTGCGCCACAAAGAGGCTCTTTTCGTGCACTTGACACATTATTTTTTTTCCTTCCACCGTTTGTAAGTAATGGTTATAGGCACATACATTTATCATACTGTCATAGTGCACATACATGTTTGGACAGAAAAACTCATTGGTACACGACTGGATTTGTACCCACGACCTTAGGATCGAAAGGCGAGCCGCTACCTCTAGGTCACTAGTGTTCTCATGAAAATGAGTTCGTTATCTATGTTAGTACGTACATTACGTAGTCGGTGGTAGTTTATTATCTATAGTCATCGACACCCACTATATCCGTTTGTCCGCCGGCTGGCAACATGATAACTAAATCATTACTAAGCTTTTTAAAATAAACCAATGCTGACACATAATATGCATATTCCCCTTATATTCCCCCATCTCCTTCCAGTATAGCTTCAACTTTAAAGTTACTTATTGAAATGCCTGTATTATGAATAGTACCGAGTCTTTTGAATGAAACGTCTTTGGTGTTTTAGTAGAAAACTCTACTCTTCAAAAACGACCCTATTGCCCCTCACTGTCACATTTTTAATCTCAACCCAACTGGGTCAAAACACAAACTATGATAGTACGGCGTCATATAACGTAGGTATATAGGTATAAATACCTCTTCCATTTGCGGAATAAACGATGAAACTTCAACTTTTGAGCGTAGTAGCACAACCATTAGTAACTCTTAGGATCGAAACGCAAGCAGAAAGTGTAGCATCTTTCGCAAGAGTACATCGCGGCATCAAATTTCAATACATTTGCAAAGCGGCCACTGCATTTATTGTCGAAGCTAGAATATTCGGATAATTCGGATGCTTATAGCGCAGGATAATGTTATTTTCTGCATTAGATTTTGCATGCCCTAATATCACGCATATGTTTTGTAATTCGCTAGGCTAATTAATAGCCTAGCTGTTAGCGTGCTCACAATATCATAACTCTACATCTGTTAGAGTTATACTGTTTGTTTTAAATGTTTTTGGGTTAAAAAACAAGCATACTGTTTTCATGTACTATGCCTAGCTTTTGCATGCGTACCAACTAAGATTTTACATCGCCTTGCATTGCATAAAATTATAATTTAGGGACGACAGGACAGCTGATGGCTAACCATATAAAACCTAAGAGCGGGTTCGATTATCGCAGCAGTAAAACAATACCCAGCGGAGTTTGTCATAACAAGCAAGAACGCTTTATAAACTACCTACACATAGAATAAACCCAAAATTTTAGTTCCATCGTTTCCCGCAAATGTTCCTACTTGCATCGTTAATTCTATTATTAATTTTATGGCCCGTGTGAGGTAACGGGGGTCGATGCACGCATACGCTATTCCTGGAGGAAATGTCCCATAAAGACAACGAATGATCCTTTGGATAGGGTGTTGCACTTTAGTAAGATCAGGATAATTCTATTAATAAAAACTCTTCGTTTCGGCCTATGGAGGAAGGAGATCTCGACTATCGTCAAGCTTATTACGAAATAAAATAAAGAAGCAAAAGTTAGACGTTGGTGAATTTCGGTGTTTTTCTTTGAGATAACGAAATTCTGTGGGCAGTAATATTTACCACGTTGTAAAGAGTATGACGACGAAGGTTTTCGGTGTACGTCGGTGTTTTTCTTTAGCTAACAAAATACTGTTGGCAGTAATATATGTGACAGGTATGGCGATCAGTTTTTTTTCCAGTATTTGAATTCGGAGCACAGAACTATTTAGAAATACATTAAAATTCCGAATTTAAAGATAAGTCTGCACGTGACAGATTGCGGAGAACATAAATAAAATGGACTAGAAACGTATCTTCCGATCACAAACAACAAATGGAAATCCAACTTGCATTGCGTTGCGTTTAATGATAGCCCAATTTATTTGTGAATGGGAAATTATTAAGTCAGTTTTTTTTTACATTTTTCGTCATCTGCACGCAAAGTTATCTTGGATTTCTAGGATGTGTGTGTCAGTATTTCCTTGGTGTCATTGATTAAAATGTCGCACCCACAATGATCAAGTCTGTCATCAACGTATTTCTACTTGTTTATGCATCAGGATGTGAACCCTAGTCATAATAATTAGAAACACTTATCTAATGATATCATCAGTCTGTGCCTAATCTTAGTTAGTAACCATGTGGATGCGTATTTTAGGCATATGTTTACAGCATGTTGAGAATAAACGCTTGAACATTGATTATGATCGTAGCCTTTTTTGTTTTGTAGTAAAACCAAAACTGAAGCTTTTACCATGCGGCTTTGACATGACGACATGAAAAAAAGTGTTTGAATAACTTTTATAATGTCCCAAATGAGCCGAGCGGGAGTTGAACACGCGATTTCCTTAAGTGTAAATACCGCTCTCTCTACCTCTCTCACAAACACTATAAAATCAATAATAATATTTGAAGAATCTTAAACACGTGTCGTTCAAATCTTTTCTCAGCAGCATTTGCTAATATAAATGCTATTCATAATTATTGTAACGTATGTAACTAAGGTGTAGCAAAAGATAAGTGTACAATATTAAAGGCAATGACTGCTTGACTCTCTTAAAAGTGATATTAAGCAAATCATAAAGATTGTTAGAAAATCCAGCAGGTGTAGTGTGATAGTGGAAACCTAGGACATAAAACCAAGGTAAAGACTGTTATTTAAAGTGTAGATAAAACAATTGGCGTGCACTAAATCATAATAAATAGTCAGAAAAATAGGCTCAGCTAAAATTGCAAGCAAATAGGTTGCAAGTGGTAAGGCAAAGTGGTAGTACCTGTCCTAAATCGATGGTGAGATTAACTTCATTGTACTTCATCCCGCGAGACAGCGGCGGACTCTGCCACCAGGTTTCCATCCCGTCCACTGCGTACTCTGGAGGATGCTTCTTGGCGTCGTTCGTCATGTTACAGATATCGCACACCTAAAATCATATTGCACGTTGGTTTTACAATAATTCCTAGCCCCGAGCGAGGTGATGTCGACCTTTAGAACAAGAGCTACTTGGAGACCCGGTATAGAAAGAAAAAATATATATTGACCACAAAAACAAATAAAATAAAAATAGGCATGTTACAAAATTACACACGGTCAATGCATCCCTGGTATTCTATTCTGCCAAGGCCTAGAGGGGTAAGGTATATAACAAACATGGCTAAAAACAATCTCAGAACCATAAACTTTCTATCAACAAATCCGCGTTCATTTCGATGCTACTCTAAGCATCAGACAGACGAACTAAGGCCTAAAAGTTAAAATGTTCCTTTTTGCGGTTTGGGGGTTAAATGAAAGAAAAGAAAAAAACTTATTCATATTAGATATGACTCATCCAATATAACAAAGATATTTTAGATAAACAAAGAACGGAGAACGAAAAAATATAAAACGAAATGGCATAATAAGTATACATCAAATAATGACTTAAAGATTCACCTATAATATAGGTAAGTACTAATATATTATGAAAGTGTGCCTCTCAAACCAAGTGAAGCTGAAGCTTCACTTGGTCTGAGTCGGTAATCCTTTTGTGAACAAAAGGATTACCGACTCAGGTGAGTCGGTAACCCATTTGTTGTGGCAAATGACATATTCATACGTGATTATTGACAGGTATCGCAGCCAAATAGTTAAATCGACCCACCGCTGAAATTTTTTTTTTCTCTTTTGTGGCTTAAACTATATCCAACAGTGTTAAAAATCACCTTGTAGGTACCACAAGACGAAAAATAAAATTAAAAAACCTACCAATCTTTTAGGGCAAGTTTTAGGTTAGTTTATTAGGTTTTTATCTTATTTTTTTAACGACTTGACTAGGCAAGTGATTAAACGTTCTGAGCCGCAAGGTTGAGTTTTTACTTTAGACTGCCTGCTTTTTTTTTTTGTTTTTTAGCTTTCTGCATTTTTTTTTATATACTCGTATAATTTAAACATTATCTGTAGAGTGCTTTTAAAGTTATGTTTCGGCTCACATCATCTTCTTTGCAGTCAAAAAAAAATAACAAACAACTTTTATTATAGAGATTTAACAAACCGACAAATTCGTTCATTCACAAAGCGCTCTTTCATACCGACCACGATGTCCGTAACTTGTTTAAGCAACGGGAAAAAAGGCCATTCAATCCAGGAGCCATTGTTTAAGGGCCAAAATGAAACAAAAGACGATTTAAAGATGGGCTGGGCACGCGCATTTGGTCGCCACATGTCTGCAAAAAGCCGCAGGAACATCCAAAACCGGCCGAATCGCTCCGCGCATCTCATAATAAAAGATGTTGTTTTGTTTTGTATCATATTACTACATTTATGAGAATTGTGATTTTGCAATTATTAAGCCTCCGTATCAAGAACTGTATTCTGATTATTTCTTAAGCATGTAAGATATACGTCGAATGTATATCTTACATTCTTTATTAGGAGTGATTTGTGTGCATATTTGTGCTAGGTATGAGTGTCTGTGCTCAAATAGAAATACAATTTTATTCAACTATTCCCTAGAGAGTATTTTATTCCAGACTCGTAACAAAGCACTGCAGTGGTAATAAAACCATCAGTAGACGATCGACGCGCAGGTAAGAACCTGTACTGAGGATTATGAGATCGTCATAACCATCTTTATGGGTCCGGTGCATCCTTCTAATAGCTATTTTATAGTTTTGTATCGACTCTTCTTCGAAAAATGCTATAATTGTAGACGTAGAGAGTTTATTGTTGTAGGTACAGTTTTATGCTAAATTGTTATTTTTTGGGGAACTGCGTTAGATTTATTTTTATTACTCATACAGTTCAATGAGTATTCATTTTATACCTATAGGTACTCCAAAGTATCTTGGTTTTTTAAACTAGAGCAGATGACTTAGATAGTAGGTATGTTACCGAATTTAAATATGTAGTTCATTCATCGAAGAAACGATAAGAGGGTCAAAAGTCCCTCGTTCTTCTGACGATAACTTTTCAGTGATAAATAACAAAACCATCAAAATTTGTAGCTTACTCCATTTTTATTATTAGACAAACTATAGCGATTGTGGGTTAGTAGGTACTTTATCATAGAAGAGTTCAAAGGTGTCAATTTTAGTATTTCATAACGCTATAGAAGCATATACCTACGAAGTTTATGTACTAGCGATGATAATCCAGTTTGCAAAGTTCAATTATTTCAAGAAAAGCTCTCTTTTGATCAAAGTTTTTAACTATTTGCGGAACCGCCTTGGGCGATAAATCTGCGAACCGATGTTTAAAAACATTCAGTTGATTCGCAAGCTCGAACGCAAGAGGTAACGAGATAAATCGTTATTTAGATTGATTTAAGTTTGGATGTTGATGATGAGCTTTTGCCACAGTGACATTATAGTAGTGTCTTCGAGCATCGAACCCGTTATCACGGGATGGTGGGGCAACAGGACACGAGATAACTCCCTTATCAGTAGGTACTACCGCGCTTGTCGGGAGCATGAATCTCAAATTATGAGGCAACTCTAATTTAACAATTTATAATGTTAGCTGATAACAGTTTTAGGTGATGTGTATCTTATAATATGATATGTATAACCAATATTTTTAAATGACGATCAAAACCAACCATACAATAACTGTTTTAAAGCTCCTGCTTCATAACCCAACTTCCTAGACGAGTAGACCATGTTTCATGTAATAAAAACAAAAAAAAAACAAAACCATCAAAGTTTGAACTGAGATCAATAAAATGAAGCTTTTGTGAAGCTCGGTTTAGTTCTTGCATAAAAGAGAGGTAGAGTAGACCGTATTATATATTTTTTTAAGAAAATTTATGGTTTTTCAGATAGAGAAAACTTGTCAGAGTCTACCGAGGTGAGCTTAAGAAGAACAACAACAAACATAGGTACCTGTCCTTGAATCACGCGCTCGTCGTGATCGGCATTGGCGCCGACCAGCTTGCAGTACAGCTCGGGTCCCTCATCCCCGCAGGTCGCTGTGGCCGTGATTTTCTTCCCCGTAGCAAGATTGAAGTACGGAGGGGTCAGAATTTCTGCTGTTATCACAGGGAGGAGGAGCAAGGTGGTGAGCGCAGTGACGCGCGCCATGTTAGCCGCGCGACGACCGGCCGCGTAATGCCGGCAACGGGCGGGCGTGTGCCCGGCCGCAGGTACTAGCCCTACAGGCCACAGGGTGACGGAACCCGATAGCGATAGCCCGACCAAATTGCTGCTGTATTCCACGCTCACAATTAATTTCACCGTATTCTGTTTTGGAATAGGGATAAGGATGGAACGGGTGCTGTTCCAGAAATTACTAATGCAGTTTTTGGCACCATTGCTCGTCTCGTAACCAATGGGTAAGTTTCGACAAGCTCGTGTCAGTGAATATAGTGCTGCTCAGCTGTCTCTCAGCTCATCTCTTTTTATACAAGTTGTTCACAAAAGATTTTTTTTAATACAGATTTCAGTACATTTTCAGTCAAAAAGTACCTTCTAGTCTATTCTGTTTCTCTTTCGAAACGAAACGAGAATAATCAGGTTTGATAAGACGCACTCCTATTCATACAGTCAGCATCAAGTAAATGGCGATTAAACATTTAGCTGTGTAAACTTACCAATACCGTTAGTTTAATACTGAGTGGTATAACTAGTGACCGATATTTTTTTTATGGAACTAACTGTTGGAACACCACCTGATGTTAAGTGGTAACCATCACCTATAACAATAAAGTACTGCCTTGCAGGTCACTTAAGAACGTGATCTACGATGCATTGCACTGCGCCCATAAACTTGAGACATATAGATGTTGAGCCTCACGGGCCAGTAATTACAACGGCACCCCACACCCTTCAAATTGAAACACAGCGACAATGCTTGCAGAAATAGGCATGAAAAGAAACCGATATAGACAGGACCACCAACACCACCGTAGTTTTTGCGTCGTTGCTACGTAATATTTGCTGTATTTACTAGACTCTGAGCATTTTACTTTCTACAACCCCGAGCCCGAGCTTAAGGGGATACGATTTCCATACAAACTTAATTTACACAACTATGGGCGAATAAAGTATTAATGTACACTGAAATAGCTGTTATAGGCTTTAACAGTGGTCCTTATTACCGGCCAGTTATATAAAGTTGGAGTGTTAGCCGTTGGTCGTGGCAGTCGGGGTTTCAGAAAAAAAACTAACAGACTTTTACGACTATTTTGAGACATATGTTTTAAGCTCATTCACATATTCAATGCCGAGTACCCGTTAGAAAGAATGACGAAAAAATTACTTTTTTGGTTTTTTATTAATATTTCTGTTATCCTACAGTTTTCTCCAACTTTATATAACTGGCCGGCAATAAAGACCACTGTAAAATTCTATTACAGCTATTTCAGTGTACATTTATACTTTGTTTGCCCATAGTTGTGTAAATTCAGTTTGTATCGGAATCGAACAACCTTAATTGTTTGTCTAATTTTATAAGACAACCTCAAGAAAACCATGCGAAAAATTCAAGAGTTCGTCAATGTCAAGCAAGCAAGTCTTCATGTCATGAGAGTCAGGTCACGTCACTCGAGTCAACTTTTGGCATGTTTTTATTTCGAAAAACTTTTATTTATTATGTTTTCAACTTTTCTATATTCTATTTGGTTAAGTTTTATATATTTTTTTGCATTGTTCAATACTGCGAACTTGTCGTTATTATCTCGATTGAAAAACCCTTCTCGATACGACCCTACTGAGGGAGTTATTATTTTACCGCAGGACTACTATTTAGATGATCCAAAAATCCCATTTTTTCCATCAACACGCACATTTACTGACTCTTACAACTGGACCGATGTGCAAATGAGAAAAGTGAGCTTCTTAGACAAGGAGACATATTACCGGCTACTGAAAGAACCTTCAGAGAGTAGACATACAACTACCGTCGGTCAAAGGGAAACTCTTGCTGAGTACGCTACTCAGCACAGAACAACCGCATTTGAAGCAGAGCCAACTAGGACAACAATGCTAAATACGAGTATTTCTAATCGCACGGAGCTTTTACATCTTTCCGAAGAAACTACGACTTGGAGTCCTAAAACTTGGAGGCCGTATTTTCAAAACATGTTTAGCAATTATAAACAATTCTCTGAGACTCCCGACTTTAAGACCAGTAGGCTCGTTTCTACGGAACCCGCATACTTCTTAAGATATAGAAAAAAAAGTTATGACCAAAATGCCACTTTAATCGTTTCCAAAACGCGGCCACCTAAGAAGTTTATCAAAGTTGAATTTCGTCCTGCAGACTTTCGGATGCAGCTTCCGCCTCTTAGGAGTCATGAAAAATTTGTTGAATCACTGAGACGAGGTAGAAGGAAAAAATCAAATCGTTTAAAGTGCTACCACTGTGGGCTGAATGTGACAGGGTTGAGTAACAGTGATTGCGGGGAACTTTTCGAAGGGGAGTTTACACGGATAGGTAATGAAATGAAAGCCGTTTGCACCAATTCCTATTTAAACGGATGCTTCAAGAGATGGTTGGATGTTGAAAGTTGTTATGTTGAAAGAGGCTGCAGAACCTGGGTTCCAACAAGAGGAATAAGCTTTGCCTCACATCGACTGGCTAAGATAGAGATGATGCTCAAAGGAATATCGAAAGGATGTGTTTTTTCACCAAGTGCCTCTTTAACACCGTTCAGTAAAGGAGTATCACTATTCGTGAGATATCACGTCTGTGTCTGCACCGGCAGGTATTGTAACGCTGCGTCTGTATCACCAACTCATTTGTATAATCCCATAATGTATTCTATGGTCACTTTTAATCTATACAATGTTATGAAAACGGTAAATTGATTTAGAAAGTTTAAATAAAATGATACCTTTGTAAATCTAATTTATTTGATAAACCGCAAATAGTCTAGTCTAATCTTTAATCATTTGGATAACAACATCAACCGTCACTTGCCTGAATCTAGATTTATTGAGGTGCAGGTGAGCCCTATTGTTTAACTACAAAGAATATTGATACTTATGGCCTTCTTCAGGTTTTTCTTCTTTGGAAGGCTTCTGTTCTTTGATGCTATCCACACTACTTTGTCTTCGCAGAGATTTTGAATCCGAAGAACTCTTTTTGTTTTTTTTCTCAGTGTCATCAATTCCTCTGCTTAGCTTAACATATTCTTTATGCTTTCTCTCTTTAGTTTTAGTATCTCTTCTTTCTTCAGGTTGTAAAGCTTCTTCGTCGCTTTCAGTGGTGCTTATCATTATGACGGGTATGACTGAGCCGATCGAATCTGATTGTCGGGACTGTGTGCTAGAACCTGATGTTTGTTTTTCATTAATTTTCTTATCAACATTTTTATCTTTCTCAACCTCTTCCTGTTTAGGCGGTGGTTTGTATTTAGTTACAATGGTTGCTATCCTATCTTTTAGTTGCTTTTGTGTCACAGCTTTCTTATCTGTAGGTTCGTTTACAGCCTCCAGATTGACTATAAGGCCATGATCTTTACGTTTACGCTTCTCTAGATCATCTGTTTTAAATTCTACGCTGTTTTTCTTTTTGTGCTCAAGGTTTTTTGAGATTCTAATATCTTTCGCTTTAAGTATTTCTTTAGGTAAAGTTTCATGAAAATCGGTATCAGTTTCATCATCCATGTTGTATGAAAATGGCGACGGAGCCTCTGATGTAGCAGATACATCAGTTTTTTTGTCTAAAGCCATGTTTACAATTTTGGCAAATATTCCACCTTAAACGAAAAGAACATTATTATTGAAAAACCTTATTGAAAAACCTGACTAAGCGACGTCGGTCGATTGAGTGTGGCAGTACCACTTTCATAAAATTCCTACTACAACTACTCCTACTAGTTCCTACGTTACTGACCTTTCTTTTTGACTGTTTTTTGAGGTTGTACTGTTTCATCACCAGCTATAGTTTTACGGTCTTCGGAGTCGATAGATTTACTTAGAGGAAGTGAGGGTAACGCCTTCTTCCAGCGAGCAAAAGGCGTGTTGTCCATAGCTGACCCCGCGCGTCTGGTGTCGGCCAATTGGAACATCTTCCTGCGCTCTTCAGTCCTCTCACGACGAAGCTGAATCTAAACATTTATAGAACATTTAAAAGCTTTCTAAGGTCATCGGTGTTTTTAAATACTTTCATGTTTTGAATAGTCATCAGGTGGAAATTAAATTAGTTCTTGTTGTCGATACATGAAAAAACAAAGCATGCAAACCCTAAAAAACTACACTCAATTAGCCGTCCTGCTTGATGTTAAAATACAGAACCAAATAAACATGATTCGATCTTGCCCTGAAGTAGAATAATCACTACTGAATGGCTACCCACAGGCCCGGTTGGTCTTTGCTACTGAACAACTAATACATAATAACCAACCGAAGGTAAAAAAAAATAGTTGGAGTCTGTTCAGAAAGAGAGCCGTCGTGGCCAAATTGTGAACTAACGTTTCGATTTTTATATGGCAGCTCATCCCTTTCTTTCTGTCAGCATTTTGCATCATAAAAATTAAATAAAGGAATAGTACACTAGTTGTGATAGGATTAAAACGCAACAGACGCGCTATTGTATTGCCCACTAAACAAAAAAGGTAGTTAAGCACAGCTGCGCCCTCATATCCCACGACGGTTCTCTTTCTGAACAGACTATACATTATGGGTAGATAGATACATTAATGACTTCAGCAGCGCCTTACTCACCTTCAGATCGTTGTTGGCTTCCCTCAAAGAATTGGTCAGTGAGGTTAGATAGTAGATAATCAGTATCAACAGGACTAACAATGGTATCACGATTGCCGGTGACGCAATGTATTCCAAACCAAAGTTCAAGCTTTTAGGCAACAATTTGTATATGTTGCTAGTCATGATATAATAGATACGGTCGTATTCTGAAAAAGGTCCACAGTGCCATGAAGGCTTCACCCAGACAATAGTGTATCCGACCGGTAAAACGCATAAAAACAACATGGTGAGCAGTAGAGCCAAGTAGAAATTGTTGCTTTTAGAGACCCTGAAGACGACTTCGTGAGGAACGTTGCAGGTCATGACGGCCCAAGACCGCAGATACATCATGATCATTAGCTTAACCACATTTAAAACCACCAGTCCTGGCGAGAAAAACATGCCCATCCATACCATTCCTTGGTTATTTATTAAATGTAGAATATTCTCGGCTATTTTGAAATCACCATACTCTGGGAACTTCTTTTCCAAGTCCCAACACCAGCAGCGATTCATGTATCTTACGAAGAGAGCTCGAAAGAAGTCCATAAAAAGAGTGCCGAGTAGCACGAACACCTAGAAATATATGTACTGTAGACATGCATATGCAATATATTTGGTGCATTAATAGAGTACTTTATGAGATGCTATGATGCTATAATGCCATTGGGTAGGCTTGTTCGATCGTATAGGTAAATCATAATCATGTGTCTATAATAATATCCAACGTACCGTCATTGTTAAACGACAGATAGGAGTTAGGTCATGATTCGGTAAAGATTTTAATGTAACTTACCAAATCCATCATAGTAAGTTTGATCAATTCTTGACCAAACATGGTTTCCCAACATAGTTTGAGCAACTTCTTCTTAGTTGGCACCGTCAAGTTGTATTGTTTTATGTGGTTTTCATCTTCGTACACGATATCTGTTGCGTTTGTCGCAGTTATGTTATCTATGATATAAGTTTCACATTTCCTTTCATAACAAACTCTGTTTATGACTGAACAGTTTGATATAGAGAAAACTTGAGTGATGTTTTTTCCTCCGCAAATCGTAGTACAATTGAATAATAAGTCTGGACACAATTTTCTGTTATAGATGGGTGTAACAGTTCCATCAGTAATAGCGTCAGAGTAAGTAGAAACTGAGGTTGTTAGATCAGTCGCATCAGTCCATTTAAATGTTTTGTATGGTGTATTTGTATATGGATCAATTGTTTCTTTAGTCGCATAGTTTAGATCACTTTCCGAACTATATGTACTAGTTTCAGCGGTCTCAGCAGTAAACTGAGTTGTTTCTTGAACACTAGTCAAATCAGTTGATATGTCTGTGAGTCCTGAATAGTCATCTGTTAATAATTTGCTTATGTCCGTTGTCCCTTCAAATTCGGTACTGGCTTTCATTGCATCGTCGGTAACATAATGTTCATCAATAGCCACACTCGATGTTTCTGTGTAGTTATCACTCGTTGACAAGTCAGTAATAGTTTCGTCGGAATCTATCGCTGTGCTGGTCTCATTTTCATTAGAAGTAAAAATATCAAACAGTTCATCAAATTTCGAATATGAATCGTTTTTGTTTGAAAAATTAGTTATTTCCGAAAGAAGCTTTTTGATCCTAAAAAGTTCTTTATTAGTTGCGCTCATTGTCGTCGTTTCTGAATCGTTTTCAGTGTTTTTAATTAGATTTTCAGCAATAAGATCGTTGCTTAAGTTAAGACGTTGAGTGATATCTGAGGCAAAAGTATCCAGGTACATTCTCAACTCTTCAGAGCTAGATGCATTTGATGACGTGAATATATTATCAACTGGTGTTCCGTCAATCGCGGACAGTATAATATGTATGCTACAGGGTCCACAAGAAACTACTTCTTCTGCGCAGGAACCATTAGGTATAATCGCTTCGTGATTCCAAGTGTTATTTGGTGCTGTTGTAGCGTTCGTAGCGTTTGGTTTGAGTTGGTTTAATTCAATGCTCATGCCATCAATTTTGCTGAACAATGCAAATATTAGGGAGTAAAGGTTGAGCAAATTTAGAAGCATTATTCTGAAAAAGTTACATGTTAGTGACACTTTCATATTGACCATGTTTTCTGACTCATCGATTAAATAACTTAGGGGCGAACGACGTTACGACTAGTTTTCATCTGTCATAGTTGAAGTTAATTCATCAGAATTATGATTTTTTGGCAATAATAATCAAATAATGTGTACTAATAAATGATACTAACAAGGAACAGCGATCACATTTCTTGTTGCCATCATTTTTTGACCACTATCTATCAGTTGCCATACTAGTTTACAAAGAAGTCCCTATTCGCTATATCTTGTTTATAACGTCAATATATAGTCTTGTTGCAATCGTTTCTTGTCAAAGATAAATTTGTATCAATATACTTTTTATTGCAATCGAAGCTCAAAATAATGAGTGAAACTGAGATTTTGATTGCAACAAAAGATATGCAATTACCCCACAGTTGAACAAGACATCAAGCCTACTTTACTAAACTGTTATGTGGTATGCTTACCTTGCAAGTTGCAACCGTAGTTGTTTCCTCGGGTGGTAGTGTTCTAACAATCCTAGAAGCTCAAAGAAGACCGGAAAGGTTATAGAGATGACTGTGACAACTGTTGTCGTCTCGTTCTCTCGCCACCAACTCCTGTATTTGGAGTCGTCGTCTGTTCTCGACACGACATACACCACGGCGTATGCAGATATAGCCAGGAGAAGAACTACACAGATGTTGACGAGGGCTCGGAGGGATATGATACGCCAACTGGAATAAGGTTTAAAATAACATTATACTAACCCCAAGGAGCACTGGGTCCGCATCGGTTGGAACGCACGCAAGGCACGCAACGAATGCCGATGATGCATTGCGTACCGGTGACGCCACACAGATTAGTTCATTACACTCCAAACAGATTGTCATTCTAAAACATAGTTCAAGATATTGCAATCTGTCTGAAGAAGTCCACTGCTGGATAAAGGCTATACATTTCCAGGAAGAACGATTCTGAGCCTTATCCATTAACCGACTTCCCGCGATCTATTAGTTACCATTATTAGTTGGTGAGCGCTGGTGGCCTAGTGGTAGCGGCCCCGCCATCCGATTCTAAGGTCGTGGGTTCAAATCCAGTCATGTATCAATGAATTTTTCTGCCCAAAAATATATGTACACTATGCCATCTCAAACGGTGAAGAAAAACATCGTGAGGAAACCGGCATATCGTAGAACGTAAAAAGTTCGAAAATATGTGTCAAGTGCACGAAAGGAGCCTCTTTGAGGCGCACTTTAAATCCTTTCACCACACTTGGTTCAAAAGAATCAGTGACACGAAAAGAAGGAGATTAGTTACCAAAGTAGTATAACAAGGAGCTTACTTCCTCAAATCTTTCTTCTTCTCCGCTTCCTCCAACAGCGCTTCCTTAAAGCCGAGAATAACAGACGCGATGCGGTTGTGAGCCGTCTCTGCGTTACCAATCATGAAGTCCCAGCCGGTAAACAACTTCCAAGAGAATATGCATTCGTCGTCCTTCTCCGACAGTTTGGACATGCGAGAGTTCTCAGCCATTCTAGAATTTTAATGGATTAAAGTTGAAGTAAAGTTATCCGCGGAATGAAAGACTATGTGAGTTGATTAGAACGAAATTAAATTTAGAATGGGCGACGAACCTATTTACGAAGTTCATACATACATACTAATAAGGTGAAAACTGTCAATTGAATGCACTTAGAACTCTGTTTATCTTTATACCACGGAAAACCATTATCTTCACGCCATTTTCTTCTCCCCCCCGACTAGTGACGTGTCTCGTTGCCCGGTCGCAGTACTGATGTCCTATTCCCAAAACCGGTTAACAATACACACATCAAATCACGCCTCATTCCCATGGCGGTAGATATCACGGATTTCAACTTACTACGATCCTGACAAAGCTCTTTCGCTTCCTTCACTTTTATAAAATTCTTCATACATGCTCGTCGGTTCAGGGTTCAAGTTTAGAACAAACCTATTTACACAGCCACCATATTTTTTTGCCTTTACTCACAAGCCACAACGGTTTTTTTTAGAACAAGAAAATATTTGTTCTCGGTAGGGATCGAACCCACGACACATGTTGCTGAATGTACTACCAACTGAGCTGAGAGCTCAGACATCTTTTACATTATCCATCCATTTCTTCTTTGGCCTACATCTACTTCAATATACATAATATATATATTAAGGGCCTACATCAGGTGAAACCGAAAATGTAAAGTAGCATTTTTTTTCGTTGTATGGACGAATCCATTTAATTTTTTTGTAAAATATAACAATTAAATGGTGTAAAAAAATTATGTTCCGGCTAGAAATTCTCTTAAACTCACTGGGTTCGATAAAATTGAACGCAAAGTTTGCCAAAAACTCTCAATTTTTTTTGGATTTGAAATGGTTTTTTTCCGTTGCTGTTAGAGCCATTGCAATGAAAGTTTTGTTCCCGTATACCTAAATAAATACGTAAAAACCCTATGTTATTGCACTTTTCTTAGTTGCCGTAGTTTTTATAAAAAAATAAAATTTTCAAAAATATATATAGGTAGGATTTCCTAGATACTTTTCAGTACAGCCCGCGCGGCCGACGAGGAGAGGTCCATGTCAAATTTCGCGACATGACATTTCATCTCTGACTACGTAAAATATACCCTAGATTAAATCATAGCTACTACTGGTACTATAAATTTGCCACAGTGTAACATAAAACAAATTGTCACAGTATAACGAAATGACATAATACCATCTTCATCATACATTATGATCGATAACCTGTATTCACATCATCATCAGCCTGTAGAAGTATATATTTTATGTAGCTTATAACTTATCTAGTACATTCTAGGGCACGTTCCTATCGTGCGTGACCAGCGAAGCGCAATGCTTTTGTTAAATACCTCCATTTTTGTAGTTGCATAAGTAGCTATCTTCCTATCTACCCAGTGCTTTCCGTCATCATCATCAGTAAGTAGAAGTCCACTGCTGGATATAGACCTCCTTTATACATTTCCATGAAAAAACAATTTGCCGATTTCCCACGATCTTTAGAATGTCATCGGTCCATTAGGTGGAGGGGCGCTCTGGTTGCTTAGCACCGGTTATATTGTCGTAGCGACCCGCTTTTTGATTCTAAAGGCGTGTGTTCAAACCCCGTCATGCATAAAATAGTTTATCTGCCAAAAAACCTATGTGCACTATGTCAGTACACTCTAACGGTGAAGGAAAACAATAAATGAAACCAACGTGAAGTAGCAAAACTTTTGAGGCACATTCATAATCCACCACACCAGCTTTAATTTTCTATTGACATGACAAGAAGAAGACTCAAAAACTAGTAGCCGATTTTAGGCCTTTATAAAAATAGTGTCGATTTCGCAAAGAGTTTGGGAGCCCATTACAATGAAAAGGAAGTATATATATATATATTATGGACAATCTACACTACACTATCTAGCCCTAAACTAAGCAGAGTTAGTATTATGGGAACCAGATAGCTGATGTAATACTTAAATACATTTTGTTTGTAAATACATACTTGGAAAACAATATAACATCCAGATGGAGAACAAATATCTATGATCACCACACAAATATTTGTTCTCGGTGGGGATCGAACCCACGACCTATGGCACAGAAGGCAGAGCTACTAATAAATGAGCTGAGAGCCCAGTCATAACAATAATATCATGGGTTTTGAGTATTTTTGATTGCCGTCTTTTAAATCTGGAGGTGTCTGTAATTTCCCGAATTCTGGAACTTTCTGTCAAAGGCTTCATGCACGGTGCGCTCAAATACCCAAATACCAAAATACATGTGCCTATTTCTATACACGCAGCAAGGAGTTTCCCAAGATTTTGCGTTTGACAGAACTTTGAAGAGTCAGTTGGGGTTGTCGAAACTCTTTGGTATACCTAATATTTTTAAATGCCGATAAAATACAATAATATAAGTCGAATAGACAGTGTTATTTCACAATGCTTCACTGATCTCCACCGCAATGAGCACCGAAGGCCTAAATGAGTGCAAAACTTAAAGCCACCCATAAATAATTTCCATTTCAATTCATTTATGAATTGAAATGAAAATTATCTATGCATGTAATGTATTGTATTATGTATATCAGTTATCTAGCACCCATAACACAAGCTTTGCTTAGCTTGGGGCTAGATCATGTTGTGTGAATTGTCCAGCATTATTATTATTATTATTATTATTTATTTCCATAGGCATGAATTCTATGCACTAAGTTATACTTACTAGATTTACATACAGATCTGGAAGTATAACCTTTTAGATAAAAGAAAAAATTACTAAATTGGATCATAAAATTAAATGACGAAGGTATGCAGTAACAAACAATAAAACAAAACGGCTAAGCCGATTTTGATGAAATATTACTTTTCAGAAAAAAAAAGATTAAAAGGGAGAAGACGAAAGAGAAGAAAAAAGATAAGAATGTTATTGTACAAAAAAATTGCCCCCCTTGCCCCCCAGGACCCCCCCTTTTGTGAGTGCTACCGGATGCCGTCGAGATAGGGGGTTTTCGATTGGGGTTTCGTATAGAGGGTTTCTTCCTGAATTGAAAAAACAAAAAAAACACCCCCCTCTTGCCCCTTTTTTCACCCCCCCCTTTCGTATCTTCCAAGCGGAGTGACTTGCAAGACTTTTTTTTTTGGGTCATGTAGGGAAGGTGAGATTATTTTGAAAGCAAAATAAATTTTGCCCCCCTCCCCCCTCTAGACCCCTTTATTATTTTTGACCCTTATTTTCGAGTGGAGCATTGCGGCGAGCGAAGCGAGCCGCCATGCAACCATGGGGAACAGTGCGGCGAGCAAAGCGAGCCTGCTGTGACCCCCCCCCCCCCCCCTAAGCCCCCCAGAACCCCCTCCTCCTGAACCCGGGGGGAGGGTCGCGGCGAGCGAAGCGAGCCGTGCTGTGACCCCCCCCTCAAGCCCCCAGAACCCCCTCCTCCTGAACCCGGGGGGAACGTTGCGGCGAGCGAAGCGAGCCGCCACGCGACCACGCCCTGAAATTTAGGGAAATTTAGAACCCCCTCCTACTGAAATTTAGGGTGTCTTAGGGGTGTGAAAAAATGTTCACTAGACTGACAGTTCAAAATTCAAAATGGCGGCTGTGCCACTTCCGGTTTTGCAAAAATCGTCCGATTAAGGTCGTTCAAACGGTTCATTCGACTGAGGACTATGATTGGAGATTGAATTTTAGGTTGTTTAAGGTGTTTGATTGGATCTTCACTTGGTTTAGGGTTCCACCCCTGTGGGAACGCATTGAGGACGCGAGCTGCTTGCAGCTCGCGATGCACGCGACCCGGTAGTCAACGTTTGGGTTCCTTCCAGCGGTTTCGACCCGTTAAGGGTTTTGGCTTGACGTACAATTTAGGGTTCCGTATAAGGTTTTGATTGGGGTTTTACTACATTGAGCAATTTGATTAAGTGTTCGACTTTTAGGGTTCCTTAGGACTTTGATTGGAGTTTCAACTACACTTAGGAGCTTGATAATGTTAACATTTTTAGGGTTCCTTAGGACTTTGATTGGGGTTTTACTACATTGAGGAACTTGATAAAATAAACAACTTTTAGGGTTCCTTAGGCCTTTAATTGGAATTTTACTTCACTTAGGACCTTGATTATGTAAACAATTTTAGGGTTCTTTAGGACTTTGATTGGGGTTTTACTACACTGAGGAACTTGATTCACTGATCGACTTTTAGGGTTACTTAGGACTTTCTTTACTACTTTTTGGGGTTTTACAAGTGCAAGTGTAATGTAAAACTGGGAGTAGCACACCGACACGCGAGCTGCCTGCAGCTCGCGCACACGAAAAAACTAGTTAAGGGGCTGACGTATGGAAAATTTTCATACAAACGGAATACCAAAATGATTTCTAATTTAGACAGATTTACACTATATTATTGTAATAAATGTATTTGCATAGTATTTATCTAGGTTCCTCAACAGTTTTTATTTCAAATTACTTACCTAAAATGAAATAAACACCAATCGCATTTTGCACATTTTTATGCTAAACTTATCAAGTTTTCTACCTATTGGTTTCGTACTAAAAACAACAATATCTTACGTGTTTTTTGTTAAGGAACCTAGTTTATATTGTCTAGTTACAGAATAACAATACTATGTAAAGAATACAAAAAGTTTTCAGTCATTATTTTTGGTATTACGGAACACGATCAAATTCATGGCATTTTCGAACGGCTACTATTGCTATCGCGCACGCACGGTGCGGGTGGCGGGGTGCAGGGGGAGGAAACGCTTGAAGCACACGGGACACTTCGGTTGTGTGTGTGAATCGCTCGGACTTCGGACAAGTTAAATACCTACACTGGCATAAAACATAATGCTTAGATATTTGATAATTGTTAGTTTAGGAAGGGTACTAAGTGAAGATGGGAAATACTAAGTACCTAGGTAGGTTGTAGGTTGGGTAAACGAAATCAAGGTGCAGCACTAGGTCAAAAAGTCTGCCGAAATTTCGAAAAAAGCCAACAATTCGACTAAAACAAATTATGAACCATTAATTTCTATACAGGGTGGAATTTTGTAATGCCACCTGGAGGGAAAGTACTCTTAATACTGCAGATAGAAAATTTTACTCAAAGGAAACATTCCTTTATTTTTGGATAGAAAGCAATTTCTTAAATTAAAAATAAAATAATTTTTAAATTAATTTTTTTTTTGAAAGGAATAAATTTATTCTTTTAAAGAAATGAATTCGTTAAAAGAATAAATTTGTGTATCCAAGAGAATGGAGCCCATTTCAAGCAACTAATTTCAAGTAACTAGTTAGTTATCCATTTTTTGTAAATAATTAAATTAATTTAAGATTTCCTGGTTTTTCTTTCATTTAATTTATCATGTTTGTTAGAGAGATTTCATCCTTATAATTGACTAACGATCGATGCAATAAAAGTACAAGGTATAATTTTTCTGATTTTAGCCGGTTCAATTCCCGGGTGTGAGAGAATTTTCGAAAAACTTTGAATGCAGTTTGCTTTCTATTCAAAAATAAAGGAATGTTTCCTGTGAGTAAAATTTTCTATCTGGAGTATTAAGAGTACTTTCCCTCCAGGTGGCATTACAAAATTCCACCCTGTATATGAAGTATTGATAAAAGGTCTAAGAAAAATTACAACAAATTATTTTTTTTCTTTATTTATTTGTAGTTCAAAAAACTGCTACCACTCAACGTCCGGTGGAAATATTGATAAAAGGACTGAGAAATACTTGAACAAAATAGTTTTTTTTTTATATAACTGGAGCTCAATAAACAGAGTACCGCTCAACGTCTGGTGGAAATATTGATAAAAAGACTTGGAAAAATTTCAGCAAAATATTTTTTTTCTTTATTTATCTGGATCTCAAAAAACCGGCTACCGCTCAACGTCAGGTGGAAAGATTGATGAAAGGACTAAGAAAAATTGCCACAAAATATTTTTAGTCTTTATTTATCTGGGGCTTAAAAAAACTGCTACCACTCAACGTCAGGTGGAAATATTGATAAAAAGACTTGGAAAAATTTCAGCAAAATATTTTTTTTCTTTATTTATCTGAATCTCAAACAACCGACTACCGCTCAACGTCAGGTTATAATATTGAAAAAAGGACTAAGAAAAATGGCTACAAAATATTTTTATTCTTTATTTATCTGGGGCTTAAAAAAACTGATACCACTCAACGTCAGGTAGAAATATTGATAAAAAGACTTGTAAAAATTTGAACAACATATTTCTGTTTTATTTTTCTGGAGCTCAAGAAATAAACTACAGCTCAACGTCAGGTGGAAATATTGATAAAACGACTAAGAAATTAAAAAAAAAACTTTATTTATTTGGAGCTCAAAAAACTGCTACCACTCAACGTCCGGTGGAAATATTGATAAAAAGACTGAGAAATACTTTAACAAAATAGTTTTTCTTTATATAACTGGAGCTCAATAAACAGAGTACTGCTCAACGTCTGGTGGAAATATTGATAAAAAGACTTGGAAAAATTTCTGTAACGTTCACTAGAAGTTGCTTCATGCAATCAAAATTGAGTTCTATATAGTAATTGTGATAAGACATAAATAATTTTTTTTTCAGTTTGTTTATAATCATTATATAAGTATCCACCTATAGTAGGTTAGCTTGGTACACTTTTTTCGCGAGTTTTGTGCGAAAGCCGAGGTCCATGTAATTGTAGGTCGATGTTCGCAATCGTTGGTTTTGCGAATGTAAATAAGCAGAATAAAAGCAACCTAATTGCTCAACGAATAAAGTATATTTTTAAATGCAGTCACATTATTAGACTTTCTGTACTTTGGTAAGTGAGCCGCTTTGCGTGTTTTTTATTGCTGTGTGTGTGTGATCGATGAGGTCTGATGAACCACACCCCACCTGATGTTGAGCGGACCTCCACCCATGATCTTCAACTGTAACGTCATGACTGGTTTTGAACCCACGCCCCCCAACCGCTAGGCCGATGAGGTCTGGCGAACCACACCCCACCTGACGTAGAGCGGACCCCACCCATCATCTATTACTGTAACGTTATCACTGATTTTGAACCCGCACCCTCCAACCACTAGGCCAATGAGGTCAAGCAAACCACACCACACCTGATGTTGAGCGGACTCCCACCCATCATCCTCTACTGGAACGTCATCAACCAAAACTCCATCGCTCCGCGCCGGGGTCAATGGCTCTCTCAACTCAACTCGGAGTCAATGGTTCTCTTTACTCTTCTTCAATTTGGTCCAGAACCCGCACAAACCCTACCTGATGAATAAACTCACTCGTATCATGTTAGAGAATTTCCTGGTGTCTTTTCTAAGTGCGTAAATAGCTACTCTGAAGGTTCTTTATCGGTTCAGGAATGTTGTTTTTTTTTTCACTTTATTCTTGCATTCAGAGCATGACCAATCCTTGCTTATTGAATACTAGAAAAGCGAAACAAGCAAGCAATAAGCTTAGAGGGTTAGTCAGGTAATGCAGCCACAAAAAATAAAAACATAAAATTGTAGGGTGCAAAAAGTCAACTCTCTTTGACCAGATTTGAACTCCCGCCCACCTCGTCCTCTCAGTGTGAATCCGCACGCCCTAGCCACTAGCCTATCTGACGCTTAGTAACGTTGACGAAATTAGGCAATGCATAAAAATCGTTAGCAGTGGCTGACGCACACGCACAAGCGCGGCACTATGGTTGGATTCACGTATAGAAGTAGCGCGTCACACGAGCGCCTGTGTGTGTATACTACTATTATATATTCCGTGGCGCCCGCATCAAATGAATAGAGATAGCTATATTCGGAGCAGTTTTTGCTCACGCCTCGAATTGAAGTTGCGAGCTGTGTACGTCGGCCCGTTAATATTTAGGCATCCGATTTAAGTGTCGCCTAGGTTTAGTGAAAACGGGTGTTAGTAACGTTGACGAAATTAGGCAATGCATAAAAATCGTTATCAGTGGCTGACGCACACGCACAAGCGCGGCACTATGGTTGGATTCACGTATAGAAGTAGCGCGTCACACGAGCACCTGTGTGTGTATACTACTATTATATATTCCGTGGCGCCCGCATCAAATGAATAGAGATAGCTATATTCGGAGCAATTTTTGCCCGCGCCTCGAATTGAAGTTGCGAGCTGCGTCCGTCACCCTCTTAATATCTAAACTTAAACATTACGGTATTCTAAATCGCTCCATTGACTTATTACAATCGTACTTGACTGATATAATCCTTAAAGTTGATGTGGGCGGTGAGAGATCTTTTGGGTCAGTTATTGACATAGGGGTGCCACAAGGTTCGATATTAGGTCCTTTCTTGTTTCTAGTGTACGTAAATGACCTTCCTTTTTTGGTTAAAAAACTATGTGAAACAGTACTATTTGCTGACGATACCTCATTAATTTTTAAAGTCGATAGATAGAAGGCTAATTACGATGACGTTAACGCATCTCTGTCGTAAATACTTAACTGGTTTAATAATCTTTTACTTAATGTTAAGAAAACTCATAAGTTTTATGAAAAAATATTTTTTGAGTGTCAGTTCTAAGTATAAAAATCATAATGCGGTTTACATTGCAGATTTCAGAATACATCTATTTACCAAGTTTCATCAGTACATATAGCTTTTACAGTTTTGTAAGTACCATACTTCAAGCAAATAAATTATTTCTTTTCATTTCATTTCATTTTTTTGAAAAAAAGTGACTGTGACATACGGATGGACAGACAGACAGACATGACGAATTTATAAGGGTTCCGTTTTTTACCTTTAAAAAATACAAGTGTTCATTCACCGACTACCGACATTTTATGAACTTGCAACTCACTCTGGTTTTGCATAATATGAGGAAAATCTCTCTTGGTGGAAGGTTTCTTTTATTAAATCTGGGGCTATTTGCTTGTTATACTATATAAATTAGACTACTACTACTACACTACTATATAAGTTAGATTTAAAATGTAGCGTTCGTGGTAGTTTAAAAAATACCGCACAGCTTGCCATTGTTATCACCAATCCTGGATGAAAAATATGCAATGGAAACTCTGCGACGGGAATCAGCTAACATAACAATTGGGTTATATTTATTTACTGAATATCTGTCTGTGTTTTTGTCTAACGAAGCGTATTCTAGTCAACACATTGTAATGTCGTGACAAATGTCAGACCCAAGCACAGAATAAGTAATAGTTGGTATCAAATACATGAATTCACAGCTCAGGTCAGGCAACGCCATCTTTATTTTAAATTTTTCCAACTTTCCGGTCGTGTTTTGTTTTTAGACCAGCGTATAGCGGAGGCTTAATACCCAGCACTTTAATTACACAAAGAAACTTACAATTAAACAAATATTTACAAAATGTACAAAATACACAAGAAACAGTTGAGCTATCTGCAGATAGTTACAAACGATCTAGAGATAGCTCAACTGATCCAAATGAGTGCCAGACGGAAGCGTCCCCAAGACGCTGGCAGCATTGCCACGCTGAATAGCAATGCTTATACGCTGCGCCAGATACCCACCAGCTCTTGGGTCACGCGTCGCTTCGATCAGTCGCCTGCACTTACTTCCTCAGTATAGCGACGAAACTGTAGATATAAACAACGAGTCCCGTCAGAAAGTAAGCCAGCGGCATTCTATACTGCGCCCGTTCGATATTGCTGTAGTAACCGTAGAAAATAGCTGAATACTTCAGAACGCCTTCAAACTCCCAGAGAGTTAACAGGTTGGTAGCATTGCCAGCCTCTTCGGGCATTATAATCTTCCGCTCGCCATCTTGCTTGGGATTGGCGGTTAAACACTGTAATATGAAACTTGGCATGAAAAAGAGATAAACCGTAGTGGTTCCGGCATACAATTAGACCTCTCCCTAATACGAAGCGATTAATGCGGGCACATATCCACCTACTAAGCGTGGTGAATACGATAAACCTCCCCAATAATAAGGGAGGTTCTTCAGTCCAGTGGACATTCTCAGACCAATCATGTAATCTCAAATTGCTTACCTATACCATACGTTCAGCGTTCCTATACCATACGGTATAGCGGCATATACTGTCACTGCGGCCAAATTGCAAACGGCAATCAAGTCAGGAACGAACTTAAAGCTGGTGTGTTAAGAACCCCGCTGTTCTACGTAGAGCATGGGTGCTTTGCTTACCACTTACCTCAGGCACAATAACAAAGACTAGCAATATGAATCCAATGACTAGGTTAACCCAGAACAACCAGCGCAGAAAAGTGAAGTATGACGCCACGACAGATCCGAAATGTGACTCAATCTCCTTGATACGCAGTTCCCAAGGAATGAGGAGGTTCGATGTGTTTGCAGCCTCGCGTTTTAGTTGCTGCCATTTCTATAAAGAAACGTCAACTTGACTAGACCAAACTTAGGATAACACTCTTTTTAGATAATCGCGAGAAATACTCGTGTAATTCATATAATTATGAAAATTAGGATGCTATCGCAAGAAGTCTGAGAATAAATACGCCTTCAAATCATTTCAGAACAGACAAATGTCCATAAACTGCGGCAGACTAGTGATGCACAAAACATATAAATTTGGATACTTTTTTAGTTTACTAATTAGCAAGAATTGGTTTACTCACAGCTGCCAACCAAATGTTAAATCTCGCGTATATGTCTCTTGTGCTCTTTGATTGCGCTAGTCTCTCTTGCAACTGGCCTTCGTGACGTTTTATGTAGCCTCTAGCCTGAGAACAAAACATATTTTATGATTGCATATGAGTAGATTTTTCATTAGCAATTTTATAGATCTCGAACCATTAGGTTAGTCTGATGATATTGGCGTAGGATTGAAAAGAGTGAGGCGCTAAAGAGGCCTTATACTCAACAGTGGTAGAATGCAGACAAGATAGATAAATAGATAGAAAGAAGATAGACAGAGCCAAAAACCTGTCAGAGATACGTTAAAGGTTAATGACACAGAACATGTAACGTTTACATGTATGGGGCAAGTCACTATTGAAATATCACATTAGATTCAAATGACCATGATGTCAAACCTGAAAATTTGTATATAAATATATTAAATAAAATATGATTACTATGCCTCCTGATCAAAAGGTCTATATTGGCCAAATGCCTCCCCCAATCCCGTCACTCTCCACAATCTTGTGCCAAGAGTCGCCAGCTCATGTCATGATGTCAGCCCAAAGGCGTCCAGCTCACCCCGAAATCGCTTGCATTGTTTACTACAACCACCTCGCTGTCTTTGGGATCCAAAAAAAAAAAGAGCTATAAAAAGAGATAATAATCTTGTGGTCTCTACCTGATGGACGATTTTCAGTTTCCTTCTCATGCCAAGAGGTTGTTGTTTCACAGAGCCCAGCACCACTTTATGCAAATGAATATTTTCAAAGATCTGCTCCTGTGTCACCACGGCTGGCGCTTCCTCGATCGATATCGCTGTGCTGGAAATAGCAAAATAATACTAAGCCGGAACTTCTTAACGACAATTTTTCAAAAAAGAAAATTTGTGATATGACAATGCCACATCAACGATAATATTCCTCTGATGCGTGTGACTTCGATTGGAAATAGGCATCCAATAAACATTTCTATGAAGAATTATTATGAGCCCTCTCCATCCACAAATCTTGGCCTTTACAATGACGTTGGTCCATCGGGCGCAGCGTCTTATGCTCGGTCTTCCGTTTCATAAAACGCTGAGTAAAGTACAATAAATACTCACTCGCCAGAGCTGGTGGTGAAGACAGAGGACCGGCGGCGCGGGCGGGTTTCATCAGGCAGGAATGGAGAGGAGGGTCTTCTGGCACGTCCTTTACGCGATCGACGCACGCTGGCACGCCGTTGACGCAGCACTGCGCTGAGACTTGCGGAGTAATCCTCGTCTTCTGAACCATCTAGAAGGTATAATGAATGCTAGCGGCCGCCCACGGCTTTGCCCGCATTCCTGTTTATTTTTCTAGATAAAACCTTGCCTACAATAAGTTAATCGGGTAACTTACTAAAAGATGTTTGTGGCTCAGACCATCATGCATGTGACAATATATTTAAGAAGAATAACGGTCTTGATACAAAAGCCCTTACCTCCAGCATTGGGAGAGAACTTCACCTCGTTGCTGACCGGCGTCTCAGAAGGCAGATGGAAGAGGTTCACACCCGATGACGTCATGCTGCCCGGCTCCGCCCACGTCACCGAGAGCCGGTCTACCGACGGTTGTGGGGAAGCTGGAGCGTGCTCGCTGGAAACCTGTCGTAAAATACCGACACTGCAATTTCCCTTCTTTTCCACTCCAAGACAAGGGGTCTGTAAAAATTAGTGTAGCGTGTGAGTTTATTAAAATGAAAATATAGACGGTCTGGAAGTCAATGAACACAGTTAAATCAGTCAGGAAGTTAATGCAGCAGTTCTAAAAGGATCATACAAAAAAAGGTAGGAACCAAGCCGTAGTTTGTTGCTATGAATCCGTCGTGAGATACATTGTCAAACTTACCAAGGGCTCTGTGCTTTTCGACTCATATGTAAGAGGTATGATTTTTTATGCCATAGGTGGCAGACGAGCATAATACGAACCACCTTATGGAAGGCAGTTACTGTTGCCCATAGACACCAATAGTATGTTACGCTTTTGAAATGAGTTATAAAGAGAAGTTGCAATCTGGGTTTTCGGTTTATTAAATCTATAACGTTTAAGTTATATTGATCACTTCTTTTAGCATAGATTATTTTTAACATGTACGTGTTTATGTAACATCGTTTTTTAAAGCTTAGGTCTATAAATAATAAACATAGGTACCTACTTGGTATGACGTCGCATAATAATTATGTTCATTAGGGCATGGTTAGTTTTTATTAGTTGTAAAAAGCCCATCATTTATATGGTTTAACAGAACGAACTGCTATAACTGTCACATAA
The DNA here is from genome assembly GCA_939531255.2 of Thera britannica. Lineage (NCBI taxonomy): Eukaryota > Metazoa > Arthropoda > Insecta > Lepidoptera > Geometridae > Thera > Thera britannica. The sequence goes on from OW618044.2 coordinate 6,049,707, forward strand.
TACAGCGATCCTACAAATTTTAATTTCACTTTCATTACTTAGCTTGAATATTTTGAAAGCAACAATTATTATCACTTAGCGTTAGATTTTAATTATAAAAGTGGTTTGAACACGTTTCCACTTCGCGTGCTTTGCAAAAAAAGTAGTAGTATACACATACACAAGCACTTCCATTAAGAAATACTATAGTAATTGAAAACAATCATGCAGTTGTTTACCTAATATGTATACTTTCACTGACCTAAACTAATTCATGTTTTATTTAAATTTTATGTATTCGTGCATTATTTTGTGGAACGCTTCGAATGATCATTTTTTTCTCTCACCAATATTTATTGCGCGAAACACTCGGTCGATTTTAAATTTTCTTGGTAACTCGTGACCAGCAGTTGGACCGTGCTGAAGCAGATCGAGAAACGACTGACTGAAACTAGGCTGGTCGCACACCAACCATCTATTAACTTGACGATTTATTACTAAGGAATTCAGGTGGCGAAGAGGGCTCCTTAGTTAGCTTAATTGCTTCACGTCACGCTTCGAGGAAGTAGATTCTGCCAAATATATAGTAGGTTGCAACCACTACTGTTGCATGTGGTTCTACTCGCGATTCTTTTCGTTTACATTAACTCTCAATATAAGTTGAAAATGCAACATTGGATAACAAAGATCACTTTTTAGTTTTTAACGTATAAGCATCATGTAAACAAGCATTATTTTCTAAAACAGTTTATTCCGGTGACCCAGGCAGGCCCGTATTCAGAAACAGTGTTTGAGTCTGAGTCGAGCCGCAAGCATATTTCAATGGAGAACTGGCAAAAAATGTATGCTTGAGGCTCGCGACTCACACTCAAGCACTGTTTCTGTATACGGGCCATAAACCATCTGCAACTCATGAATTTGATGTTGTGATACCTCTGACACGTAACCAACTACGTAGAAGGGTTTTTTTCTTAGTTCATAACCCGGTTATGACTAAGAACTGAACCACAGAACATTTTTATAAGTTGGTAGGTAGTGGTTCTGAACTAAAAAAAAAATCCTTCTACGTAGCTGGTTACGAAACCCGGTTACGTACCAGCACTAAAGGTTCACCCAATGTCACTCATACCTAAAAGACATCATCATCCAAATAAAATGTACAATCTCGAAACTTCACGTCATGTGAATGATTCGCTAGTATGTGGCGAGCTTTATAATTTACTGAATAAAAGACTAGGCTATTAGAAGGTGTGGTGCGAAATAACTTGCCCACATGTATATACCTTACCGTTGTGAACAAAACTAATTCAGGATAAAAAAAATAAGTTGTCATGTTAGAACCAAGCAAAGAAAAGGGCCTTTGCATCTATAGTAGATGATTTATATAGCGTCAAGGACAACTAGTGATTACACAAGCCCTACTCGCGGGACGTTATAGTGCCTGGAATAGGCTTGACCGCAATTTCACCTGCTGTTAAGTGATGATGTGGTCGACGAGTAGCACGCTTACCTAGAAGATACTTATTATTCACTCTTATATCTTAAAAACATCAGAGTTATAGGTGTTCGGAAAGACAGACGCCGGCAAGGAATTCCATTCCTTGGCTATCCGCAACATAAAAGTTTCTTGTCTATATTTTCAAAGCCAATTAGCCGACTTGTCTATTTACTGACTTGACAAAAAAATAAAAATTCATAAAACTAACAAAAAAAACTAAAACTAATTAAAACTAAACCTTAAAAAACTAGCAAAAGGACACCCAGTCCATGAGGCATGGTGTTTCTTGTCTGTTGCATATAATTGTAGTAAGTATTACAACAATTTCTTTTTTACTACACTATGTAGATGTTATTAGATTTTTATTCTATGATTTGATAAGTTAACCGATTGATATAAAATTATACACAGGGGCCTGCAACCATGCCCTATCGTCCAAGAAAAAGTATAATGATTTTTTAAATGAATAAAAACAAATAAATAAGCTCTAATTTTATTTCTAATATTATGCGAATACCTTATTCAATGGATATAAGGCAATAATCAAATTGCGGAGTTTATAGAAATTAATAAAGTCCAGTATTGTCCAAACTTCTTGTTAACTTAAAATTATGCATGCATGGATAGGGCTAGAAATTATGATGATATTGCGAAACCCTCCCCTTTATTCTGTACGTAAACTACCACTTGTAATTTTTATAATATACTCCTAGTAAAAGTAAGATGTGAAAACTTTAGTCCACGACTGTCCAAGCGTTTGCGATTGTCACGTTATTTTATCCCGCTGAGATATGTCTTCTGCAAGCTATTTCACAGGCATTCAATTAGATCCTTTCTGTATTATCGCATGGAGTTATGATCATAAGGTATGTACTTTGTGAACATTATGTATTTACTGTCAGACGGGAATTTGTGAGCTTTTGTCTCGGTTTCTTTGCGATTTTAAAAGATAATTTTAGACTTGAGGGCATTCTGACAGTACAGTAGGCTTAAGCTGTAAAAAAAATCAAATGCCTAGTCGAAAACACGCCACTTTATGCTCTAAACTTAAATTCAATGACAAGTGAATCAACTTTTCGATCACTTAACGCACATCAAATCTGGCCCACTTTTTATCCATAGAGAGTTACAACTTCTTTGTAGAAAAAAACCACAGAACAAAAAAAAACATATTGTTCTGAGAAAAAACAGTCCCAAACCAAAACAAACGAAGAATGGAATCGAAACTATTTTTCTACGAATTAGGTCGAACGAAAACGTTATATTATAATAGATTCAGGATTATATATCGAAAGTTGAAGGTTTGGGGAAGTATCACGTGACTGATCGCAGTTTTTCTTTTGTAGGTGTCAATAAGTGCGGCTAATCTCTGACGCTGATTAACAATACTAGTTAGGGATGTCACATTATTACGATTTGGAATACACTCGCTTGCTGTTTTGATACCGGTCAGTGAGGTGGAACCCTAGGTCCTAGGGGTCATATTCACCTCCTAGGGCTTAGGAGCATAGCTGGAGGCTGGATACTGCCTGTCTCTTCATGAAGCAATTGATCAGAGCGAACTTCCGCACATGTGATTTTTTAATTTTGATTTAATGAAAGGACGAGAGACGCACAGGGCAGGAGAAGACTGGCAGAAAATAAAGGAGACTCATTCCCAGCAGAGGTTGATATGATGATGATGTGACTATTTAGTTTCTTTGGAAGTGTAAGTTTTTCGTCTTTATTTTTGCAATGTCCAATCTACCAAACCTACTTATAGGATATGGACTGTGTATTTTTCTTATACTATGTGGTCTTAAATACAGGCCCATTTGTGAGCATCAACGAAAGTTCTTTTAATATACGAATTTAGTAATGTTTACCGATCAGCGCTTTAGTGCACTGTGCTTTCTCTTTAAGCTGCCTTTGCCTGAAATAAACAGATCTCTCAGCACTTAGATCCTTGAGTGTGTATGTTCAGGGAGAGTAGTTAGAGGCACGTCAAAATATCACAAGTTAGTTTGAATTTTGCTTTTAGAAAAACACAAGCGGCAACCTTAGACATTCATTCCATTAACATTTGCCCCGCCCTATAGCGCTAGCGATTATATCACTCGCATAATTAACAACTGATTTTTACCATCAAAAGTCGTCGATAAAGATTATGATGGGAAAATAAATTACAAAAATCGGTAGAAGTAGACTCATGTTATACTTTTATCAAACTTTTATTTTATACCGAGTTTTAAAAATCCAAGTTTTAATGTGTAATGCCTAACATATTCTATAAACCTACTATAAGTGGAAACTTTTAATTAGCCTTAAGTATCTATTTTCGTTTTTGTTTCCAATTTTTAGCTCTAAGTTTTCCTAAGAAAATAAAAATAAAATAAATAAAATAATCTATCTATAATTTTGTTAAGTGTTAATTGTATTATAAATCTACCATGTCAATACTCAACAGGGTGGACTTGCGTTTTTAGGGTTCCGTAGCCAAATGGCAAAAACGGAACCCTTATAGATTCGTCATGTCTGTCTGTCTGTCTGTCTGTCTGTCTGTCTGTCTGTCTGTCTGTCTGTCTGTCTGTCTGTCTGTCCGTCCGTATGTCACAGCCATTTTTCTCCGAAACCGTAAGAGCTAGACTGATGAAACTTGGCAAGTAGATGTATTCTGTGAACCGCATTAAGATTTTTACATAAAAATAAAAAATAAACTATAAATTTCGGGGGTCCCCATACTTGAAACTGAAACTCAAAAATTTTTTTTTCATTGAACCCATACGTGTGGGGTATCTATGAATAGGTCTTCAAAAATGATGTTGAGGTTTCTAATATAGTTTTTTTCTTAACTGAATAGTTTGCGCGAGAGACACTTCCAAAGTGGAAAAAAGTTGGTCCCCCCCCCTCTAACTTCTAAAGTAAGAGAATGATAATACTAAAAAAAATATATGTTGTGCATTACTATGAAAACTTCCAACGATATTTGGTTTGAACGAGATCTAGTCAGTAGTTTTTTTTTTAAACGTCATAAACCGTAAACCTCAATTTACCTTTCGACGAACTACAAGAACCTTATTATGTTACATCAAGTAACATAATATAAAGGTTCTTGTAGTTCGTCGTGCTACGGAACCCTTCATGGGCGAGTCCGACTCGCACTTGGCTGCTTTTTTCTCTTCTGTGAGGGTGCATGTACGTACTGACCTAAACCTTTATTTCATGTATAGTACATTTAGGCAATATTTATGAAAAATTATGAATTATAAAAAACTCTGTTTTACGTCTCTTATTGAATGACGCTGGTAATCCCGCCAGCGTCTTGGGGACGCTTCCGTCTGGCCGATTTGAATCAGTATAGCTATCTTTAGATAGTTAACGGTCTGCAGATAGTTCAACTGTTTTCTGTATATTTTCTACATTAAATAAATATTTTTTAATTGTTTATTTTGTGGTAATAAATGCTTTTTTCCTTTGCTGACAGACTTTTTTCTAAGAATGGTAACATGGATTAGGCAATTAGCACGCGTTTTTAATGTGTGACAAGATTTTTGATCCTTATTGGTCGCTCGGCAGGAATTGAACCCACATCTGAAACGTACGTTCACCTCCACCACAGAGGTCGTCATTAGACAAAGACCTCGAACCAAAAGAGCAAACAGACTGTTTAGGTAATTACAGACCGAATCGGGGCTCGGCACCATTAAAAAACTCGAACCAGGCGAGCAATTAACGAAATGTAATACTACTGCCTACTTAACTCACCTTCAACTATTAAAATAGAACTTTGGATTTCATAATTTATGGAAAGTAGGGTACGCCACGCTGTGGTTTTCCGCTAACAAGTTGGTGGACCAGAATTATCGAAGATTTTGATAACTACGACATTTACTTCCAGCACACCCCGAAAGAAGGCGAGTGTGAATGGAACTGCTGGAACCTATGCGCATGTATCTCGATTAGATCGCAGACGTTTTAGAGAAGGTCTCGTGCAAACTTAACTTGGGCGCTCTCTAGGCAGCTAACTGTCTAACTTTAACGGAATAAAGCTCCAGTGCGCGTGCTACATTTTTCCGAATACCGATAATTTGGACGTTTTCAAAAAAATAATGAATCTGGTATCTTCTAGGTGAGCACCTTACACCGTCGACCATCCATCATACCATCGTCGACTTAACATCAGATGAGATTGCGGTTAAGCGTTAGCCTATAAATTGTAAAAAAATTGTATCTTACCTGCGGAGTTAGCTCTGATCTGCAGGGCTCTATGACGAATCTTGGTCTTGGCTCCAGCTTCAATATACCACGTTCTTTGCCCTGTAAAATGAACGATGACAGCTAAAATTTTAACTGAATAAATTAGATTGATCTTAGGAACAAAGATTTTTCAATCATCTTGGACGAATTAGTCTTGGTTTGAGCATAACTGTCAAAACTGTATTTAATTGATCTAATGAGATTTGTCGGGAAGAATACAAATACGTTAAATCTACAAAGGGATTGTTAAGAATTTGGTTTAAGTTGGCAAACAATATTATTACAAAAACATGAAATCGTGTATCATAATGAAAGTGCTTCCAAAATCCTCCTTACTGCTGTGTGTGTGTGTATGTGCTGCTTACTGCTGTGTGGTGTGGAGGAGTGCTGTAAGGTGTGTGTGTGTGTGTGTGTGTGTGTGGTACAGTAAGGAACAGTAAGTAAGAGAACAGTAAGGAAGCACACACACAGCACACAAGCTGTGTGTGTGCTTCCTTACTGTTCTCTTCTTTCAGCATGAACTGCCATTACTATTTATTTCTTAAATTCAGTATTTTTCACACAATTTTAATTAATATAAACATGTTTTGGGTACAACTTTACCGATGAATCCTACATCCCTGTAATTCTCTGTGTACCACAAAAAGATAACCTAATTATTCATTTCTTACTCTGATATACTAGGCGGTAGACCACGGCGAAGATGGAGGGATGAAATAGACGCCAACTTTTTAAAATGGTCAGTGGCACAAAATAGAGACGACTAGAAAGAGGAAGGGACAGTGTGACACCACAGGTTCCTAATAATAATAAAATACATAGACCTCAAAAACGAGATTTCCCGCGTGTGGCGTCTCAAAAAGGTCCTTAAAGTGACAATAGTTTCATCGTCAACCAGCGTATACCCAAGCAGTTTTTTAAATCTTTGGAGCCCTTGGAACTATCTACCTAAAAACACTCGTATAATAATTTTATAAGCTATTATATTGAACACCTGTAGAATCGTAAGAAAATTTCTACAAGCGGAACTTCATCACATACAATACGTTATAAATAAATAAATAATGCTGACAATCCACACAACACTATCTAGCCCCAAACTAAGCAGAGCTTGTACTATGGGAACCAGGTAGCTGATATAATACTTAAATCCTTTTTTTTTGTAAATACATACATAGAATACAATATAACACCCAGACAGAACAAACATCTGTGTTCACCACACAAATATTTGTTCTCGGTGGGGATCGAACCCACGCCCTCCAGCGCAGAAGGCAGAGCTACTACCAACTGAGCTGTGAAGGCAGTCTAACTATGGGAACCAGATGGCTGATACATAAATACTTTTTTTTGTAAATACATACATAGAATACAATATAACACCCAGAAGAACAAACATCTGTGTTCACCACACAAATATTTGTTCTCGGTGGGGATCGAACCCACGCCCTCCAGCGCAGAAGGCAGAACTACTACCAACTGAGCTGTGAAGGCAGTCTAACTATGGGAACCAGATGGCTGATACATAAATACTTTTTTTTGTAAATACATACATAGAATACAATATAACACCCAGAAGAACAAACATCTGTGTTCACCACACAAATATTTGTTCTCGGTGGGGATCGAACCCACGCCCTCCAGCGCAGAAGGCAGAGCTACTACCAACTGAGCTGTGAAGGCAGTCTAACTATGGGAACCAGATGGCTGATACATAAATACTTTTTTTTGTAAATACATACATAGAATACAATATAACACCCAGACAGAGTTATACCACGCTATTAACCATTGGACACATTAGGTGGGACAATACGTGGGTCATATGATGGTACCATCAGCTATAGTTGTATAAAAAAGCTACCTTAGAATCCATGGCAGTGACAGCAAACGGCAAGCGATCACCATCAGCTGGGAACAGCAACTGGTTATGGCTGACAAGTGAACTCGCGTGTCAACATCACCCTGCTGGGAAAAGTGTGTAAGTGCGATTATTTAAATTGCTAGTTCACCTGTCGTCACGAAGCTTTTTGCCATCAGTACTATAAGGGCACACGGGGCCCGTGCCCAGGGCCCCCATTCTGAGGGGGCCCCGAAGTACCGACAATTCTCTGACACATTTATTCTCAAAACATTTTTTCGGGCACACTACATTTTTTTCACAATACAAGGCATATACTACGCCATTATATCCTACTGTATTTGATTACCTATAATAAATGATTATACTTAGTAAAAAAATGATATTATAATTCGCTTTTATTACTTTCCAAAAGGGCCCAAAATTCTTGTGTGCCCAAGGGCCCCAGCCTAGTTTAAGACGGCCTTGGCCATCACCCCTAGTTAAGGCCTATACATGTATAAGACAATGATTAAACTATAAGAGAGATCTAGCGTTATCTAGAAAATGGTGAAGTCCCTGTGTCTACAGGGACCATCTCTACCATCTGGTAAAGAGCAAGCAGCACTTAGATGCATCAAAGTGCGCGTGTGAGACAACAAGTAACGCCATGCTCGATCATGGACAATGACCCCTCGAGAACAGTTTTCCTCCAACTGTCTCAGATCACCCCTAATTGGACCGGACTATGGCGGTTCAATGATTTATTTTGATATAGTACTATTGTTATTGTGTGACTGAGTGAAGACTGTCGTATTAACGTACCTAACTGTTAGTCAAATTAGTATTTATCATGAGCGACCTATTTTCGATTATTAGAGCACGGATTTCACTTTTGCTACAGTATTCATTGCATCTAACATTTAATGAAGATACTTCAGTAGCTCCCACTACGTTCAAATAAGCTAGGAATATGTCAAGTTTAATACATACATAAATAATTAAATAAATACACATGAAATAATATTTTCAGTAGTTTGCGGGTTATGACACTTTGTCAAAGGGTTGCCACGACAGTAATTAGTCGAGACTGCAAGGGCGGCGGAGGGGGTAGTTAAAAGGCACCCCTTTTAATTCTAATAGTACTGACCACAACGAGAAATTACAAGCGAAAGCAGCCTTATTGAGCTAGGAATTTATTTTAAATTCATTATACCTACGTAGTTTTTTAGTATTATATGTATTAATAAGTTTGTCAAACTTTCGTAAGTAGTGTTCTAAATTTAAAGAAAACAAAATTAAATGTAATATGGCATATTATCAATTGAAGGAATTTTAATGACGGTACTGTAACTTTTTAATGAAATCTCGAAACCAGTAAAGATTTAATAGAGATAAATGTTAATTCTTTATGACTAAAAGTGATGAACAAGCGGATTGCCCACCCGATGTTAAGCAGTTACAAACTTTTGCTTAAATTAGACGAAAAGGTTAGGTCTCAGACACCCGCACATAATCAGTTTATTATGATGCCGAGGACATTCGAATGGCCCACAATTTGTAGATAAGTACGTTATGATACACCACCATACAAAATAATTCTAATTAATGGACTGAGCTTTTAACTACTATTGCAGGCATGATAAAAGATGCTTACTTGCGCTATACTATAACGCCAAGTTAGTAACTTAACGCTCAGATAGGCGTTATCAACAGTTGAAATAAACAAAACTACAGCACTAAAGACACATATTACATTACATACCGCCTCTGATCCCAAACTGTGTCGTACGTAATATCATAGTTCTTCCCACAAAACAGATCCGGAATAAATATTTGCAGTTCACGCAAACATTTGTCTCGCATCGGCATCTAACCTGAACCTCATGCGTTTCCGTTGGAGAGTCACCCACCGCAATACGATATAATTATCAACCCTTATTCTTTAAGAATAAAAAGTGTATGTTCTTTTTGTTATGGTTTCAGGACGAAACCTTGATTAAATTGTTGTGATTAAATTTTGGGACAAAGATTACTCGTACTTCGGAGATGCTACATAGGAATACATAAGAACTTACTTAAATAGCCAATAACGGAGAAAATGAGAAGTAATTGGCTAGTGTGGTATGAACATGTTATGAGGAGAGAAGAATGTTATGTGACGAAAAGAGTGTTAGGCATGAATGTAGATGGATATAAAAAGGTAGAGGTAGAGGTTTGCATGATAGATATTTATGTCCAAGAAAGCAGTGAGTAGGTACTGAGATGAAGAATGATTGGGGAGAATGGAACAAAAATATACGTTGTGCCGACCCCACCTAGTGGGGTAAGGGCAGGAAGAAGAAGAGAAGAAGTAACAAAAAACCTAAGCACATCATCTTTTGCTATCACAGTTTGCCCTTCTTACACGATCCGCTAATCTAAAACTCTGAAGGCTTTTTATGTGAAAATTTATTGGGGACTTCACACTTTTTTCGAGCAATTTTCGCGCTTCCCGAATGAAAACTATCACCAAAGCGACATCTTTCTGCATTCACTTGAAGTAATAGAACCTTCGCAATGACTCCCTTTCGTGTGGTACAGTCGCTTAGGGGTGTGTTATAATGATTCCCTGATTTTCTGACAGAGGGCTCTGAAACGTTTGAACTACTAATTTTACTAAAATAAGTAGCTATCACGGTGTGACTAACAGGAAGTCCCCACAAACGGAAGAGTTACCGACATTAAATAAAATACGATAAGAACTTTTGCAAAAGCTCTAATTCTGAGAAAACTTTGGCCCATCCGATGCAGTAAAACTGTTGGTAAGGAAGACCTTTCAAGCTGGTTCTCTGATTTATGCTTTTAATATGCATTTGGAATGCCGGTGCTCAGTGCAATGACCTTTGATATCAGCAGCTTACAATGTTTGACCGACATCTTTTTTTTAGCTAACTTTAAGGGGGTACGATTTCCATACAAACTTAATTTACACAACTATGGGCGAATAAAGTATTAATGTACACTGAAATAGCTGTAATAGGCTTTTACAATGATCCTTATTACCGGCCAGTTATATAAAGTTGGAGTGTCAGCCGTTGGTCGTGGCAGTCGGGGCTTCAGAAAAAGAACTAACAGACTTTTACGACTATTTTGAGACGTATGTTTTAAGCTCATTCACGTATTCAATGCCGAGTACCCGTTAGACAGAATGACGAAAAAATTACTTTTTTGGTTTTTTATTAATATTTCTGTTATCCTACAGTTTTCTCCAACTTTATATAACTGGCCGGCAATAAAGACCACTGTAAAATTCTATTACAGCTATTTCAGTGTACATTTATACTTTGTTTGCCCATAGTTGTGTAAATTCAGTTTGTATCGGAATCGAACAACCTTAAAGCCTTTAGCCATACTCAAAGGGTGTTATTAATAATCCTGGCGTAGCGTTGGACTAGTTAATCCGTGTTTTGTCACATTTGCTCGAGTTGACAATTGCATGTCAATGCAAGAGACAAAACACGGATTAACTAGTCCAACGCTACGCCAGGATTATTAATAAGACCCAAAGGGGGTAACGGTACAGTAGGAATTTATGTACGAATAAAAAGCTAAATTATGTACCGTGGTAACTACTAGCCCTTAGCGTTTCTGAGGGTATTTTCTTCTAATAAATACCTATGTATATTCTATCTATAAGAAGCACTATAGGGATCTCCATTCTGGGAAACTATTAACAATACAGACAAACTTATTACGTAGTATTAGAATGCCCTTGATTTCGTTCGATTTTTTTAAATTTATAAAAAGCTCCCGCTGCAACCTGGAATTCCTTTCTGTGCACCTCTACCTTTCAAAATAATACTGTGTTGTTAAATATTTGCAAAGAAAATAAGGCAGCTCTACGACCTATCCTGGGGAAGGATTGGACAGATAATGAATAGGTCCGATTAAATAATACATGAGCGCCAGAGTACTGGCATACGTATGAGTCATCAGGGTTTTTTGTGCCAACCTAAATCATTTTTTAAGAATTAAGTAATGCTGCAAACTATTGCACACATGGTGACCACATGACTTCTGTGACCACATGACTTCTGGATCAAGTTCAGCTCAAGGTTCCGCTTATTATTTAAACGCTTTGTTTTTTTATCCGAATAGCAAACGGTTTTACCAAGTATTTTAAGCCGGTTATTTTACCAAGCCAATTGGCAACGGGTTTAGAAGTAAAAATTGTAAAAGAACAAAACTTTTTGCTAAAGCGGGAGGCACTCGTAACTTTAGAATGTAGCTGTAAAAAAACTTTTCTTCTCCTGAGTAAAGGGCGGTCAGATCCCCTGTAGCCCTAGAAAGGGACTAGACTGAGCAAGACAAAGCTATACGAGTGAGGAGTGCGGTAACAGAGTGACCTAATGCACTCACGCGTCAGCCCCGCAAGCCCACCAAGTTTATTAATGTAGCATTCCCACTAGGTACTACCTATGTTGGACCATCCTGCCAAAGATTTGATGGCTCAAAAGTTTAAATAAGTTGGAAAATCTAATAGAATAAGAACTTGGTTAAGAATTGGTATTTATTAGACAAAGTAGGTAATTGTTAGTTAACCTGTTTCATGATCCCTATAATCCGGGCTATAATTTAGGTAGGTAAAAAGAGCACTCGGCCTTTTATCGCCAGCCATAAATTTTTACAAAGAACATTCTTATATTTAATAGGCCAAGAAGGAACCCTCTTCGTGCTTCGCCGATTTCTTCCTCGAATCGCCGCACATGGCAGGGCTCTGACAGAAAACAAAAGCTCAACCTTTTCAGGTTTGTTAAAAAAAAGACTGCTATGAGGCCACGTTTTCTACACTGTTTGCTTTTTGGTCAGTGACCATGTTGGTCCAGATGAGTCATTCTTTTGACAGGGATCGTGTTCTAGCTCTTCTGCAAGCTTATAAGAAACTTGAAAAGGGAGCATTGATGCGAGTCAAATTAAAATTATGCAATCACCTTCATAACATTGTTTACTTTTGTATCACTATTTTTACCAGATTCAGTACCTTTAATCATTTAGGTGTGCACACGATCGTGCTAAAACCTCGTGAGCTTTTGCTTGTAACGCTAAAATAATCTGCAAAAGCGTTACCAAACATCTTGGTCCTCAGTGAGGCACAGCTGTACATCTGTGCGCCTACGCCCACATCTACTCTTTGCCGCAGTGTTGTGAAACGAGGTACGCGTCAGTGCTCGGCCGACGATCGGCCGCGTCGACGGCGAAACAGTGCGCTCCGTCAAAATGGCGCGCTCCGGCATTTACAAACACTTTCTAACTATCCTCGCTATCGCCACGGCACAGGATTACCATTACACACCGAGGGTCGGCTCACACAAGCTAGCGTCGTGTTACAACAACGAAGGATTACCGCAAGTGAGTCAAATAAGCACAGCAAGAGCTTTACCAACTTTTTTGGTCGTGTTAATTTTTTCATGTAAATGGAACGCTTTGTTTTTGTTTAGCTAACCTGTAACAGTAACATAGGTAAACGTCTTGAGACTACGAGTATAACAGTTAATAATTTCTAGAGTTATGAAAATAGCTCTTCAGAGAGGATAATCTCAAAACGACTGCCATGTCTCTACTTTTATAACTTTTTGCGAAGTGAATACGTTCTGGTTAATGAACAGTTTGTTTTGGATGATGATTAGGCTAGGCAATGATTAGCCTGATGAGGTAGTATAAGTATCTAATTACTTCTTAAATTTATTTGAATATGATCAAATCCGTGGCATAAGTTCAAATGTGCCGCGTAAATCAGAACCATTGACCCTTGCTATCAATGAATATCACCAGCGTGCCCTAAAATGCTAGTTGCTAACAAGTTTTAGCAGATAATCGAGGGGTTATCGGGGTCGGTCGAGCTCTACAATGGGTTCGTTTACTCTGTGGTCGGTGCCCAATGTTGCGTTATCAGGCGGTGGCGGAACGCGCTATCTCGCATCCGCTACCAGGGACCAGGGCCTGCTCGTTATGAATCCACATCACCCATTCATGATTTACGATGTTCTTATATCTAAACTGACTGTACTCAATACAGTAGAGTTCAGTGTCCAAAATCTCATTAAACTGCACACAAGCGCAGCGCTTAAACACGTCGTTTTCTTACTTTTAAACCAGTATATGAAAGTCAGCTAATCCATAAATTACCTTATAATAATATGGAAAACCTTAACACGACAGTACCTAAACCTACACGAAAAGCAAAAAGAAAACTAAGATTTTGGGTTTGGAATCTCCCAGTAAGCAATATTAAATAGCTGGTAAAAAGTATCTAGCGCAAATGCTAAATGAGTTTAGAGAACCTACTCAGTAGAATAATGTCGCGAAGTCGCGATAGATAATCGTTTGAGTTAAGTGATACTTGACTCAAACTGAAGGGTCTACGACATCGTAAAGGTCGCAGAAAACACCTGGACAAGAGACGCACGACAGAGGAGGCTGGCAGAAAATGAAGGAGGCCTATACCCAGCATTGGGTGATACCGGGCTGAGATGATGATGATACTAAAATAGAAATAAACCTCTTGATGAAGTATCATCAAGAGGTTTTCTATCGGTGGTTATGTTATGACACTATATTCTTCGATCTTCGAAAGCAATCCAAAAGTCAATGATATTGTCCATAAAGGCAAACGCTTTTTACGTGCTGCGACTTTCTTTACAAACCTATATTTATATAATTAGCTAGTGAATTATGACGCAGCCCAGTAGCCGTGTGATTTATACTGATTGGTGATTGCACTAAAAATGTCTCCAAAGCTATTGTAAAGACTACGTAAGCATTTCTGTTATCAAATAAAGTGTCACATGATACAAAAATACTTCGAATCAAAATTAGGTTATTCCCCCAAGTTGGGATTTCGTTACTTAATTATCACAACAAACTACTTTAAGTAGGCATGCTACGAGTTGCTGACAACAATATTTGTAACTAGACACCGTATGTCATCGGTCAGGTATAAATAATAAACGCGACTCATTTTGCACTCCCAATACACAATCAATAGAAAACGATTGCTGTTGTGCTAAATTCCTGTTCAAAATCGTTCGAAAGTACAGCGCTTAAACCACTTCTTGTACGACGAATTAAACAGCTTCAATTAAAGGTATTGGTAGGGTAAGCTACTTGTAATTATAGGTTCAGGGACCAGTGTGAAAACGGGTGATATAACGCAATATATTTATGGCTGTAAATAATAGTGCAAATGAAGTAGCATGAGATGTGCAAAGCATGAAAGAGAAGTATGCATCCGCATTGGTTTTGCGTGATAAATCGTAACCCAAATTCAGTAGGGAGAACCCACACTTATAATAGAAGACCTGAGTTTAGATTTATGGACTGCTTCATGCAAATTGTTTTAACGGGTGCTTAAAGATCACATGCAGAAGATTTCCAGAATACATTCCATTAATTAGTTAATGGTGTATTTTAAAGATTTACCCCCGAATACTGAAACGCAACTCAGATTTAAGCACGTCTCAAGCGACGAATATTTGACAGTTTTCAATGAAAATCTGTCAAATATTCGTCGCTTGAGACGTGCTTAAATCTGAGTTGCGTTTCAGTATTCGGGGGTTAACGTATCAGGCAAATAGGCCTTTGGGGAATGTAGTAAGGAACTGCATGATCTCATACTAGGACTAGCAGACACACGGCTCAGTAACACCCATTCGCCTGGTCGCTCGTCGAACCTGATTAGCATATCACCCACTTGCACTAAGGCAGGGAATGTAACTAATTGCCGTTTGCCGTTGTTTTTCCCGGCCACTACAATCTAGACCTCTTCAAGACAAAAGTGAATAGGTGTCTCTTCTAGACCATCGTGCTCGGCTACATCGTCGCTTACCATCAGGTGAAAATGTAGTCAAAGCTGTATAAAAAGTCCTTTAAAATTAATTCTAAAGTAGAGAATCAGAGATGAGTAGAAATTGCATAATAGGTGAAAAAACTATGAATGTTTTTGAATCTGAACTAACTTTTTTATGAATAACTCAAATAACCGATACTACAGTAGAGATATAGCATATGTTCCCCAGTATTATTATATTTTTAAATCTCTCTCGGGTATTCCTTATTAAATCAGGTTGTTACATATGCAGACAGATTCAACAGATCCTAAGTAACTAGCCTGGATCACAATCTATCTATACAAAGTTATACCAATTTTGTACAATCAAAGGAACACATAGGAAACTCGGTTTATAGTGTCGGCCCAGATGGTGGTTTTAGCGCCCAAATAGTATATCTATATTTAGTCGGTGCGTCGCGTTCAGGACGTTCACATCGTTGCATCACAGAGTAAACAAAGCAGAGAGCTATGTTGCCTCTGAACTTATCTCTCGTGTCAACGGTCCTTTATTGGCCGCCCTTTCCAAGGCATTTATCTTAGAAAACGAGCTTATGGCCGCTGCTTGAAAGCATTCGATTTTCGTTTCTACAACACATTAATTTCTAATCTGTCAACTAAGTATAAGGGACTGGATTTCATTGTAGTACTTATGATAATAAATTTGAATAATTACACTCATTGGTTTGACTGATGATTGGTTGTAAGAAAGGCTGTAGTTTTATCAAAGCTTTGTCCATTCCTATGCTGGATGGTAAACACAAATCAAACATTATTTAAATATATTTCTGCTACAATCTTCACTATGGCAGCTATCATAGCATTAGTCATGGCTTTATTCTTTATTACATCATTTACTTCACGCAATTTACTTATATTGGGTGTTATATTGTATTCTATCTTAGCGACTCACATTTTCCGAAAAAAGTTTTTCTAACTTTTGTTTTCTGGTGTGCATCGTGTTTTCTTATTCATTTCCACTGAACTCACTGACTTTTTCTATTATATCAGATATCTGGTTCCCATAGTAGCTCTGCTTAGTTTGGGGCTAGATTGTGTCGTGTGGATTGTCAACAATATTTAGTTATTTAATTAACGATTAAGAATATTAACCGCACACGTATATATGTCCCATACATATAAACATTTACTACAAATCAATAAATCATTGTTTAAAATTTCACATCTTTCGTATTTATATTCATCGAGTTACACATAAGCTCTTGCGTAAATTATTCGGACTAAACATAAAACTAGAGAATATCTTCATTGTGTGTTAATGAAATGAGCTAATCGCTCATTTCATTCCGTTATGAGTTGGTTAGAAGAATTATACAGACCAAAACTAAAAAATGTATCCTTTTGCAATTTGTGGTGTTTATGTGGAAATGGCTTAAATTAATTTGATTTCTAAGACGATAATAAATCACAGTAATTTTAAACCCCCGACCAAAAAGAAGTGTTAAAATGCCGAACTTCGTGAAACAAATTCTCGCTCGCGCACTTTGACCTTTTTAAAGATATGAAAACACAAAACACCTATTTATCGAAAATCGCGAGTGACTATCTTATGTCCAATCCGATTGCACATAGTTTAGCAAAAAAATAATTTTGACATAACACGTTTTTCTACATAAAAGTTTAAGTAAACTTTAAAGTAGAAAAACGTGAAGGGATCAAAATTAAAACCTATCCTAACACATTTTTCTGCTTAAAAGTTTAAAAACTTAATAAAAAAACATGTGTGGTTAGGCTATTATCAAAATTATAGTATTATTATATTAATAAACTTTGTTACAGAGATGTATACCGGAGTTTGAGAATGCAGCGTTTATGGTGCAGATGGAGGCAACTAACACCTGCGGCGATAATGGACCAAAACTGTATTGCATACAGACCTCTGCCGGCACTTCTACTCGGTATTTTCATTCATTTAACATAGGACAGTTCATAAATGTATTTTTGTCACTAAGAAAGTACCGAACAAGAGACGAAGCAGTGTTACAAATATATCGTCTATTCATATTTCCTAGCACTTCTGTTCTTGTTCTTGTTACTTTCATTCCAATAAAAAGAGATGGCAACAGACGTAGGCGTTGTCCTAATAGCAATGATCGTATGATGCGTTTTCGTCGTGCGATGATTTTTTTACGTATGCTCGTGCGACAGCTTGCAAGCTTTAATTAGGACACTCTAAAGAAATATATATGTTTGAACCGATGAGAAGAAAAATCATAGAACTAGTACGATTATTGCCATTTAGAACGACGCCTGAGCGACCATTTTAATAAAGGCGGTAATATTTACACACAAAAACAATGGTCATCTATTTCAGGTCATGTGACTTCTGCCAACCCGGGCAGTTTTCCAGCTACTTCCTAACGGACTTGCACCACGAGCAGGACAACCAGACCTGGTGGCAGTCGGAGACTATGAAAGAGGATATCCAGTACCCCACTCAAGTCAATCTGACTCTACATTTGGGTAAGTTGATATTGAGACTACCAGCTGAACGCTAACTGACTGTTGCATGTAGGTATGTATTTTTGTATAGTATACGTATGAACAGTCAACCGTGAGAAGGTTTGATGGCACCCGAAGGCATAGTCTTCTTTTTCTTCCTGCCCTTATCCCAATTCATGTGCGGTCGGCACAACATGTTCTCTCTTCCATCCTCCTCTATCAGCCGTCATCTCTGTATTTACATCCTTCTCATCCATGTCATCTATCCCACTGTTCATCCATCTTTTCTTTGGCCTATCTCTACCCACATATCCATCTACATCACTCTCATCACTCTCCTAGTCACATGACTTTCATACGTCCTCATCTACTCATTTTGTCAGATATTAATGGCCTAGTTTATTTCATATGCGCCTCGTGAATAACGAAAGAGTACCATTTGAACAGCACTATTTAATTGTTATACATTTCACTTGACAGGCAAAGCGTATGATATCACGTACGTGAGAATTGTGTTCTACTCGCCAAGGCCACAGAGTTTCGCCGTCTACAAGAAAACCGGCGAAGAAAAGGATTGGGAGTCGTTCCAGTATTTCAGGTAAGTGCTGCAAAATGGATTGGTCTTCTACCAGTAAGATGGGCAGACGATGCGACGAATATCACAAGCAAAAGCGATGAGTAAGATTCTTTTTGCATCCATATTTGTAGCGATATACCGTGTGTAATATGCGGTCATATTTTTACACTAGACAAGACGTTCTTCAGACTACACTGCTAGCTCTTATGTCCTCGTAGTAAGCGTCATTTTTATTTGTGTTTAGATAACTTGAGCTGTATTCTTGTGTACAAATTTAATTTGGCAGTGCATCGTGCCGTGACACGTATGGAGTGCAAGAGCAAAGAGCGGCAGAGCTTGGCGCGGAGACCAGAGCTCTCTGCACAAGTGAATACTCTGACATCTCCCCACTGTCCGGCGGTAATGTCCTGTTCTCAACCCTGGAGGGACGACCTTCTGCCTTCACTTTCGATAGCAGCCCGGAGCTACAGGTTAGTTAGTCCTGCTATCTGATAAACTGATTCTGACAGTAATTACTTTCCGAGCAATAAGTCAAGCTACGACTTAAAACAAAGAAATACTTTCTTTAAATCCTCTATTCTTCCTTTTTCTTAGAATCCTTATATAATATTTAGTGATATTTTTAATAAAACAATGCAAATGTAGAACTGGCGACAGCAGTTCTCATACAAGCGGCACATGATCGCCTTTCTACTCTTTTCTGTATTCTGTGGTTTTAAGTCACCTAACGAAAGAGGCAGGACAGGACACCTTGCTAGACGTGGTGATGGTCAGTGGAGTAAGGCCTTGACCGAATGGTGGCCGAAGTCGGGCTGAAGAAATCTTGGGCGTCCGAAAGCGCGATGGGTCGACGATATCGTGAAGGTAGCAGGAAACACTTGGACAAGAGACGCGCAGGACAGAGGAGGCTGGCAAAATATGAAGGAGGCATATACCCAGCAGTGATACCGGGCTGAAATGATGAAAATGATGAACGAAAGAGGCTTACCATATTTTTCTTCACAGGAATGGGTAACAGCGACCGATCTGCGCATCACACTCGACCGCCTCAACACGTTCGGAGACGAGATCTTCGGCGACGTGCAAGTACATCAGTCGTACTGGTATGCCATCGCCGATGTTGCGGTGGGCGCGCGCTGCAAATGTAACGGACACGCGTCGGTGTGTGATACCGAGGAACTGGAGGACGGATCTAGGAGTAGGTCTTGCAGGTAATGTACCATCAATACACAACACGCATATAATCTTTACTTTTTTTTTTTATCGTGTGACTGATTTTTTGGTCCAAGTGTGGTGAAAGGATTTTAAGCGCGCCTAAACGAGGCTCCTTTCGTGCACTTGACACATATTTTCGAACTTTATAGGTTCTACGACATGCCGGTTTCCTCACAATGTTTTCCTTCACCGTTTGAGAGCGCTGGCATAGTGTACATAATTTTTTGGGAAGAAAAACTCATTGGTACACGACTGGATTTGAAACCACGAACTTAGGATCGGAAGGTGGGGCCGCTACCATTAGGCCACCAGCGCTCTATCTTTACTAAATATCTATCTATAAACATCCATCTAACAAAACATGCAATGCAGAGCTGGTAACTCTCAATAAATTTGCAGAGGTGCTTTTTGCAAAACATTTTGCATTTATACATATAATAGAGACATTACGTTGCATAGTTTTATAGTTATTATTGCAACTAAAGTAGCGGACAAACCGCGGTGCATAATTTTTGAGATCATTATAAATCATACATGATTTAAAATAGATAATTTTTCAAAATATAGGTTTAGATACGTTTGAGAACGAGCTGTATGTTGTCCGTGGATATTTAAAGCTTGCCATATTTCCAGATGCGAGCACTTCACAGCGGGGCGCGACTGTGAGCGATGTCTCGACTTCTACAACGATGCGCCTTGGGGCCGCGCCTCGCCAACTAACGTACACGAGTGCAAAGGTAAGTGCAACTTTCGTATAACACTCAACCAAATATTATTTTGTTGTTTTTGTTTGAAGTAGGTATTTGCATTTATTTTATCAAAGAAATAGATGAAAATAGTTTCCCTAATCTCCATTTGAACATAGAATTACATTGCAGAAATGTTGTCTATAACAATGTTATATTGGATAGGATTTGTAATCCAATTATCAAACCATTCTGTTTACAGTTTGCAACTGCAATGGGTATTCAAACAAATGCTACTTTGACAAGGACCTTTACGAAAGAACCGGGCATGGAGGGCACTGCATTGAATGTGCTGAGAACAGAGATGGGGCTAACTGCGAGCGCTGTAAAGAAAACTACTTTCAGGGAATAGGAATGATGTGTTTGGCATGCAATTGCAACCCAACTGGTAAGTAATCCTATTGAACTAGGAATAAAAACTTTTTAAAACAATAAATATGTTAATTTTACCATGGGTTATTGCAGGATCACGCAGCCTGCAATGTAACTCAGAAGGAAAGTGCCAGTGCAAGCCTGGAGTGACCGGTGATAAGTGTGATGTCTGTGCGCCCAACCATTATGAATTCACCAACCATGGCTGCAAGCCATGTGGGTGCAATGAGTCAGGGTCATATGGCAACACGCCACAGTGTGATCCAGTGACTGGCGTATGCATCTGTAAAGATAACGTGGAAGGAAGAATGTGTAGAGAGTAAGTAACTTCTAAGTTTTGTTTTTCACAATAGTCCTCCATTACCTTTTTGTAAATTTGAAAGTTAGTGCCTGCTAATCTAAATAAATTGTCATGTTTAGATGCAAGCCTGGCTTCTTCAACCTCGATCTTGCCAACAAGTTTGGCTGTACTCCATGCTTCTGCTTCGGGCATTCCTCTCAGTGTAGTTCCGCGCCAAAATATCAAGCGCACGAGTTGAGCGCCCATTTCATCAGAGACGCAGAGAAATGGGGCGCGGAGGTGGATCAAAAGCCAGCCCCCTTGAAATTCAATGCTAACACACAGAACATTGGTAAGATGAGTTTGGAACGTAAGAGTTGTATTGTGCCCTTGATATTAAAATCTCTTTGTAATAATATAGAATCAGATCGATAATTTATGAAATTGGAACTCAACGAAAACCACAGCAAAACAGCATTAACTTAAACATTGGAGCGGTTTAGATCGGCGGTCGAGAAAATTTTAATTTGTAGCGGCAAATGTACGTTGTTTGTACACAAAAACAAAAGTTTGATTGATTGTGCTTGCAATGCTGTATGTCACTGTCAAATCACCCACTCTCTGTCATTCATTCCTAAAGGCAACAACAAACATTCATTTAATACAATGTTGTGGTTCAATAATACGAAAATGCAAATATTGATCGTGCAAAAGGTGCCTTTTTGAGCAATCGAAACTTGCTGACATTGACAACTTTGACATAACTGACACTGACGTCCAGCTGACGTCTGATAGTTCGGTGAAAAAGAAGGGAAAAAGGCGGGAAACAGGAACAAATTACAATTTTTTTATTTTCAAATTTCAAAGAAATAACATGAAACATCGCGCGATATTTCCCGGCCTAAAATGAAAGTCTCATACAAAGTTAATATTTTTCTAAGAAAACAGATCAGTCGAGCTATAAATTAATAACTAATTTATTATTTGAAATACCTACCTAGTTTTGTATAAATTTCTAAGAATCTTATAAGTTTTTCGTGTTTCAGCTGTATCATCAAAGGGCTCTGAAATTATCTACTTCTTGGCCTCGAATCAGTTCCTAGGAGACCAGCGTCCATCTTATAACCATGACTTGAAGTTCACCCTTCGCCTTGGAGAGAACCGTGGATACCCGTCATCTTATGATATAATCCTTGAGGGTGCCCGAACTTCAGTCGCAATAAACATCTATGCACAGAATAACCCAGAGCCTTCCGATCAGGTTTGTATCTTGATATTGATAGTTAGTGCTGATAGCAATTTTTAAAATCAGACCTTATCATAAAAAGAAAGAAAACCTTTACAATTAACAACCCTTACATATTAACTATTAAATCAATCTACTCAGGTTTTTGGACAGGTGGCTGCTACTGGCATTTAAATCTGAGCACCACTCTGGTTGGGAAGGTAGGTTTAGCTATTATCCCA
Organism: Thera britannica; assembly: GCA_939531255.2. Classification (NCBI taxonomy): domain Eukaryota; kingdom Metazoa; phylum Arthropoda; class Insecta; order Lepidoptera; family Geometridae; genus Thera; species Thera britannica. The sequence goes on from OW618044.2 coordinate 6,072,247, forward strand.
AAGTTACCAACTGTTTTGTAATTCAATTAAAAAATTTAGTTATAGGCTTAGACCCCCAAGACCTATCATAACTTTATCATCAGAGTTGGTCACTAGCTCTATAAACTTACTAAGAGTATTGGTTGTTCCAGGCTCAAGAATATAAGTTCCGACTCCATGAAAACCCCAGCTACCAATGGACACCCACTCTCTCCAATTTCGACTTCATGTCTATCTTACAAAACCTGACAGCGATCAAAATCCGTGGTACTTACAACAAGGGAGGGCAGGGTTACCTGATGAACTTTAAACTGGAGACAGTGAAGATTGGAAGAGAGAAAGGGGCAGAGCCAGCTAACTGGGTAGAGAAGTGCTCATGCCCTAATGCATATGTCGGAGATTACTGTGAGGAGTGCGCACCAGGGTTCAAGCACGAGCCTGCAAATGGAGGCCCTTACTCGGCTTGTATTCCATGTGATTGTAATGGACATGCACATATTTGTGATACTGCTACAGGTAAGATACAGCTTGGAGTAAGAGAGAAAGGGAGAGAGCACTGGTGGTCTAGTGGTAGTGGCCCCGCCTTCCGATCCGAAGGTCGTGGGTTCAAATCCACTCGTGTACCAATGAGTTTTTCTGTCGAAAAATTTATGTGCACTATGCCAGTACTCTCAAAACGGTGAAGGAAAACATCGTGAGGAAACCGGCGTGTTGTAGAACCTAAAAAAGTTCGAGCAACACATGTCAAGGGACACGCAAAAAGGGCCCACTAGCGGCCTACTTGCGAAAAAACCTGCCCGCACTTCAAGTGCGCATGTTAAAACTAAGAGAGAAAGGGAAACCAGAGATAGTGAGAAGGAAATTAACCGACACACACGTTAAGACATCGGCTTAGCAATCGTTGGATTTTGAACGAATCATGAAAAACCAAAACATCAAACGTGGGGCATAGACCAACTAGTCTTGTGGCATACAGAATACAATTTTTCGATTCCACACCAAGGCGCGTTTGCGTTTAGATCACGTTGTGAAGTCATACGTTTTGGGCACGGAATCTCCAATGTAATAGCGAATAAGGCCCCTGGTGTCATTAGATCACCTCCATACAAACCTATGGGACTGATAAGCTTCTGACGCAACACAACACACCGTCTGCATTAGTCAAACTCTGGGGACAGGATAGGGAAAGGAAAGGGAAGGGAAGGGAAGGGGGTGGGGTGTATTGACACCCCATCCCGAAACTGCCTAAATTTTATTGAATATAACAAGCTATATAATATATGTCACATTTTGATTAAAATTCTCAGGTTTTTGCATCTGTAAACACAACACCACCGGCAGCAACTGTGAACTGTGTGCTAAAGGGTTCTACGGTAACGCGATTGCCGGCACTGCTGATGACTGCAAGCCTTGTCCATGTCCTAAAGCCAGTGGCTGCATCCAACTTATGGACCAGAGCATTGTTTGCACCGACTGTCCTGTTGGCTATGCTGGTAAGTTTTGTCTCGATTAAACTGGGTTTGTCTTTTAATTATACTAGTGGTTACCGTGGCTTCGTACACGCGAACTTTTTTCGGTTGGTATTTTGGTATTACTAGCGGCCGCCCGCGCATCGCTCGCCCGGTTCTGTTACTTTTTCAGGATAAAAAGTATCCTATGTCCGTCTCCTGTTTCTAAACTACCTCCTCACCAATATTCAGCCAAATTGATTCAGCCGTTCTTGTGTTATAAATAATGTAACTAACGCGACTTTCTTTTATCTATCTATCTTCTATCTAATAACTATAAAAATGTTATGTTGGTTTGTGTACACTTCAAAAACTCAAAAAGTTCTGCACCGATCGAGCTGAAATTTTAGCATGATATAATATATAATCCGCATCAAGGATTATTTTTTTCAATCACAATGTGCCGAAGTGAAGCGTGATATGGTACAGCTAGTGTTATATAGATTAGGATTAATTTACAGATGCAATCTTAAAATATTTTTGGTATCCTAGGTCCAAAATGTGAGGTGTGTGCTGACGGTCACTTCGGAGACCCAACAGGCCAGATAGGGGAGCCTCGGCAATGTGAGGAGTGCCAGTGCAATGGGAACGTTGACCCCAATGCTGTTGGCAACTGCAACCGCACCAGTGGAGCTTGTTTGAAGTGCATTTACAACTCTGCCGGGGAGCACTGCGATAAGTGCCTGAGTGGTAAGTACCGGCCTTTGCATCTATTGTAGATGATTTATATAGCGTCAGGAGCAACTGGTGATTACTCATGGCTCTACTTACGGGACGCTACAGTGCCTGAGTGGTAAGTTACTGTTAAAGATGTAAATATTGGATATTAACTTCTATCGTGCAAAAATTGTTCCGCAGTTACTGTTGCCGCAAATGTCTTATTACCTTATTGACAGTACTTTACCTTTTAGAGGAGCACTGGTGCTCTAGTGGTAGCGGCCCCGCCTTCTGATCCGAAGGTCGTGGGTTCAAATCCAGTCGTGTACCAATGCGTTTTTCTATCGAAAAATTTATGTGCACTATGCCAGTACTTTCAAACGGTGAAGGAAAACATCGTGAGGAAACCGACATGTCGAAGAATCTAAAAAGTTCGAAAACATTTACATAGATAAGATAATCATTTATTTTCACTGAAGCACACACTTATACTTATATTAAACAATACAAAAGGTGTACAGGCGGTAATGGCTTACACACTTTGCGGTGTCGGGCACATATGTCGAGTGCCCGAAAGGAACCTCGGTCGGTGTCGCGAGTTTATTAGTTTTTTCCCCACCTCAAATTTTTCCGCGATAGTACTTTTACCTGAATGAATTCCAGGTTACTACGGAGATGCTTTGGACCAGAAGAAGAAGGGTGACTGCAAGCCTTGCGAGTGCCACGTGGCAGGGACTGTCGAGAGTCCCGAAGGACCGCCGCAATGCGACGGACTCACTGGCTTTTGTCTGTGTCAACCACACGTTATTGGGAGGAATTGTGATCGGTGCGAGGTAAGACAAAGGCAAAAGTATTTTACATAGTAAAAGTTCCTTTAAAAGTACTTAATCAGCTGTCTGGTTCATTTAATACAAGTTTTGCTTAGCTTGGAGATAGATAGGGTTGTGTGGAATATCTCTTTTTTTAACGTACGTTGGTTCGATGACCATGATTAACAAGTACCTACCTAATGTATCTATTACGATGTATTTATCGCGTATATTATATCGACCCTTCTGGGATCAATTGTCGTAAGAGCCAACTCATTCTGGGATCAAATGTCGTAACAGCCAACATTGCCAGCATTGAGTTACGACATTTGATCCACCATAATAAATATATATAGCGTGAAGAGCACTGGTGGTCTTATGGTAGCAGACGCGCCTTCCGATCCTAAGGTCGTGGATTCAAATCCAGTCGTGTATCAATGAGTTTATCGTCAAAAAATGTATGTGCACTAGGCCAGTACTCTCAGAGAAAGAAAACATCGTGAGGAAATCATCATCATCGGCGTGTCGTAGAACCTACAAAAGCTCGAACAGGTGTCAAGCGTCACGCAAAAAGGGCCAGCCAGCGGCCTACTTGCCAGAAACCAGTCCGCACACCAAGTGCGGATGGTAAATTAGCCAATTATATAGCGTGTTATAGATTTAGTATGTGTTATGACCGCGAAAGTTTAAAAAGTACTCTGGTGCACAAACTTTTGTGTGATGAAAGAAGACTTTTGTTTCTTTCTTTGAGGCTTGTCAGAACATTTGTCTGTTCCAGAATAAAATACTTATATTCTTTCCCACAGGACGGTTACTATAACATTGACTCCGGCGATGGATGTAAGGCTTGCGATTGCAATCTGGAAGGCTCTTACAACAGTACATGTCATCCCACGACCGGAGAATGCTACTGCAAGCCCGGCATTGATGGGTATAACATTTTATTACTAAAGCTTGCTTACCTTAGAGCTAGTATAACTAGCGGCACATAACTTTAGCGCTGAGCGAAACGCGAAGGGGATAGCTGCGCATGCGTCGTAGTTTGCGCATGTCGCGCACTCTGGATGTGTGCAGAGTGTCCTATTGGTACAGAGAGCGGAGTGGAGAGCCAATCAGCGCTACGCACGCCCTTCATACCGCTAGCCCCCCTCAGGTACCTTATTTTTGAATTCTGCGCAATAACGTCAGCGCTAAAGTTATGTGCTGATACCTTTAGAACTGGTAACCCATGGAGAAGAAAGTAATCAATATTTGGAACTCGACTATTTTTGGATCGACATTTTTCATTGAAAAATGGTATAGTTGCAATGCATACCTAGGCAGCTACCTACCTGGTAAGTAAGTATTAAGTCTCCCAGGCACACCACATAAGAATAAGTAGTATGAAAACAAGTGTGAGATAGAATTACGTGCTAGAAAGAGAGGCATCGTGTTGGCTATAATCGAGTTGGATACATAGGTACCTCTGTGCAAGCTGAATTGTTCTTTATTATGTCGTAGCAACGGTCACTTTTTATTTAAACGGCTCCGCGGAGCTTTATGAAGGTACTACAATTATTTCTTCTATGACCAAAGTTAACTTTTAAAGGATTCACTGCGATCGTTGCCGCGCGTTCCACTACGGCTTCAACCCGGAAGGCTGTCAGAATTGCAACTGCGACGAATGGGGCTCCACTAACTACCAGTGCGACATGTCCGGCCAGTGCTCCTGTCAGGAGAACGTGGAGGGGCGTCGCTGTGACAGGTATGCAGAAAAGAGGGTCCGTTTAATGTGCGCCCCGTTAATGTACACCCTGTTAACACGAATCCACTTTTTTTCACTATAAAATTGTTAAGGCCCATGTAGCAGTTCAATCATTCAATTATTACTTATTTTTTATTATGCGCAGAATATTTATCCTTAAGGGGATAATCTCCTTAGAAGTTATTGTAAAAAATCATTTTCTGGAACTGCGGCAACCGCTACGGCGACACGCTCGCCTTGTGCGTAATTTTGATGTTCTAGCCTAACCTAGCGAATTCAGTGTACATTGATGAGACTTAACTGGCATCGTAATATCGTGGTGTACAACATTGTGATGTACTCATTATTGCCTCACGATTGTAATCCCCAGGTCGAAGTCAAAAAACTCTTTTATTTCAGTTGATTAAAAAAAGAACCGTGGCTTGTGCTCGTACACACAAAAAGCTTTACGTGTTCCTATTAGGCAGCTGCAATCAATTAAATGTTGAATTCACAATTAGACCAGAAATAACTATGTTTATCTGATGGTCATTAATTTTATGTAAATATTTTAGGTGCATGGAGAACAAGAAACGCCGAGCTGATGGGCAGGGCTGTGAAGACTGTCCTCCTTGCTACAACCTAGTGCTTGATGCTGTCACTCAGCACAGGCAGGAGTTACGAGAATTGGATAGCGTATGTTGTCTAACTATCTATGACTGATGCTATCCGACTAATCATATTACTAGTGGTTCTGTGAGAACACTAGACCTCGCGAAACTTTATAACCATGCAATAACCGACATTTTCCCCACTTCACCAAAATTTCTCCCCTTTCCCCCTCCCTTAGATTTTTTTGCAAGGTCTTGTGGCCTATCTTGGAACTGAGTCGCTTCGCTCGCTCGTACAATAAATTTGAAATACTGTGAGTACAACGACGACTGGACGATGTGATAGTAAGATTCACCAAGCGCCTTTTCATTCTAGATCCTTTCAAAAATATCTAAAGCACCAACGGTCGTGGAGAGCGGTGATTTCGACGTGGAACTGCAGCGTGCGCGGGCTGAGATCCAGCGACTGACGCAGGAGGCGCAAGCGTCGCTCGGACAAGGCGCGCCTGCGGGCTCTGGCGCCTCGCTCACCGACAACCTGGCCGAGCTGGCGGACAGGCTCGCTGACGTCAGGTACACAAGAAGTCACTGGTTGGCACAGGAGTCAAAAAACAAAAAAACTTAAAACTGAGTAAACTGACTTTAACAAGGCGTTTGGCAAGATTGATCAGCAACTTTGGCTGGAAAAGTATTGCTGTTTGGCATTCAGAATCTATTCCTAGGGTGGTTGAAGTTATATCTCTAAGATGGAACTCAATGAGTAGTTGGCAAAGGATACAACTCAAATCCCTTTGTATTATCTTCCGGTGTGCCACAGGGCTCTCGTCTTGGACCAATCTTGTTCCTTATTATCGTAAACTACTTTTGACGAAAGTATTGAACAAAACTAAGTAGAACAACAAATATATATAGTCGGATTTTTAATTAGACGATACCGACTGACATGAGCTAATGTCACTTTGTAAAATAATGTTGCCATATTTAAAGTAATAGTGCTGCGCCCAGTTCTCGTTCAATCAGATGAATGAACAATGAGTGAATAGTTAATCATTTCAAACTATAAAATATTATTGAAATTTGTATAAAAAAATGTATAAAAGTGCTCTGATATATAAGTTACTTGTAGTATGTAACTACAATCAGTTATTTGACGGTTTATTACAAAGTGCGGCGTGGCGACTAGTGCCAACACCGATGAACGCCATGCGCGTCGGTCACCATTTTGTTTGTAATTCGGCTTCTAACCTCTGGTCTGATAGCACGAATGTTTTTTCTGCGCTCACGCTGTCTAATTATTGTTTTTGTAAAGTTTTTCGTTACGTTGTGTTTGTGGTAATTGTTGTGTATTTGATTGCTATATTGTTTCGCGCGAACGATATGGATCCTCAACCAAGCACGTCAAGTCAAGTTCGGCACACTAACTATTCACTAGAAAAACGAGGCAATTTCATTCATTCAGGAGTTATTTCAATCATTCACTTTGTCACAACACTATTTTTATTTCATCAAAAACTGACAACACAGTAAACGTCAGCTAGCTTCGTCTAATTAAAAATCCGAGTATAGTACTAATCCGCTAATCTAATCTAAGTAAGTTAATTTAATGTAGACTTGTGTGTGCACCCCACGTAACACTTGCAAATCCTGCAAAGCGAAATAAGGTGTATTAGACACAACAATAATACCACAAGAAATAAAAAACTTAATAAGATTCGACACGTGTTTCGCCTCTCTACGAAGCATCCTCAGGAAAATTGACTCTCTGTGCACTATTAGGACGTGTTGCCTTGTCGAGCGCTGAGCAGAAAGTCAAGCTTTCGTTACGTGGTTACGTGGGGTGCACACACAAGTCTACATTAAATTAACTTACTTAGATTAGATTAGCGGATTAGTACTATATATTTGTTGTTCTACTTAGTTTATGTTTAACAATGGAATTCCGCAAAGTCACGCCTGAATCTATTAATTATCGAAAGTATTGAAGTTTGTATTTGTTTTGAGCGATTGACTCATCTTCATATTTTTCCAGGAACATGCTTTTCAAGATAGAAGACGAGAGCTTCGATGGCAATGAAGCGGTCGAAAGAAGCAAGGGTAATGTGTCCAAAGCTGAGGATACCATCGAAGCGGCGCAAAAAGAAATAAACGTAAGTCAACTTTACTATTTATTGCGGCAGCGACCACAAGCCAGAAGCGTAAAATGGTAGCACCACCTAGACTGACTAAATGTGAATGTCACAGAAAAATCTTACTGGATATTCGTTCTTAGCTTACTCGTACGTCACTGGTATAAACAGAGTTCTAAACGGATTGCGGGGCTTTGAAGAATACGGCTGCTACAGATAGCAGTAGCAGACAATATTATGTACAGTAGGGCCTCGATAATCCGAACGCCTAAAATTTATACCCTGTTCGGATGGACGCAGCGTTCGGATTATAGTATGCAGACATTTTTGGAAAAAAAAACAATCAATTTAGTAATATTGTTTATTAATTCAATACATGTACATTTATACTTTTTTGAAGAATTCTAATGTAGTACATTGACGGTTAGTATTTAGCGACATTGAAAACGCTTTGTCCCTTAATTTGCGCAAAAGCATTTTTTCTGGGCGAGGGGTCGTTCGGATTAGAGAGGTATTCGGATTGGCTTGGGTACGGATTATCGAGGCCCTACTGTAGTATGTGACGTGCGCGAGTTAAATAGTGCTATAACTTGTCTTTTGCTTTCTACGCAGTAAACTGTAATATTTTTATATACATCCGTATAAGCAATATTTTATATAAACAATGTAATTCGCAGAGTGCGCTAGAGTATTTGGACGGCGAAGGTGCAGCAGCGTTGGCTAAGGCTCGCAACCGGTCCGATCAATTCGGCAAACAGTCCGTGGATATGTCGGCTTTGGCCAAAGAGTCCAGATTGTTGGCAGAGAAATTGGAGAACGAAGCGAGGAACATAAGAGACATAGCGGATAAGGCGTTTAATACCTCGCTCGCTGCCAACAAAATTGCTAAGGATGGGATCACTAAGCAAGCTAATATTAGGTAAAACCACTTATTGCCTTATTTTTCAAGTGTATTTGGCGCCGATAAACAAATCCAAAATGGCATCACTAATCAATATAATATATTGATTAGCGATGCCATTTTGGAATCGTGATGAAGTAAACTATCATTCGAACATTTTCCTACAACCCTTAATTACTCAGAACAGTATCATTTTGAGATGTTCCACTAATGATTCTCACCGACGATATGTTCTCGGTGGGGATCGAACCCACGACCGTAAGGAGTAGAAAGCAGAGCTACTACCAACTGAGCCGAGAGGCTAGTCGTAACGCGTGACGCTGGCAGAAATTTCCATGAAGAACGGAGGAAAGCCAAAAATTAAAAAAATATTGGCGCCACTGTGCGGCATGACTCGTTCAAACAAAAATGTTCTTTACTGCTCAATAATATTGATTGCATGCACATGGTTTAGTTTAGGTACATACATACATAATTCTGTAGTAGTGTTAGTACAACTGATGTAACATAGTTGGCGTGAACAGTCCAACATTTAATACCAAAAGTTCATCGTTTTATTTAGCTGCTACAGCATAGATAATTTTAACAATCCATCAACGTGTTGGAAATTCTATTTTCCAGTAACGAAGTCCAAATCCTAACAAACGAGCTGAACGCAGCATCGGGCAAGCTCAGCAGTATGACTGAGCTGGCCGACCAGGCTCTGAAGCGAGCTAAGACGGTCTACGACGAGGCTTTGGGACTGTTCGCTGAAGTCAATACAACTCTGCTGCCGGATATTAAACTGAACAAGCTGAAGGAAGAGGCTATTCAAATGAATCGAACTGTGAGTAGTTTTCTATACGCCAGAGCAACTGTGCACGTACTACCACCATATCATACCAAAAAAAAATTAAAAAAATAAGATGGCATTGGTTACCTACCCTAATATTGAGATGTATCGAGGCCGGGAGACGAGCCTGGTAACCCGATCTACAGGTTTTAATTTGAAACCTACTTGGGTACCAGCTCTCGGTTTAGGCTAAGTTATAAGATTTAGTGTTTTAGACCTAATTTATCCTTGTCTTTAGTCTAAGTGAGCGAAATAAATAAATACCAATTTCTGCCATGAAGCAGTATTGCTGTTTCAGTTTGAAGGGTGTGGGTGCCGGAAAAATTACTGACATGTTAGGCTGAACATCTGTGTGCCTCAAGTTGACGGACGCAGGGTAGTGCATTGTAGGCCACGTTCCTGACGTGCGTGACCTACGAGGCAATGCTTTGTAATCGGCGATGGTTTATCACTGAGCATCAGATAGGCCAAATGCTTGTTTCATCAGGTAGTAAAAAAAACCAAAGCAATATTTCAAGCAATATTTGAATATGAAAAAAACTGCAGCTCAAATATGAAGAATCAGTTGTTTTTTTGTTTGTAGCAATAAGAGAATTGGAGATAATAGTGCTGTTAGTCTTCCTATAAAATATATGATCAGTTTATTTACTGCAAATTATTGTTCATTTGTATCATAAAGTTGTTTATATACTAAATACTATACAATATTTCGAATTACATATGAAATGAATATGAATTCATTCAAGCGCTTCCAACACCATTTCCCCTTCAGATCGAGGAACAATCCGGCGCGCTAGACCGCCTGATCGCAGACAAAAAAGCCACTCTTAATGACCTGGAGCAATCGACCAAAACTGGCCGTTTGTTGCTGGAGCAGGGACGGGATAGAGTGGACGAGTTGAATGACCTGCTGGGACGACTGGACGAGCTACAGGCACAAGCTAACACCGACGTGCATCTTACTAAAGCCACGTTGAAAGACGCTAATGAGATATACAACACTTTGAAAGGTAATTTTTCGTCGGCAGCCTTAACGAGTGCTATGGATGTGGTTCATGTTTCTTGGAAATATTGGGGCAGGCGAATTGGTTACCACAGTGGTTGGTACTCAAGAGATGCTGCTGCCCGTTGTATAAGTGTGTTTCCTTAGTCATCATTAGTCCTTAGATGAGTGGATGGAGAGGGCGAAAGAGAGAGAGGAGCAGAATCGTTCTTCCTGAAATAAAATAATAAATAAATAAATAAATTATAAGCTTTGGCTTATAATAAGGCATAGCTACCTCTGCATAACGCAAAAAAAAACTTTTTAAACTGACTTTTCACTTTCCACAAGCCTTTAGGCCTCGGCCTCGAATTTAGCGGGCAGCGGTGCGGCGGCGGCGGCTCTCCAGCGGGGCAGGGCGGGGTCCATTTGATTTTACGCATACAAATCCTGCCGCTCCCGCGCCGCAGCCGCTGCCGCCCCGCTGCCCGCTATATTCGAGTCCGAGGCGTTAGAGTTCAGTTTGCGATTCACATAGTTTAGTAATAGGTCTTTACCTATGAAATTGCCGTTCTTCAGTACTGGTCCATCTTAGGCTGCATCCTCACTTTCCATCAGGTGTGATGGCAGCCAAATGCTTAGCTATCTATATTAAAAAAAAAAAAAAAAAAAAAAAAAACTGGTCATTTCAAATAGAAAAAAAGTTTGGAATGGCTTTGTATTTTAAATTCAAATTAATTTTGTTTTAAAAACATGACATTCCTTTTACAAAATCGGTCTTTTGTTTATTGATTAGCGTTGTATTTTCATTACTTTTGAACATTTTTCGTCATAATGGATACTTTAAAAATTCGTGTAATTATGGAATATGAGTTCCGTCGTGGCACCAATGCGACACAAAGTTTGTGTCGCATTGGTGCCACGACGGAACTCAACACAAACGGCACGTAACATCAAAAACGTTTACAGAGAGAACTGTACAAACGAACGCACAACCCGTTATTGGTTTTCTCGGTTCCGTTATGGAAATTTTGACTTGAAAAATGAAGCTCGTGGTCGTCCGGAGACTTTGGTCAACAATGAGGAATAAAAGGCGATTGTGACTCACCACAGCTTTTTACAAAACGGCATGAGCATTACTGCAGATGTGTACTGTGAAGAACTGGAGACAATGATGGAGAAGCTTGCACATCGGCAACCAGCTTTGGTCAATCGGTCGTCCCCACTGCTCCTTCACGACAACGCGTGCCCCCATACTGCACATCAGACAGTCTCCAAGCTGCAAGAGCTGGGATTGGAAGCTCTCCCTCATCCGCCATACTCACCAGACCTTGCACCTACCGACTAATTACCTTTTCCAAAATTTAGAGAACTTTGTAGTGGGTAAACAATTCAATTCCCGAGAGGCAGTACAAAGTGCCTTTGAAGAGTTTGTTGCCTCCCGTCCAGCTGAATATTACAAGAAGGGCATTAATAAACTGCCAATGCGTTGGCAAAAATGCGTCGATTGCATGGGTGATAACTTTGAATAAAAGAAATAAAAAAAGTTAAAAAAAAAGTACTTTTACTTATTCCATACAAAACGGCAATTTCATAGGTAAAGACCTAATATTATGACTTTAGTTATTATTATAAGTGTAAGTTTTTGTTTCGCTTATTTCATTCATTTTATAATCCAGAGTTCAGCGACCAAGTGACGGAGTCGCGTCAGTTGGCAGAACAAGCCGCGTTGGATGTACCCGGCGTGCAACTGAAAGTGGCACGCGCAGAGGAAAGCGTCAACAGCATCGCGGAGGAACTAGCACTGGCCAGCGACAAGGCGAAGGAAGCGCGCGATCTAGCGCAGAGCGCTAGGCACAACTACGCAGACAAGGCATCCGAGGTATATAAAAATTATTGAGATAATAAAACATTAAAAACCTTTAGGTACTTACCTAAATATATATTCATCATCATCATCATCTTCCTGCCCTTATCCCACGCTAAGAGGGGTCGGCACAACAGGTTTTCTTCATCTCAGTGCTCACTCCTTTCCTGCTCATATCATCCCTGACGCATTCCATCCATCTTTTCTTAGGTCTACCTCTCCTTCTATAACCACCATCCACATCCATTCCCAACACTTTCCTCGTAATACCTCTATGACCCTCATCCCTTCGCATGGCATAAATATATATTACGTATTTCAAATACAGAGACTTTTAAAGAAAATAAATGATGAATTTAATTTCATGGCTAGTGTAGTCGATTTTAATTTTATGCCTAGTGTAGGCGACTGTACTGAAGGGCATCTATAAGGGAAAAGCGACTATGCGCATGCGCCCGGAGTGGGAGTCATTTTCATTCTCATACCCCACTTCAGTTTCAGCCCTAAAATGCGAGTGCGTTACTACGCATAGTTCAAGTTACGCGATGGCCTCTATAACTGCTGTTGAGAGGTCTTTTGATGATGGATAGGCATGTGTAGAATCCACAGTATGTGGTTTACGTAAGTTGGTTGGGCGTAGCTCTCTCAAGACTTTTGTATAGTTCAGAAACTTAAAAAAAATTGTATTGTTTCAGGCTGCCCATGAAATCAGAAAGAAGGCTTCTACGTCAAGAGCTGAAGCTGTCAACTTGAGAGATGAGGCTGATAAGCTATCGAGTGAGTGACATTATCTGTACTTATAGGTTAAAATAAATAGAATACATGCTTGTAATTTTCCTATTGCTATATTTTCGACTTTCCTAATTGTATTTCCTATTTCTGAACTGTCGTTTTATTTTCAGCCCGAGTTGAAGGCACAGCAAAGCAGATCGAGGAATTGGAGAAACAAGCAGCGGAGAATATGCAACTAACTCGCGACGCTAAGATGAAGGTAACTTATCGTAAGCCTAAAACACATTTTGGGCTGGTCATTTCTTATGAAATGGCACTGTAACTCAAAATGTTGGGCTTATTTGCATTATTGTTGTGAAATGGAGAAAAACTACAATTGCCCACTTTAGATAGTACCACTAGCTTGCTTGCTGCAATAATATATGGACAGTTCATGTTTACACACAGTTAAAACGATGCCACTTTTTGCCCATGGACACTGTAGCTGATAAATATTTCGATTATTACTTTTTGTTATCTAGCGATGTTTATTGCTCTGAAGATTAAATTATAATTATAATTATAATTAATAGCCTTTGATTTAATTGTAAAAATAAATTATAGTTTAAAAAACTAAAAAAACATGCTTTTATAACTATTTGAACTAAAAAGTTAAAACTAAAACTGTAATAATCAATTGCAAAATTTATATTATTGTAAAAAAAAGCGTGGTGGGCTTGATTTTGATTGTTGTAAATTGTTGTAAATTTGACAGGTTGTGGTTTGAATCAAATCTGATCGTTCAAAGTAGGACAAAATCGAGCTCAAAGGGCCGATCCCTTTGAGCTCGATTTTGTACAAACATACAGGTGAAGCTAATAAAAACATTTTCTCGCACTGTGGCGACCGATGCGCGGGTTAGTGCACGTTACAAAAAAGCTAAAGGTTTGAATCCCCCAAGGTCGGGCAAGCGAACACGGACGCTCGCGAGGCGGAGAAGCAAGTGAACAAGGGTCTGGAAGATCTCAAGACCATTATGGACGAGCTGCAGAACCTTCCTACGTTGGATGATGCCGCACTGGACAGACTTCGTAAGTCATAACAATGCAAAGAACTCTTACCAATATTATAAATTGTGAAATGTTCAATTAGTTTGAGTTTTGGGTTTGAAGGCTATGGGTGCCGGTTAAATTACTGACACGTGAGGCTAAACATCTGTGTGTTTCAAGGTAATAAACGCGGGCAGTGCATTGTAGGGCACGCTTTCGACGTGCGTGACCTACGAGGCAATGTTTTGTTATAGGCGATGGTTACCAGGGAGCATAATACTTGTTCCATCAGCTAGTTTTATATAAAAACCTCTTTAAGAAGCCCGTTTACTAGATACAAACCATACATTTTCAGGAATGTGTCCAGCAATTTTCTGCGATCTTTAAAATGTCGTCGGTCCATCTTCGGCCTATATGCTACTCTATACAGTAGACCTATACTGTCATTCAACTAACTTGTTATATCTATATGGGATTTTTACAACTGTTTGTTTGACTATTGGCATAATTTTTTTACAGAGACAAGCCTCGATCAAGCAGAGAAAGCACTGAAGGATGTCGACCTAGAAGGGAAGATAAAGAATCTAAAAGAAGCTAAAAATAACCATCAAAGGTATGTTTTATGAAACTGAAAGCGTTATGCTGATCGCTAGTTAGCTGTAGGAAGGCGATGATGTGAAACAGCAAAGTTATTTTAAGGGTTTATTCTAGATAGCCGTAGAAGTTAGAGAACAGACACGATACAGGTGAAAATATGAAACGAAAATGTGTCTCGTTGCCCGGTCGCAGTAGTGTGCTATTCCCAAAACCGGCTAACACTATATACCTACATATCTAAACTATTTGTAATAATAAAACATTTTCCAACAGATGGATGAAGCAATATCAAGACGAACATGACCATCTCCGAAGCGAGGTTGACAACGTAAAGCTGATTTTAGACCAGCTGCCCGAAGGCTGCTTCAAACGGATCGTGCTGGAACCCACGGAGGGACCCAGCAGATCGGCCAACTTTAGGTAGACTTCAAACCAGGAAGACTATAATCTACACCCTTCTATAGGTAAACCATTTGAATGAGACCTCTCCCTATAAAGTTCATCATATGAAGTGCCTCTGGCGTTGCAGGTTTAGTGCCTCGGTATCACGCCCCTCAGAAAGTGGACTGACTTACGTGGTTCACCAATAAGATCCAATATCATTCGACAGCCAATTAATAAATTCCACGATATTGTAACGTCTCTAGAGCGCTTTCTCGTGTAAAGATCCGCCAGCCTCAGATAGACGAAACCAGCGAGCACTGCGGACATCCAATAACAAAATAATTGTGATATCTACCGTGTCTATGGAGCAAATCGTGAGGCTGTTTTTCACCCAATAAACCCCGATATCCGCTGATTGTAACACCGCTCCGTTGTACTACATACCCTGCTAGGTAGTAAACCCGCCGTGGCTTATCGGGGTGCAGTCAGTTTCAAAAGTTAAATATTCAGCATTTCGAAATTAATAATCACTGGTTGTATTATTAATTTTGCAACGTTAAACTTTTAAGCATTTTTTTCTTACATTGTTTTATTTTCTGTTGATGTTGTCTGTACGACGTTAGCCGCGTGATGATGGTAGTCAAATAACAGTGCTCTGAGTGCTCACGACTGGTAATCTCTATGCACAGTACTTATAGCGTCAAGAATTGTAACACAAAAAACTTAGAATGTACACACCGCTACAAACAATCCAGTACCTACCAGCCACGAGGAATTTTACCTAGTCTTTAAGTAGACACGTTTCCAGCAGTGCTCGTCCGAAGTGCCTTACCAATTAAGTTATTTTATAATATTACAATAACTTAAGAAAAACCCTATTTTATAAAGTTTTTAACCAGTGCAAGCTAACAATGAAACTTTTTGAATCTCTATTATTACGTATGAGCCTACTCATTGATGTGTACTTACAAACTGCATTTACTGTCTGCATTTTATTGTACTTAGATTTATCATATTTTTACTGAGGCTTTTTCAAGTATAAGTTATATTATAAACACTGTGCCATAATTCGCTTTGGTACGATTTGTAAATATTATACTAAAATAGTTAATAAGTACCTACAAATTATTAAAATTTTAATATAAGTGCTTTTTAATTTTTAGGGTTCCGAAGTCCAACAAGGAACCTTTATTGTTTCTCTCTGTCATTATACAAATGAGAAAGACGAATTCAGTCAGAAATTGTCCCAGCATTGTAGGCTTCCTTAGCTTTCGAGTTAGAGTCGATTTTGTGAAACCCGGGCTATCGATAAGTTATTCTATATGAACACAGATAAGTAATAATCAGAACAAATAAATTGTTTTACACTAGGATTTTGCATGTATGTTTTGATGTACCTATTAGGTACGTTTTGGTATTACTACTTAATGATTGTTCGCGTGCCTATGATTAATAATCTTCGGCGATCATTTGTTTCAATAAATCTAAACCAATCTAGTAACAAATAGTAACAAGTCGTACTGACTTCGGAAGCCTTTACCATTTATTTTAAATCAAAATTGGTAATTTTTCAAGATCGCCAAAGAAGAGTTAGGTACATTATTACGTTTGTTTAGGAAAATTTTGTGAGTAATTGTATTTTAGCTTATTTATTTGCAAATAAAATACAAGGAATAAATCTGTGTTTTTACTCAAACATTAAACTAAACATTATAACCAAAATTCTCCATCGAAAAGGGGGTAAGGCGGGGCAACCTATTGTTTTCCATACCTACTGTTTACTCTCCAGGAGATATTCAAAATGTTAGCTGTTGGGCAACACAAGGGGCATCGACGTCGCTTACCTAGTAAGGCAGGGCAACCTATCGTTTTCCATACCTACTATTTACTCTCCAGGAGATATTCAAAATGTTAGCTGTTGGGCAACACAAGGGGCATCGACGTCGCTTACCTAGTAAGGCAGGGCAACCTTTCGTTTTCCATACCTACTATTTACTCTCCAGGAGATATTCAAAATGTTAGCTGTTGGGCAACACAAGGGGCATCGACGTCGCTTACCTAGTAAGGCAGGGCAACCTATCGTTTTCCATACCTACTATTTACTCTCCAGGAGATATTCAAAATGTTAGCTGTTGGGCAACACAAGGGGCATCGACGTCGCTTACCTAGTAAAGCAGGGCAACCTATCGTCTTCCATACCTACTATTTACTCTCCAGGAGATATTCAAAATGTTAGCTGTTGGGCAACACAAGGGGCATCGACGTCGCTTACCTAGTAAGGCAGGGCAACTTATCGTCTTCCATACCTACTATTTACTCTCCAGGAGATATTCAAAATGTTAGCTGTTGGGCAACACAAGGGGCATCGACGTCGCTTACCTAGTAAGGCAGGGCAACTTATCGTCTTCCATACCTACTATTTACTCTCCAGGAGATATTCAAAATGTTAGCTGTTGGGCAACACAAGGGGCATCGACGTCGCTTACCTAGTAAGGCAGGGCAACTTATCGTCTTCCATACCTACTATTTACTCTCCAGGAGATATTCAAAATGTTAGCTGTTGGGCAACACAAGGGGCATCGACGTCGCTTACCTAGTAAGGCAGGGCAACTTATCGTCTTCCATACCTACTATTTACTCTCCAGGAGATATTCAAAATGTTAGCTGTTGGGCAACAACAAGGGGCATTGACGTCGCTTACCTGATTGCGGAGCGGCTCAGCTGTATGTAGCTATTGCACCCTCGAACTATATTAGTCTTATTATTCCGGTTGCACTCGATCCATAAGCGCCCTTTGAGATGGGCTCGCACGGGTGCTAAAAGTAGGAGCTTGCTCACTTACTGCCCTTGTGTAACAATCTACTATTACGTAATTTGGTACAGGAACAAAATTACGCTAGGAAGATTAGATTATGGCACCTTAGGATAGAAGGTCTAAGCTTAGCACAAAGTATCCATTAGAAAAAAACAATATATTTGAACAAAACTTTATTTCATGTTTTTGTTACACCAAAAATCCCTCTGCGATAATATTTACATAAAAAAACTAAGTTACATACAAACACAACACAGAGTAAAACTTAAGTATCCAATTCTTTATAGCCACTGATCTAAAGTTTTAAGAAGTTGTAATAATTAAAGTAGTACGGGAGCCGAAACTCAGATTGCCTATCAACTTGATACAAAGTTTAGAACTATGGCATCAGGACCGCTTAATGATGCTGATTCCGAATCAATAAGAATATTTTTTTTTTAAATTGCCCAAAGCCAACAAAAAAAAGGTGAGTTGAGCAATTAGTTTTTTGTTTGGTTTAAATTCAGCATCATTTAGCGGTCCTGATGTGATTGGTCTCATCTTTTTATCAAGTCGATATGCAATCTGACTGTCGGCTCCCGTACTATAGAGGCTAAAAAGGCCCAAGCCTTTGATTCCAGAATTTCAAGATTCTATTTTACAAAGGCGGTTCATCACCGTAAAAAGGATAGGAAGATTACTCACGCCAAAACAATTTTGCAGGTGGTGGAAAACGATCAATAAATTTAACAAAAACAACGCATCATCTTGAGATCTCTATAAGTATAGTAGCCAAAATAATACTCTACTTTTCACACCTGCAAGAACAAAAGACAATAAAAAAGGCTAGAGTACCTCTGCGGGTGACTGATGGCGGAAAACGTGAACAAAATGCATTGGAAATGTCTCAATATCTTCCGATCGCAGACTTGAATGGGGATATCGAAATTGTATTGTGTTTAATGCACGTCTCTACTTTTTTAGGTTAAAGGTATGATGCTGATTTCGGCAGCATGCAGCAGGTCCCCATACATCTATCTATATATACATAAAAGAAAGTCGTATAGTAACACTATTTATAACCAAATAACGGCTGAACCGACCTGGCTGAAAATTGGTAGGGAGGTAGCTTAGAACCAGGAGACGGACAAAGGATACTTTTTATCCCGAAAAGGTACCGCAACCGGGGTGCTAGTTCTCTATAGATTCATTCCGAGCGCGGCAGTATCACTCCGCCGCGCGCACAAAATTTGTTCGAAAAAGTTGAGTGCTGCCGAGATCGGATTCATACCTTAAGTTTGCAAGCAGGTGTCGTGAAATACATGCTTTCGGTCATGAATAAGGATCTCAAGGTGTGCCTTAATTATTACCAAATGTGTTTAAAAAATGAGAGAATGAGAAAAAAATCCTTTATTAATACATAATTTTCAACAGGAATGTTTGAAAGTAGTCCTAATTATTTTCTTTTTCATTATTCTTAAAAACTATCTAACAAAATTATTATACACGCCACCTCAAGTTTTCCAACGCAAACCAAGAGGCTTGATATTTTTTTTATAATTGTGTATTTTACCAAGTATTTTAACTGCTAGGGCGGTAATCGGTGGTCGCGGGATTCAGCCTCTTGGTCTGCACTGGCCTTCACCAATTTTATACACATCGTCGCCAGTTTTCACCAGTATTATTATTATTGCATGTTTCGATCGACAAACATACTATAAATAAATAACATAGTATAGGAAAACAAGCAGTGTCACTGCTACACTGTTTTTCAGTAACTATAAATTAATAAAACGATCCTAATACAACTTAAACTAGTATTATTTTATATTTGGTATAACAAGAAGTACTCATCTATTCACTAATCAATTGGTAACTATATAAAATTAATCTAATTTTATTATTGTTATATAAAACGGGTAAAAATCATGCTCCTATTTTAGAAAGTTATGTCAACATTGCATTATATTTTCAGGCACAAATAATCAAAGTCAATTCAATATAACATTTAGTAAATTGCTGTATGTATATTTGATTTTCTAGTAATATATTTCACTATGTAACTGACATATTAACAATGAGGAGAATAATCAATAACATAAACAACAAAAACAATCGTAAAATTGCACAAAGATTTATAATTTGTTATGTATTGAATTGACTCAATAATGTTTAAAAAGATTATTGAATTAAATACTAGATATTGATAGACTTTGGAGGGCCTAGAGGGTGGTACCTAAATAGTCACACAAGCTGACAGTGGCATTTCGGATACCTGAAATACAAAACTTTTATCCAGTTCTAACAGAAATAAAATGAGAATTAAGATCTTTGACATCATAACACGGTATGAACTTCACATTAAACTTGTAAGGTAAACCTCACGGTAAATAAATACAATAAATAATAGTATAATACAATAAATAAACAAAAATCAATGCTTTTGTCTAAAAATGTTTTTAGTATTGAATTCAAGACTGCGTCTTGGGCTGGACAGAGTTAGAGCTGTACAGACGCTTTTTCTATAATTCAAGCTCGTCTGGAGTAGGGTTTGTATCGAGTCAAGATGCATTCTAACGAACGTTTTGAGAACACTCGTGACTTCATGTACTCGGAAAACGGGCTCGCATTACAAAACAACAGTAAGCAAAACTCAGGCTAGGCGTATGAGTCCATTATTCGGTGTTATGTGAGCTTAGCTGCGCCAAGCTGTATATTTTATTAAAGGTGCGATTCCGATCTTGCCAGCACGCAGTACTGCTGCGCGTCACGCGGGGGACAGTGCCGCCCGCAAAGAATTTGTTCGGAAAAATCAGCGAAGCGCGCAGTAGTGCTGCGTTCTGCCGAGATCAGAATTATACTTTTATGATCTGCGCCAAAAGCACTGATAAGTTTTCAGAATATAATAATAATGTTTTATCCCAAACAAATACTACTTGTTGCTCTCTCAAAATTCATAATATATCCCGGTGTTTCCTTAGAATCCTCAGCTTATGGTTATGAGTTAAGACTGAACGTAAGAAATAAACGTAAATATTAGCTACTATATAATAACAACATGCTAAGCTATTTATAAATATAAAAATTCATGCTTACGCTAATTTAGTTTATTCCTGTGTTAAATATGCCGTACATTGGATTGGTGTCTATACTTTATGAATAGTGGTCAAGTAGTAAATCGTAAGGCAGCGAAGGTCTGGATTTTATTCTAATAATAAAAAAACTCGATCACATACGATTCAACTTTTTTGAATCCGTCCATTGTATAGTTAAGGCCACACAGAAGAGATGTTAGGCGAGTCACAAACAGGCACTCTTTTAAATAACTTAGATGATGATGATTATGATAAAACTGGTTACACCATCACCACATCAGAGGGCAGAACAACGAAGCCCTCAAACAATAAACAATAATATGTCCATCCGCCGTAGTCTGCCATAGTCTGTTACAAACAATAAATCATCAGCGTACATAATCTCTGATTGATTTGAGTCGGGACAGGTTAAATAGTCCACCATCGATAAGAAAGCGAATGTGAATTTCCTCGGATAAGCATTAGGGCATCTTACAAGCGCCCTAATGGGAAATGGCGGAGTTATAACTTATTTATTGCTAAGGTTAATCCATTATATAAAGAATTTGGTATTTGATTGGCATTTGTGTTTTAAAAGCAACATGGTCTAAATCGGGATCGGCATACCATGAAAAATGTGATAGATCTATGGCCATACTTGAGACAATTCTTTCTCATATCTTCTTTTGATATGTCAAAAGATAAACAGTGCTTAAACTATTGCCATCTCTTACCACTGGGTAATGACAAACAGTGACAGGTTCACTTTAAGCAATTATGAAATTTAAATAACGATGGCTGATAATCATTGCATTGCCATTATATGATTTATTACTCATACACACATGCTAATAGTAACTGACTTAAGTTATTGATCGATAATTATGTTGCCAGTTATGCGATGATGCTTTTTAAAGTCATTTCAAATACTAACATCAAACCAGTGCCAAATCTGGTTTCTGAATCACTTACACTTAGGGTGTTATTAATAATCCTGGCGTAGCGTTGGACTAGATAATCCGTGTTTTGTCTCTTGCATTGACATGCAATTGTCGATTCGAGCAAATGTGACAAAACACGGATTAACTAGTCCAACGCTACGCCAGGATTATTGATAACACCCTTACAGTATATTCTCATTTACATGTTAAAAAGTTAGTACAGTGGGATACAGCTCAAGTTACCTAAAAACAAAGAAAAATGACGCTTACTGCAAGGACATAAGAGCTAGCAGTGTATAGTCTGATGCGTATCCTTGTGTACCTCACGAGGTAGTTTTTTGAAAATGAAGTAAGATCGATACAACTCGTAAGGCTCAATTTACACCGACGATTTAAATTACAAACTGCATACAAAAAAGTCGCTTCCGTTCTATTCCGTGGCGGTGTAAATTGAGCCATAATGGTGTTCTACATATACATATATGTAGAATACATAAGAAATACACCAATATTGCATCTACTAAACCTGACCACTATTCTCTAACAACTATTATTAGATTGGTGTTTGTAGATTAAACATTTTTTTTTGTTTTAAGCTACAACTTTAAATACTGGAAACAGTTCTCTAAAATGTTAACATTTGGGTGCTAATTTGATATAGGACAGCATCGTGTTATTCGATTCTTATGCGGAAGAGAATCGACTGAACAATATAACAAGTATTAAAAATTGGTATAAAATGTTACTTTTTATTGCTAATATATTCTATTTTATCTGTTAATACAGTTGTAAACTACATTATAATCTAGGGTCGATGCCCAATACGCATCAATAAAGCTGCCTAGTGTCTCTGCTATCCTATATCAAATCTTTACCTACAATTCTGATATTTGCACCGTCAGACACATTTACAATCACTGTTTTATTTAATTTTAAAACCGGAAGACATAAGTCGTTATTGCACTCTAAATGTTTTTATTATGATAACAAGATCAATAATTTCAGCTTCATAATTTTAAACTGCGTATTTTAAACTGACACGGAAATTAATTACTAGACTAGTCAGCTTTATAACGCTTAGCTTAAGCCCAGTTTTAAGGATGAGTAATCGTCCAATCAAATATTTGGCAGATGTTTATCTTAAAACACAAATATTTGAGTTGATACTCAGAATGTAGCTTGGAAATTTTAAGATAAACATCTGTCAAATATTCGTTTGTTTGATTTATTCATCGGTGAGACCGAGCTTTATTATTTCATTTTATTTAGGCACAGAGGCAGCCGTAGCGAGGTATAATCTAAGGCTTACCAGGTTATAGTATATTAAGTATAATTTCGAAAATCGTGTACAATGATGATGAATGCAAAATGTTGTATATACATTAGCAAATATTGAAGTAAACAGCCACAACGGATTTTAATAAAATTTGTAATACTCACCACTCCACTTTCGTGGAAAGTTAAAACACTATACTATACACCCTTTTGCTGTAACTACCAGACAAAAGTTAAAGACTGTTTCAGCTGAGGCTACTTATGATAATATGTAATATTGCTTTTGTATTATTACCTAGGATGTGCAGTGCACTCAATAAGTTAGAGTGGCACCACACTGGAACTTCACTGCTATTATTTTTATTACGTTTGTATTGCTATAGTTTGTTGCCTGTTCTTTTAGGCTTGGTCGTGTGCAACTGGCACCTAGACTCACATAGCTTTAAGACGTTTCAAAGTGATTCTTGCAATACCATTGAATAAATAATAATTTGACTTTGATTCTGAATAGCAAGGGCAAAAAATGTTTTTTCCCAATTTTTTGTGGGAATTTGTCAAGTGAAAACTTCTTTTGAGGTGGGAAAAAACAATGAACTTGCATCAGACGCACCGACACCTCTTCGATAAAGTTCGCCAAACTTCGACTGAAGTCGGAAGGGCCCCCTCCCTGCCGGCTATTGCCGTATCCGTTATTGTTCAAATTTTCACTTCTGTCGGGATTCCCAGACTGCCACTGTTTTTTTTAGTTTTTTTCTAAAAACCTCTACAACTTTGTGGTTAGGTTTGTAGGTATGAGGGAGCAACTAGGCTAAGACGATTCGCAACTTTATGGCGTTAGTCCAATTAATCTTAACCAGCTTAAGCCGCTTTTAGCATTATATAAGCCAGGTATAACTTTTGTCGCCTACGATAAGTAATTTTGCCGATAAGTAAAAATGATGTTGAATATCTTGGAAATGACCCACTGTATTAAAAGTGCTAATTTACTGTTTGTTAACTATTGTCGTGTATTGCCAGTTTGTTTATCATTGTTTTGATCATTATTTTAGTAAATAGAAGTCTGCGTAGAGCGTCTGAGTAGTTTTAATCATGGTATTTCATCGGTGTAGGTCAGTTTTGTAGCATATGTCATTTATTTGATATCTACGCGTTTGCTTATGAGGTCTCGGTCGCCTCTCAACTTGCAACTGGTACGCAGACTTAATTAAATTTTCGAAATCAAACTTTAACTAGCAAATACCCGCTGTACCGACTATTCTCCAATCGCCGTAATTAATTAATTTAAAGTATGTACCACAGAGGGACAAACTGAGGCAGAATCGAAAATTTATTAAAATATTATTCTCTGAATTTGAATCATACTACTTACACCTATTTTTTTATCCAAAACTAAAGTCGCATGTTTAAGAGGTGTGTCTGAGTTTTGTTCTAGAATATGTACCTCAATAAATTATGCAACATATTTTTATCAATTCCATTAACGCAATACGCGCCTGAGTGGTACAGTATGTCTAATGTTCTTCTCCAGTCTCTTCTAAAGCTTGGCTGATTCTTTACCGACCAAGGACTGATATAGTGTTGAAATAATGATTTCCCTTGAGTCACCTTCCAAAGTTCTGCTCTTGGATTTCGCATGTCAATAAGACAGCAGACGTTCCTGAAAAATGTGAATAAAACATGTTACTTTGCATTCATGATGCGTGGGAACAGAATAGAAATGAAGGTTACTCTTTGAATTAATTTTAAAAACGAAGACACAGTTCTTTTCTGTCGCAATGTATGTGTTACACAAGCCATCTCATTCAATTCAAGATTCTAGAGTATGCCCAAGGTTTCCTTCGTCATCTTTAAAGATTAGATGGGAGTCTTAACAAAAGTATTGAACTAATGCTTTTTGCAGTAATTTGTACTCCCAAGCTCAGGTTTCCTCACGGTGTTTTTCTTTACCGTTTGACAGTAATAATCTTCGGTAAATGTGCTGTGAAAATAAGCATAAATTGAGACGTCTACGTGTGTATCATACAAATATCTCTCGGTGGGGATCGATTCACGGCCAAAAGCGCAGAAGACAGAGCAACCAAGTTGTGAGGGGTGTCACTTACGTCATTGATGCTGGCTTTCCACGATGAGCATAATCGACTGGTGTTGCTGGTCCGCCTGTATAGAGGGCACGGAGCGCAGGCATTCGATCTGATGCGACGCCCAATCTTTCTTCTGGCAGTACGTCGAGCAGTAAGGCGTCCGTCGACAGAGCGAGCACTCGGCCGACGCTTCCCGGTTGCAATTCGCACACTGCTGGCCAAAGGGTTTTTAACACCAGGACGCAAATGACAACTTTATAACAAAAAATTAAACCGTACTCAAATAAACTGGGAGCTTTATAAATTAGAGGCAAGTGTATGGTTGCCATGTTGCTCTGACACGATTATGCTATTTTAAAGTGTGTTTTCCGTTGAAGAGTTTAATTTTTTTTATCTGTACTTCATCATCAGATTTGAACCATTAATGGAAGCCTAGAGAAGCGTTTTTAATTTAAATATAATCATGAAATCATTTGAATTGCTCTTCGATTAATCTGATCTGAAACAGGATTGTATGAATATGTTCCAGGAAAAATAAAGATGCAAATAAAATATCAACAACATAAAACGATCAAAAAACCTGTCGTACGAGATCTGCTGGCCTACCATGAGCTTCATATGGTTATGGTTATGGCAGTCAAAATTGTGTCAACACATTCAAACCCAAGAAAAAAATGAATGTGTGGGTCACACGCACCAGAACTCTGCGTATTGTGTTATTAACACTGTATTTTTTACTTTTTTATAGTTTTATGTCTTGTCGTGTACAGTTTGTATAAATAAACGATTTCTTTCTTATTTTCTTTCCATATAACATACCTTTTTTGTATCCGAGTCTTCGACGACATGAAGCGGCACTTGATCCGCCTCCACGGTAGCCTCCACGCTCGCCGCGAGTATCGCCGTCGCTCTCTCCTGCTCTAGCCTCTCCATCTGTCTCGCACTGATGATCGTCACTTCTTCCACGCACTGCTTTAGCTCTGAGCCGAGTCGGACGAGCGTGTTGCTTATCTCATCTAGCCGCTTCAGCACGCCTGACATATCGGTGATGTCTGCAATAATTGAATTTAGAATTGTTTTATGGAAATAGGGTAATGTAACTTGATTCTAGTCTAATATGATATATATCCCAGAAACTGTCGTTCTATTGAATCCGACAGTTACTGGGATTATAACCTAAGGTGACTAAAAAGTTAATGGGGCTAGAATCTAGAACTTAGTAGAGGTTTTGTGAGGGGCCCACCCGGGGAAGTAAAAGCACCATGGCTATTTTTGCCGTGAAACGGCATGGCTGGGTTTCGGTTTGAATGGTGCGAGTACCGGTAAAATTACTGGCACGTGAGGCTTAACATCTGTATGCCTCTGGTTGATGGACACAGGACAGTGCATCGTAGGGCACGTTCTTGACGTGCGTCACCTACGAGGTAATTCTTTGTTATATACGATGGTTACCACTTAATATCACGTGGGCCATATACATGTTCCATCAGTAAGTTGTTTAAAATAAAACAATGGGTTCTGGTTTGAAATATCAAAGCTTGAGTAAGCCGGCTTGAGTATTTCTACAGACCCGTGTGTTACGACGCGTCAGAAGCCTATCACATACATTGTGCATAAAGGTGATAAAACAAATGCATGCGTGGGTCGCCGCATTATATCTTTGTCTCTATCTGTCCCGTACTAAATAAGAGGGACAGTCAACATGGAAACACACGAGTCTGTAGTATTTTCGGATTATGATAGCTTTGATGGTCAACTCTGGTCAACAGCAGAAGTACCCTTGGTTCTCGCAAGCAAAGAATAATGACACCTACTACTAGGACATAAGAGCGATCAGCGTGTAGCCTCATGAATAACGCTGTGTACCACGGGCAACCAACGCTTTTTAAGGGGGAACCTTTCCATACAAATTAATTTTTCATCCCACCAGCTCGGAAAGTGTGTTTATGCTGTTCGCTATCTGAGTGCAAAAGCCGATTTTATCCGCTAGAGGATAAAGTAAATTTGAATTGAGAATATCGTGTTCACTAAGTTTGTGAATACACAACCTATTTACTTCTACCTCCTTGGTGCCGAATTTATCATACAACCTTTTTCAATTTTGTGAAAAACTCATACTCGGAACCTTCTTGGTTTGTTACTTGTATTTGCGCCATGTTCTTTTTTGCATTTAGTCATTTCCTCGCTGAGGTGGGATGAAAAGTTACGTGTTGCACTCGAGTGCAAAGATTTTTCACCTTGTGCTCTTTTGATTCCTTCGCGACGCTTAGGATTCAAACTTTTAAACCTACGCTCGTGGTTAAATATTAGAATCCTTCGCTTTCTCAGTCATCAAAATTAAGCACGCGGTTAAAAAGCAACTTTGCACTCTTGTATAACAAATAACTATTACCATTTATAGGCGATGAGAGTACAACTGTGTTTGTTGGTTGGTTTTTATTTAGGGGTGCAGACTAGGTGTTTATTTAGGTACGGCAAACAAAAGTTGAATTAAAAGAACTGTATAGTTATACAGTTCTTGGCTTGAAGACTTTCTGAGGGAACGATCCATTCGAGTAGTTATCGATGGCTGCTCGTCGGATCAATTGGCTATTAATGCCGGTGTACCTCAGGGGTCAGTACTATCTGCCACTCTGTTTTTGCTGCACATTAACGACCTGCTCATACCCGGTATCATGGGATATGCAGACGACAGCACAGTTGTTGAAAGATATACTTCCAATGCTCAGGCCAAGCAGAATGTGGTTCAGCAAGAGAGAGAGGCAATGCTGCGGCGCTTGAATATGAAACTCAAATTGGTGTCTGACTGGGGTGACGCCAATTTGGTCAAATTCAATGCATCCAAAACGCAGGCTTGCCTGTTCTCAGCAAAGAAAAGTCAGTTTCTCCACGCTCCTGTTTTCCGAGATGTACCTATAGCGATACGGGATCACCTTGAGCTCCTTGGTGCTTCGCTTACGCCTGCTCTCAACTTTGGGTCGTATATCGAGTCTAGGGCTAAAACAGCCTCCATGAAGCTTGGCATCCTAAACAGGGTAAGGCGGTACTTCACACCAGGACAGCTGCTTAGCCTTTACAAAGCACAAGTCCGGTCTGGTATGGAGTACTGCTGTCACCTGTGGGACGGCTCTGCCAAACACCAGCTTGCTGCCTTAGACTCGATTGAGCGAAGAGCTTTTAGGCTGATAGGTGAGCAACACATGGCGCAGACTAAAATCCAGAGTCTGGCACATCGTCGCAAAGTTGCTTGCCTCTCGATTTTCTATAGGTTACATTTTGGGGAATGTAGTGAGGAACTGCATGATCTTATACCACCATCTCCCTTCCACCATAGGACTAGCAGACGCACGGCTCAGTACCATCCATACCTGGTTAGCATACCACCCATTCGCACTAAGCGTTTTGGCTCCACGTTCATTATGCGAACCTCCAGGGAATGGAACTCATTGCCGACGGCTGTTTTTCCTGACCACTACAATCTGGGCCTCTTCAAGGCAAGAGTGAATAGGTGTCTTCTAGACCATCCTGCTCCATCGTCGGCTACATCGTCACTTACCACCAGGTGAGATTGTAGCCAAAGGCTGGTCTATATCATGTAAAAAAAAAAAAAAAAAAAAAAAAAAAAATACTCTGATCGCAGCAATTAAGAAACTTTGTACTAGACTTTTTGGTTTTCTTGGCCGTAAAATTCTACTGTTATTGTATGTGAACATGTGAATATGTGTGACATAGCACCGTTACTTTTTATTCCAAAAAAGTAACGGGAACGGGGTGAGCGAAGCCGCGGGCGGCCGCTAGTATATAAAGTATTTTTTTCGTAGTCTATTTTAATTATTATTATTATGCACTAAAACAACACTAGACGAAGTTAGCCTATGGAATCATTCTTCTGCTGAACAAAACTTCAGTTTTGCATAAGGGTGTTTTGTAGCGCTGGTATTTTGCTTAGCACACCGCGAAGTAATTTTTTTGTGGGCTTATTTATATAGTGGGCTATTTTTAACTCGCGCTTAGATTTCCGTTTTCGGGCCTGTTACATCTATTTTGATGTACTGAGCAGCGGCAGGGCTACTTTATACTGCAATTATTACTAGACGTTGCCTTGGACTAGGATAGAGAACGATCGCCCAGTACCTATACCATCATTATCAGAAATTGCCATCAGTTCATCATGAGCCCGTTTGCACCCACAACTGAGCAGCGGCAGGGCTACTTTATACTGCAATTATTATTAGACGTACTGCCTTGGACTAGGATAGAAAACGATCGCCCAGTACATCATAATTATCAGAAATTGCCATCAGTTCATCATGAGCCCATTTGCACCCACAACTGAGCAGCTGCAGGGCTGCTTAATACTGCAACTATTACTAGACGTTGCCTTGGACTAGGATAGAGAACGATCGCCCAGTACCTATACCATCATTATCAGAAATTGCCATCAGTTCATCATGAGCCCGTTTGCACCCACAACTGAGCAGCGGCCGGGCTACTTTATACTGCAATTATTATTAGACGTACTGCCTTGGACGAGGATAGAAAACGATCGCCCAGTACACCATCATTATCAGGAATTGCCATCAGTTCATCATGAGCCCGTTTGCACCCACTGCTGAGTATATAATAAATAAATAAATAATAAATAAATAAATATTGTGGACAACTCACACAACACTACCCAGCCCCAAACTAAGCAGAGCTTGTAATATGGGAACCAGATAGCTGATATAATACTTGAATACATTTTTTTTTTTTTTTTTGTAAATACATACTTAGAATACAATAAAACACCCAGACAGAGAACAAACATTTATGTTCACCACAGAAATATTTGTTCTCGGTGGGGATCGAACCCACGACCTACGGCGCAGAAGGCAGAGCTACTACCAACTAAGCTAGAGGCCAGTCATATAGGCCTCTTCTTTATTGTGCCACTCTTTCCGGTCCCTCGCGAGTCTCAACCACTCATTCCCAGCACTTGCAACAATGTCGTTTGACCTCATCAGTTCTATAGGCTGATTAAATTTGCGAATTGTGGGTCCATATGCTGTGTGTATGTATCATTTTATGTCCCTAACCGATAAGATTATATGGGTCATTATGCGTTAGGCGAGCCTTGCGCACATGCGTCTGTGAAACGCTGTCAAAAATCGCTGTCATAGTTGGTAGCGTTTCAACTGATCGCCAACGCCATCGCCTAGATGTGCGCAGGTCTTCATTGATCGGCACCGCAGAACGCTTTGATGTGTGAAAGCCAGGGGTATCCTCACGCTGTTTTACATCTTGTCGTATCACTAGTTTTTTCGAACCAAGGTTTTTTTTTATACTACTAGCTGATGGAACAAGCATATGGCCCACCTGATGTTAAGCGGTAATCATCGCCTATACACAGCATGAATCATCAGTAGTTTGGTGAAAGGACGCTAAGTACGCCACAAAGAGGCTTCTTTCGTGCACTTGACACATGTGGGATTGCGGGTGACAAAACTAACACCATGGTATGCGCAACAGTATTCTATAGATAGTGCAATACACGAAGACGCGACGACGACGACGAGAGAGACGGACGGACTTAGGATACTTTTTATCCCGAAAAAGTACGGGAACGGGGCAAGCGAAGCAGCAGGCGGGTGCTAGTTAAAAATAAATAACCAGCCAAACAAACAAGCAGTGCAGAACAAAGAACAAAACAGTTGCAAGTGCATCTAACTAAGCCAAAGTTACCAAAATGCATGTACCAAAGTGCAAGGGCTGTTCACAGAGAGGCCCGCATGCATATTCAATCGCTGTACGCAACAATTATGTACGTAAAAAGAATCAAATACTATGCTAAATAACATAACATGCAAGTTGCAATTACATACTGACTACTAGCTGAACTAACTACTAGATGAGTAGACTACTAGCTGAGCAGCACCTATACCATCCTGACAGCTTAGTCAGCCAGCCACAGGACAGACATAGTCAATATGTGCGGAGCTGACTAAGCAATCAAACTAATGTAACTTAGTCAGTTTACAGGTACAACGCAAGTAAAGCCACTATGCTACCCTATTCTAAAACTATTTCAACTTCTACCATTTCAAAAGCAAGTTGCAATACAGATAGCTATTTAAACTGTTGGTTGGTTGCGAAGATATTAAATTCCTTTGAAAAAACTCGCTATCTCTGAGGAATATTTGTTCGTAGCAGATAACCTTTGTGACATTATTACTAAATTTATATTGTACTGTCCTAAGTATATCTCAATATTATTGCATAGAATTAGCGAAATTTGCTGTGTTGTTCTGAATTGCTGCTCAAATCCTACAAACTGACTCCTACAAATTTGCATCCTACAGCATCAATGCAAAAGGTTGCAAAAATCTATGTTTATCCTTTTTTATCACGTAAGGACTTTTTTATAAATTCTAGATTTTATCAAAATGTTCTAGAATGTTCTTTAGTATTCTGGAATGCCCGGGCAACGCCGGGCTTTGCTGCTTGTTTTAAATATTTTAAGATCTTTTGTATACATCACCATGGAAGCAAATAAATTATTTATGAACCAATTCAAATGCCGGTTATCTACAAAGAAAATAAATTTCATTTGAACCAACAATAAGTTATCCGCACAATAAGTTACCAACAATAGGTTATCTGACGCCCGTTCTATGCAAGGAAGGAATAAGCGAAATAAATAAGGTACCTATATTATGTAATCTTCTCCTTTTAACATCGTTATCTGCTGTGCACTTTTGAACTATTGTAAATCAGTTGCGTTGATCGCGTATTTATAGTTATTGTTAAAATTTATTTTAGCTAGTACTAAATCTTACTAACAGCCGTCTTTTGCCAGTCCTAGCTTAGAAGTTTCTTTGCACTGTATACCACTCTTATGGTACACAGGGCAAAGAAACTCTTAAGTTTTCGCATGTCATATGACATGCGAAAATATGATATAATATGAGATTCGCACTATCAATCAACACAATTTTTTTTTTTTAGAAACTTACGATAACGGGCCCGATTGAAGCCCAGTGGGCTTTATAATCACTGTAGATAATATACCCTAGAAATTGTAAAATCCGACAGAAATTTGACAGTTATTGGATATATATCTACAGACAGTGAAAAAAAAGTTTATTGGGCTTGAATCAGGCCTCTGTAGTGTGTGTTTTAAGTTATGATATTTTGTAGCGAGTAGTGGAGATGTTTTGATATTTATTGGACACCTCACTTCATAGGTCTAAAAATAGGAAAAACATCATAAGCTTAGATTCTTACAAGATATAATCATGCAATGATAGACAAACAGACATCCAAGTGTTGCATAATTATTGTAGCTAACCAGACAAATTGGCATTTGCACGTAAATAACTAGGTAACTAAAATAAAATGCTAATCATTATTATTATACAGGGCGTCCCACGGATATGCCACATAGAGGGAAAGTACCTTGAATATTGGAGATAGAACATTTTACTGAAAAAAGATATTAAAAACGATTTTAACTGCATTCATACTTTTATTTTTACATTTAATATCATGTGTATTTAATAAATAATCAATATCAATAGTAATAAACAACAACCCTCCATGTGGCACACCCGTGGGACGCCCAGTATGTATAGGAACACACATCAACACAACACACATGCTTCATTCCATATTGTCTCCTGATAGGGCTTGGCCGATTGAATGCATGACATATAGACCTACCTACTTTGATTATAGCTAGCAGGTATATATAACAAACATGCAATGCAATAAAAAACCAAAACTAACTAATACTGTGATTCCATCAGAACTTAACCCACAGAATAGTTTGCTTCATTATTTAAAATGTAGCAGCCATACTTATAAACATTATTTAAATTTAATCATTGCTTAAAGCTAGCCCTGTCACTGTTTGTCATTAACCTAACGGTAAGAGATGGCAATAGTTTAGGCACTATTTATCTTTTGACATATTTTTATAAGTAAGGTCAATAGTGTTTTGTGATTATTATCTACCTAAACAGGATATATTGAAAACTAGAATTGATATACTTCTCTAGATGCACAGAATACTTCATGTAATACAATGGTGTCTAAGATTCTATCACCTTATTCATGTAAATTGTAAACCACTTAAATATTCAATTGAAAACATGAATTCATGTTATATTCATTGAAGTACATTATTATGAACAGAAACTGAATAAATATAATTATGATAATAAGCATTTTGTGTACCTGCATTAGGGTCACTACTGCCATCGGGGGTGTCAGTCAGGAGATGGTAGTCAGTACTGCTTTCCAGCCCAGCCAATGACTGCCAGGCCTCCTTCGAGTGACTATTACTGCTTGTTTGGTGAATATGGTCCACATCATCACTGTCTCCAAGGCTCGAGTCTCTTTTTATTTTGGGCTTTATGTCTTCAGGATCTGGCATATTGGCACGTCTTCTTCTTTTGTAAGGTGTGAACAGTCTTACTGGACCCATGGCTGTAAAAATACATTTTGAAAGTTATTGCATTGTTCATCCATTCATGTTTACATAATATAGAAAGTTACACAAGTTACCGGATTGATCGTCACAGCATGCACCGCACGTGCAACTTGTGGCATGCGGGGTGAGTATTCCTTCGTCAATCAAGGCCTGTATACTTCTGCCACCAAACCTGATGGATCGTTTCCAGTCTTTGCTGGAGGCTCTGCCGCAGAGCGCCTCAAACTCAGAGGGCGTGTACCACGTGAGGCCGTATTTGATGCACTTGCCGCGTCCGCCGGAGCCGAACTTGACCTTGTGCAGTTCGGCGGAGGTGTTCTTGCAGCGCACGGGCAGCACCGGCATATGCACGGTGTCGGCCCACGAGCGCGGGCTGTCGTGCGCCGGCTCCTTGTCGTCGAGCTTCTCCGGCAGGTCGTCGGCGACGTTGCCGCCCGATATGAAGCCGTTGTCCACGCATATCATGGGCTTGAAGTGCGGCAGTTGGTCAGACGTGATCACGTTGAAGGTGGTGCCCGTGAGGAGCGTGCCGACCGGCAGCGACACGGGCACCGTCACCACTCCGTTCGCGTCGCCCGCGCCGTTCAGCCGAGACCCCTTCAGCACGCTCCCGTTCGGGATGCGCTCGCTTCTGGCCCCTCTGAGCTCGGCCGCCACCGTCAGCGGCTCGGCTTCGGTAATGTCCGGCATGACGACATTCTCCGAACTTTTTCTTGCCGCCGCAGCCATGGCTCGCCTCCCTCCGCCGGTCAAAATACCCACCCGTCTCGACCCTATTTTGAATGTTCACGATCAATCCGCACGGTCAAAATATACACAAACGTAAACAAATTACGCTTGAGTCAGTCCGCCATAATTAAAATTTGACAATTCTAAACATTTGTCGCACGCACACACCTAAGTTATGGCGCTAAATTCAAAATGTAGAATTACTTGCACGGCATGGAATGGGAGCAGGCTAAAAATGGAGTGAAAATACAATACTTATTAAATTAGAGACCGCTTAACGATTTAATGTACGTAGTATTTTGGATAAAATGTGAGCCTAGAGTAGGTTCAGTTGTCAAGAGTAGGTTCGCTTAACTACCGGCTTCATTTATTTAATAGCTACCTATGTCATCCTATTATTTTTTTTGTATTTGCAGCAGGAGACTACCGTACACAAATAATATTTTAATTATTTTTCAATTCAATTTATTTATTTTCAGACAACGGGATCCCTAAATGTTAGTAGACTGTCAAAGGGTTAGTTAAATTGTATTGTACAATTTTTTTAATGCTTTTGACCTTGTGCCTCATAACATAACAGGAGCCAAGCCAAAGTATCATTTACTTTAAT
This sequence comes from Thera britannica, assembly GCA_939531255.2. Lineage (NCBI taxonomy): Eukaryota > Metazoa > Arthropoda > Insecta > Lepidoptera > Geometridae > Thera > Thera britannica. Next base: position 6,106,960 of record OW618044.2, read on the forward strand.
ATATCGTAAAGTACATAAATTATGCAGTCGGTTGGTAGCCTGCCGGTGTACATGAAACTTGGTGGACCTGTCCACTATCATGTGACCAACCAATTCATATTTGCACAGCGCCCAGCAACAGTATTAGGTCCTCAAATTTTTTTCCGCACTTTGTCACGCGCAGAGTTATCTTCCGCGGACTTTAAATCCAATGTCATAAACAAAACACTTCAAACTGCGCCGAAATTTAATATGTACTCGTACTTTTAATAAGTAGATATTTTTCATACTAGAAGTGTTGCGAACCATATTTTTTTTTTCTAATAATACTTACAAAATCAAATCGTGGAGGGCGCGGCAGACCAAGAACAAGATGAAGAGACAAGTTCGACAAGTCTAGACTTCAGTTAACCACCTCAGCACAGGACTGCACAGAGTGGAGGAGATTGGGGAGGTCTTTGCCCAGCAGTGGGGCTGGGACATAAATGGCTCATACATACCTCATAGTTGTATTAGTGAAACAGGTTCAAGTATTTAAAGGAAAGTCCCTTGGAGGAATGTTCGAGGAGGTCATCCTCTCCAGTCATCCTCATGCCGTGTTTTGGATTCCGGAGCTGGCAATACAGGACGACTTTATGGTCTTTGACTCTTTGGTATGGTATTACTGTGGTATTACTCTATTTTGTCTATGAATTTCATTGACTTTTGCCAAAACAAAGTGAATTTTAAGATGTGCCGTGCTGTAAAACATGTTTTTATTAATGAAAACTTAGAAGCCACTGAAGAAGGAAAAGGAAGAAAATAATAAAATAAAGCGCTTACGTATGTATGTTTATAGGAATAAAAGTATTTTGCTACATTCCTAAACCTGGATCTGTGATAAGTCTGTATTTATTTTTCCACTATTGATTCGTCTAAAATTAAATCTACCCCTTTGCGTTCGATGTCTACACAAATTAAATTATCGATATAATCAACCCACCTCTTAGATAAATCAATAAAAGTCATGAATTGATAGTTTAGAGTCAAGAAAAGTGAGCTTCAATACTTGCTTAAAAAAGTTTGTATGTATGTTTGTATATGTTTAAATGGTATCTTTTCGATCTACCTGATATCTTTTCTACAGTAAGTTACAAATGTTATATTTTGTGCAACAGGCATAAGGTGCTGTGAATGAATAAAAAGACAGAGAAAAAGAGTGGAATTCTTGGTGAAAACGTTTTTTACCCTTGCTGAAATGGAAGAACTAAGGTCCAAGCATAAATCGGCTATACACAATGCTGCCCATCAAATGGCTTTGGAGTGCATCCATCCTCAGGTAACATTATTTAATTTTAACCTTTGTATCAGACTCCTCATTTACCTACCTAGAACCGACAACCATTGGGAATAAAGGTTCTCAAATGGCGACCATGAACAGGAAGTTGAAACGTAGGGCGCCCACCCACCAGATGGACCGACCATATTGTTAAAATTTGCGGGAAGTCAATAGAAAGGGCTCAGAATTGTTATTCCTAGAAATATGTACGGGAAGCCTATGCATGACTTACCTAGAGTCCTAAAGTAACAAGTACAGATGCTCAGAAGTGGCTCTGGACAGTTTATAAAGTACTGACTTAATTTTTATACAGGCCTCTAGCTCTGCTGGTAGTAGCTCTGTCTTCTGCGCTGGGGAATGTGGGTTAGATCCCCACTGAAAACTAATATTTGTGGGGTGAACATAGAATTTTTTTTTCCTGTCTGTGTCACAGAATACAGTAGAAAGGCGATCATGAGACGTTTGTATGGGAGCTGCTGTTGCCAGTTTTAAATTTGCATTATTTTATTGAAAATATCACTAAATATGAAGATTCCAAGACAAAAAAAAGAAAGTCGAAAAAAAGCATTTCTTTGTTTTATCTTGCGGCTTGACTTCTTGTTCGGAAAGTAATTACTGCAAGGCATTTAGCATCTCCCGAAAAACCTGTCGTATTTGTATGGAGTAAGGAGCACATGCTTATGCATTTTGGTGAAACTTTTCCAGCCATATAGCCGTTCTACTATGTTCTCTGGTCTTGGTGTTATATTGTATTCTAAGTACGTATTTATCTAATTGCCATAGTACAAGCTTTGTCTTATTTGGGGCTAGATAGTGTTGGGTAGATGGGCCCCAATATTATATATGTATTATATAAAAACAAACTTGACAAGTGGTTACGAAATAATAAATTAGTGCTTAAATATTGACCAAAAATAACAATGACAATTTCAATTAAATCAAGTGACTATAATTCAACACTGTTTGACGTAGACACATCAGCGAAAGCTGCTGGTCTATAAATAATAATAATAATTAATCACATAAATTGGACTATGAGTTCCTTTAAAATTTTATCTTCATTGAAAAGTAAGTTTTACAGGGTAAAATAGTACATTTATTTGAATTACAGATATAGCTTAGCATAGTCATGAAGCACCGATTGCGATGGGAGCAGGATTGTGAAGAGGTGGCCATGGAGTACAAAGTACCTACCTACAAGTTTCCTTATGTGTGCTATGATTTTTTGTGTACATACCAGTCAAGTTGAATTCTGTTATTCTAGTTACTAGGCATAGCAATAGTAAATAATGCTCATGTCATGTTGCTCTATGCAACTTTAACAGAATTCAACTTATTGGCTGGCTCTTAGAATGGTTGAAGCTTTGTTATTATTTGTGAAATAGAAGATTTTTCCGCTTGTAAAGATTTATTAATTTAAGTTGGCTTTTCCAACTGCATATTGGGATTTGAGGCTTATGTTAACTGTTAAAGATACAAAATACCACTTGTTGTGTAAATATTTATATCGAAACAAGTTCCTATGAAAAATGTATCAGTTTCAAAGCTACAACCATTATAAAATCACTGTGTGAAGCACTTTGAATATGTTGGCAAACATTGGCTAGACGTGAAAAACTATTCATGTAAAATGTAAATATTGAATTCCTTGGTTAGGAATATTTCAAATACTCCTTTTTTTTTTTTTTTTTTTGTTCTGGGTGTTATCTGCGATCAGTCCTCTGACTATAAGCAGGTTTGTTGTAAGCGCTGGACATGTTAGGGAATTTCTCCAGTGATCATTTCACCATTCTTTTGAAATCATATGTTGAGTTCTATGATGTGTTGTCTTTTTAGTCTCTTAGGGTAGTTTATGGTGGTCAGCTGAGATGCCAGGTGATTAGGGTGGTTGCTTAATCGCTGCTTGTATTTGGTTGAGAACCGCTTTATTTCATCGCTGACGGTGTTAGTTTCTAATTCGTTGTGGAGCTCATCAATCTTTATGAACCATAGTGCATTGGATATGTTTCTGAGTATACCATTTTGTGCTCTTTGGACTATATCGATATTAGATTTGCAAGCTGATCCCCAAAGCTGTATGCCGTAAGTCCATATAGGCTTCAGAACCACCTGGTATACCAAGAGTTTGTTGTGGAAGCTGAGAACTGAATTTCTGCCTAATAACCATTGTAGGCTTCTGTATCGGAAGTTCAGTTCGTCTCTTTTCTTCTGTAGGTGGGTCTTCCAGGTCAATCTGCGGTCCAGGTGCATCCCGAGATATTTGACCGACTCATTATGTGGTAGCGCGTGTGCTCCTAGGCTGACAGGCGGGCAATCACCTCTGCGAAGTGCAAAGGTTGCGTGGACTGACTTAGAGGCACTGGCTCTGATCCTCCATTTCGTAAGCCACTGCTCAATTCTGTCTAGTCCAGTTTGAAGAGATCTTGAAGCTTCGTTGGGATCCTTATTACTAGCAAGAATGGCAGTGTCGTCCGCAAAAGTGGCAGTTGTTACCCCTGGCGTTTCAGGCAGGTCTGATGTGAAAATGTTGTACAGCACGGGGCCCAGCACCGAACCCTGGGGTACCCCTGCCTGTAGATCGTGGAAGGTCGAGGTGTATTCACCATCCTTTACTTGAAATATTCTTCCTGACAAGTATGAGTTGAGCATTCCAAAGAACGAGTGTGACAAAGTGTTCTTTATTTTGCAAAGGAGTCCCATATGCCAGACTTTGTCAAAGGCCTGTTGTATGTCGAGGAAGGCTGCTGAACAGTATTCTTTTAGTTCTAAGGCTTTTCTGATGTGGTCGACGACCCTGTGGACTTGTTCAACAGTACCATGCTCTTGCCGGAATCCGAATTGGTGGTCTGGGATTATGGAGTCTTCGGCCAGTTCTTTCAGCATGCGAGAGAGAAGAATTTTTTCAAAGAGCTTGGAGATAACAGGTAGTAGGCTAATCGGTCTATAGGAACCGACTTCATTGGCGGGTTTTCCTTCTTTGTGGACCATGATGATCTGCGACGTCTTCCAAATACTTGGGTAATGACCAACCCTTAAGATTCCGTTAAATAGTGTTGTAAGAAAGACTATACCTTTCTTTGGTAGTTGCACTAGAATTTCTTTAGTAATTTGGTCAAACCCTGGAGCCTTTTTGTTGTCTAGTTTGGAGAGATATCTGAGAACTTCCCTGGGAGTAGTAGGCTTTAGAGGTACATCCAGTTGGAAACCTTGGTTGAGGAGTGCTTTTATGTCGGAATTATCATTGTTTGTGCCGTCATTAGGCTTGAATACATCCGCTAGATGACTTGCAAAGGCGTCCACTCTTGCTTGTGCTGTTCTGGCCCATGTAGTGCTTGAAGTTCTGAGAGGTGGTCGTGTTCTTTTAGGTTGGTTAAGGTTTGATGTGGCCTTCCATAAGGAGTAGTTTGTTGACTTTGTTGCTGTTAGTGATTCTAGGTGATGCGTCAATGTTGCGTTTTTTGCATTATTTATATGTTCTTTGAGCTCTGCTGTCGCTTTATTAAGAGCCCCTTTGTCTTTAGGATGTCGGCTACAGTGCCACACTCTGCGTAGTCTTCTTTTTTCCCTGATTTTGGCTCGTATATCCAAGGGTATATAGGTTTGGTTCGGCGGTTTTGCTGGGATTTCTGGAGTCGTAGACCAACATGCAGCTTGGATGAGATTCGTGAAGCTGGTAGCTGCTTCTTCGATGTCTTCAGGAGTTTTGAGAGCAATCTGCAGCTGAAGCCTCTTTTCAATGATGTCTCTAAAAGAATCCCAATCTGTGTATTTGTTGTACATTTTAGGAACTGACTCGTACTCTAGGATGGTTGTACCAATAGTGAGTAGCACAGGGGTGTGATCTGAGGAGCCATCTAAGCACGAGTCAATTTTGGTAAAGTATTGTGACATTCCTTTACAGACGAAGAAGTCAATTACGTCTGGTAGTTTATTCTTGTCAGAGGGCCAAGATGTAGGTTCCGAGGTTGATAATGTTGTAAGGTTGTTGTTGTCAATCGATTGTTTTAGTTGTCTTCCTTTTGTGGTTGTAAGTCTTGAGCCCCAGTGGGAGTGTTTAGAATTCCAATCTCCTCCTGCTATGAATCTAGGACCTAGAGTATTAAAATAGTGTGTGTATTGGTTCTCTTTGATATTGTGTTTTGGTGGACAGTATATAGAAGAGACATTGAAGTTTCCAGTTTTTGATTCAACAGCAATAGTTGTTGCTTGAAGGTGTTCCGTTTGGTATGGCAGTAATTCATGGTGTTTTAAGGAGGACTTCACGATTAATGCTGTTCCTGCATGTGCCGAACCGTCAGGGTGTTGGGTGCTATAGATAGTGTAATTCTTGATATTAACTTTACTTCTGTCCGTGAAGTGGGATTCCCCTATCAAAAGTATATCGAGATTGTGTAGGTTTATTAGCATTTCAGCTTCGTGAGCATTTGGAGCTAGCCCGTTTATGTTCCATGCAGCGATATTAAGATTTAACACTGGGACATTTTTTCCACAAGGGATATTATAAGACCCATAAGCGTGCTCATCTGGCTGAATAGCATATCCATTTTGTCGAGTTGATTTATTAATAAGTCTTGGATGACTTGGGTTGGCGCGAGGTGATCCTCTTGTGTTAAAAGCAATGGGTTCTTTTGTGTTGTCGGTTGGCTTTGTAGAAAACCCTGCTGTTTTGGTTTGTTTGTTTCGTTTTGCTGTCTGTTTTGTTCTGTTGTTTTATTTAGGTCTTTTGTTTGATTTCCGTCAGGTCTTTTGTTACTAGCGGCTTCTGAATATGTCGTTTGCTTTTTATTTGAGTTGTCAGGTTTTGTTATCTGTGTAGTGGATTCAAAGTGGTTTTTTATATTTTGGGTCTGCCCTTTTTTTGGTTTTGTCACGTCTTGTTTTTTAATTGTGTCTTTTGGTCGTCTCTGGGTGTCTCTAAGTTCTGGGAAGTTGTATTCGGTTACATTTGGTTGTCCGGTGGAAGTGTAGTTGTCCGGTGGAAGTGTAATTCAAATACTCCTAACCAAGAATACTCCTAACTAATAGATTTATCCAGACAAATGTAACTTCTTCCAAAATATATTCATCCTAATTATGTATTTGCAGGTTTTGCAAATAATGTATAATATTTAGATGGGGGGAAGTAATTGGAAGGTTATGTGTAATGTTAGTAATTTGCCATGAATAAGTTAAGAATCTTAGATCTCTGGCTGAATAGACTGCAGATATTGAACCAGATCTTAGCCAAGGAGTTATGTCGGTTCTTTTAAATGATTTCAACAGAATCTTAAAAAATACAGTTAAAAAAGGTACTGTATTGTGACATAAATTCCTGTGCTAAAACCGCTAGCTTCTCCTGTAATGCCGACACACGCACGATTGTTCACAGTTGTGTTTGTCCACCCATGTCTGTACACTTGGATCGCACAGACCACACTTGGGTCTTCGTACCATGTGCACCCCTACCCTTCTCCAGTGCGACTACAACATGCGTTCCAGACACAAAACAGCCCTAAGATGTTCCATCCTAAAGGGCTAAAGCCGCACCTTGTGAGTACACGCTTGCTTTTACTGTCCTATACACAAAATTAAGTTTAAGTTGAATACTATCTTCATTTACCTTCTAGGTTACTTGTTGAATAAAAATCTAAAAATGAAACTATGTATTTACAAGTCTTGCCTGCAATGATATACCTGTATTTTTGCACGTCCAGTAAAATATCCTACCTAATAATACCCCATAATAATTGGAATAAAAAAAATATACTTACTTTGTCCCATAGTAGCGAGGTAAACCAAGTTATTAAATCAGTAGGCTCTTAATCATAATAGTCCGTAGCAGTTATTATTTACCTCAGCCGACCAGTAAGTCTATTGCCATCTCTATTTGTTGATGAAAGAGACAAGACATGAGACTTAGCGAATTGCTAAAAAGTCCGGTATTTTGAATGATGGGGTAAGAGTTTATTGGTTCTTAATATTTGATTTCTTCTGTAATTTAATATAGAATCATTCTTTCTCAGGATTCGCGCACTTCTGGCACACCCCAGCAAAGTCCTATCCTAGGGCGGGCGCTATGCCTCACGCCTCGTGGCAGCCCTATCCCTGGGCGAGTATCTCATCTCAACGAGAAGTTCCAAGATTCGCTCACGCTGAACTCAGATACCGATGCGCTGGTGGCTAAGATCGGTGCTATGTTTCCCACGGTCAGCGAGACACATATCAAGATTTTACTGAAGAAGTAAGTATTTTATCAGTCTAAGTCCACTGCTAGACATCACACTTATGTCCCCCCATCGATTTATAAACCGAATCTTGAGATTCGGTTTATAAATCTATCCCCTTATCCACAATATCAAAGTAATGATGACCTTCTTTGTAAGAGTTTACTAGGTGAAGAAACCCTTTATTTTTTTTGTAGATACTATAACCGCGAAGCAGTGGTTATCAGTGCGCTCCAAGTTGAAAAGCATCCAATCACGACGCCCGGTCCGCTCACAATGTCGCCGTCTGCTGCCAGGCTGACTAAGGGTTCTATGGGGGTTTACTCGGCGCTGCAACTCGCCAAAGGAGTATCTGGATCTATACAAGGTTCCAGTCATTTTACTCCGTACTCTGGTACGCCGCATGGTAAGCACCCTGCTACAGTAGCATTCAAGAAAAAACATTTTGAAAAACAAATTGAAATCCGCTCGCGGCTTTTTATCTCACGTTGTATCCAGATAGGCCTATGTGTAATACACCAGGACATAAACTAAACAACTACTTTTCATTTAAGTGTGTAACTACCAAACTAGCAAAACCGCAAATTATTATTTTTTGTTTTTTATGCAAATGGTAGACAAACGGGCTTACGGCCCCATCTGATGGTAAGCGGTCACCCATAGAAACCAACAACACCAAGGGTGTGTTGCGATGCCTACTAACCTAGGTTGTGGTTTGCTTATACTTGTGTGCTTCTGAGTTCGTGGAACCATTTCAACTGTAAGGCTGAGGCCAAACGAGCGTAATTTTGTGAGTCGTGAGTCGCGTATTTTCGGTCGCAGAAATTCTGCCTGGCAGAAATTCTGTTGGGATGCCAGACGAGCGCATTTTATTCAGTTACTATCGAACGTTTATAGCGGATGTTTGCGTCGTGCAATGGAACCGATGAAAATGTTGTGTATTTACGAAGCATATTTAGAAGACGAAGAAGTAGATAACACCAGAAAACAATTAAAATCAAAAAGCTATGTGCCTTCCCGAAATGACAGAAAACGAATCCCCCCCGCAAACTCAATTCGGTCCGAATAACGCGTGTGAGTCGGCAGGCAACTCATTTTGCGTCGCCGTGTGAATGAAACAGGACTTTTGTATGAAACCGAATGCAGCAGAATTTCTGCGACCGAAAATACGCGACTCACAACTCAAAAAATTACGCTCGTTTGGCTCCACCCTAATGGTTCAAAGACTAGCCAAGATATAACTAGTAAATTTATAAAAATAAACTTTTAAAGTAAGAGACGCTTATCAGCTGAAATACTGTTTTGATATCGGACAGCGTACATTGAGATATCTGATAACCTAAACTAGAGATGGCTGGAGAATATTATATTCCTATCGTAACTTGCTATGAATTCCTAACTAAAATTTTTCTTCTTATCTTATTTATCAAGCAAGCAAGCACTAGAGCAGGTTTTTCTATACATAACCTTAGTAGAAACCGTCGATTCAATCATTGTGATAATTCCTATGAAAAAGATATGATAGATCAATAATATCCGCGTACATGTTCATGTTGCATCTGTAGTGATCGTCAATTTTATTTAAAATGTTCACTGAAGTCAATCAAACATTAAACATGTTAATTACTGACATAAAACGATACACGAATAAGCATATTATATCTGAGAAAAAAACTGTGTCCAAAAAGAAGCCTAAACTACTGAAAATAATTAAATTGTTTTTAATTTACATTGGTAAGTGACAGTAGTGAAATATAGTAAAAAACATCGGGTTTAACGACGTAAAAAAAATTAAAGCCATATGAAATTGGTCTACCATTATTAAGATGTATTGCATGGTAGAAAATGGAAAGATTACTAGCCCCCTTTAGATAACTTTGTCATTAAATGATTTAGGTCCTACTAGTAACTTCGTTTTGACTTTTATATACGTGGTGTACATAAGTACTTATCATATCAAATAATGGCGTTACGCCCAGGCCAGGGTTACAGTGTGATATTTCGATAAATGTAGCATATACCCAGCTTACAAGCTAACGCCACTTGAAACCTATATCAGTCCACTGCTGGACGTAGGTCTCTCCCAAGACGCGCCACTGAGTCCAGTCTTCGGCTCGTCTCCTCCAGCGCTTGCCAGCTACATTTCACAGATCGCCTCCCCACCTTGCCGTAGGGCGTCCTACACTACGCTTACCTAAACGCCTAACCCCCGAATACTGAAACGCAACTCAGATTTAAGCACGTCTCAAGCGACGAATATTTGACAGTTTTCAATGAAAATCTATCAAATATTCGTCGCTTGAGACGTGCTTAAATCTGAGTTGCGTTTCAGTATTCGGGGGTAAACCTTTAAAGCAGCTGTATTCAAATTAAGCCAAACTACTATTCCAGGTCCCAAAATATATATTTTAGATGTTCCGCCCAAATCATTCAAAGTCTTTGTATGTGCATACACGTATGCCGCTTAGGAGGCTCAAACATTATAGACCTTCACATTGAGTATTAGTTAGATATAAGTATTAAAGGACGTATCCACAGGATCACCTTCGCTACTGAGACCCACGTCATGTGCCTCCAGCTATTACGGCACCAACAAATCCATCGACGGACAGACCACCAGACATCACTCGCCGAAAATGAAGCTCAAGTAAGAATTCTGATTTTCCTGTGCCATGTTTTCTAGCGGTAAAATAATGCGACCTACTACGACTAACTTTCTCTTTATTCAGGTACTTAAAGAACATATTCCCTAAAGCGGAAGAGACCATTATCTTAGATATCCTGGCAAACAAGGACAACAACGTTCAGCGCGCCAGCGAGGAGCTGATCACGATGGGCTACTGCAAGAAGGAGACGCAGAAGAAGGAGGCCACTCCACCGCCGCCGAAGAAGGTCGTCACTATAATGAAGACTTTGGAGGAAAAGAATCAATGTGAGTGGTCTTTACTGCATATGATTTTCCTCCTTTTTTATTTGAAGTCGTTTAATAATAATAAGTTAAATCTATTTTAGTACGCGAAAAACTCCAAAAAAAGTACCCCAAGATCGCCGAACGCGTCATCACAATAGCGCTGGAGAGCGTGGGTTTCAACGAGGAGCGAGCTGAACAGATCCTGGATAAAGTAGTGGTAGAAGACGAGATTCCTAAGGTCAAGCCTGATGAGGTAGAGGTGAAGAGAACTTACACTGTGGATGCTAAGGGGTAAGCATAAATAAAATAATCAGGGCTAAGGAGACTGAATAGCAGATACATACACGATAAAGAAGGATAGAAAAATAAAAGCAGATTGTGAACAAATTGGCTGATTGTCAATACTTTCACTTTGTGGCAATCGGCATAAGAAAAAAACAAAATAAACGCACTGAATCCAGTAAGAAATCCATTCTGCCGCACTGGCTCTAGCATTAACTGGAGTAGTGTAAAAATCTAATCCATCATTTTATAACTAATTTCTTCTTGACGATATTGTATTTACAGTTTAACAGCTCCTAAATGAAACGAATAATGTAGATGATGTCATTCAGTCCAGTCCATCACTAGAGGAATACAGGACTGGAATAATGTAATCCAGCTTTAAATGTGTCCATTTGAATTCTAAGATAGTGTACTTTATTATTCGCTATTCAGTCTCTGCTGTTAGTTATGTGAATAGATTCATAACACTTTTACAGTCCACTTCGTTTTCATTCATCCATTTACACTTCAATAAGTAGATCGACTTTGAAACTACTAATTTAAGAGGACTAATATGACACAGATTCTCTACTACCAGTTATACTCGTACATATAAAATCCAATGCTTCTTAAGCTTTTCACACACTCAGTTGTGTCAATATCTACTGTTACAATATTAATAAAACATGAGCTTATCATTTAATATGAAAAAGATATTAACACAACAACATCACAGACTATTCATGAATTAAATCTGCGGTGCTGGTGGGAGTCGACAGGAAATTAGTTTTTCTTTTTATATATTATTTCTTTATTGCTTTTATTTATTGAGTCGTACGATATCCCACCAAGACTCCATCAATCTCGTAACCCCCATATGATGCGTAGTGCGAGCTCCCCGAGCGAATATCGCGCGCCGACCCCGCTGCCGCTGCCGCGCCGCCTCAAGTCCTGGGCCGCCACACTCAAGTATGTTCTGAACACGCGGCAGGGGCTTTGCTGGTTCCTATGCTCACGTTCACACAGACTTACCTACAACTACATACCAATAACCTTTCATCTTCCTTTACACTGATTTGCCTATGGATGTACTTCTTATTTTTAACATCTCTAGTAAAATGAGGTGTTCTGTAGAAACGATGCTTTAGTGTGTCCTTACGGATATCTCAAGTTTTGTTTATGGCTGCGTTTCTCTATGAAAGCTCCATTTGTAATTCTGTTTATTTTTGAAAAATATTAACCGTTAGAAGATAATCTGTTTTGTGACATAAAAGTTTTTATTTGTTAATTATCTTGTTCTCTGCTGTTGTGGTAACGTTTTTTAATTTTGTAACCTACAATATAATTATAAATCAAAATTTATTAAATAAAACAATGGCATAGGACCCAGCATCGACCCTTGCAGAAGACGTGACGGTAACGGTATCTGAAGCAGTGTTTAGGTACCTAAAAATATTCCAATTAAAAAACTGTGATGTGACTGTTTTGTGATTGTTATCGACCTAGTTTGTTCTTTGAAACGTTTGGTTCTATTTGTGGTTTAAAAAGCATGGTGTGAAGTGTGAACGTATGATGGTTTGATCAAAAGCTTTATTGAAGTTTGAATATGACGCTCAACTAAAACTAAATCTTTTTGACGCTAAAATTTGAAACTAAATAAATGATCTAAATTTAAGTTATATTTTGTTTTGCTTTCTTAGATCTTTGAAATGTTGAAGGGCTGATTTTACCATATACAGAATAATAAAGCTCGAATAAAAAATGTCAGTCCTTGTTTTTGACAAGCCTAAACAAGAGATGGATATATTTTTATCTCAAGGGTAAATTTATCTGTAGATGGAACAGTTGGCTCTAACTAAATTAAATAAGTATATTTTTGTGTTTGCGATCAAATTGAATAAATAGGCGAATGGCTTAAGCTTTCTATAGAATATGCAACAGTTTAAGTAAAGTTAAGTATAAGATACGTTAACCCCGAATATTTGAAACCAGATTCACTTGTAAAAGGTTTCGGAGTACCCATCAATATAGTGTAATTTATTAGATAGAAGTAGAAGATATAGGTTTTAGGTTTTATGAAGAAATGTTGAAGTTCTATATTGTTTAGTATACAGGGTGTCCCATAAGTCAACGTCCAGCCGAAAACGGGTGATGCGCCAAGTCATGACAGATACCAGAAAAATATAAAAAAAAATATTTGTTATGTAACTTTTGAGTTATGAGTATTTATAAAAAACAGAAAAAACTGACACCCTGTGATGATCTTTTAAGTCCTGTGACTACAAATATTAACTTTTCATGAAACTTTTTTCTGCAACGTAAGCATGAATAACCTTTCTGTAAAATACAATTCAAAATTAAGCCATAACTGCCTCAGTTTTTAATGAAATTGTGGAGTTTTGGCCAACGTTTCATTTCAGATAATTACATCACCCAACTTTAACCGTCTGTACCGCAAAAAAAATGTACTACACTATCATGGCATGTAACTTTAAAAATTGGCGCATTTATCCAGGATTCCAAAATGGTAAAATACTTGCTAGAGTACTCCTTAGTTTTGGAAATAAAAAATGTTTTTTCAACTAAACCGGATTTCCAATCAATTTTATTTCAATAGATAAAATGTTTGTACCCTTTAAATGATGGACTTAAAATGCCTACTCTGTGTTTTTAAGTGACTCACAATTCACAGGTACAAGTAAATTCCATTTCGACAATGCAAGTAAACAGATAGATCCACCATCTTGTCGAAAAAGTAATAACCATGGGTTTTCAAGTAATTTGTTAGTTTTAGGTAAAAGTTTGAAATAAAATTCAATCATAGGATTACTTCAATCGTGATTTTAATCTAAAGTTTGCCTTCGCCCGTCGCCGGTCTTATTACATGGTTTTTGACGTGACAACGTCTTATAATTCGATGGAGCCGGCTGCTCGTACGAAAAAACATGACTCACGCGGTGTTACCTCGCTCTGAGGCGTTCCATTTAATACTTAAAGTGCAAGTGAGAGCGCGGAACGAGCGACAAAGAGGCACAATCGGCCTCCGCGTTCGGCAGTGTTCGACATCGGTCTCTCTGCTACTTGAGTGAGCGATGCGTCTGCGTGGACTGGACAGCTGTATGACGTTGAAACGTTCAACTGTCGTCAGTTAACTGACTTTACAGACAGCTGATTTTTTTTAAGGAAATGTAGAGCTTTAGATTAAAATCAAGATTGAAGAAATCCTATGATTGAATTTTATTTCAAACTTTCACCTAAAACTAACAAATTACTTGAACACCCATGGTTATTACTCTTTCGACAAGATGGTGGCTCTATCTGTTTACTTGCATTGTCGAAATGGTATTTACTTGTATATGTAAATTGTGAGTCACTTAAAAACACAGCGTAGGCATTTTAAGTCCATCATTTAAAGGGTACAAACATTTTATCTATTGAAATAAAATTGATTGGAAATCCGGTTTAGTTGAAAAAACATTTTTTATTTCCAAAACTAAGGAGTATTCTAGCAAGTATTTTACCATTTTGGAATCCTGGATAAATGCGCCAATTTTTAAAGTTACATGCCATGATAGTGTAGTACATTTTTTTTGCGGTACAGACGGTTAAAGTTGGGTGATGTAATTATCTGAAATGAAACGTTGGCCAAAACTCCATGATTTCATTGAAAACTGAGGCAGTTATGGCTTAATTTTGAATTGTATTTTACAGAAGGGTTATTCATGCTTACGTTGCAGAAAAAAGTTTCATGAAAAGTTAATATTTGTAGTCACAGGACTTAAAAGATCATCACAGGGTGTCAGTTTTTTCTGTTTTTTATAAATACTCATAACTCGAAAGTTACATTACAAATATTTTTTTTTATATTTTTTTGGTATCTGTCATGACTTGGCGCATCACCCGTTTTCGGCTGGACGTTGACTTATGGGACACCCTGTATAGGAAGGTGTTTTATCCACTCGGTTTGAAATGTTACAATTAATAGATTAGAATAGGTCATAAAGAATGTTACTCAACTAGAATTATCCACATTAAATATCAAATATTTCAATTCTTCATTAGATGACAGTGATATTTCTATAGATTTAGAGTGGCGGTCGTCATTACTTCGTCGTCTAGATATCATATTCATATTCATTTTATATTTATTTAGCTGTCTCCTTTCATTTAGGCACAAATATTTTAATCCCTATTCCTTAATAGTTAAATATTAGGTAAAGCTAAGCTAGAAAAAACATGAACATGATTATTGTTAATTAATCGGCAAGACTGCATGATATAGATAAATATAAAAGTGTTTTGTTTACTTTGAATGATCATTTTGCACAATAGTGAACACTAGTGTGTCTGGAAACTAGGTCTGGACAAATATCAGCTTATACGCACTATTACACCAAAGTTTTGATTGTGTACACAATATAATTATCATTTGATAGGGCGGGTTACCTTCAAAATAGAATTAAACTGTATTTATCTTTGACGATTCAGACAGATAAACATCGGCTGTTTTGAAGATCTTCAATATTCAATCGAAGTGTCAAGATTTTGGGTAACCCGTCTTTTAACGACTGAACTACCTATCAGCATTATTTAATTTGTTAATCCAATGGGTTACAAACAGGTAGTGTGATTTTAAAATGACGTTTATTGTGTCATATGAATCTACCACAACTAATGCTGATGCGTATGTTTAGCCCTTAAGCTTCCTATAAACCACACTGCTGACTATTATCGGTACATAATTCCAGACCGATTCTCAAGACCACAACTAAGTCTCAAGAGAACAAACACAAAAGCCAGTACAATACACCGAAAAGCGGGCCTAACGCGACGCTGCGCCAAGGACCTAAGGACAGTTTGCTGTTGTACGTACTATATCTTCGTAGTTTGTGACAGCTTTTTTCCTTGAACATAAATTTCTTCCGCCTGTGAGTTCCACTTGTTAGTGCCCAACAAATTAAGCATGTTACTAATGTTCATTTCCGTACTAGCTTCCGATCAACTGGAACTATTATCCCTCATAAATAAATTATGAAAATACAGAGAGGATTACCTTCCGTGGACGGGCCCAGACCCGGAGCTTCGGACCGGCCAGTATGTGTCCACCGAGGGTCCGGAGCCTCGAACCAGGCCTTCGCTCGCGCCCTCGAGCATGGCTCGCGGCGCCTCGGGTCTCGCTAAGGGCCCCGCCGGCATCGCCAAAGGATCCATGTACAAGAATAACAAAAAGTCGGCTAAAATGTGAGTTACTTGCCAACTATGATTTGGTTATTCCCTTGGTTATTCCCCATGTTTTGTCGATTCTCATCCTGACCGAACTCAACCTCATAATAATTATAGAGACTATAAATTATTAGATATGTTTCGAATTTGCTATAATAAGTTACAATGCTGATATTTTCTATGATATAGGGAAACCCACTTTACCCATCGCGTGATCTCTGAAACTACAGGGCCTAATCTAACCTAACTAGAGGTCTAAAATGTTACGCAAGTACTCTTTCTTGTACTTGTTTCTTTCCATCCAAAGGTTGTCTGGAAGAAATCGCTATTAGCGATAAGACCGCCCATTGTACCTCTAGTTTTTAAGTTTTCTTTTATGCCATGTTTCTGTAATTTTTTTGGTGTACAATAAAGTTATATTCTATTCTATTCTATTCTTTGTAGAATGTAGGAGGTCACTTAAAAACAATGTGAAAAATTCGAATCCCGAACTGTTACAAATTTCATAAAAATAACATAACACGGACCAAATTGCGGGGTGGTTCTTTTTCATAAACTACGAGAACGTTGCATATATGATTTGTGGTAAACATAATATATAGATATATAATTTATTTTTTATTCCAGTGTGGTGTGAACGATGAGCTTCGAAACCATCATTATTCCATAGAAATAATATCAATGTTAGATAAGCTTTAGTATAATCTTTACTTTAGTTTTGACCAACTAATGAATAGACAAAACTGTCACGTATGCTTTTTAAGCCATGCATGACTTCATTCGAACAAGTCAACGCTATTCATTATTTCGGTCGATATGATCTCATTACTGTCCAAATGTGTTTTATCTGCTAATGCTGTTTTGCTCAAAACATTATCAAAAATATATGTGCAATGTTAGCGCTAAGTTTATAATGTAATGCTATTTTAAGAGGGGGTAACTGATATTATGAGACGACGTTTGCATGCGGGTCTGATATAAAGTTAGTAATTGTTTTGTGTAGCCACAGGAGAGCAGTTAGTATAACTGTAAAAAATCTACTCAAATTTTAGATATCTTTAAATTCATACATCTTTGAAAACTGTACTATGCATAGTAAATCAATATCTTTAGGCCTATGTTACTAAATTTTTAGACGAGCTTTAGTAAAATGAATTATTTACTAAACATTAATTTATTTGATTTTAACCACTTAGTTTGAACTTTCTTTTTTAGCAAAATATTAGTCGGAATTATATTTAATGTATACTACGTAAGAAAAAACTTATTTTTTTTAATGAGTGCTATCCATTTGGTAGTTGAGTACTAAAATTTGACGTCTAGCAAAAGCATAAAATGCTGTTGTAAATGCAATGTTACGGCTGAAATAATAAAATATTAGAGAAGAAATATTGAGTGAACGCATCATTATAAACCTACATTTAAAAAACAATAATAACCATAGAATTAATTATCGAAAAATAGTTCCTTTACATATTCGCCATAGTGTTGTTGTTGTGCAAGATTTTTATGGTCATACTCTGCTGTATGTTTGTCTCTTCCTAAATCATACAGCCATACAAGCTAAAAAGTTGATTCCGCGATTTTATATACTAGATAATAATATAAATATGCACTTATATAAAAAATAACCATCTTCCATACCATAGTTGTTACTTAGTTAGTAGTTTATTGCCAAAAAGGAGCGTTATTTCCATGTTCTGAAACATTAGAGTTGTGTAACGGTCTTCTGATGAATTTCTTTTTATTCCAATTTTGAAAACTCCGAATTTTTATGTCTTCTGAATAATTATAATAACCGTAGCCATTTATTTAGAAATAAAGTATTTACCATAATTAAATTATTATGCATAAGGTAAGTCTAACAATATTTCTGTGACTAATAACTAATAATAGTAATAACATAACATTTTCTATGCTTTTAATAGAGTTTCTACATTTTGTATCCATTCCAAACTGCTGTAGCCAAAATTACTTTATTTTATAGTAATTAAGGGTAGTATTTTTGAGCCATTTCATTATCTACTTATATGAGATATCAAATATTTTGTAATAATATTTAATTACGTTGTATTTTTACTAGTTGTACTGTAAGATACCGTTTTCGATAAAGCCATACGTCGCACCTTTACAGAATACTGTGAAATGGTGAATGTATTTTAATATCTGGTTAGGCTCTCGGGATACGGACAAAGCCAGGTTTTCACATAATCTCATTAGCTTAGGTATATTTTTTGTTATAATTTAACTGGTGTTTGTGCAATAGTGTGGCTGTCGGATCTGGGTAATGATTAGGTTTAATTAAATGTGTTTTTCTTCTAAAACAGTATTCTATGTCGTATGATGTTGATGTTGCCTTTTCTATTATTTTTTTAGTCTTAATAACTGTGTTTGTCTTCTAGAAATCATATGTGTGATGTGTATGTTGTTCTATGACTTTTTTGTAATAATAAATGTGTTTTTTTGTCTTCTAAAAAAAAACAGCATCAGTCTATGTCCTATGATGTCGATGTTGTCTTTTATATGACTTTTTTCTGTTTCAAAAAGGTTTTTATAAAATCGAGATAAGTAGTTAGTAAGATACAATAGCTAAAATTTTCTCTCATGTTCTTGTTCATATCAACATAACTAAATTGTCTGAGTCATAATAACGTAGGATATGGTCTTGGTATTGTCTAAAATGTATAATTAATGCAGAACTAGGCCCCTGTTATATGAAGAGGATTGGTAGGAAGAAGTCTGATCAAAAATATAAAAATACGACGCAGAAATATTATCATGAAAATTATATTTAATTGCAAACATATTGAATTAGATAAATGTATTTTCCGATTCAGGAATTTCTATATTTTTGAACAGAGTTGGCAAACATAATACTTTTGTGTGCAATAATAGGCCAGTGACATATCCACAGAGGCCCAGTCTCGAGTCTAGTCATGATTAGTCAATTAGTGTTCTCTTAGATGTAGTGTACCCGCATTCCATATTTTTGTGAACTATGTATTAAAAACGAATAAATCTGTTGGTTGAATTCGAATAATTTTTTAATTTCTTACCACTACCTCATTAGGCGTTGAGGAATAAAGGTCACCGAATGGCGACCACTATGGTAATAGGCCGACGATATTGTGAAGGTCGGGGGATGGAGAGAACACACACAATCGATCCTCCTGTAAATGTATAGAGAAGGCCAATGTCCAGCAGTGGACTTCACTCTGCGAGGTCTTATTAGATAGTCATTCTTACTCGAAGCATTAGACGAAAACGACTTCAAACAGATAAATTCGATATAGGACACTCTAAACAAACTTTAGTGGAGTGTTGCATTTTGCATTGCATGGCAAATATGCTTAGACTAGTAATAAGTTAAAATACCAGCATGAGACAAACAAAAAAATCGTATGAGCTAGAACGTTTTTAAAACAACCGTAGTATAGAACGTAAAGCATGCTTTATTTCAAGACCAAGCACATATATTTATATCAGTACAAACGTGAATGAAAAAAACACAATTGACAATGCTTTGCAATAAAAACATGCACTAAAATTCAATTTAATTTTATAAAAATCGTGTCTGGAGCACACAACAATCAAAGAAACCACCTAAGATTCATAGATATAAATATAAGGGTTGCTCTCCACTAGAGAAATGTCTTTCTCTAGCTGACGCAACTCCTGCTCCATCTTGGTTTTCCTCAGGATCTTGGGAATGGTGTCAGTCAGCATGGGCAGTTGCAGAAACGCTTTCTGCATCAGCTGCCAGTTGCGTTTCAAGTCCTGCCAGATAAATTATGGTTAGGCCAAAAGCATCTGACAGATACAGGGTGGTCGTTTGAGAAGGGCGGTTATGGCCAAGTTCGAAACTACGAGAATTGAGAGAAAGATACCACCTGTATAACGGTCGATGCCAATAAATTAATCTAACTTCTTCTTGCTTGATTTTTTGTCGAGTCACTAGTTCTTCCGAACAAGTGTGGTGTGGTGACAGGATAAAGTGTGCCAAGATACTCCTTCCGCGCATTTTGCATACGCACACGTTTTCGAACTTTTTAAATTCAACGTCATGCCGCCGCCCGCCGTCGGTTTCCTCACGATGTTTTCCTTCACCGCTTGAGAGTACTGGTGCACATGCATTTCAGGACACTGATTGGTTCATTTCCGGATTTGAGCCCAAAACCTTAGGATCGGAAGGCGGGTTCGTTACCACGACCACCTCTGCTCTTTATCTACATAGTTCCTGGTTTTCCCCAACTATAGAAAAGAAGGACCATTAACTGACTAACTGACCATTTATTCAGCAGTGAAATGCTAGATTCAATCTCTAGACTAGAGCAATCAAATAGATCGAATATTGGGATGGCCGTATGGGAATAGACCTAAGAGTACATACCTACGACCTTAATGCCACTGCACCATGCAAATGCACATATGCCATTATGTAAATATTGTAGGACAAAGGACTCATTTCTAAAAGCATCGGTTTGTAGCTATATACTTACATCCAATAGTTTCTGTCTCTCTTCTTCATTGATAAGCTTACAAAGACTCTCTTTATTGTCCTCCGCGTATTTGATTTTTGCCAGGGCCTTCTGGATCTTTCTATTCCGTTTGACGAGGTACCCGGGCATTTGTCCAAAGTCTGGTCGCTTGCAATACTCTGGCACCTCACCAGAACCTTTGATTCTCTTTGTGTGCCCGTCTCTGGTGTCTACCAATCTGCCAAATTAACATAAAGGGGATTGAGTACATCAAGAGATCCGTTCGATAAATACAAAAAGCTCTTTAAAGTGTTGTGGTATAAACAGACAGGCAGCTAATACACGTAAAATACAAACAAATACTTTTTTGAATTAAGCGACAAGTATTTTCAAAAAATCGCGCTAAAACCTTTCCGGAAACGGATCATATCCTATTATAAAAAAATACATTCGGATACAGCAGAACGGAAAGGAACAGGATTCCAATTCCAGTTCCAGTTTGCAGATGACGCTTTGAGCTATGTGCTTTCTTTAGGCAAATAATTTAAAATCAACAGAAATAAATAATTTTCTCGTCTGTATGTATTTACATAAATAAATCAATATACATACTTACCTACCTATTTAGCTACATATTAAATGGTCGTAAGTATTTTTTTCGCGAGTAAATTTTGTACCCAAGTAGTTTTACCTTGGTTCCACAGCCTTGCCTGTCCCCTTTATAGCTTTTTTTATATTAACGACGCGAAAGTTTATCTTTGGTTTTTCAGGTTTCTTGCCTGGTGGTGGGCGCTTGGGGACTGGTGGTAAATTTCCAGTTACATAACATTTGTGGTCCGCCTTCTTAATAGGTTGTCCTATTCCCTGACCCTTCTTCAGGAACTGATCAGGGGATGTCATAGGAGTCTCTGCGTAACCGAATGTGCGATGCATCTGAGGTCGTTTGGCTTCCTTCAACTCTTTTTCCAGTTTTGATTCATATCTGTAAGGTGGAAGTCCCATGTTCATAGGGATGTCATGTAGTCATGGACCTACGATGGAGTACCTCTAAACCTATATACCTAGTTAGCTACAACCTACGCCATAGCACGCATGTTGCCAAACACGCGTGCTTATACTTACTCTAAAGTTTTAGTTAGGGGCTTAGAGTCTAAACCCCTAACTAATTACCACTTCGAGCACTTACCATAATGTGTAGCTAACGAAGTGATTTTGTAGGTACATCTTATGTACATAGGTACTTACCTGGGTGTCTTTGGCGGGTCTGGTGGTGGCTTATCTAAAATCGTGTAGATAACTTCATCATGGTGCACTATTTCTACCAAAGACATTTTTTCTTTTAGCAAAAATGTTCTGTGTAGGTATATCAAATAAAATGCGTTATTGTTTGCGATGATTTTCGTTGTCATGGAGCGCTAGATACTCATTGGTCATGGACATGGAGTGATGGAGATGTAGCATCCGAATATTTCAATGAGGTATAGCTTGGTTTGGTACCCATTCAGCAAGGAGTTCGAAAGTAGGCAAGGCCAGCAATACATCTCCGACTTTAACATCTGGTTTTGTCCGTTGTAAAATTCGGACGTGTGCTCACAGGCCTAGTGCTCCTGCTCACTGAAGTGCCTAACTACAACCTTCCAATGAACGTGCATGTGTGCTAGATTGTGCATGGAACGCTTTAAATTTAAAACTTGGCAATACCAATCTTATTGTCAAAATCGAGAGCTTTGCTATCTGTCACTGTCAAATGTCAATATCAAGTCAACGCTATCAAAAATAATCAAACCGATCAGCGATCAATCAAACAAACTCAACAAATAAACAAAACCGGTGATAGTTTATTTTTAACTGACCTTACAAGTGGAAAAATCTGAGGTTTTCTATTTTCCATCATTTTAAAACATATCTGGATCTGCGATGCTAAGCAGGCGAATCCGACGAAATGTCCCTAAAAAGATTTTCGTCGGCTTTCGTTACCTTTCCAGTAGGCTAGATGCGCTAGATCATGTAGAAAAGTTAGATGGATGTCTTTCTTCGCTGCCGTCGGAGGCCCAGGTGGTAATATGTGGGGGTGGAGTGATGGGGGCTGCTGTAGCCTACCACCTGGCACGAAGAGGATGGGGTGGGAAAACCATCCTGGTCGAGAAAGAGAGGTAGGTAATCTGTTTCTTGTAATTCAGTGGTCTTCAGCATAAATCTTCTTGCTTTTTTTTATCAACACTACCATTTTCTCTCCTGCGGGTTAATAACAACAAAATGTCCCTAAATGTTTTACCCTACAAATCATGAAGTTTTCATAGTATTCCAATCGCCATTACATTATCAATCATTACCTATATTTAGTTGCCAGCTAGTTCATCATAGGGCACGCTCTTAACGTGTGTGACGTAGGCAATGCTTTATTTGATGATTTCCACACCTTAACATTAGGTGCGTCATCTACTTGTTCCATCAGCAAATTTTTAGTAGAAAAAGGTACCAAACACTTGCATTATTCTTGGTTATGTTTGTTATGTTCTATATCTAATCATTCATGGCTGTAATATAATCAATTATATCACTACTCTGAAACAAAGACGACTACGTGGGGATCTCATTGTAACATACAACATTTTGACGCACCAGTACAGCCTGCCTGACATACAGAATATTCTCATAAGGAAAGAAGACAGGGCATCACATGGGCATCATCTTAAATTAGTCCGTGCCCCTACCAAAACACATGTGGCGCACAACTTCTTTGGTAACCGGGTGGTCCAGAACTGAACAAGCTGCCTGAGATTGTTTTTTACGCTGACTCGGTCAATGGCTTCAAAAACAAACTTGACAACTGGCTACGAAATAATAAATTAGTGCATAAATATTGACCAAAAAATAACAATAACAATATCAATTAAATCAAATGACTATAATTCAACACTGTTTGACGTAGACACATCAGCGAAAGCTGCTCGTCTATAAATAATAATAATAATATATTATTTATCCTATTAGGGTAGGAGCAGGGAGCCGTTGGCATTCCTCGGGACTAGTTGGAGCATTCAAGCCAACGCTAGCACAAGTCAATCTTGCACAGTCGTCCATCCGCCTTCTTAAAGAACTTGAGTCTCGGGGCAGGCCAACGGGCTGGAAACAATGTGGTTCACTGCTACTGGCACGCACAAGAGACAGGATGACTGTCTACAGGAGAATGAATAGTCAGTCTGTGTATGTATTACTTTATATTACCAACGAAAGTCCCGAGATTGCAGTACTGGCAGAAATGGGGGAAAGCCATTTGCCCGACAATAGCTAGTAGTCCTGCTCTGATCACTTTTGGGAAGAGTTAGTATGACAAGGTTTTAAGTCAAACTACTACCAAAAGGTTAACTAAAGTTATGGTTTAATATAATCAAGTCAATAACCCAAATAGTCTTATTTAGAATCATTAGCCTACTATGTTTGTGTAAGTATTTCAATCAATTAATAACTTTTAAGAAATATGATAGTGAGATATACCATTAATTATTATTTGAGCACTATGAACAGGCAAGACCAGCAAATGCTCTGAGTCATCAACTTAAAATAAAATTGATATATTTTCTTATTTAGGTAGTTTTTGTTGTGCACATATTTACCTCACTTTTTTACCTGACTACCCAAAAAAAGGGTGAGAATGTTTTTCGAGTGTCTATGTATAATCATAGGTATGTCTTTATGCGTCAGTTCAGCCTAAACGGTTCCATGGATTTTGGTAGATGAGGTGTTCTAGGATTCCCCCTAGATCGCGAGAGTAATATAAATCATAAAAAAAACTAAAAAATGGAAAAACGTCAAAATCAAAACAGAATAGTTAAGGGTAAACAGAGTGAAGAAACTAGATGACAGAAAGAAAGAATAAAAAAAAGAATAGAAAGTGGTTTTTTAATTTAACATTTCAATTGAAATTTGAAATATCGTTTTTCTAAACAAAATATCGATAGATGTTAGTTTTTTTGCATATAAAATTCTGTTATCGTAATTGTGCCTACCTTCGCCAAAGGTAGCGTCATCGGAATGACTGAAAAATAGCGGGAAATTCAAAAAATATTTGTTGTAAATAATGAAGTATGTACGTATTTAGAATCGCTGAAGGGACCATTTTCTAGTTCTGGTTTTAGAATAACAACAAACTATCAAATTATTTCAAATTCATGTACTTACCTATCCCATTAAATAATGGGTTGACTATGTAATATTTTTTGAAATTGCCGCGATTTGTTAATCATTTTGGCAGCAGACTTTAGCAACCTAGCAACGCACTTAGTTTAACAAGGATTCCGCTGCAGCATTGAGGGCGCTATGCGTCACGGGGTTCCTACAGGAGTACAGGACTCTTCTCAATTAGTTGTCGGTACACCATAGTCTGGAACGCACGTCGTTGCAATTGTGTGCAATTTTTGGTTGCGGTATATTCGTGTTGCTTGTATTTTTTAATTACACTTTAGATTCTGAGATCGAATGTACCGGAATTCGATCTTAGAATAAATATCTCGTAAAATAATATTTTTTACTTATAAATAATGTTTGGGGTATCAAAAATATGTGTATTTTTACGCGAAGTTACGTTTCAAGCGCCATCTTCAAACCTGCGTTAAACATTTACAGAACGATAGGCGAAACGATATAATTTTCTTAAAACCGGAAAGCATATTATTATCCTCATATAATAAAATATATTAAGTACATAATTTATTCAATCAGTGTATAATACTATTCAAAATGGTGAAGGGAAGCAAGTAAAATCGATAAGCAATGGGAAGGGGTGAAATCTGCGCATGTGCGAGGGTCTGTACGGGCGGCGTTAAATTTAAATCGAAGGGTTATTTCAATAAACCCTCGAAGCTATTTGGAACCATAACTAAAGCAAGATTTATGCGTTCGAATTGTAAAACATTTTAATCAGCGACTTTGGTACTTTTATCTGAAAATAAAATACGTACTTGTTAAAGTAAATTAAAATAATGTCTAGCTCATGCATTAGTTCTTTAAAAATTTGCTTATAGGGATCTAAACTGACCTAAAAATTAATAAAAAAATCAAAATTCTTTCTTTGAAGTTTTAGGCCCGTATTCTGAAACAGTGCTTAGGTCTGAGTCGAGCCTCAAGCACAGATTTTATGACAGTTCTCCATTGAAAAGTGTCAAAAATCTGTGCTTGAGGCTCGACTCAGACTCAAGTACTGTTTCAGAATACGGGCCTTAGACTTTTCAAATAAAAGCGGGAGTGAGTATTGTAAGACGCATGCGCTCTGGAAGTTTGCATGTCGGCACGCCCTGGGAGTGTACAATTGTACATGTACAGACTTGAGAGCATTTGGCTTACGAGCACGCTTTTTTATGTGATCCCAGGTTGAAGGTGTGCGGTTTTCGGGAGTGCTAGTTTAAAGTTAACTCGATTCTAAACCATTCTCAAAATTATTGTCATAGCTATTCAATCGATCTTGAATCTTTTAAAGTTTAGTTTTTTACTCAAACTTACGATACAATAGTTTCAGCAGTGGTTCTTAGTGTTCTCGTACGAGTAAAATCATATTCGGTAAGTGTTTTTATCATTATAATCACATTATGTTTTTCATTTAAATGGTGATAGGTACAAAATCACCCACCACCCACCAGATAGACCGACGACATTGTTAAGATCGCGGGACGCCGGTGGATGGAAACGGCTCAGAATCGTTCTTCCTGAAAATGTGTAGGGGAGTCCTAAGTCCAGTAGTGGACTTCTTCAGGCTGATGATGAGGTACGAAATTAGTTCCTGATCTATTAACACCTTGAAGATAATTTCTTTAAGATACCACTAGCTCGAAACTCAAAACATGATTGATGATGGTGTATGATTTTAGAAACAGTATGAAGCCAATAAAAATAGGTTAGTTTTTATAATTCCAATACGACCATCTTTACTTTAATAATGCTATAAGAGTTCAGTTCGTAAGTAAATTCGCTGAAGAGTCATTTTTAAGAGCAGCACGCCATCTTTTTTGAATTAGTTACAAGGGTATCACTTGGTGGCGCCACTGTAAAAACGTGGTATTTGGGGTTCACAAATAATTGTAGCATAGCGCTTAGTAGTTGCCTCTTAAAATCCGGTTCTACATGATGGCGCCACTGTAGCAACGTGGCATTCGGGGCACACAAATGGTTTTAGCATGGCGTTCAGTACTGCCATGCTATTGATTTGCCCTAAAATCCGGTTCACTTGGTGGCGCCACCGTAGCAACGTGGCTTTTGGGGTTCGCAAATGAATGTAGTTGCCCTGAAATCAGGGGTGTTGGTCTACTGTCTTGATTGCGCATGTGTGGTATTGATTTTATAGCGTTTAGTTCACACAGATTCCGTTGCAGAAATTGACCATGGCGTTCAGTACTGCCATGCTATTGATTTGCCCTAAAATCCGGTTCACTTGGTGGCGCCACCGTAGCAACGTGGCTTTTGGGGTTCGCAAATGAATGTAGTTGCCCTGAAATCAGGGGTGTTGGTCTATGTCTTGATTGCGCATGTGTGGTATTGATTTTATAGCGTTTAGTTCACACAGATTCCGTTGCAGAAATTGACATAGGTCAGTCACTAGTCAGACCTTCGTTGGTTTCGCACTTCGCTGCATCAAAAGTGAATCTTCGATTTCGGTACCTACGTTTCTTATTAATATTAATTATTAAAGCAGACGGGTGTGCCGCGAAAAGTAATTTTACTGCCGTTTTGAGATTAATCATAAGACAAGAAGCCAACGATTTCAGAAGCTGTGTTCCTGAATCAGTATTTACTATATTTTCTAAAAATAGTGGGCTATTTTCTTTTTATTATAATTGTACCTACTTGCTTTTAGAATCCGTTTAAGTTTTATCGTAATTTAGGAGCATTTTTCACGCGTAGATCGCATTTTAGCGTCATTGTGACTATACGTGCTATTCGGGGTTCACATGCCCATTTTTCACATCCTTCTATGGCCGTTTGAGATCAATACAAGACAAACAAAGACAAGAAGCGAACGATTCCAGAATCTGTATTCCTGGATCAGTACCAAATTTTTTTTTTACGAGTGGGCCATTTTCTTTTCTATCACAATTTTGATGTACCTACATGCTATTAGAATCCGGTTCAGTTTTATCGTCAATTAAATCGTAATTTTGGAGCATTTTTCACTCGTCGTTTGAATTTTAGCGCCACTGTCACAACGCGCCATTCGGGGTTCACACGTAAGCTGACGTGAAGTATTCTCAGTTATGACGCTATCGATTGGTGGCGCCACTGTAGCAGCGTGACATTCGGGGTTCACATTAACATTCAACTTGAGGTAGTCAGGGCGGAGTAGCTTTGAAGTAAGGTGCGGTCCGAGTAAGGAGTTCGGGAGCACAGCTGTGAGGAGCTCAGTTAAAACACAATAGTAATGATGCTTTGACAATCATGCTTTTGATTGAAAATGGCGGAGTGTTTCAACCATAGTAAATGAGTGGCGCAAATCGCACTATAAAATCCTTGTCATTTATAGAAATGGACAAAGACGGAGTCGCTTCTGCAGCCGGAGTCACACCTGTAGCCGGAGTCACACCTGTAGCCGGAGTTCCTGCTGAAAAAAAACTATCAAAGCCACCGCCATCGGCCACTCCAGAAGAAGTTTCTGGCTCAGAATCTGATTGGGAAGATAATATGGAAGTACAGGCTATGGATATAGATACGGATGAAGATATTAGCACTTCACCCCAGCCTCCTGAAAGTCTTGATATGCTAAAAAATAACGATGCTGCTTTTGCTGTGGAAGTTGCAGCAAAGCCCGCTGAATCGTCATCAGCCGCAGCGGTGAATCCCAACCGACGCGCACGGCCTACTAATGAGCAAATGCATGAGAAGATGATGAATATGATCAAAGCCCAGAATGTTCCCGAAGAACAGCTCGAGATCTGGGACAAGATCTTTAGTGCTTGCCATGTATAAGAATTAATATGCCCCCGTACTGCAAATTATAGGTACGTTGTTTTTTATCATTCATCCGGTTGTTTTGTTTTCGATATGAATAAAAAAAAATCATGACTTTTATAAGTAGTTGACTCGATAACAGTGCATTTTGCTTTGTTCTGCCTTCTATCAAAGTTGAAAAGCATTGGAGTGTTGACAAAACGCACTTTGCACTTGCTCATCAGGTAATAATGGTATGTCTCAATCTCTATTTATAATGACTGAATAAGATTACTTCCGATAATCACGTTACTTCCAATTCCGTATCCCTTAACTTCCGCACGCTGCCCCGAACTTGTACTCAACATTTTGTATGCACAGTTCGTGGGGCATACCTTGTGAGTTGATCTCACCGCGTCGTTGCTTGGAATTGTCGCCGATGCTGAACGTAGATGATGTCATCGGTGGTCTCTGGATACCCGGGGATGGTGTTGGAGATCCACACCTATTCGGCATGTCTCTTATGCGAGAGGCTGTTGCTGAAGGTAAGCTACACAGAAATTTCTGCATTGGCCTTTTGGTATTTACTGTTGTTTTTCGTAAGCACTAGATCTGAGATGACTGCTGCATTTTTATGTAGCCTAAAATGTATAATTACTCCGATATTTAGGGTAAATACTGATATAAAAATGCCACAAGCTAGTTTAAATCTACTGGTTTTACAGGCGCACACGTAAACAGTTCCGAGTGTTCCGATCCCAAATCCTATTTTCTTTTGTCCAGGAGTCGGGGTCATGGAGGATTGCGCCGTCACATCAGTGCTTTCCAAGGATGAGAAGGTGTGCGGTGTAGAAACAACTCGCGGGGCTATTGAGTGCCAGTACTTTGTCAACTGTGCTGGCTTTTGGGCCAGACAGGTGAGTAAACTTTGCAAGAAATAAACTAAGATAATAATTATATCTGAATTCCGTCTTTGATTTATCTTAACTCGATCCGACTTAAACTTTGGATTTAAAATGTCTTTCTAGCTCCTACTTGAAATTTTTTTTTAATTTAGAAATGGAATTTAATTTTGTCTTTTAATGATTCTTGGATTTTTAATTTAGAACGGCCCGGCGAACTGGCACCTAGACTCACCTAGCTTTAAGACGTTTCAAAGTGTTCCTTGCGATTTTACTTAATAAATACACTTATGATTTGATTTAACATACAATACAATATTCGATACAATATTAATATTATTAGAGTTGGAATTATTTCCAACTCAAACATCGAATATTGTATCGAATCAAAATCTAAGTATCAACTTGGATTTTGATTTAGAAATGAAAATGGGATTCCATTTTGGCTTGGAATTGTATTAGTTTTGGCTTTGTTTGAGACCTGAATTTAAATACTTACCAATACTTTTATAAATCATTATTCTCCTAGGTTGGTCAACTTGCTCAACCGCAAGTCAAAGTACCGCTTCTGCCCTGCGAACACTATTATTTGCACACTAAGACCATCGACGGACTGGACCCCATGACTCCGGTAATCAGAGACCCCGACGGCTACATTTATCTGCGCGAAAGGGATGGCTGTATTCTTGCTGGTGGCTTCGAACCCGTTGCTAAGCCTGTGTATGAAGAAGAAAGTAAGTACCTATTTTCTAGGGGCTAACTATGACATCGACCCATCAAATTTTACTTGGCTGGAATATTTATTTTCTCTTAAATGCTTAAGCGAAAATAAATATTTCGATTTATGACCTACTTTTCAACTTGCGATGTTTTGCCTGTAAAGCTTGATGGCGCGCGAGACATCTGCAATTTATGATGTTTTTCATGTTTGTATTTGTTTGTTCCCGGAATTGTTTTGTCAGGTTTAGTAAAGGACCCACTTTTTGTAATGGGATTTTTTAAAGCATAGTTTCTCTACAGTTGCCAACTCAGCTCAACGCTGCGTTGCCGAGGACTGGGACCATTTCCACGTGCTTCTTCAGCAGCTGCTGAAACGCGTCCCTAGTCTCAGTCAGGCGGTCTTACACAAGCTGTGCAACGGGTTGGAGGCTTTCTCGCCTGATTGCAAGTGGATAGTAGGAGAATCACCAGAGGTCAGGCTATATTTTAAACAGTTGTATCTATCTGGTATATAAAATCACATGTGACACACCAAGCAAGCCATAGTTACAATATCCTGTTGTAAAATCCTTTCGTTGTGAAAGTCAATGCTGGTACTGGTCAGAAAAAAAAGTGACCCGAAGCGTATCCTGGTACTTAGTTAACGTGTATCACGCCCCTTTCACTACACCGGTTCGTTCATTACCATCTCGGAAACATATCAATGACTAACATAGAACTTGCACAAATGTGACCTTTACATTTTTAAGGTCTTCTCAACCCTGTCTATTGATCTTCAGCTTCCACGTTACAATCAATCACATCCTTGTTCCTTCTTATACTCATCCATTACTAATATGATCAACTTTATTAGTCTATTATAATATTGAAATATTTTTAAAACCATAACTATTGTGAAATATATAGATTGTGGTTTATTAGAAAATAAAAATTTACATTAACATGCCAAATATGGTAGCTCTCGCAAACGTTTGACAAAACACAGCCCACTTATTATTTTGCATAGTAATAATAGATTGACATGGATAAGAAGGAAGTGAATACAGAGATGACGGCTGATAGAGAAGAATGGAAGAAAAGAACATGTTGTGCCGACCCCGCATAAAGTGGGATAAGGGCAGGAAGAAGAATAATAACAGATTACACGTAGACGAGAAGATACGTAGCATAATACAGCAAATATTTTTCAACAGAAACCCGTTAAACGTAGTTTTGTGTAAACTCGTAAAATGTTAGAGAAAATAAACCATTTCGACCGATATAACTGCTTTAGCTCTGTTTCCTGACCCTTTGTCTTCGCAAAGATCCATTTTCGAAGAAGTCAAGACCGAACGACTGAGTGACTCAGGCTGAGACACAAAATTGAGTTTAGCGTTCCTTAATTGCTAAATTCGGTTTTGCGTCGCGGCTTCGTGGACTCATATCATCTGAAAACATCGATTGCAGTCATCGTCTTCACAGTAGACCTATGAGTAATTAACTGTTTGGTTTTATTTGAAATCACTCCTAGTCGTTTACAGTTTGGTCGACTGCGACTTGGAATTATTCGATCGCCAAAAAGAGTACTGTTACAATTTGTCCTGAGACTTTTTTTCCATGAAATTTCATGTCTGCATTCGATCAAGCTTGAACATGGCTTGAGAAATGAAACTATCCATAAATCACGTCACACCGCGTTTTTCATATACCTAACAATATATTTTAATATACCATTAATTTTATCAATCCATTTTAGATATCACTTTGACATTATTTCGACACCAGCAGATCAATTTATTGTGTGACATAACTTATGGTTGACACTTTCAATGTTACATGATTCAATTAAAATAAATATTATTATATCTACAAACTTAATACTATAAACTTAGGTAAAGAGGTAAATTTTAAACATGAGCACTACTATTCTAACATTATATTCTATGTATTACATGTACCTAATGTCTACAAATCTAATTGAATTAATTTATATGAATAAATAATGTAAAAGTAGGTTTATTATTATATAAATAAATAAATTGTGTATGTATGTATGTATATCAATATTATCAGCATGCAACTTATTCAATACATATTTCTATTTATTAATAACTAGCAGTTGGTGCCCGAGCTTCGCTCGGTATTTTTTTTTTGGTAAACTGTTGTTGTGAATTATATTTAAATACGAATAACTTACATACTGATTAAATATTAATATTTTTCGATCTTACCGACATAATAATAAACTCCACTACTCGTCAATAGATGGCGTTCTCTGTCCCACTAACTCATGACTTAATCAACAGATGGCGCTAGGAGTTATGATTTTATGATAAAGTTGATTATTTACTTTACGATTAGGGGGACATTTTCTAAAAATGAATCCTAGCTAGATCGTTTTATCGTCCCCGAAAACCCCTGTATACTTAATTTCATGAAAATCGTTGGCTCAGTTTCCGAGATCCTAAATATATATATATATATATATACAAGATTTTCTCGTTTAAAGGTATAAGATATGTGCGTATTTATCTTTTGTAGGACAACTAATATTACTTTTATGAGAATAATATATTACATCTCCTAAATGTTTATATTAATGTACTCATGTGTTTTAATAATAAATATGTACCTATCAAAATTCTAAACAAGTTGGCCATATAATTATTTTTAATACATGTATTTACATACGAGTACGAAACAGTTGAGTTATCTGCAGTTAGTTGCAAACGATCTAAAGATAGCTCAGCTGATACAAATGAGTATTAATCGGAGAATCCATACAATTGAAATAACGTTTCGTGCAAGTAGGCAGTTGTTCCTGTATAGAAAATTCCGACATCTATTCCTATCGAAATATTTTCCCTTTCTACGTTTGCTACTATATTATATGTCTCTATGTATGTAGTCAATAGGTAGGTGCAAGTAAATAATAGAACCGGTATAGTGTAAATTTTCATTGGTTGGAGAATGCGAGTTTTTGACGGAATATTTTTTTTTAAATATGTTTACCCACCTTATTATCGATCTGAGACAAGTAGTTGTCTTTGATTGTGATAACCGTTAAAAGTGGTTTTCATAGAGCTTTCGACTCCAAAATCACTCATGAACGCAGATCTCTTCTGTACTCTGTGGTAAGAAAGAGAGAAAATACATTTATTTGACTTAAAGGCGCACACGCAAGACAAACAGAACGGGCAGCTGATGACAGGGGGAAAATGTAGATATAACATTATCTGTGTACCTACTTAGACCAATACAAACTTTTTGAATCTGGTTACTGATCTGTGACCAGTGACTTTTTTGTCACGGTAGATATTATATCACAAGAACTGTCAGTTTCTTTAGTGAATTTGACAGTTCTTGTGATATATATCTACCGTGACAAAAAAGTCACTGTTCTAGAATTGAGCCCCTGTACTGTTACTGTGCCATGCGCTAACCAGCATTGGGAGCGTGTGACCGCGCTGGGGTTAGTTTCGATTTATTGAACTTCAATTACGGCTCTATCTTTTGGGATCGGACTGGGTTTTATTATTCGAGGAAACCACTTTCTTTTCGTTCAAATCTGATTGGACTGCAATAACGGTCTCTCATGATACGTCCGTGTAGTCTCGTCAGACGTTTCTCTTCCTTATTTAGTTCCAAAGATCTGAGCGCTTGGAGTTGGAGGTATGTCTGCCACACAGGACTGGACGGTAAATATATCTTCCTTTTCCCAGATGATGAACTATCATGTCGCTGCAGGAATGAAAACAGTGGGCATTTCCGCTGCCGGCGGAGTAGCCGAAGCCACTGCAGATGAAATCATCGACGGTTATTCCAAATACGACATGTACGAGCTTGGGATCAACCGCTTTTTAGGCTTACATAATAATAAACGCTTTTTACGTGATCGAGTCAAGGAAGTGCCAGGTACGTGAAATCTTGATATAAAATAAAATAAAAATAAAAAATAAATAACTTACTTGTCAACAATTTCGCGCTTGAGAAAAAAAAATATCTCTAAAATTACTTCATTCTTGATCACCTTTTCTAATTTTATTTGTATATTTTATAGTACGTAGTATAGCGCGTTGGATAATTCTATAATGCTATGCTAATGATACAATAAACTGGATTCTTCCTCTCATATACTAAATCTCTATCCCATCAGAGACAGTAACTAGCAATTGTTTTTTGTTTTAATGCTGATAGGTAAACTTTTGTCTACCATCACACCAGAAGGAAAGTGAAAATGCAGCCGACGGTGGGGTACGCTTAGCTATATTCCAATTGTTCACTCTTGACTTGAAAATTCCAAGGTTGTAATGTTCCAGAAAAATCGACGACGGTAAAGAGCTATCTGAAAGAGGAAGGTATAAGATACCTTTCCTTTATCAGGAAATACTATACATGAGCTTTTCCCCTAGGAGTTCACTATGGCATGCCGTACCCTTTTCCCGAGTTTGAAACTGGGCGTAACCTCCGTCTGTCTCCAATATATCCAACACTCCGAGACAACGGAGCGGTATTCGGGCAAGTGATGGGGTACGAACGGCCTACGTGGTTCGAGGCTGTAGGTAAGTAATTCACATCTAGGGTTCTTTACACAACTGTATCACACACCTAGGAAGTCTAGGAACTAAGTAGGCGAATATGCAGTAAATCTATTGAACAGTTACATAATAGTACATTATGATATAAGTGCGGTAGGTTGAAAATTACAGCCGAGGTGTTATTGCAAGCCCGAGCCGTAGGCGAGGGCTACAAGAAAGCAGAGGCTGTAATTATCAAAGCGCACGTATGTCATACGACGTTTTATAACATATTTGCGAGGATATAAATAAAAATTTAAATAATAAATCTTTAATCACTTGTTAAAGCAGTTAGAAAATTTGAAATGTAAATGTCTTTTTAATTTAATTTCATTCCATTTAATTCCAATTTACCCCGTTTCAATCAGTTTCATTCAGTCTCACTCAGTCTTACTCAGTCTCATTCGGTCTCATTGAGTCTCATTCAGTCTCTTTCAGTCTCATTCAGTCTCATTCCGTCTCATTCAGTCTAATTCAATCTCATTAAGTCTCATTCCGTCTCATTCAGTCTCATTCAGTCTAATTCAATCTCATTAAGTCTCATTCAGTCTCATTTAGTCTCATTCAGTTTCATTTCATAAATTTAGCATCTTGATAAACCGTACGTTTTACCTTATTAGAAAGCAACCCGTGCGTTTTACATTACATTACCGCACTAGTGCGTAATGACATACATAACGATACTGAAATTAGTGGAATTAGAGACCCTTTTCGAGCAAATGTGTTATAAAAACATTTATGTAACTGTTCAACATCCTCATGTTTCCATTCAAGCATTGGAACCCATTAACAATATTCCATACATTCTTAAATGTTCACGGAGTTCTTTACGCGTCTAGATGACCAAGATGCCGACCAGAAACCGCGTCCGTTCAAGATAGCATACACGAAGACTTTCGGCAAGCCCCATTGGTTCGATACGGTTCAACACGAGTACTGGGCTTGTAGGGAGTCGGTGGGGTTGGCTGACTATTCTTCGTTCACCAAAATAGATCTACAGGTACGGAAGCTTATTTTTGATATCTTTTTTTATGTATGCGTTTTTAATGGGAAGGAATATGCCCGTCTCCTCACTTTAGATAGCACCACTATCGCTTGCTACATAATAGCAACCGAGAAGCAACTGCGCATGCGCGCAATCAAATGACAGCCATCCAAAGCAGTTTCAAAATTCTGCTGCGCAGTTTTCAGTCTTCTTATTACAAACGTGCGTACTTAGCTGTCAAATTGACAGTCAGTCGGTTGCACGCATGTGCGGTGCATCAAGCGATGGTGCTGCCATCTACAAAAAGCTCAGCTGATTAACTTCTGATCAGCTATTTATTCTCTATACATAGAGAAAGCCCAATGATGATACAAAATGCTTGAGGGAAGGCTTGGAAGGTCGCACAGGTTAAGGCGTGTAGGAATCCATACAGTTATTCAATTCCATAGATGTTTCTAATTACGGTGGTGCATATATAACCCGAATATGAAACTCTATATACGCTTCTTCCAGCACTCTGAGATACTTCGCAACACTCGTGGCCACCACCAGCTCGAATTCTAAGTTTGCCATTTTCTTTATTTTAATTAGAGTTGGCTAGTTTTACGTTAGCATGACTGTGTAACCCTAGTATTTATACATACTTATTTAATAATCCTAAATACACTGCGTATATGATAACCAAGTTGTACCTTTTGTTCTTCTCTTTGCAAACTGCAGCTATTAGTTTCGTAGCGTTCTCCCTAAGTTTATAAATAGTACTGATAAATTCGCCCTTCCTATGTCTTGCTCCTCGCATCCCGCACATACACCTCATTGGGATGTCTTGGTTGAACGACTGTATGGATTTAACTATGGTACCGTACCCTGGCGTGGCTGACCGAGCAGTGGCCCTATGAATCTAAGATTATGAGATCTGAGGGCTTTTTATTTCATCAAAGTAGATTTTGTCTTCGATATGTGACAAAAAATGTGTAAGCTAATAAAAAAACTACAAAGAATTTCAGTAGTATTAACCAGGGTACAATTATTTGCAGTCCCAAGGCCTTGAGGTAGTGGACTTGCTTCAATACCTCTGCTCAAACGACGTGGATGTCCCAGTAGGCAGTATCATCCATACTGGTATGCAGAACGAACGAGGAGGGTATGAGAACGATTGCAGCCTTGCTAGGATCTCGGAGAACCAGTAAGTTTACTTAATAGGGCTTTTTAAAAGCCCTATTAATGGGAAATACAGGGATACAGGTACGGGAACTTGTTTTTGGAAAGTTTATTTATTTATAGGTTTTTTTAATGGGGAGGGAAACTCCCGTTTGCTTACTTTAGATAGCAGCACAATCGCTTGCTGCATAGTGCATGCACGTAGCCGACTGACAGCCATCCAAAGCAGTTCCAAACTTCTTGCTGCGCAGTTTCCAGACTCCTTGAAACAAACCTACATGCTGTCAAATTTACAGTCAGTCGGTTGCACGCATGCGCGGTTGCTCGATGCATCAAGCGATGGTGCTGCCACCTACAAAAAGCTTTGCGTGTCCACCCCATTTGCTTTGTTCATACATTAACGAGACAAGCAAACAACTGCTAAGCTAAAAAAAGTAAGCGTCAGTGATTTTATTCTGTGACAATAACCCTTCTCTTCCAGCTACATGATGATCGCGCCCACCATCCAGCAAACGCGCTGCAAGTCCTGGATGAAACGTCACCTGCCGCTGAACGGTTCCGTAACGCTCTCTGACGTCACCTCTATGTACACTGCTATCTGCGTCATGGGACCGTTCACAAGGAACCTTCTGTCTGAGCTTACAGATACAGATCTAGCACCTTCGAACTTTCCGTTCTTCACGTTCAAGGAGATCGATGTGGGATTGGCGAACGGCATTAGGGCTATGAACCTCACGCATACAGGGGAACTCGGATATGTTCTCTACATCCCCAATGAGGTGAGTTTTGTATAGCATTGGTACGAGTAATATGAAAGATGACATGGATAAGGAGCGACTAATGTGACGGATTGATAGAGGAAAGTGGAGAGAAAAAACCTATTGTGCCAACCCTACTTATAGTAAGAAACTGATGAGCTAGTTAGATCTTTGTTTCAACCTCTTTTTGTTGGAGTTTTTCAGTACAAACCTGCTTAAGAAAATTTTGCGAAAAATGCTTTATAAGTATGTAATTTTATTGAGAAGTCTGATAACTGTTTTCCCTTTAGTTTGCCCTCCACGTATACAACCGTTTGATGAAGGAGGGCCAAAAGTTCGGCATCTCTCATGTGGGATACTATGCATCGCGGGCCCTTCGCGTGGAGAAGTTCTTTGCCTTCTGGGGCCAGGACCTCGACACCATGACCACGCCACTTGAATGTGGTCGCACTTGGCGCGTCAAGTTCCACGTAAGTCCAATTTGTATGATTTTAAATGGATTTACACTTGCTGCGATCATTTCATACCTCTTTCTCTTCATTCGCTCTCATAACATTCTTATAACATGCTCGTCAAGTATAGGGTACTCTTGACCTGGCCTTTCTCTAAAACTTCTCCTACCTGACACATTCTATTATAGCTAACGCTAACTCTTATTATTTTATGCATTTGGCGATAATAATACTGATTTCGAGAATCTAACTGTGTATTTGTTTTTTTGTTAAATAAATTTGTTATGTTCATGATGAGAACCGTAGCCTTTGAATCATTAATAATGTATCGTTTTTTTTTTCCTAAGTATGTATATCAATGTTTTCTTTTCTCTGACATAATCTCTGTAAAATTAAGGGAGAAGCCACTGGTTCCTGAAACACAGTTTTTACTAGTTCGGGAACCTATGGATTCAATAATGTATACTGTTCCATGTTTATGTCATTATTTTGTATTTGTATTTGAATGCCAATAGAAAGACATCCCGTTTATCGGGCGCGAGGCCCTTCTCCGCCAGAGAGAGGAAGGCATCCGCCGTCAGTATGTCCAGCTGCTACTGACAGACCATGACCACGAGCTCGATCTGTGGTCGTGGGGCGGTGAGCCCATATACCGGGACGGGAACTACTGCGGGCAGACCACCACTACCAGTTACGGATTCACATTTAAAAAGCAGGTCAGTATCTTCATTTTCTGCTTTAGTTTTTCGAGCCAGCAGTGTAGCGAAAAGATTGTTAGAATCTCAATCATATTCATATTTATTTTGAAGAGAACATTTCTGCAATTTATCTTAATCTTTGCGAACTTTATAACTATTTGAATGTATCTTTGCTCACTGACTTTGATATTTATCTTTCCAGACCTGAAAAAGCACAGTACAAAAGTAACAATACTAATCATGTTTATGATAGAATAATTGTATTTTTCCACTCATGACGTTTCAGTAAGTGTGACTAAACTATTACTTTTCTGTACCTAGGTCTGCCTTGGCTTTGTGGAAAACTTGAACGCGGAAGGTGTGCCTCAGAAGGTAACGAACGAGTTTGTGCTGAGCGGTCATTACGAGATCGACATTGCTGGGATCAGGTATGTGGAACTCTCATTGGATTAGTACTTGAGTAATTTGTAGCATATCTTTTATTTTATTTTATTACTACACATACTGTACACTAGCGGCCGCCCGCGCCTTCGCCCGTATGGTAGATTTTACTCCGTTGTTGTTACATTTTTTGTGGAAAGTTCGCATCATTTTTCATTCAAATCAGTTCAGTGAGATACTGTCTTGCCGTTGCTAACAATTTTTTTTTCTCCCAGGTACGCAGCAAAGGTAAACCTACACTCTCCGAACCTTCCAACCAAATATCCGGACAAAGAGCGTGACGTCTACAAGGCCACCAGGAAGCCCCACGAGAGTCAGTACCTCGGTCGACATTATCAACCTTGACTCGATCATGCCAAAGACTATTTTCGTGTGTGTGTTTTTTAAAATTAGTTAGTTCGTAAGAAGTAGGTTAAGCATTGGTTATTCGCCCAGTCCCATCGGTCACAAGGTCACATTTGTTCGAGTTGACAATTGCATGTTAATGCAAGAGACAAAACACGGATTAACTAGTCCAACGCTACGCCAGGATTATTAATAAGGCCCTAGGTGAATAACCAGTACATATTTATCATTTAGATTAAGAACCAAAAATATACAAAAAACATTAAAACCCCTAAAAAAAAATCGCCCGGACTTAGTAGAGATTTAAAATGTTTGCAGAACACCTGGGGCTCAATTCTAGACCAGTGACTTTTTTGTCACGGTAGGTATATATCACAAGATATTCTGTCAAATTCACTAAAGAAACTGACATTTCTTGTGATATTTATCTACCGTGACAAAAAAGTCACTGGTCTAGAATTGAACCCCTGTCCTGGCGATGGGTTTAACCACTTTGGCTTGTTTACGCTCTTGAAAACCTAAGATAATTTTTTTGTAGCAGAGGTCAATCTTATACATAAAAAATTTCTTTTGGGCTTGGAGTTTACACGGTCTAGTAGTTAAAGAGAAAAGAGTACATACTGAATGAATTGATTTAGAATAAGCTTAATAATAGGATTCTTCTATTTAGATTTAAAGATAGCATAGCTTTAGACCCCTCTGGGCTTAGCAGTTACAAAAACAAGGGCAGAAAACCTGGCATCCGTATTCTTTTGCCATCAACTTGTTAGGTTACTTGTTGTCATCACATGCCCATTTCAAAACCACTATTTTAGTTTGTTCGATTGTCACTTACAATTCCGGCTTGAAAAAAATACCATTTTACGTTTATTTCTAAATGTCTATGCTACTAAATATAACCAAAATAAAATTATTTGGGTGTTTCATTTTTTACTTTAATACCAATTACCTGCCTAGGTGTCAATAGAAACAAAATGCAGGATGAGAATTTGTAACAGACAAAGCAAAATGTAATCTCCAATTTGTCCTTTTTTTATGTAACTGATGGAACAAGCTTAAGGACCTGATGTATATTGGCAACCATCGCCTATAACAAAGCAATGCCTCGTAGGTCACGGACGTCAGGAACATGCCCTACGATGCACTGCCCTGCGTCCATCAACTGGAGGCATGCAGATATTAAGAGGCCGGCGGAGGGCGAATTTTCATACAAACGTTATATCAAAAATATAACTAGTTTAAGCAGATTTTCACTATGTTATTGTAATAACGGTATTCGTGTAGTATTTATCTAGGTTCCTGAACAGTTTTTATATTAAATTACTTACCTCAAATGAAATAAACACCAATCGCATTTTACACATTTTTTTCATTGCAAAATGTGATTGGCGGTAATTTCATTTGAGGTAAGTAATTTAAAATAAAAACTGTTCAGGAACCTAGATAAATACTATGCAGATACAATTATTACAATAATATAGTGAAAATCTGCTTAAATTAGTAATCATTTTGGTATTACATTTGTATGAAAATTCGCCCTCCGCCGGCCCCTTAAGCCTCACGTGCAAGTAATTACACACACCCTTTTAAGCCGAAACACAGCGATGCTGCTTCACGGCAGTAATAGGCATGGTGGTAGTACTTCCCCGGACGAGCCCTTCAAAAAGAGCTCTACTACTACTGTCTGGCCACTACTACCGAGTTAAAGGATCAATAAAAAAAGTATACTATGAACTAGTAGATGAAAAGTTGGACTAGTAATCTTATACGTAGGATGCCCCTTCAACCGATGGACCACCATTGTAAAGATCGCGTGAATTCTGTGGATGGACAGCACTCAGAATCGTTTTTCCTGAAAATTTATAGCGGTGTCCAATATTCAGCGGTGGGCTCCTTCAGGCTGATGATGATTAGGTAAAGCTGAATTACTATTCTATTTTCTAGAAGCCATCTACTGAAACTCTAAAAATAGTATATTATGTAACTAGTGAATAAAAGACTGATTTAAATCGAGGGCCGTAGATGAATCACAAGCAAGTGAAGGATTCTAACGGATGAATCACGACCGTAGGGAGTGATTCATAATGATTGAATCACGAGCGTAGCGAGTGATTCAAGTGTTAGAATCCTAAACGACGCCAGTGATTCATGGCCCTCGATATAAATCCGTTTTATTCAAGAGTTGCATACTATATTTTATACCAAGACTTCGAGAAAAAGAAAGATTTAAGCGAAAAGGGATTGAAAACTATGAACTTTGTTTATACTATTCTTAAATGACATAAAACAAATAATTTTTGATTTTGCTTTGATTTGTAAAAAAAGAAGGATAAATAAATATAAGTTTTCTACTAAAACAGTATATAATCCAACGCTAAACTCCTTGTCAAAAATTCATATCCAAAGAATTTATGGGCGCAAGAAGGTTTTAAGGTATTGAGATGGACGTTGACCTTATTAGTGTGTTCCAAATTCAAACAACAAAACAGAGATTAAAAGGGCTTTTTATTCACTGTTTGCAGTGAATAAAATAAGCTTTTTAGAGGGGGTATGGTATAATAGTATATTATGTAACTAGTGAATAAAAGACTGATTTAAATCGAGGGCCGTAGATGAATCACAAGCAAGTGAAGGATTCTAACGAATGAATCACGACCGTAGGGAGTGATTCATAATGATTGAATCACTCGCTACGCTCGTGATTCAAGTGTTAGAATCCTAAACGACGCCAGTGATTCATGGCCCTCGATATAAATCCGTTTTATTCAAGAGTTGCATACTATATTTTATACCAAGACTTCGAGAAAAAGAAAGATTTAAGCGAAAAGGGATTGAAAACTATGAACTTT
Source organism: Thera britannica (assembly GCA_939531255.2). Lineage (NCBI taxonomy): Eukaryota > Metazoa > Arthropoda > Insecta > Lepidoptera > Geometridae > Thera > Thera britannica. Next base: position 6,149,117 of record OW618044.2, read on the forward strand.
GTTTATACTATTCTTAAATGACATAAAACAAATAATTTTTGATTTTGCTTTGATTTGTAAAAAAAGAAGGATAAATAAATATAAGTTTTCTACTAAAACAGTATATAATCCAACGCTAAACTCCTTGTCAAAAATTCATATCCAAAGAATTTATGGGCGCAAGAAGGTTTTAAGGTATTGAGATGGACGTTGACCTTATTAGTGTGTTCCAAATTCAAACACCAAAACAGTGATTAAAAGGGCTTTTTATTCACTGTTTGCCGTGAATAAAATAAGCTTTTTAGAGGGGGTATGGTATAAAATAAATTTTCCATAGCCCTAGGCGAAAATTTGTTTTTGCATGAAGGGAAAATAACTTTAAATCTCTAAAATAACAAAAAATGTGGATAGTATAAAGGTTTATTATACATTCATAGTATTAAAAATATAAAAGTTTACTTAGCATATTTATTTAGGTCACAAACTTATACTGGCTCAGCAGTAAGTAATTATTATTATTATCAAATCAATGTCGTGCAAATCATAAATACTAATAATCTATATGTATATAATGTATTTAAAAGAATGTCGTGTTTGATATGTTATTTATAACTCAAGAATGGCTGAACCGATAAGGCTGAAAATTGGTGAACTTTTTATCCTAAAAAGTAACGGCACAAGCGGGATGAGTCGCTTATATTTCATAGAGCAAAGAAAAGGTATAGGTTGCGTCACAATGTAATGGAGCTGACCTTGAAAGTGCAGAACTCATTTTAAGTAGCAGAGAGATTGTTGTGCTTGTATTTCCACTTTTGTTAAGCACTATTAAACCATGATGCTACCTATGTCTACAATCTCTTCCTAGGAACCAAATGCTGTCATAAGGGCCGTTTCAGAGTTGCCTCTAATAAGCTACTAGCTCATTATACACTCCTAGTTAGTTGATCTGGTGAATATGCATTCCTTGTATTTGGCAAATTCTAATTTGCTATTGACTGTTCTGTCATTCAATTCAGACTTTATAAGGTACCTAGGAAACTAGGGATATCTAATTATATTTAAAATAATCTTTTTTGATCTGTCCAGATAGATCTCAACACTACCTTCGATGATGTCAGTGCTCTAGAGCTGTGGTCAATAGTTATAGAATTAAATTTTAAATGTATGTAAATATTCTCAAAATCAAAGTCACTGTATCCGAAAACGGCAAGACAGATTAAATTATATCTAAGGTAAAGTTTAGTTCTTAAGGTCTCCAGGTCAGTCTTTAATCAAGGTGGATTCCCAGAATTTTATGGTATTGTTTGTCTCAAGGCTACCACACTCGTTACTCTGGCTTTGATTTTCCACTTGTCCAGCCAGTCCCTTATATCATCTAGTCCCTTTGAAGGGTTTGTTGGTGTATCTAAGTATTTGGTTTCGTCCCTTTAAATATATAGCAAGCCTTCATTATTGGTTTGTGCCATGAAGCGATCTACCATGTTCATGTTAGCATACCGGTCCTGTGGAGGATGGTGCCTTTTCTGTAAGTTAATATCACATGGAGATTGTGTACTGAAGTCGAATCTTTGAATTGCAGCATTGTTTACATTAACCATCAAATAAGGTGCAGCTACAGGTCTTACACGAGAGCAAATAATCTTTCCAAATGCTGATGGTTTACCTTTTGGCACTTTTCTAGCCAACATGTATGACATATCTTGATTTAAAGGTAATGTATCCAATATCTCTAACACTTTCATTGTGTCATGCTTATCGAGTCCTCTCGCTTCAGCCAACATAGAATCAAAAGATCTGTTGATACTGGCAACTGACAATGGCAATGGCTGACTTACCATTTGCTCTGGATTTGGTATGACTATGGAAGACATCAAGTCAATATTATAGTCTTCTTCGTCTAACTCCTGATGTTTCTGTTGGTTGTTCTCCTGTTCAATTCTTTGTTTTTGCTCCTCAGCTTGTCTAGTTTTTTCTTTAGCCATGAGCATATTGGTTACTTGCTGGGCAAGGATTCCGTTGATTTCATTATCTTGTGGGCCAAGTCGGGGAATGGGCATGATCCCGTTTGGTGGAGTGAATACCGTTTGTGACATGCCAGTTTGGATGCGGACGCTGGCCAAGGGGAAAGCAGACCCGACTTCATCACCTGACTGGCTTGCGTTCAAGCTTGTCTTCGAGAGATGGCTATTCACCAAGTCCATCAGTGACGAAAATGACTCAGAGTCGCCCATTGTTGAATCCTCAAACTCAATTTTAATCCTATAGCAGTTTGTAAATTCTTGTTTTGGTGAATTCACGCAACAGGACTGAAAGAGACCTTCCTGTTTTTATTATAAAACACAATTTCCTTTAATTATTTTTGCTTCCTTTGTTATGTTATCCGATTTTTTTTTTATTATCTTTTTTTTCTTTTTCTTCTTCTTAATTAATGACGTCAGTCCATTTGAACATTCTGCCAATGTCAAATGAGGATAATACTTTAGAATAGTATAAGGCAGAATTGTGGCATATTAGTCGCAGTAGCCAAAAAAGAAGAAGTGAAGTGAAGAATAGTTTTTAGTCAAGTCAGTAAAAAAGACAAGGCTAAAGGGCTAAAGCTACAATTATTGAAGAAAATTGTGGTTTTACTTTGAAACCATCGAAACATTTTTGTTCAAATCAGAATGTCACACTTTCATTCAAACTGTGCAGTGCTTACACTTTGAGCTAAAACCAAAAAATAATTAAAATGCTATGTCCCAAAATGCCAAAAAAAACCTCCCCATTCATCGTCACAGCAGAAATCCTTGCTCATCGTTGATCGGTGTCATTGACATTCAAGAAGTTTTTTAGGCGGCATTGACAGTGGCAGAAAGAGAGTTGCCAGCTTTTCTAGAATTTTATTTTATGGGGTATTTTCTACTACTATTGAGCTATACTACTTGAGCTATCTATCATTTATTCAGTCAGAGTGGTATCTAACTAGGAGTGGGATGTAACAGGTAAAATAAGAAACCTGTTCCGCCTGTTCCAGTTCCAGTAAAATAACAGTTCCAAAAACCTGTTCCAAAATAACAGCTGGTTGTGTTGCATGCAACATAGTATGAGTAGAAATATAAGTAACAGGTGCTGAGAAGAAGAACAGTTTCAGTGTATGTTCCTGAAATGAAAACCATCCTTCATGCTTAACAGGCTTAGGACTGACAGCTTGAGATTTGAATTTTGACAAAATACATGACATTTACTAATCAAGCTGGCGCATTGAATTTTTTTTTCTGTAAGAAATGGGCCTGACATTTCCGAACGCAACACCTGTTCTCTGCTTGTAACAGGCTATCTCGTTCTAACAAAGGTAAGATGCGTAAGCTAGAATAGAGAAGAGCATGTTCCGTGCGTGGCGTCTCCTTCTAACAAAAGTAATCTCCATAAGCTAGAATAAAGAGACGCATGTTTCGGCAGATTCGGGCTGGAACAGGCTCTCATTGGTTTAGACAACAGTTCCAAGCTGTTATTTTAAAATACCTGTTATTTTTATCTGTTCCGATATATATGCCTCACTCCTCTATCTAACTCACTTTCAATCTTGTTTCGTAAACTAATATTTCTGTCAAAATTGCGATTGAAATTGGGATTGGAATCGAGTTTGTTATTAATAGCCCGTAGGTTTATTACCAAGTTAAAGTGGGGTAAAAACATCAGCCAAAGATCTGCTACGCATGCCGCAAGCTTAGGAGGCAAGATACTGCGTGTCAAGCAAGTTCAAGTACTTAGCAACTCAGTTGTTATTGGGAGGTTTTGCTTTATTAGTTGGTAACTCTTCCAAGGGGAGGAGCAAGCCTAGTTATTGGGGGGAGGGTAATGGGATTCCAGCTCAGTTTACATACAGCCTGGGCTGGCTGAATTTCATAGGTTTCGTTTCAGTCGTACCGGATGGACCGGATCTCGCATTGCACTAGTTTCGAGAAAGTGTAAAGAAAGTTTCAAAAGTTCACCCGCACTTTTCTCTGAAGTGCATTCTAAGCTAGATAGTTTGGCTGTGGCACACATTAGGGTGCTGAACTTTTATTATGGCAGGCGCTAAGTATGAACAGCTGGCTTCAAAACCAGATATTGACGAAGATGTTTTGATTAAACCAAGAGGAAAATGGTCTGATATTTGCTTCCAAAAAAGTCTTCTGTCATTGGGTCTTATTCTGCTGTACTTTTCACTGTCCATTGGTCTAACGTTCTACCAGAGATGGCTTCTCAAAGTAAGTACCTATTTATTAGTATGAAAAAGTAATGAGTAGGTAAACATAATTTGCCAAATAAAACATAAAAATATTATTTTAGGTCATAATTTATTGTGTAGGTATAGTAAATGACTCTTAGCTAACATTGAAGACTATAAGTGCTGGTCATAACACTATCTGGTGAACAAACTATCTGTACAAAAATAAAAATAAACCTGTCATTTTCTTAAAATGTTCATTAGATACACTAAATGCGGGTTCGAACAGTGTAGAAAAAAAAAACATGACTAGGACAGATAAATGCCAAATCGGCAATTTACTTACTGTAATATTTTGAATTTAAAAGTATCCGTACTCAAGTTTTTTTGAAATTCTATATTTAGATATTTCTCTCAAGATGCTGATTTCTAAAACATAAACTTCTTTAAAAATTTGTTTATTATTCAGGCACTAAAGTACATCCTAACTAGAACTTTACAAAATGTTTACCCACCGAGAACAAATATTTATGGTGAACAAAGATGTTTTTTCTCTGTCTGGGTGTTATATTGTATTCTATGTTATCAGCTATCTGGGTCCCATAGTACAAGCTCTGCTTATTTTGGGGCTAGATAGTGGTGTGTGAATTGTCTGCAATATTTATTTTATATTTCAATAAATGTCATACAGAGGGAGAAAAATCCATAGCCGTACAGCTATGGTAAATGACTTGCCAAACATTTTAGTACAACATTTCAATTTTAGTTGACGAGAGTATCAATGTTTTATCATTTCTTGTTAGTTTTTCACATTTATGACTGTGCCTTTATCTTTATGTAACATTTTATCTTTGGAGATACTTAAGTTCCAGAACTTAATTTATACATTCTATTTACACAGGTTTTTGTACTGGGTGCATTGTTAATGTAGGTAAAATCAACAAGAATTTGCTATTCAACAAGAATGATCTTAAACTAATTTAAAACAAATAAAACGGCTAGGATCTATCCACTTTTTTATTATTCTATATCTTATAAGCAAAGAGTTACATTCTCTCCTACACTTCATTATTTTATTGAGTTTTTCCAATCAAACTACTACTAAATACTACTAAACTAATAGATGGATGTTGCACAATAAATCTGCTAAATACTGCCCGGCTCTGTAAAATCAAAACAAAAAGGTCAATACAAAAGGTTGGTCCCCTAAAAAATAAGTTGTACCAAAATTTCTGAAATAAGTATACCTATTAACCCTTTTATTAAAACTAGTTTTCAAATAGATTGGACCCGCCATTTTATCCATGCATATTCTGTCCCGTAGAACATAAATTTAACAAAACCCAAAAAGTATGTCCACCTTCGTTCAAGTTAAGTATATCAGTTTATAAAAATAATGATTCAAATTCTTTGATCTGCACTGGGTGTGCGGACTGATTTCCGCCAATTGGCCGCTAGCGGGCTCTTTTTGCGTGACGATTGACACGTGATTTCGAACTTTTTATGTTCTACAACATGCCCATTTTCTCACAATGTTTCCCTTCACCGTTTGAGAGTAGTACTGCCATAGTGCTCATACATTTTCATACAGAAAAACTCATTGGTGGTGACTGACTTGGACATGACCCACGACCGTAAGATCGGAAGGCAGGGGTGCTACCACTAGACCACCAGTGCTCTCATAAAAATACTGTATAGAGTCCACTGTTCTTTTATCTTTTTTGACAGACGGCTCCATATAAGCCACTGCCGGCTATAGTATTTATATAAATATAATCTAAACTGATAATGAAGTGACTGATATATTATCATCAAAACAATAATTGAATGTATTACTACTTCTTGTGGATTCGTTGTATTGAATAGCCCATTGTTAGTGAACTACCAAATATAATTAAATGTATATTTTTTTGAACAACTTAAAAAAAAAAGTTTCATTCGTTAGGCCGTTGCCCAGCCGTGGGACGAATATGGATATGGGGCAAATATAATGTTTTTCGGAATTTATGATCACCGCCGGGAAGCAAAGTTCACGCTAAGGAAGTCGGGAAAAAAAATTTTAAGGCGAAAACCACCGTCCAAGTAAGCTCGCACATTTTGACCCCATGGAAGATAAAAAAAGCAGCCAAGTGCGAGTCGGACTCGCCCATGAAGGGTTCCGTAGCATCAAGTAACATAATATAAAGGTTCTTGTAGTTCGTCGAAAGGTAAATTACGGTTTACGATTTATGACGCATAAAAAAAAATACTGACTAGATCTCGTTCAAACCAAATATCGTTGAAAGTTTGCATAGTAATGTAAAACATATATTTTTTTTAGTTTTATTATTCTCTTATTTTAGAAGTTAGAGGGGGGGGACCAACTTTTTTCCACTTTGGAAGTGTCTCTTGCGCAAACTATTCAGTTTAGAAAAAAGCTATATTAAAAACCTCAACATCATTTTTGAAGACCTATTCATAGATACCCCACACGTATAGGTTCAATGAAAAAAAATTTTTTGAGTTTCAGTTTCAAGTATACCCCCAAAATTTATATATTTTTTTCTAATTTTGTGTAAAAATCTTAATGCGGTTCACAGAATACATCTACTCGCCAAGTGAAACTTGGCGAGTAGATGTCAGTCTAGCTCTTACGGTTTCGGAGAAAAATGGCTGTGACATACGGACGGACAGACAGACAGACAGACATGACGAATCTATAAGGGTTCCGTTTTTGCCATTTGGCTACGGAACCCTAAAAATCACTGAACTGATTCATCGAAAAGCGCGAGCAACTATCTTGTGTACAAAGTTTAGCAAAAAATATATTATTTTTATTCTAACACGTGTTCCTAACTATTTGGAACATAAGTAAACTTTATGTAGAAAAATGTGTTTGGATCAAAATCATTTTTTTGCCAAACCGTGTGCAATCGAATTGCTCGCGACTTTCGATAAATAAGTTCAGTGTTTTCATATCTTTCAAAAGGTCAGTGTGCGAGTGAGAAGTCGTTTCACGGAGTTCAGGGTTCATATTCTTTTCTATATTGTTACCTCATGATGGTAACGGCCCGCAGTAGGGTATAAAATAAATGCATAAAATACCTCGTCATAAAGCCATAAACAATTCGTGAAAAATCTTATCTATTCATAAGACTAGGTATGGAAACAACATGGACCTTTCTCTTTATTGTAAGGGGAATTACCGTGGCTGTATGAAAATATCAGCTTTTTTTTTCTTGAAGAAATTGATACGGTCAGCAAGCTCACATCGTAATTTTATTTTGCTTACCTGGACTGTCTACTAGTACCAACTATTATTTATTCTGTGATAATCCTTCAAAATTCTCAATGTGGGGAAAGGGTTCTATCTAACTGCTTTTTTTCTTGAAGAAATTGATACGGTCAGCAAGCTCACATCGTAATTTTATTTTGCTTACCTGGACTACTAGTACCAACTATTATTTATTCTGTGATAATCCTTCAAAATTCTCAATGTGGGGAAAGGGTTCTATCTAACTGCTTTTTTTTCTTGAAGAAATTGATACGGTCAGCAAGCTCACGTCGTAATTTTATTTTGCTTACCTGGACTACTAGTACCAACTATTATTTATTCTGTGATAATCCTTCAAAATTCTCAATGTGGGGAAAGGGTTCTATCTAACTGCTTTTTTTTCTTGAAGAAATTGATACGGTCAGCAAGCTCACGTCGTAATTTTATTTTGCTTACCTGGACTACTAGTACCAACTATTACTTATTCTGTGATAATCCTTCAAAATGCTCAATGTGGGGAAAGGGTTCTATCTAAGTGCATTCTGTAACTATTGTAAAATGACGATGTAAGTTTTTCAAGTTTTATATTTCTTCAACAGGACTTCCACTATCCATTGACGGTAGTGATGTACCACCTCATCATCAAATGGATGCTCTCCGTAGTCGTTCGTCTGGTTCTCTACATCATCACTGGCACATCCCAACTCGTCCTGCCATTTATGACCTGCCTCCGCTCCGTGGGCCCTACGGGACTGGCCAGTGGAATCGACGTGGGTTTCTCTAACTGGGGATTGGAGCTGGTGACGATATCATTGTATACCATGACGAAGTCTACCACTATCATCTTCATCCTGGGATTCGCTATTCTGCTCGGACTTGAGAAGAAGGTTAGTGGACGTTTTGTTGAAATTTCCTTAACAGAAACAACGGCCGAATCTGTGAGTCCACTTGCTCCAGAAGATTTTCCAGAAGCATCTTTCAATCGTACTTTAAATTTTTTTCACGACACTCGTTTGAAAGAGCGACACGACAAGATTTTAAGTGGTGATTACGTGGTCAACGATTTCAATATTTAAGACAAATTTTACATATTTAGGTTGTTTATTCTCATATAGATCCAGATTTCCGAGAAAAGATTATTCTTTACGCACAAAGTAAAAATCCGAAAGATCGGGATAATTCATCCCAAAAAAGTTGTTATGGCTTGACAAATAATAAAAATACATTATTACTGTTTAATACATGAAAGTGGAGACTTAAAAAAAAGCGGTAAGTACCAATAAATATTATTTTTACAACCCATTACTAAATAAGATACTTAAAACTGTATGTAATAGTTGTTAAGTTTTTATGTACCATTGTTGTTTTTATGTTTTTGTGAGCAATAAAGTATTTTCTATCTTCTATCCATCTATCTATCTATGTTTTGATTATTTAATAATAATAAATAATGTGGACAATCCACACAACACAAACTAGCCCCAAACTTAGCAGAGCTTATACGGTGGGAACCAGATAGCTGATGTAATACTTATATTGTGTTTTATATAATTCCTATTAAGAATACAATATAACACCCAGACAGAGAATAAACATCTGCGTTCACCATACAAATATTTTTTATCGGCGGGGATCGAAACCATGGCCATAATATTTATGTAGATTATTTTTACATTGAATATAATTTTTATTTTACCGGGTGCAGTCTTTACTTTCATTTGCAGACAATGAGATAAGATACGAAACCAGCTAGCCTCCCTCTTTGAGAATGTTTCTTTTCTCATACAAATAATAATCCCTACAAACATGCCGAGTTCAAAAGATGAGTAGCCTTGACCCGACCCCCCTTTTATAAAAGCGACGGTTGGCACCGGTTCATTCAGTATAACGTCTTTGTAATCAGCACACATGCCCTGGACTCTTAAAACGGGTTAAAACTGCTTTGATGGACAAGTTAATCGTAACTGAACTCTGATACTTGTCTGAAAAAGTAGGTGCTCAAAGGACTTATGTAAAGGCCTGCGACCTAGGTCGCTGACGTCAGCGATCTAGGTGTGTGGCGATCTAGGCATTAATTCCCATACTTATAACGTTTAAAATCACGTCAAAACTGGTCCGATGGTGGAGGGTTTCAAATTAATATAAGTAAGTATAGTATGTCCCTCTTAGAGATATTGTTATACCTCATTCTTACCAACCAGTGCATAGAGGATCTTATTACTTTTAAATCATTTTCAGAACTTACAATCTCGATGGATATTGATGATTTGAATAGCAACTGCTTCGTCATTGCTTGCGATCGTTTTATTTATTTGCCTAAAGCCTCTATTTACTACTGGAACCCGGCGCGTTTTTGTTCGCATGAAACTATTTTCTATAGAAACTTCTCTGGAATCTGCAACCTTTTGTGGTGCATTTTGTTTTCTTTATGTTTTTCAAAGAATGATATCTATAACGTAAATGAACTAAAGAATGGAACGTAAGAAATGACCTTCACCGACATGAATATTATAGTTTGTGGACAGCCACTATGTAATGTGAACGAATAAATGAATTATGAACGCCGAGTTACATCACTACACGGTGGAATCGGAAGGCACACTATCTATCGGATGTGTCTGATCTATACGTCACAAGAAGTCAAGTTCAGTTCTTTCGGAATATTTCCAGCTAACCTTTAGCCGATCTGAATTTCCAAAAATAAGTACAGGTCAAGTTCAAACGAGGCATATTCGCTAGTTCGAGTCTGGATATAGCTCTTAGATTTATATTTTGAGTCTTATCATGAGGCAGTAAGGTTCCGAATATATCGAGTATCTTTCTTAAAATAATAGAGGTCAGGTTCCAATAAATTTTAATGTTAAAAGGTTGACCGCTCAGTTTTCAGCTTTTTTGTTTCAATTTGGCGTTTAAGTTTACATAAATGTGTTCTGAAAATATCAAACACGAAAGTATTCAGTAGCAGATATACAGCTGAAAAAGGTAGACATTATATGATGCTTCTGTATTGCCTACATCTTACTAAGTTAGATTGGTACCACACTTGAACTTATACCAACTATTAACTCTAACCGATACCCGTAGTATGTGCACACAGGCTAAATAGATAGATAGAAACGAAGACGCTGGCTGTGTCCCTGGCATAGTATACATTGTGTACCCAAGGCTTAGTTGCTGTTTTGATAAGCCAAGTTGGTGTTGCAAGCGACGATTTGCGTAGGAATCACATCCTCATAGCTGATTACAATATTAATAGCCAATGAATAAATTTAGAACCTAATTCATAGCACCCTGTTAAAAATGAATACATGAAACCGCGCTGGTCTGAATGAGTCCAGTGTCAGCCTTATTGACTCGTTCATCATAATCTCCAACGGAATTTTGAAAAGGTGAAGGAAAACATTAAAACGAAATGAAGCGACTTATTATATGAAATAATGACAAGTAATGAGGCATGAGTGGTGTTTGTTCGTGCTACTACCCCTTCGGATTTCAAAGATCTTAGTACCTACTAAGATATGGTCGTGAGCCTATTGTCTTAGAAACCAATGTAACCTGAAGTGTATTATCGTTTGGATTGCTTCAAATGGTAGCTCAATATAATGTCAATTGTTAGCCCAAGCACAAAACTCGGGTTTTTTTACTTGTAACACTATACTAATGCAAGTTTTATTTGGATCTTATTGAATTAATTTGAGTAACGCGCTTATGCCTAGGTATAATAAGAGGAAATAAAATAGACTGACAAGGTAAATAAGAATAAAAACAGAAGGAAAACCAAATTGTATGTATAGATAACAAAAAGTAGGCAGGTAATTTGCTTCGATAATTCAGTAACTGTGGGTAATTGGATGGTACAACAAGAGCCTTGACTGACATGCTTGAATGAGCTCTATGAACTGACAACTCGCCTGTGATGGTTAAGAAATACACGATTCGATCCAAACCTGGCCGTTAGAGCTATAAAGTCTAAAAAAGGGTTTGCTACCATCATTTCTTTGAGGGACACCCAAAGTCGTGCTCAAATTATAAATTTCAATAACGTATTTTAAATATGTAAGACGATCTCAAATATATAAACGGCTGTAAGGTTAGAAAACAAGCGTAACACTTTAAATGTAAAACTACGCGCTATGGTTTGACCATCGCTTTTTCTTCATCAAATTTTAGGCAACAGTTTTACCGCAATCTCACCTTATATACAGGGTGGTAAAAAACTAACCGTAAAACTGAAATGAGGTTAAATGGGGCCTTATAAAGAATCCATTTCTCAATATTAAAGAACCGTAGTAACGCTGTATAACATACCACAAAAAAAATAAAAAGACAAATATTTATGAATTAAAAATATAAAAAATTATAAAAGTAGACCATTATTAGGTAGAATAGGTACGTAGGCCTTTCTGTTAAATTATCTGGTTCTCTGACATGACAGCTTATTACTAGGGTTGACAAAATTTTGACTTTGTAAATTTTTTCAAGGGTATATTGTATCACGTAGTATTCGAATAATATACATATAAGGCAAGTAAACGGTCAGTTATTAACGAACGGCTAGGAATTATACAAGGTGTATCTAAATATGTGTACTACGCGAAGGTGGGGGGTTTCAGACCACAATGGTGATCAGTTGTGGGGGGGAGAAAATTAAAAATTCCTATTTTCAGTTTCCCATACAAAAATATTTAATTTCATAATGCCTAAATAAATTGACAACCCTATCCTTGTAACCCCTTGACCCCTTGACCTACTACCTCTGTAGGTCTACTACTACTACCTACTACCTCTGTAGCTGAGTTTAGGGTTGTCACTTTGTATAAAGTCAGCTGTTCATGTTGAAACTTCGTTGCAGTTTTTTCAGAGATACCAATCGAAGTTCGAAAAGTCGTTGAACAAAAGTTGTTCCCCGGGGGGTGGAAATTCACCCCCCTTCGGGATAGTACACATATTTTGATACACGTTGTATAAGGCATCGGTCTCAAAACTTCCGAGTAAATTAAAATGTTCGTGTTTCTCTTATCTACCATGTGCCTTCATAAATAAAAAAAGTTTTCCTTCTTTCGTCCTTGACAAATTTTAGTAAAAATATTGACGTATTGAGATCAAAACACTTGCCCTTGGCACATTTGAGCGATGAGTATTCCCGTAAATATCTGTTGGTAGGTTTATCTGTCAGTTATGTTATGTATTATCTATCATTCATAACAAAATGAATGCACTTATCATTTCAATTATATAATGTGCGTCTGCGATGCGTCCTCGTTAAACCGCGCCAGGCAGAATGTTTTAGTAGATTATTTAAATTTTATGTTTTTACACTATTATAATGTATTAGATAAGCATCATTTAGGTTTCTTGGTGTTAATAAATAAATGAATAAAATGTTACCTGGTTAGCGCCGGTGGTCTACGTGTCTACGTGTATGATGTGGGCGAGTAGGTACATACCTACAGATACAATGGTTGCCATGGGTTATACGAAAAAGAGAGTAACCTAACAAACTAAATATAGAATCTTCGTAACCGAAGACTAAAATTTGTCTTCTATTATTCTACGATTTCTAAAAAAAATTATAGAAATACAGAATTTAAGTCAGTATGAATTCTATATTTCTCTTAGTATGCAATGCACTGAATGATTTTAAAATAAAATAACTACATGAGATTTATAAATATTAAGGTGGAAGGTCTAGAAATTAAATTGTGGTACATAATTCAACGAAAAGAAAAATTCCATTGATTACAATGTGCCATGCTTAACAAAAAAAATCCCTTTAGTTGTTGTTCACCATGAAATCTTTCCAACCACCACTCTCCTACCATCATCCTCGCTCAAAAGCCTCAAGATCGATCCTTCAATGCTTTCTTGGCGTTCTCTGCATGGCCTATAAGCTAACTGGGCTCCAGCAAGCTTCATGTTTAACTAGATTCCAATAAGAATAATTAAAAACCAAAATAAATACGTGCCATCTGCCTGTGCCCCATGTATTTTTATATTTCAAGCTAGCGGGTCCATAATAATTACGCGCTTTTCAATAGATTTTATAACGGGCTCTGATTCTCAGGCACAAAAAGCCACGTGCCAGGAAAGGGGTGTTTTGAATGGACTGCGAATTAAAGCTCCATATTAATCCGTTGCTAACTAGAATCTTTTGCAAAAATACAATGCGACATTTTATACAGCGGCAGTTTAATCTTAATGTAATTTGCAACAGATTTTATAATCAATAGTTGCACAAAGTACATGCAGATTTTTGATCACGCTGTATGCATGCATGCTCTGATCGCATTGAAAAATAATACAAAGAAATCAGGGGTTGGGAATAACTATTGTTAAAACTTTTGACAGTGTATTAGGGTTGACGGACCCCTCTTCTCTGACGTTGATGATGAGCTGACAACCCCAACCCTCAACTGTAAATTACTATTACATATACATATAATACATATATAATTTAATACATAATGATAACAATAAAACGGAGGGGGGGGGGGGGAGGGTTGGCCTGGTACTTCAATACAAGAAATTACTTTCGATATTCATTCCCCTAGCACTCTCATGGGGTATTATAAAAAGTTACATAAAAACTAAAGCCAGCTTAAAATATATATTGCAACGAAGCAGATGGCCCAATTGCGAGTATTATGAAGGGAAAAAGTTAAAAATCCCTATTATATGACTGTCACATGAACGAGGCATGCAAATTAAACCTGTTTGGAAATGGACGGATGAGTGCGTCTTATTATTCTAATTGGACATCTGCCTATTTTTTTTTCAAAACAAAGAAGAAAATAATTTCTGTTGACTAAGTTACGTCTGTACGAAACTTTGGTAACGTTCGAGTATTTTTAGTCTCGTATTGGTCCTAATTTCATTTATTCACTGAGTTGCACAGATGCTGCCTCTAGCCGAATTAAATTCCACATGGCCTGTCTTTCAAGTGGACGTTTCTTATTACTGCTAAGAGGGTTAACTAAAATTCAACTGGGAATTTACCACCCTCGTCCCTCACCCTACATGAGGTGATGAACCATGGATGAACCTTCCCCTCGCAGCGCCATTTGTGCCTGGTGCATTTTAGGTTAAGTTAGGGAAAAGCAGGGTTTGAGTGCGGGGAGCCTCAGCCCAGCATTGCACAGGCTACCGATTGCAGGAATTGTCCCAGGACATCCACCTCTTAACGAGGTCAGAGGGGTTCGCCCAAGGCGAACTATCACTGACAGAGCCGCGGTAGAATCCAATCGGGACCCCGTGACTCTGTCAAGTTCCGATGCAGCATCGGACCATTCGTCAGGTGAGGAGTGGTTCGATGATGCACTGGCACTGAGGTGAGTGAAGGAACATCGGTGGGTTTTTAGTCAGTATGCTGTCAGTATGACAGAGAGTCTGACATCCCCTCCTACTCTTCCCCAAGTAGAAGGCATGCGTAAAGCATTTTCCCCCGTAAAAAAAAAAAAAAGGGATTTTTTAAATATAGGCTGTAGATTTATAAAACTCATCTTGTAACACAACACATTCTTATGTGACTATAGCTACATGAGCAATATTTTCAACTAGAATAATCGGGTAGAAAATTATGTGTACTGACTACTGCCAAACAATGGATTTGCGGAGCAGAAGACGTTATTGACGTAAAACTATCATTGCTCTAAAATGTCTCAAAAATACCTTATCGCCCAGTTATTCCACGGTTTTTGATAGCTTGATGCCAAATCAAGATTCTTTGAGGATGTGTAAGGACCAGACCAGGGGGCTAATTCTCGGGCCGATCTCGATCATTTTGCAATTTTATTTTATTGCTTCTTTTCGCAACCCCTCACATTTTCTACGTTTTCCGTATATCGTAGCTGTCGAGGCTTTTACGATGAGGTCGTTGATGAATTACTAAAAGAAATCATCCATTCTCTCTTCGAAAAGCAGCAATAAAATAAAATTGAAAATGATCGAGATCGGCCCGAGAATTAGCCCCCAGGGCCAATCAGAAGCACGTTTTATTTCACTGAACTCAGAATACACATCACAAAATCCGGAATGAATTACAGTACCTAGCTTAGATGGAATGTTTTGAGATTTATTTATGTCTATGCTGTAAGCCTGAAATTGCAAAATTTTTCCATAACTTACGATTTCGAACGGAGATAATTTAGACGCCGTTCGCAAATTGCAAGAAAACCTTGTTAAATTTTCATATCCGTTGCAATATTGCTTGCGAGGGGATTTTATTTCGAAATATTGCATCGACCGTCTGTAAATTTTCCGGTAAAAACTGACTTAACACGAGCTTTACATTTTAAGAGTTGGTTCGTCAGTTTCAGATGATAATATTGGTGGATATTTTAAATGACGAACAGGAACTAAGGTATTTATGATGATAATTCATTATGATTCGTTTTGAAGTTCAAATCAAACTTACAGATTTAACGATAACAAATTGGAGTGTTTTTCATTCCATATTCTAGCTCAATCGGTCTCGAAACCACTACCACCATGACTCGAGTCCACATAATCTTAGTCAGTTACGATTAAATCCGATCTCAAAGTTTAATTAGTTCCCTTTAGCTATAACCCGACTAGTTTTAGAACTGTTCATTAATTTATCTGGAAACTATAAAGTTATTGGTATTCTAAAACGACGCTCACGTCTAAATCAAGGCTCATTATAACATTTTGGTGACGGTTTAGAATGAAGACTGATTGAAGTCTTTTACATTTTACAAGATTACAGCTGATAGAGTGACAAAATTAAATCATATAAATAAATAAATATAGATAATGCGGACAATCCACACAACATTATCTAGCCCCAAACTAAGCAGAGCTTGTACTATGGAAACCAGATAGCTGATATAATACTTAAATACTTTTTTTTTTGTAAATACATACACAGAATACAATATAACACCCAGACAGAGAACAAACATCTGTGTTCACCACACAAATATTTGTCCTCGGTGGGGATCGAACCCACGCCCTCCAGCAGAAGGCAGAGCTACTACCAACTGAGCTGTGATGGCAGTCCTACATACATTTTACAATAACATTCATACATTTTATTTTGAAATTATAAAATACCAGTGGTGAAAACATATCCAACATAGAAAGTGGCTTCAATTGCATGACATTTGCGTGCGAGTAAATAAATTATGATTGATGCGAGGCCCCCCGAGTGCAAAATCAGCGAAGCTAAGGGCACATCAAGTTACATTAAATATAAATCTCGTTCATATTAGGTTTCAATCAGAATCACAGATACTTTAGTAACGTCGGTTATTTCGTATAACTATTTTATATATCATTTATTTATCACTGATATAAGCACGACGTGACACGAAGTGTGTAGGAACCTCTTGTCCATAGTAAAAACTACTACATTTTCACGAATATTTATCTGTAGGAACAAAGTTTGGTCCTTACCTTGGCCGTGAAATGTTTTCACGTAGTATAAATGTGTGCGTTGAATAAAATACGTCTACATTTTGCGATTCACAATAGACAACCACTGATACATATCTAGTACTGATACATTTGAAATTCTAATAAGTAAGAACTAAAAAATAAAAATTATCTGATGTCTGAATCTGGAATCTGGATAACAATTTTGTCTGGAAACACGCCATTATTTGTTACAACAATCATAATTTTACCTGTCTCATTATTTTTAACCGACTTCCAATCAAAAAGGAGGAGGTTCTCCATTCGGTTGTATGTTTTTTTTTTTTTTTTTTTTTTTTTTTTTTTTTTTTTAAATGTTTGTTACCGCATAACTTCGTCATTTGTGAGCCGATTTGAAAAATTATTTTTTTATCTGAAAGGTACTGCTTCCAGATTGGTCCCATTTTAATTTTATTAAAATCGGTGTTGCCATTTTTTTTTAAATATTTTTTTTAATGTTTGTAACTGCATGCCTCCGTCATTTATGAACCGATTTAGAAAATTATTTTTTTATTTGGAAGGTTATTCTTACGTCCAGATTGTCCCAAACAAATTTGATTAAAATCGGTTTAGCCGTTTGACAATGAAGTCGGTTTCTCAAGTTTTTTAAACTTAAATTATTAATATTACTACTATTTATGACTGGTCTCTCAGTTCAGTTGGTAGCTCTGCCTTCTGCGCCGTAGGTCGTGGGTTTGATCCCCACCGAGAACAAGTAATTGTGTGGTGAACCTATGTTCACATATATTTGTTCTCTGTCTGGGTGTTATATTGTATTATAAGTAAGTATTTACAAAAAATGTATTCAAGTATTATATCAGCCATCTGGTTCCCATCGTACAAGCTCTGCTTAGTTTAGGGATAGATAGTGTTGTGTGAATTGTTCATGGTATTTATTTATTTATTTCAATTACCGCTTGTAAGATATTTTTTTTTCAGTTTTCAAGAGAACAAAATAGCACAATGCTCAATACTGGAGAGTAGCGTACATATTCAGAGTGCTGGCCTTACTGCTGGCTTTTGTATTTTAACAAAAGCCTTTGTCTCAGGATGATGGTTGTTCCTCTCTATCTCTTTTTATAATTACGTAAACAATACAAAAACTACGTCGCTGTTTTAATATAATAGTC
This sequence comes from Thera britannica, assembly GCA_939531255.2. NCBI lineage: Eukaryota > Metazoa > Arthropoda > Insecta > Lepidoptera > Geometridae > Thera > Thera britannica. Next base: position 6,167,100 of record OW618044.2, read on the forward strand.
GCTGTTCTCATAGTATCTGTATAATATTCGAGTTATCTATAACAATAAAAATAAATAAAGCCCAGCCCCAAATTGAGTAAAGCTTGTACTATGGGAACCAGATAGCTGATATAATACTCACATACATATTTTTTATACATAGTTAGAATACAGTAAACACAAACAGATGTTTGTGTTTACCACGCAAATATTTGTTCTCGGTGGGGATCGAACCCAGGACATACGGCGCAGAAGGCAGAGTTACTACCAACTGAGCTGAGAGGCCAGTCCAAAGAGTAATTATTATCCTTGAGTAACATTTATGCTAATTTGTTTAATAGCGAACCGCCACGGCTTTACACGGATTTCGGAAAAAATATCCCCGTTCTTTATAAAAATATTGTTAAAAACCTTAATAGTTTTAAAAAGAAATATAGGTACATAATATATAGTAATATAGGTTCAAAATTTTGTTCTAGATATTCGACAATCGACTGCCCGCATATAGGTTTCCGCCATTCTACTTAAAATAACATTGTGGCTCAAAAATTTTCCAAATGCGATTTATAAACATTGTACACTAAGCTTTATAACAGAAATGCAACCGCGCCCTAGCCTAGGTCGCTCCCGGAGGCAATTTAAAACCATCGAGGTGGCAATATTGTGAGATTGGAAATAGCTGATTAGTTTTCTCGGCTCTGGTGTTTTTATTTTCAAAACGTTTGCTTATTTGAAGAAAGTGTGTATAATGTTAGATTATATAGGTTTTATTGAAATGGAAAGAGTTATTGCTAAAGTTTATGTACCAGCAGAGACAAAAATCCCTACGGCTTTTCCAAGTAGGCTCACGTGGCGGCTTTTTTTATGCCCGAGGAAAAAAGTCTATACATTTTATTATTTTTTAATTTACCTCCCCTTACTCAAGGGTTGTTGTTAAAAGAAAATGTGAAGTTTTTCTGCTGTGTGCGACATAGCTGTATGTATGTTTAATCTGACACCGAAAAAAGTGGGTGGTTACATGGATAAAGTTATAATATTTTTTTAGGCTTGAGAGTGCCCCCGCCTACTTCGTCCCCTAAGTGCAAGCTTGCAAGGGTACTGTAGCGAGGGTGCACCGTTGCTATATTCGCTCCAAATTAGGAATAAGCATTTGAAGATAATTGCAATACCGTAATTAATGAAATCATGATCTTACTATACCATACTCGTATAAGCTTTTACTTTGATCACAAACTTAATCATCACAGTTTCGTATCATTACGTTGTCAGTTATCATCTCTCGTCTAAACAGATTCCTTGGTGGCCATGTACTATCGCGTTGCAAAAACCAAAATCATCATCATCAGCGTGAAGAAGTCCACTGCTGGATTTGACCAGCCTCCCCTACACATTTCCAGGAAGAACGGTTCTGAGCCCTTTCCATCCATCGACTTCCCGCGATCTTAACAATGTCGTCGATCCATCTGGTAGGTGGGCGCCCTATGCTTCGTCTTCCGGTTCGTGGTCGACATTCGAGAACCTTTATTCCCCAACGGTTGTCGGTTCTTCGAGCTATATGGCCTGCCCATTGTCACTTCAACTTACTAACTCTACGAGCTATGTCGGTGACGTAAATAAAACCAAAATATTTTAAAGAGTATTGTTATTTTTGATGCACCTCACCGTTATAATTGCCTACGTCAGTATAACTGCCTCATCAGCGACCAATTCCTGAAAATTTGCATTTTATATGAACAATTTCCATATTCAATGCATTGCATTAAATCCATGCAAAACTACACCGTATAATTTGATCGATGCATAAATCAGCTCTGTGTGTTAAGGTCGATTGACACCGAAAACAGGCTAACACGCCGGTTAATGCAACAAACCCTTTCAAAATTCTTAATGCCAGGATAGGGTCAGAACAAGCAATAGAAGTAGAATCGATTGACGACTGGCCTTTCTGTGAGAATTCATCAAAAATCGATGTTCTAAAAGTAAAAATATGTTTAATCAACTAGCAACAACTTTTATTTTAATGCTTATTTTTATGTAATAACCCTGGTCTGCTTATTGTAAAGTATGAACTGTAATATAATTATACGGACATCCGATAGTCACAGATAGAGATGGGTTTTTGCCTGGGCATTTATGGACGTATTGAGTAAATGCCGAGTAAGCGTCCATTTACGCCCAGTAAACGTCCCAAAACAGGGCGGATATATTTTTATTGTAAATTATCGCAAAATTCACAAATTATTACACAATGCTACCGCTGGAGCGACTGTAGCACTGCCCAGGTTTCGACTGAATCGAAGGCTTTCTCATAGTCTACAAACGCTAAGCAAAGTGGCCGATTAAATTCCTCAGTCTTCTGTATAATCTGCCGTAGCGTGTGGATGTGGTCAATGGTGCTAAAGCCTGTCCGGAACCCGGCTTGTTCGGGAGGCTGAAAGTCGTCGAACCATCGAGCGAGACGATTGGTAACTACTCTCGAAAACAGCTTATAGACGTGGCTAAGCAGAGAGATGGGCCTATAGTTCTTTAAGAGGGTGTTATTACCCTTCTTGGAGAAGAGCACCACTACGCTCCTGCCCCACGCTTCAGGCATCGTACCCTTCTACGTTGAAGTTCTGTCAAGGATGACAGAATTAAAAAGCTTCTGAATAACCTCAAGTATCGGCGTTCCACCCGCTTTCAGAAGTTCTGTCGTTATTCCGACTTCCCGCAGTGCCTTATTACTCTTAAGCTGCTTGAGAGCCGTTCGGATCTCGTATAGGCTGACGAAACTAGCGACTTCCTAAGTCAACTGAATAGCGGCTGTGCAAAAGCTTTTTGTAGATGGGAAGAGATTTCACTTTTCTGATATCAATAGGAAGAGTGTTCCAAATACAGATAGCTTGTACAGTGAATAAGTGCTTATAGAAATATTAAGTGTGGACAGGAAGTTGTAGAGTTTCAGAAGACCGTAAAGTACGAGAGTTAGAAAGATTTAGGTATTCAAAGCGTTGAGATTAGTTTAGCTTTTAGATAAGGGGGGTGGAAGGGTTAAACATGACACTGTACAAGAGGGAAAGGAGACAAGTATTCCTGCAAAAACGAATAGGCAACCACTTAAGCTTATTACAAAAATCGGAAACATGGTCATATTTGCGTAAACCAAATATGAACCTAATAGAGAAGCAATGGTCAAGCATCAACTTCTACATCCAGAATATTTGAATTTGTCCCGACTTTATTATGATAGTACAGTATGGAGTTAAGAAAGAGAATTCAGCTGGGTTGGGCGGTATTTGGGAAACTTCGTCAGGTCTTCTAGTAACCCATCCCACAGTGCTCAAAAACAAAAGCCAGTGCGTCCTACCAGTTATAATAACACGTGGACACTGACGGGTCCATAAATTAAAAGTCGCTCAAAAAGCTATGGTTAAGGCTATGCTCGGAGTCTCTCTCAGAGACAGGATCTGGAACGAGGTAATTCGATAGAGGACCAAAGTTGTCAACATAGCCCAAAGAACTAGCAAGCTCAAGTGGCAGTGGGCCGGTCATGATTCGAAGAACCGATAAAGTGAAGACCACGTTTAGACAAACGTAGTGTAGGATGCCTCAGATTAGATGGAGCGACGACTTATGCAGAGTGGCGGGCAGCAACTTGATAGGAAGAGCCAAACCGAACCCTGGGCTCAGTGGCGCGCCATGGGAGTGACCATGTCCAGCAGTGGACTGCAAAAGGTTGATGATGATTACGATAGTGACAGCGATTAGCAGGCACGAATCACGAATACCGTGTGCGGTAAAATGTTGATTTAAATAATACCGACCGACTGTGATTCTGCTGATAATTCTGTAATTTGGCAACAAATACATTTTTTATTTTCAGTAAGATCCTCCTTTTTGGTCAATTACTATTTGTTCTAATATTAAAATGGTTTGAACAGGTACATCTTACGAATACTCAATGAAAAAGTCTGTTTTTGACTAATTAGAGTTTCCGCCCTGATTTTGGACATTTAAAAGGACGTTAATTCGTTTTTGCCCTATTTGTCCAGTTTATGGCCTTTTTGCCCAACTGGGTTTAAACCCTCTGCCCATCTCTAGTCACAGATAGTGGCATCCGATCATTGTCGTCATCTGGACAGCAATAATTTAAGAATTATAAACCTCTTACACTAAATTTATCCAATAATTTAAGAATTTAATTGATTGAAACATTATTCGATAGAGTACACTACTAACGTACACTCGTATAATAATAGTAACCGTGCGCTGCTGGTAGTAACGTATTTTGTGTAAATGCGGCCCAGTCCTTGATGAATAATTCAAACACTTTTGTTCACTTCAGTACTATTGATTCTGACAATTTAAGATTCGAAATACGATTCATGTTTAAAATCAGGAGATTTTCTCCTGATCAATTGTGATTATTATGGATTATAAAGAAGGAAAAATATTTACTTTTACGTAGCTACCTATAATTCTTTATTCAGTTGTATCACAAGGATCACTTTGAGACGTCTTAAAGCTACAAGATCTGCGCGACCTAGCCTAGAAAAACAGGCAGCAAACTACGGCTTGGTTCCTACTGTTTTTTGTATGATCCTTTTACAAAACAAACATAAAAATAGCAGTGAAGTTCCAGTGTGGTGCCACCCACTCCAACTTAGTGAGCGTAGGCAATACAAAAGCAAAATTTTCAAAGACAGCACATGCTTTTACGCTTCAAAGCACCGACACCTACCTATGAAAATAAGATGCGAAAAGATATAATGGTATTCCAATGGTATTACAAAAATGCAAAAAACTACTGAAATACATTATAAGGGTCCTGAAATATATTTTTTTAACCTGGGCCATATGATACGTGGCAAACATGGCATCATATGGCTAACCAGATGGCGAGCGTCTTGCTCGCCGGCTGTCTTAGCCTGAACAAATCATTATTTACTGAACTTATTAACATGTACTCTACCTACTAAACCAACTGTCACACTGGTTTTTTTTCAAAACGAAACTAGTTTTTGGCTTCGATTACCGCTATGTAGCTCTTGTCTTCATCTGGCATTTTGTATTTATTTCCAAATATTATTTTGTTTGATGTATACTATAAAATACAATGTGGCTCCACTCTTATATGTTTGTGTAACTTTCTTCGGTATCGTAAAAACCCTATCGAATTGAAACAACATAAGTGCAAAAAGAATATGAATCGGAAAAATTGGCTGATTTTAATTTCGATGGTACACAAGGCTACGCATCAGACTATACACTGCTAGCTCCTTGCAATAAGCTTCATTTTTCTTTGTTTCTATGTAACTTGAGCTGTGTCCCACTGACAGTACAACCCGTCTAAGGGTCATGCTACACTGGCGGTTCTCCCGCCGCGGGAATCCTTTCTGAACCTCACTAGACTCAATTCTTATGGACATTGTATGCTACAAACTACACGCCGCGGTTTCGCGCCGCGGTTTGCAGGCGGGAGAAATTCGACCGCCGCATTCAGCGTCAAACCGCCGCTGTTTACCGCCGTTCTAAACTATACGGGCGGTTATCCGCTATTGCGTCATTGTGCGCGGGACCTTCTCGGTCGCTCGTCGTTCGTGCACTTGCGTTCCATGTTGCGGGTCCATGTTGAAATGAACAAAAGACAGCGAAAAACCGCGTCCCGTATAGTTTAATGGTCAGCGGAAGATTTGTCGAGCGGATTCCCCCGGCAGGAGAACCGCCCGTGTAGCATGACCCTTACGTCTTACCAAGAATGATCTAAATTTCATGTAGTTATTTTCAAACAAACATGCAACGCCAAATCCTGTAATATTCACCACGTTTGATCAATAAATATTGAACACGGCCGTAGTAACACCATAAAGATAGTGGTACCTATATTCTTCTCTTATACGTACCTATGTTACGAGCTGCTTATTTATTTACGCATCTTTCTAATTAGACTCATAACGTTATTTTTGGTACTTACAATTCTAAAATAATATAGAACATAATTAAAAATATAATAGCGCAGATCCAGTTATGCGGTATAGTCTTCAAGCCGTGTAATTAAAATGTCAAGCTGCATGAATGCTCCGGGGATGGTTTGAAGAATGCGCGCAACCGTCATTCTATTCATTAGAAGTGTGTGGGTTGAGGTGTCAACGGGCGCCTCGCTAGCACCATGTAATTAGAGTTGAGGTTTCTGAACCCGATCGATTGTCTTACTTACGCCCAAGACAAAAGACTATCAGAAGAACCATCTTCTTCTTCTTCTTCCTGCCCTTATCCCACTTTATGCGGGGTCGGCACAACATTTCACTATCAGTAGAACCAATATTTCTAAAGCTATAATTTCTTCCACAGTCTTGGTCCCTCGTCGGCATAGTCCTCATGATAGCGATCGGACTCATCATGTTTACTTACAAAGCGACGCAGTTCAACTTCCTCGGCTTCAACTTTCTGCTCCTGGCGTCCTTCGCAGCAGGATTGCGATGGACCTTTGCCCAGCTTCTGATGCAGAAGTCAAAACTGGGGCTGCACAATCCAGTGGATATGGTGTTCCATGTTCAGCCGTGGATGTTCCTGTCACTGCTTCCGTTCACCCTTTTATTTGAAGGTAAGTTTGACCTATACTTACAAGCTTTAGGCCCGGGCCTATAAACTGCGATCGAGCCATCGAGTTCGGACAGAAACACTGCACAATTTGACCCCGCTGGCAGAGTCGAAGACGCCCCTTAATGCCCGCCCGCTCGGGGGATCGAGGCTTAAACCCCCCCATGGCAACAGCCAAAGCCGAGGTCGTACCATAGCGGTGCCCTTGAGTATGTTGCCCCAACCTAACTTATCCGGTTGAGCGCCCTCTGCGCTCACCATTGTCCGATATCTCTCTGTAAGAATCGTCAGACGAACATCAGCATTTAGTTAATTCGAATAAAAACATGGTAACAGATGAACAAAACGCATGGATATAAAGTGCAATTTAGTATATATCCATGTATGGTACAATTTTGGATATAATAAATTGAGCTTTATTTCCATGCATTTTGTCCGTCCGTGTCATGTCCGCGCCCGACGCTATTTTTGTAGGCGATGATTAGGAGCCTTACTTAAGAGTAAGCATACCTACCTCTTAACATCAGGTGGGCCATAATTATGCTTGTCCTATCAGCTGGTTGTCAAATAAAAAACGGGTATTTTGCTGACATTTTTTCCGTAAATATCCATAATCATCTGTTACTGTCGCTTCAAAATTATAGTGTGCTTATGGTTTCTGTAATGATAAGACCTTGCAGTCAACCCGATTATCAGTAGGGTGGAAACGTTGATTATCATTAACGTCTCAGCTTACTGCATAATAATTAATTTGTTCAAAGTTGTCTGTCAAGGTCAATAAGGTGTTGAAGATTTACCGGTCCACTACACTCCTTCACGTGGGGCGCCTATTTTATATACATTGTCAATATTCGCCTGGTTAAGCAATTTGTCTACACCTCAGTAATCTGACTTGATTATTAGGTATAGTAAAACTTGCGGGCGTTCACGGCTTATATTTGCATGGTATGATGTGGACCATCAGAATGTAAGTGCTATAACGTTTTGGGCTAGTGAATTATTATTTTTTATTTTTTGTTCCTGTTAATTTTTTGAGACAAACACACACACACACACACACACAATACACATACAAGTTATACAAGTTAGGTACAATGTTCAAATATCTGCTGTGGTTGTGAATAAATAAAATAAATGAATTTGAGTGTAGCCACATTTCTTCTCCTACTTCTAGGGTTAGATTGCTTCAAGTACCTGCTGTCGCTTCCTCAAGAACAGCTGTTTCCCAACATCTTGAAGGTCTCCGTGGGGGCAACGATAGCTTTTGCAATGGAAATCAGCGAGTTTCTCGTCGTCACCTACACTTCTAGTCTGACGCTCTCCATCGCTGGGATATTCAAGGTATAACTTCGATGTTCTCATAGTAGAGTCATAATTCTGGTTTTTATTGTAATTTTTTACAAGCGGCCGCCCGTGGTTTATCTCGCCCTTTTCCCGTATTTTTTTCGGGATAAAAAGTATCCAATGTCCGTCTCCTAGTTTAAAGTTACCACTCCACCAATTTTCAGCATTATTTTTAGTTGTATAAAAAAAAAGCGTGTATAACTAGCGGCACATAACTTGAGCGGTGAGCGATACGCGCTGCGCATGCGTCGTAGTGTGCCATGTCGCGCACACTGGATGTGTGGATGTGTGCAGAGTATCCTATTGGTACAGAGAGCGGAGTGCGACTGTAGAGCCAATCAGCGCTACGCACGCCCGCCCTTCATTCCGCTAGGCCCCCTCAGGTACCTTATTTTTGACTTCTGCGCAATAATGGTCACCGCTCAAGTTATGTGCCGCTACCTATATCTGTATATTTAATTCCAGGAGATTACCTATATCTGTATATTTAATTCCAGGAGATGTGTATCCTGGTGCTGGCAGTTAAGGTCAGCGGCGACCTGCTCAGTCCGATCAACGTGTCTGGCTTAGCGGTGTGCCTACTGGGCATAATAGCGCACATCGCACACAAAGTGATCATCATTAAGACGGTGGCCGGCTCTGTGCGGGCGGCACATCTTGACGACTTCGACGCTTTGGCTAGCAGGTAAATCTGCTGTAAATTTAAAATCTCTGACTGAGGTGATAAATAAATAATACGGACAATACACACATCACTGTCTAACCCCAAACTAAACAGAGCTTGAACTATGGGAACCAGATAGCTGATATAATACTTGTATACATTTCTTTTTTGTCTGTGAATACATACATAGAATATACACAAAGAAAACACCCAGAAATAGAAGAAACATCTATGTTCAACAAACAAATATTTGTTCTCGGTGGGGATCGAACCCACGCCCTCCAGAGCAGAAAGCAGAACTACTACCAACTGAGTTGTGAAGGCAGTTTGTAATGATTTTTATTATGCCATCTGTCTGCCCTGCCCTTATCTGTTCGATTCCCACCGAGATAATTTGTGTGTTGAACATAAATGTTTGATGCCTGTCTCGTCGTGTAGGTATTTGGTTCCCAATTTACAAGCTCTGCTTAGTTTGGGGCTTAATGCTGTGTGGAGTTTTGAAAATACTTTATTTATGAATAACTAGCGACCGCCCGCGGCTTCGCTCGTCCCATTCCCGGTCCCGTTACTTTTTCGGGATAATAAGTATCCTATGTCCTTCTCCTGGTTCTAAGCTACCTCCCAACCAATTTTCAGACAAATCGGTTCAGTCGTTTTTGAGTTATAAATAGTGTAACTAACACGACTTTCTTTTATAAATATAAGATATGTGATGTTTCAGCCGCGCCCGGGTAGTGAACAGTGAAGCCGACGAGCCACTCCTATCGACTCCCGACTGGACGCCAGACCGCTGGCCGAAAGATGACAGCGACGACAATGCAGTGCTCTATGAGGTTCTGCAGCGTAGGGACGGAAGATAGACTTCTACACGAACGGCTTACACACTGCACCGCTTGCCTTGCGTGTTCTGCGGTTCCATTCAGTCAAGAACCACAAGCTCTGTCTGGCTCTGGTTATGAGTCTATGTGAGTGCTCACCAGAATATTATATACACACACATTATGTGTATGACGTTTCGACTTAGGATTTATTTTGACAGCACTCACACAGACTCAAAACCAGAGCCAGAAACATCTTGTTCCGAAGACTATTAGGTCTACCTACTAGTCTTCGGAAATATCGTGTGTCTTCATACCCTCCGTCTAATTCTTGCACGGTTTATAAAAGGCAGGCGTCTACATGTCCGCATCGTATCAAAATTATTCTATATATTCGAGCGATCCGTACGATGCGGATCAGTAGACGCACTTACCCCCGAATACTGAAACGCAACTCAGATTTAAGCACGTCTCAAGCGACGAATATTTGACAGTTGTCAATGAAAATCTGTCAAATATTCGTCGCTTGAGACGTGCTTAAATCTGAGTTGCGTTTCAGTATTCGGGGGTGAGTGACTTTTACATACAAAGAATACTACGGTCGAAGTCGGTTCAATACGTACAATGCGGACATGGTGGACGCCTGCCTTTTATAAACCGTGCAAGAATTAGACGGAGGGTATGAAGAATCGAAATCTGCCATACCTAATCCAATTAGTTTTTGACCGGCAGCATAGTACAAAATGTAAAGCTACTTGATCTCATATATTCGCGGCGGGCGGTGCTTTGTGTATACTTATCAAAAACATGTACTTCGCTACTGTCAAACTGGAAATTGGTTGGTTTTCACGGTCTGTATGCCTTGGAAAATTACCTCGAAAATTTTCGGCAAATGTCATGGGGAATGATGAAGTCTAGTCTCGAAGTTCTTGGCAAAAATATATAGTTCTACGCAGTCGATAACAGCTGAGACAGTTTCGTTGACTATCCAGTCAGTTATCGAGGCCCACGGATTGTGGTTTTGGCAAACTACGTGTATGAGTTATACACTACACGAACAATCCTGTTTAAATAAAGACCTTAAATCGCCTAGCCTACGCCCAGTCAAAACATAGACGTCTCAAGAATCTATTTGGCTATATAAGTAGATATTATATTCACAAGGGAAAGAATTACAACGATTAGCATAATATTAAATTATTATATGTATTAGTATAATGAATTTTTGAATATAATGTAAAGTAACGCACTGCCTCGACACTAGTTTATTGTACCAGTTGTTGCGCGAACATTTTTTATACACGTTTGCACACAATGTAAGTTTTTTGGACACTTATCTTCTTGGTAAGGGTATACAATATGCAATATATTTATGATATACAATTTTTGATCACATGTATTTTGTGTAGTCAAAAGACAATTAAATAAAAATAAAATGAATAACATTAACCAAAGTTGGTCACTCAGCCAATACTATTTTATTATTAAGCCTCCGCTATACGCTGGTCTAAAAACAAAACACGACCGGAAAGTTGGAAAAATTTAAAATAAAGATGGCGTTGCCTGACCTGAGCTGTGAATTCATGTATTTGATACCAACTATTACTTATTCTGTGCTTGGGTCTGACATTTGTCACGACATTACAATGTGTTGACTAGAATACGCTTCGTTAGACAAAAACACAGACAGATATTCAGTAAATAAATATAACCCAATTGTTATGTTAGCTGATTCCCGTCGCAGAGTTTCCATTGCATATTTTTCATCCAGGATTGGTGATAACAATGGCAAGCTGTGCGGTATTTTTTAAACTACCACGAACGCTACATTTTAAATCTAACTTATATAGTAGTGTAGTAGTAGTAGTCTAATTTATATAGTATAACAAGCAAATAGCCCCAGATTTAATAAAAGAAACCTTCCACCAAGAGAGATTTTCCTCATATTATGCAAAACCAGAGTGAGTTGCAAGTTCATAAATGTCGGTAGTCGGTGAATGAACACTTGTATTTTTTAAAGGTAAAAAACGGAACCCTTATAAATTCGTCATGTCTGTCTGTCTGTCCATCCGTATGTCACAGTCACTTTTTTTCAAAAAAATGAAATGAAATGAAAAGAAATAATTTATTTGCTTGAAGTATGGTACCTACTTACAAAACTGTAAAAGCTATATGTACTGATGAAACTTGGTAAATAGATGTATTCTGTAAACCGCATTATGATTTTTATACTTAGAACTGACACTCAAAAAATATGTTTTCATAAAACTTATGAGTTTTCTTAACATTAAGTAAAAGATTATTAAACCAGTTAAGTATTTACGACAGAGATGCGTTAACGTCATCGTAATTAGCCTTCTATCTATCGACTTTAAAAATTAATGAGGTATCGTCAGCAAATAGTACTGTTTCACATAGTTTTTTAACCAAAAAAGGAAGGTCATTTACGTACACTAGAAACAAGAAAGGACCTAATATCGAACCTTGTGGCACCCCTATGTCAATAACTGACCCAAAAGATCTCTCACCGCCCACATCAACTTTAAGGATTCTATCAGTCAAGTACGATTGTAATAAGTCAATGGAGCGATTTAGAATACCGTAATGTTTAAGTTTAGATATTAAGAGGGTGACGGACGCAGCTCGCAACTTCAATTCGAGGCGCGGGCAAAAATTGCTCCGAATATAGCTATCTCTATTCATTTGATGCGGGCGCCACGGAATATATAATAGTAGTATACACACACAGGCGCTCGTGTGACGCGCTACTTCTATACGTGAATCCAACCATAGTGCCGCGCTTGTGCGTGTGCGTCAGCCACTGATAACGATTTTTATGCATTGCCTAATTTCGTCAACGTTACTAAGCGTCAGATAGGCTAGTGGCTAGGGCGTGCGGATTCACACTGAGAGGACGAGGTGGGCGGGAGTTCAAATCTGGTCAAAGAGAGTTGACTTTTTGCACCCTACAATTTTATGTTTTTATTTTTTGTGGCTGCATTACCTGACTAACCCTCTAAGCTTATTGCTTGCTTGTTTCGCTTTTCTAGTATTCAATAAGCAAGGATTGGTCATGCTCTGAATGCAAGAATAAAGTGAAAAAAAAAACAACATTCCTGAACCGATAAAGAACCTTCAGAGTAGCTATTTACGCACTTAGAAAAGACACCAGGAAATTCTCTAACATGATACGAGTGAGTTTATTCATCAGGTAGGGTTTGTGCGGGTTCTGGACCAAATTGAAGAAGAGTAAAGAGAACCATTGACTCCGAGTTGAGTTGAGAGAGCCATTGACCCCGGCGCGGAGCGATGGAGTTGTGGTTGATGACATTCCAGTAGAGGATGATGGGTGGGAGTCCGCTCAACATCAGGTGTGGTGTGGTTTGCTTGACCTCATTGGCCTAGTGGGTGGAGGGTGCGGGTTCAAAATCAGTGATAACGTTACAGTAATAGATGATGGGTGGGTATCCGCTCTACGTCAGGTGGGGTGTGGTTCGCCAGACCTCATCGGCCTAGCGGTTGGGGGGCGTGGGTTCAAAACCAGTCATGACGTTACAGTTGAAGATCATGGGTGGAGGTCCGCTCAACATCAGGTGGGGTGTGGTTCGCCAGACCTCATCGATCACACACACAGCAATAAAAAACACGCAAAGCGGCTCACTTACCAAAGTACAGAAAGTCTAATAATGTGACTGCATTTAAAAATATACTTTATTCGTTGAGCAATTAGGTTGCTTTTATTCTGCTTATTTACATTCGCAAAACCAACGATTGCGAACATCGACCTACAATTACATGGACCTCGGCTTTCGCACAAAACTCGCAAAAAAAGTGTACCAAGCTAACCTACTATAGGTGGATACTTATATAATGATTATAAACAAACTGAAAAAAAAAATATTTATGTCTTATCACAATTACTATAAAGAACTCAATTTTGATTGCATGAAGCAACTTCTAGTGAACGTTACAGAAATTTTTCCAAGTCTTTTTATCAATATTTCCACCAGACGTTGAGCAGTACTCTGTTTATTGAGCTCCAGTTATATAAAGAAAAACTATTTTGTTAAAGTATTTCTCAGTCTTTTTATCAATATTTCCACCGGACGTTGAGTGGTAGCAGTTTTTTGAGCTCAAAATAAATAAAGTTTTTTTTTTAATTTCTTAGTCGTTTTATCAATATTTCCACCTGACGTTGAGCTGTAGTTTATTTCTTGAGCTCCAGAAAAATAAAACAGAAATATGTTGTTCAAATTTTTACAAGTCTTTTTATCAATATTTCTACCTGACGTTGAGTGGTATCAGTTTTTTTAAGCCCCAGATAAATAAAGAATAAAAATATTTTGTAGCCATTTTTCTTAGTCCTTTTTTCAATATTATAACCTGACGTTGAGCGGTAGTCGGTTGTTTGAGATTCAGATAAATAAAGAAAAAAAATATTTTGCTGAAATTTTTCCAAGTCTTTTTATCAATATTTCCACCTGACGTTGAGTGGTAGCAGTTTTTTTAAGCCCCAGATAAATAAAGACTAAAAATATTTTGTGCCAATTTTTCTTAGTCCTTTCATCAATCTTTCCACCTGACGTTGAGCGGTAGTCGGTTTTTTGAGATCCAGATAAATAAAGAAAAAAATTATTTTGCTGAAATTTTTCCAAGTCTTTTTATCAATATTTCCACCAGACGTTGAGCGGTACTCTGTTTATTGAGCTCCAGTTATATAAAAAAAAACTATTTTGTTCAAGTATTTCTCAGTCCTTTTATCAATATTTCCACCGGACGTTGAGTGGTAGCAGTTTTTAGGGTTCCGTAGCCAAATGGCAAAAACGGAACCCTTATAGATTCGTCATGTCTGTCTGTCTGTCTGTCTGTCTGTCTGTCTGTCCGGCCGTGTCACAGCCATTTTTCTTCGAAACCATAAAAGCTAGACTGATGAAACTTGGTGAGTAGATGTATTCTGTGAACCGCATTAAGGTTTTTACACAAAAATAGAAAAAAATCTATAAATTTTGGGGGTCCCCATACTTGAAACTGAAACTCAAAAAATTTTTTTTCATCAAACCCATATGTGTGGGGTATCTCCATAGATACCCCACACATATGGAATAGGTCTTCAAAAATGATGTTGAGGTTTCTAATATCGTTTTTTTCTAAACTGAATAGTTTGCGCGAGAGACACTTCCAAAGTAGAAAAAAGTTGGTCCCCCCCCCTCTAACTTCTAAAATAAGAGAATGATAAATCCAAAAAAAATATATGTTGTACATTACTATGTAAACTTCCAACGATATTTAGTTTGAACGAGATCAAGTCAGTAGTTTTTTTTTATACGTCATAAATCGTAAACCGCAATTTACCTTTCGACGAACTACAAAAACCTTTATATTATGTTAATTGATGCTACGGAACCCTTCATGGGCGAGTCCGACTCGCACTTGGCTGCTTTGTTTGAACTACAAATAAATAAAGAAAAAAAATAATTTGTTGTAATTTTTCTTAGACCTTTTATCAATACTTCATATACAGGGTGGAATTTTGTAATGCCACCTGGAGGGAAAGTACTCTTAATACTCCAGATAGAAAATTTTACTCACAGGAAACATTCCTTTATTTTTGAATAGAAAGCAAACTGCATTCAAATTTTTCGAAAATTCTCTCACACCCGGGAATTGAACCGGCTAAAATCAGAAAAATTATACCTTGTACTTTTATTGCATCGATCGTTAGTCAATAGGCCTGACGACTAATTTTCAAAATCTCTTCTATCATATTCAGAAGTATCTATTATGTCTAAAATATATCATATTTCTGTAGAAAATTAAGGTTTTTGTGCAATAAAAGTACATTTAAATTTAAATTTTCAAATTCTCGCCAAAACGCTCGCTGGTGTCATGGCGTCTGTTATTACGTCACGGTTATAGTATTCAACAGTAAACATTGGTGCTTTTGTACTAAATCAGAATGACATTTATATAGCCGTGACGTAATTCGCTCTGACCGGTGTTTGAGCCATCATGGCGGATTGTTGTATTTTGTAGATTTATATTATCAAATAAATTGACAATCTCGACATTAATAAGAGTATAAATACATTTTTTTAAATCTTTGAATCCTTTTTCATTAGATCAGAAAAATATTTTGGCGATACTTGATTACTGTCTTCATGCCTATTATAAGAATGAAATCTCTCTAACAAACATGATAAATTAAATGAAAGAAAAACCAGGAAATCTTAAATTAATTTAATTATTTACAAAAAATGGATAACTAACTAGTTACTTGAAATTAGTTGCTTGAAATGGGCTCCATTCTCTTGGATACACAAATTTATTCTTTTAACGAATTCATTTCTTTAAAAGAATAAATTTATTCCTTTCAAAAAAAAAAATTAATTTAAAAATTATTTTATTTTTAATTTTAGAAATTGCTTTCTATCCAAAAATAAAGGAATGTTTCCTTTGAGTAAAATTTTCTATCTGCAGTATTAAGAGTACTTTCCCTCCAGGTGGCATTACAAAATTCCACCCTGTATAGAAATTAATGGTTCATAATTTGTTTTAGTCGAAATGTTGGCTTTTTTCGAAATTTCGGCAGACTTTTTGACCTAGTGCTGCACCTTGATTTCGTTTACCCAACCTACAACCTACCTAGGTACTTAGTATTTCCCATCTTCACTTAGTACCCTTCCTAAACTAACAATTATCAAATATCTAAGTATTATGTTTTATGCCAGTGTAGGTATTTAACTAGTCCGAAGTCCGAGCGATTCACACACACAACCGAAGTGTCCCGTGTGCTTCAAGCGTTTCCTCCCCCTGCACCCCGCCACCCGCACCGTGCGTGCGCGATAGCAATAGTAGCCGTTCGAAAATGCCATGAATTTGATCGTGTTCCGTAATACCAAAAATGATGACTGAAAACATTTTGTATTCTTTACATAGTATTGTTATTCTGTAACTAGACAATATAAACTAGGTTCCTTAACAAAAAACACGTAAGATATTGTTGTTTTTAGTACGAAACCAATAGGTAGAAAACTTGATAAGTTTAGCATAAAAATGTGCAAAATGCGATTGGTGTTTATTTCATTTTAGGTAAGTAATTTGAAATAAAAACTGTTGAGGAACCTAGATAAATACTATGCAAATACAATTATTACAATAATATAGTGTAAATCTGTCTAAATTAGAAATCATTTTGGTATTCCGTTTGTATGAAAATTTTCCATACGTCAGCCCCTTAACTAGTTTTTTCGTGCGCGCGAGCTGCAAGCAGCTCGCGTGTCGGTGTGCTACTCCCAGTTTTACATTACACTTGCACTTGTAAAACCCCAAAAAGTAGTAAAGAAAGTCCTAAGTAACCCTAAAAGTCGATCAGTGAATCAAGTTCCTCAGTGTAGTAAAACCCCAATCAAAGTCCTAAAGAACCCTAAAATTGTTTACATAATCAAGGTCCTAAGTGAAGTAAAATTCCAATTAAAGGCCTAAGGAACCCTAAAAGTTGTTTATTTTATCAAGTTCCTCAATGTAGTAAAACCCCAATCAAAGTCCTAAGGAACCCTAAAAATGTTAACATTATCAAGCTCCTAAGTGTAGTTGAAACTCCAATCAAAGTCCTAAGGAACCCTAAAAGTCGAACACTTAATCAAATTGCTCAATGTAGTAAAACCCCAATCAAAACCTTATACGGAACCCTAAATTGTACGTCAAGCCAAAACCCTTAACGGGTCGAAACCGCTGGAAGGAACCCAAACGTTGACTACCGGGTCGCGTGCATCGCGAGCTGCAAGCAGCTCGCGTCCTCAATGCGTTCCCACAGGGGCGGAACCCTAAACCAAGTGAAGATCCAATCAAACACCTTAAAAAACCTAAAATTCAATCTCCAATCATAGTCCTCAGTCGAATGAACCGTTTGAACGACCTTAATCGGACGATTTTTGCAAAACCGGAAGTGGCACAGCCGCCATTTTGAATTTTGAACTCAGTCTAGTGAACATTTTTTCACACCCCTAAGACACCCTAAATTTCAGTAGGAGGGGGTTCTAAATTTCAGTAGGGTGGGCGTGGTCGCGTGGCGGCTCGCTTCGCTCGCCGCAACGTTCCCCCCGGGTTCAGGAGGAGGGGGTTCTGGGGGCTTGAGGGGGGGGTCACAGCACGGCTCGCTTCGCTCGCCGCGACGCTCCCCCCGGGTTCAGGAGGAGGGGGTTCTGGGGGGCTTAGGGGGGGGGGGGGGGTCACAGCACGGCTCGCTTTGCTCGCCGCACTGTTCCCCATTCGCTCGCCGCAATGCTCCACTCGAAAAAAAGGGTCAAAAATAATAAAGGGGTCTAGAGGGGGGAGGGGGGGCAAAATTTATTTTGCTTTCAAAATAATCTCACCTTCCCTACATGACCCAAAAAAAAAGTCTTGCAAGTCACTCCGCTTGGAAGATACGAAAGGGGGGGGTGAAAAAAGGGGCAAGAGGGGGGTGTTTTTTTTGTTTTTTCAATTCAGGAAGAAACCCTCTATACGAAACCCTAATCGAAAACCCCCTATCTCGACGGCATCCGGTAGCACTCACAAAAGGGGGGGTCCTGGGGGGCAAGGGGGGCAATTTTTTTTGTACAATAATATTCTTATCTTTTTTCTTCTCTTTCGTCTTCTCCCTTTTAATCTTTTTTTTTCTGAAAAGTAATATTTCATCAAAATCGGCTAAGCCGTTTTGTTTTATTGTTTGTTACTGCATACCTTCGTCATTTAATTTTATGATCCAATTTAGTAAATTTTTCTTTTATCTAAAAGGTTATACTTCCAGATCTGTATGTAAATCTAGTAAGTATAACTTAGTGCATAGAATTCATGCCTATGGAAATAAATAATAATAATAATAATAATAATGCTGGACAATTCACACAACATTATCTAGCCCCAAGCTAAGCAAAGCTTGTGTTATGGGTGCTAGATAACTGATATACATAATACAATACATTACATGCATAGATAATTTTCATTTCAATTCATAAATGAATTGAAATGGAAATTATTTATGGGTGGCTTTAAGCTTTGCACTCATTTAGGCCTTCGGTGCTCATTGCGGTGGAGATCAGTGAAGCATTGTGAAATAACACTGTCTATTCGACTTATATTATTGTATTTTATCGGCATTTAAAAATATTAGGTATACCAAAGAGTTTCGACAACCCCAACTGACTCTTCAAAGTTCTGTCAAACGCAAAATCTTGGGAAACTCCTTGCTGCGTGTATAGAAATGAAATAGGCACATGTATTTTGGTATTTGGGTATTTGAGCGCACCGTGCATGAAGCCTTTGACAGAAAGTTCCAGAATTCGGGACATTACAGGCACCTCCAGATTTAAAAGACGGCAATCAAAAATACTCAAAACCCATGATATTATTGTTATGACTGGGCTCTCAGCTCATTTATTGGTAGCTCTGCCTTCTGCGCCATAGGTCGTGGGTTCGATCCCCACCGAGAACAAATATTTGTGTGGTGATCATAGATATTTGTTCTCCATCTGGATGTTATATTGTTTTCCAAGTACCTATGTATTTACAAACAAAATGTATTTAAGTATTACATCAGCTATCTGGTTCCCATAATACTAACTCTGCTTAGTTTAGGGCTAGATAGTGTAGTGTAGATTGTCCATAATATATATATATATATATACTTCCTTTTCATTGTAATGGGCTCCCAAACTCTTTGCAAAATCGACACTATTTTTATAAAGGCCTAAAATCGGCTACTAGTTTTTGAGTCTTCTTCTTGTCATTTCAATAGAAAATTAAAGCTGGTGTGGTGGATTATGAATGTGCCTCAAAAGTTTTGCTACTTCACGTTGGTTTCATTTATTGTTTTCCTTCACCGTTAGAGTGTACTGACATAGTGCACATAGGTTTTTTGGCAGATAAACTAATTTGTGCATGACGGGGTTTGAACACACGCCTTTAGAATCAAAAAGCGGGTCGCTACGACAATATAACCGGTGCTAAGCAACCAGAGCGCCCCTCCACCTAATGGACCGATGACATTCTAAAGATCGTGGGAAATCGGCAAATTGTTTTTTCATGGAAATGTATAAAGGAGGTCTATATCTAGCAGTGGACTTCTACTTACTGATGATGATGACGGAAAGCACTGGGTAGATAGGAAGATAGCTACTTATGCAACTACAAAAATGGAGGTATTTAACAAAAGCATTGCGTCACGCACGATAGGAACGTGCCCTAGAATGTACTTGATAAGTTATATGCTACATAAAATATATACTTCTACAGGCTGATGATGATGTGAATACAGGTTATCGATCATAATGTACGATGAAGATGGTTTTATGTCATTTCGTTATACTGTGACAGTTTGTTTTATGTTACACTGTGGCAAATTTATAGTACCAGTAGTAGCTATGATTTAATCTAGGGTATATTTTACGTAGTCAGAGATGAAATGTCATGTCACGAAATTTGACATAGGTCCAACCTTCTTGGCCGCTCGGGCTGTACTGAGAAGTAAGTACAGAAACCTATCTATTTATATTTTTGAAAATTTTATTTTTTTATAAAAACTACGGCAACTAAGAAAAATGCAATAACATCAGGTTTTTACGTATTTATTAAGGTAAACGGGAACAAAACTTTCATTGCAATGGCTCTAACAGCAACGGAAAAAAACCATTTCAAATCCAAAAAAAATTGAGAGTTTTTGGCAAACTTTGCGTTCAATTTTATCGAACCCTGTGAGTTGAGGAGAATTTCTAGCCTAATCATAATTTTTTTACACCATTTAATTGTAATATTTTACAAAAAAAATAAATGGATTCGTCCATACAACGAAAAAAAATGCTACTTTACATTTTCGGTTTCACCTCATGTAGGCCCTTAAGATTTGCCTTAGCTGCCATTTTAATGATATAAATATAACTATATAATAAAATAAGCAATATAGTAAATTATACCTTCACTTATATTATACAAAATCTTCTAGATTCGCTAGTTTTCTTCATATTATAGTCAATTGGATTTTTTGAGACGTATTCATGAAGTTACAAATTTGTATACACGTTCAACTTATTGAAATAAGTATTTTTTATTTTGTTGTTTTATTTTAGAATTTATGTTTATCTTATTGTCGAACCAAGTCTTTGAATATTCATCATATAATTAATTTATCTCATTTGGTTTAGTCTTACGAGCAAACGAAGCGATTTCGTTTATAATGTATTAGGTATATTATTTTGACGCGCTTGTTTTGTCTGTTTTTCGCTAATAAGTAATTCCAACCTATATATTATGTCATCCAAATTGTGTGTGAGTTTGGGTTAATTTTTGGCCATTAGAAGTCTTTGGCGTTTGTGTTAATAGTATATAATTTTGTTTAGCGAAAATGGTTTTGCATTTATATGAATTTATTATTTCATTTATAAACAATAGTGAAATTAGTTTGTAAGATAACGATTTAAGTTTTCATTTTGTAATGTTGTTCTTTCGGTACCAGAAGGTATCATCAATTTTTTGAAATATTACAATTTAAGTTTATAGTTTTGACCTATTATATACCTAGATCTTATTATTTTTTTAATCTAGTCTTTGTGTTAAGTTCAACAATATACACATGGCTTCGAATAACTTATCGGGGTATAAACATAATTATTTGCGGAAGCCAGAATGTTATTTTGAATGTATTCGTGCATAATTATATTGTTTTATTTGTTTGATCTTGATAAATTGTAAGTAATTCCATTTTAGGATTAAGTTACTTTTTAATAACGCTTTCAGACGCTTGTCAATAACGTTACATTCCTAAACCTACTTAATATTGTTTTACATTCCCAACTAAGGGTCCATTCACACGTTGACGTTTACGGATCATGATTGAATGCGTGTATTTAAACGCGTACGAATTGAAAAAAAATCCGCGCGTAATTTTTTTCCCATTGTATTTTTTATGTTGAATGTGTGAATTGTAGTACATTAATAACTTTATCTACACTAAGTAGTTTTTTACTGACATTCCTGCTTGAAACCTTTACTACTTTTTTAAGTGCGTTTTAAGTAGTTTACAAATTTTAATTGTCCCAACGAACCTTACCGCGGGATTTTTTGTATTTATTACAGCGTTTCTATACGTACAAATTATTATATTTATTCATAAATAATGTACCTTGGACGTGGACATTGCTTTTCATATAAAATAAATAAATATTAATGTCACTGGACGAGACTTGTTTCGCGGCAGTATTTCTTTTGTTGGTCCAGTTTCATAGTATATTCTGATGACGTTTCTAGAAACGTCATCAGAATATACTAAAAAGAACACACACACATAGTCAGAAGTATCTAGATCCTTCTAGATACACGTTTAATTTTAACCTAAAATGTTACAAGAAAGCAAGAAATGACACCGTTCCAAGATTTTAATTTTGAAACCACTTTTGATTACTGATTATACTTTTATCAACAGCAATCAACATAATTAAATCGCCATTGTGTGAATAAATATATATAATTTAGGGCTGGTGTGTATATCTACAGAATAAACCTATTTATCGAGTAAAAAATATCAGTCCTTGTTTTTGCGAACCTCAAAAAAGAAATTGATATATTTTTATCTAATGTATAATTGTTTTTATATTATTATACAGTATATATACTCGGATTTTTAATTAGACGAAGCTAGCTGACGTTTACTGTGTTGTCAGTTTTTGATGAAATGAAAATAGTGTTGTGACAAAGTGAATGATTGAAAAAACTCCTGAATGAATGAAATTGCCTCGTTTTTCAAGTGAATAGTTAGTGTGCCGATTTTGACTTGACGTGCCCGGTTGAGGATCCATATCGTTCGCGTGAAACAATATAGCAACAAAATACACAACAATTACCACAAACACAACGTAACGAAAAACTTTACAAAAACAATAACTAAACAGGGTGAGCGCAGAAAAACATTCGTGCTATCAGACCAGAGGTTAGAAGCCGAATTACAAACAAAATGGTGACCGACGCGCAATGCGCATGGCGTTCATCGGTGTTGGCACTAGTCGCCACGCCGCGCTTTCGTCAAAAAACTGATTGTAATTACCTACATACTACAAGTAACTTATATCAGAGCACTTTTATACATTTTTTATACAAATTTCAATATTATTTTATATTTTGAAATGATTAACTATTCACTCATTGTTCATTCATCTGATTGAACGAGAACTGAACGCAGCACTATTACTTTAAATATGGCAACATTATTTTACAAAGTGACATTAGCTCCTGTCAGTGGGTATCCCTGTCAGTGGGTATCGTATAATTAAAAATCCGACTTTAATAGATGTGTTTTTGGCCATGGAGAGGTGCTTTTACGTATCAGGGGAGACATACTTATCATAGCTATCGGTCAGAACAATATTTTTGTAACATATTAATAGATAGAATTCGAGTATTTATTTATATATTCGTATTATGGATGTTATTGCACTCTAGTATAAATAAATTACCTCACATAAAGGGTGTTAACAAATATTTGAAATAATTTACAACATAAGTTAAAATTGATTAGAATTTATGTCATCATAATGGCACGGATTAATGACAGATCATAGTGAGAATATTATACGCACATATTTAGAACCTTAAGTGATACGGCTCAACTTTCAAAACCATTCCTATACTACTTTACAGTGCCACCAAACTCATATTTTCAGACGAGAGGCATTTTATATTTAAGGATTTTAACATCACGTAATTGTCCCACAAAATATATTAAGATACTAGTTTCTCCATGGGTGGGGAACAGATAAGTTTGTGGCACTGTACTAAAAACGTGACTAAATTGCTTACTCAACTTGTTCAACGCCGTATTCTGAAAAGTGATGTTTCTCTAATCAGCTCTTCTAAACCCAGTCATGACTAAGTCTAGGAATAATTTCCATCTTAGTGCCGTGATACTAAAATAATGATGACTGGTCTAGATCAGCATCAGCTGTAATACCAGACTTCAGCGTTTGAAAAAGTATTAATAATTGTGTGTAATTTTCATCAATTCATTAATTGAGTGAATTTTCCAGTCCGTAAAATATCTCTCTAGATTCCTCTGAAAAGCCCGAAGTACAACAAGAGCCTTACACTTTTGCAAGAGCTTTTCATTTTCAGAAAACGACTTTAAATAAGTATTCATGGTGAAGTAAATAGGTTTTGTAATGAAAGTTGTGACAATACAGTTTAATATGTAACACCAAATAATATAAACTGCCTAAATGTTTTTAGCATTTATAAACGAATATAATAAGTACCATACAATTAATATTATATAGTTATAATATATTTGCCTTCACTTAATATAATTTTCTTGCGGAATAATATTGTAATCTATTCAGTAGGCGTGTAGAAACAGCTAGACACCGCGTATGTACGTTTCATTATGTTTAATATAAATATATGAACTTATCAACTCGTAGGAAACACATGACATTGGCACCGATTCGTAATAAATAAAAATTAAAAATATATATATAAGAAAGCAACATACAATACCAATTTATAGACGAAGGTGTTTTTTTATTAAACTAACGGTTGATCGATATTGACCTTGCATAGAAAGAGTCTCAGTACTGTATTCGTATAAAATCGTTCCATTCTTATAGTGAACAGACTTTTTCATGTATCATCGGTATTGAATCGGTTCTGTAGTTTTGGCGTGAAATAAATAAATAAATCAATAAATATTGTGAACCATTCCATGGCTGATATAATTCTTGAATCTTTGTTTTTTGTAAATATAAACTTAGAATACAATATAACAGAGAACAAACATCTGTGTTCACTACACAAATATTTGGTGGGGACCGAACCCACAATCTACGGCGCAGAAGGCTGAGCTACTAACATCTGAGCTGAGAGGCCAGCAAAAAAGTCAAAGCGCGACAGACAGACAGAGTTACTTTTGCATTTATAATATTAGTAAGTATAGAAACAAACTAAACACCTTTATACTTCATAGTCTTGCACCAAAACGGAATTGTCATAAGAACTTGTAGTCGATGCTATCGATCATAAGCAGCTTTTTAAAGTGTGTAGAAAAGATAAGATTATGTAACGGAGATGAATGGTTAACCCTGACAGTTTTGTAATGTCAATGTGTTGGTAATTGTTTATAATATATTTACCATTATTTAATAAGACTTGAGTTTTGTCTTTTATTTATTCCGTTCATCTAACGAGATCCTTATTAGGAAACAAAATTCTGAAAAAATACTCACTGCGTGTGCTGACTGTATCTAATCGAATGAAGTTGTCTGTTTCAGGAGGTTGGAAACCCCATTGAAACAGACAACTTCATTCGATTTGAACTAGTGATTCCGATGGTTTTAGTAGGTAGTGTGAGAGCGATGGTGGCCTAGTGGTAGCGGCCCCGCCTTCCGATCCTAAGGTCGTGGGTTCGAATCCAGTCGTGTACCAATGAGTTTTTCTGCCCAAAAATTTAAGTACACTATGCCAGTGCTCTCAAACGGTGAAGGAAAACATCGTGAGGAAACCGGCATATCGTAGAACGTAAAAAGTTCGAAAAATATGTGTCAAGTGCACGAAAGGAGCCTCTTCGAGGCGCACTTATAATCCTTTCACCACACTTGGTTCGAAAGAATCAGTGACACGATAAGAAGAAGAAGAAGTAGGTAGACTAAAGATATGGTCAAACAGACACTGGGCAAATCCCTGAGGAAGGGAAGTATAATACATATCAGCAAATGCTGGCTTTATAGTTGTACCTAACGCCATAATAATGCACAGAAATAAGGATTATGCTTGAATCGTTTTTATTAATTCGCAATAGTAAAATACTTTTTTCGGATAAATTTAGATTTTTTGTCACAGTCATACAAAATTGCTAAAAAACACCATTGGCGATTTTGACGGAAATGTAAGAATAATATTGTAGCTTCTTGTTAGCTTAGATATTTAGCAGGCTCGTTCCCATGCTGAGTTGCGAGGGAGTGCGGGCTACCAACTGACCACTCAGCCTGAACAGTTTGCCGTTGATAGACGTAGCAGCCTCCATCTTCCTAAGAAACATGTTCTTGCATGACGTATTCAGAGTCTTCTCGGTCAGGGTCTTATTCGATTCCGAACCTAAAGAGTTGATGATCGAATCCGCGTCGATGTCCAAGTTCAATATATTGGTCTGAGACTCCTCGCGCCACAGTTTTTGAAGATTTAAGGCCATTAGTTCTAACTGCACCTGAGACAGTTCCCGAATCACGTCAATCTGAACAGACATAACGTTGTCGCAAGTCTTTAGCAAAGAGTTGAGAGTCTCTAAAACATCTGCTCGGCGCTTCTGAATGCTGTACTGGTTATCGATGTTTCTCTCGAAGAAAGCTAGGTGCTCGTATAGTTCCGCCAGCTGTAGTGAGCAGGATATGTACTGAGCCGAGTGGTGCTCGAAGTCGTAGTAATGCTTTGCTCTCATAAGCCACTTGTGTGAAAAAGCGAAAAGCTTTCGAGCCTCTTCAACGTTACGTACCATATCTAACGGTACTCTACTCTCCATATCTTTTAAATT
Source organism: Thera britannica (assembly GCA_939531255.2). Taxonomy (NCBI): domain Eukaryota; kingdom Metazoa; phylum Arthropoda; class Insecta; order Lepidoptera; family Geometridae; genus Thera; species Thera britannica. The sequence continues at coordinate 6,193,027 of OW618044.2, forward strand.
CAAGGACGGAAATGTGAACAACTTCTCTTCGGTGAAGTCACCTTTCCCGTTCTTTTCCGCCCCTATATCTTTCATATTCTCTTCTTCAAACTTCTCGCTGTCGTTGGTGCATTCTTCCAGTAGTTCCACAGTCTTCCACAAATCGGCTGCTGCAGTGGGGCCCGAAAAATACTTGTTTAGTATCTTCTTTTTGGACAACTTAAATAGCGTTAGCCCGAACTTGACCCAGTGGTGACTTAACTCCAGGAAATGCATCTCAAAATCTGCCTTCTGTAAGACGAACTCTTCGGGCATCAGCTTACAGTTGTCGTGGCAAGTCCGCAGCACGTGATATGCAGCGCAGAGATGGTGGCGTGCATTACCCATTTGGTTTAGATAGGTGAAGTAGTTTCCGAGCCTCGCAGTCCGCAGCGCCCAGTCCTGTGGCGTCCCCTCCTTCATTTCCAACTGCCTGCGCAGAGCCGTGTGGTTGTAGAGAGTGTACTTGTCCTGAATATTCAGCTTGTTGTACAAAAATGCTTGCATCTGGACGTTGTTCGTAATCACTTTGTCTATCTTTTCGGGGTTGACTCTCTTTATTTTGGAAATACTTTCAGCGGTGAATAGATCTTCTGCGTCTAAGAACTTATCGGGCTGCGAGTTGCTGATCTGGTCGTACAGATCTTCCATGCTTTCGAGGATCTCTCTGGCGAGTGTTAACTGATCCAGCTGGATGAGATAGTAGCAGAGAAGGTTCTGAATTCTTAGGAGAATAAACAGACATTCTTCTCGAAGGGCGAATTGTTTCAGCTTGTCATAGGCTGCGTGAAGTATGTTTCGCTTCTCTATGAGTGATACAGGTATCGTCTTTGCTGAGAGAAGGGCGAGGTAGCCCTCCATGGCGAGAGATCGGATGAACTGATCATGATTTTCCTTTCCGAGCACCACAAGTTCAGTGCTAAGCGTCTGGATATCCTTCTTCAGGCTCTGCAGACGTTCCGAAGATTTCTTATTTTTAATAGCGGTCCTCACATTCTCAAATGTGCTAGTTATACGATGAATTGTCTCCATTGAGGAAAAAACACTTTTAATTTGAATTTTCGTAAAATTTTGTGGTCGAAAAAATTTTACCTACTTATTACTCCTGTTTTTGTTTGTCGAACTGTCTAAAATATTTACTCAAATTATTTCTTCTTTTGCGTCAAGTTCTTAATTTGACGGGGAAGAGTATAAAGGTTAGCGTTCGATATAATAATGTCGAATTAGAACCTATAAAAAAGAAATCTGGACACTATGGAGGATGGAGAACACCAATTATGATCAAATTACTGAGGACTCTGAAGCATTGATCAAACCCCAACATCCGATAGTGATAAAATAAATAAAATAATGTTGTAGACAATCTACACAACTCTATCCAGCCCCAAACTAAGCAGAACTTGTACTATGGGAACCAGATAGCTGATATAATACCGGAATGTGTAAGTAGGTCTCTGTCTAAGCTATGAACTAGCATTTAAGGAGCTTTACAGGTTTTATTTTATTGCCTTACCAATGGCGATCCAAGCTAAGCAAAGGCTGCCTCCAAAGACTTCCTGCCACTCCACTAAGCCTCCTTGCAAAGGATTCAAGATCATCTCGCCAATCCGATGTAAGAGGTCAAGGTCAAGGGAGATTGACGCCACGTAGGTAATATAATTTCCGTACCAAAGACGCGCTATTTATCAAATTCTAAAAAATATTTAATTAGTTAGTTATTTTTATTACATAACGTCTTGCCGGTATATTTTTAGTTCGAGTACCTTTCATGCACTTAGCTCAGACTACCCCGTGACAGAGCCCCTAAAATATCTAAAGAAATGCTTACCGTACTGGAAGATTGAAGTTTTTAGAAAGTAAATGTAAATAAATTAAAACACACGTTTTCGTAAGTCGAAGTTTATTCGCTATATCTAGGGAGTGCATTTGCCTGAATAAATTTCTGTTTCAATATAACATGTGAGATACCTATTCATTTAAAAACAAGCAAAGGGATCCTTGGTCACCACCTCTCGTTGGTCGTTTATTTACACAAATTGTGATCCTAAGAAAATAATCCAAGCAAAACCAATTACATATTTATTTATGTCCCGCAAAACCATGTCTTCACATTATCATTTTTGAAATCAACGGCTATTTAAGGTTAACCCAACGACACTGCGGCGCATGTTCTGTTCAAGATTACAATTTGTGTAAGTAAATACAACAGTGGCCACGACAATAAATCGCTTCACACGACTACAAGAACTAGCCAAAAAATAAGAAAAAGATGAAATCCAAAACATCCCTAATTAAGGCAAGTTCCTAAATTTAGTTCTTGGCTTAGAATTTCAAATTATTACTGTAAAACTAACTTAATCACAAAAAAAAGAAAGGAGACGTTTGGCAAAACATGAATTATCAGCTTTCTGTGGCATATTGATAGTAGTTACATTTCAACTTGGTACCTAAGGTATATAGTGACCAACACTTAAGGTGAAGATAGCCCATGTAAAATTCACTTCTGCAACGTAACGTCGTAGTTCACAAAGTCTAACATGCTTGCCAGCCACTATGACGATGGCAAGATGAGAAGTGGACAAGCAATCTTTGAAATGTTCCGAATAAATAACTTTTGCCACAGGCTCTCTAGGAATCTTAAAAAAAGTCGTGCGAAGTGACCTATAAAATACACAATTAACACATAATAACTAAAACAAAATCTTAACTTCAAAATAATTCTACAACCAAACGTTTCAAATAAATAAAACCAAAATAAATAAAATGCACAGAAAATAAATCAGTAAGAAAACAAAATGATTGCACAGTCCTTAACGTCGTCGCCTTCCGGTGTCCTGAAATAGATATACTTTATTAAAATATGCATATTTTGTAGAATTTAAACCAACTTAGGTTGGCTTTGAATAGTTGACATCTATGTTTAGAAAAATCTTACAAGGTAGGTTCTCGTACTCGTACAAATTCGCTGTAGCATCATAATTATGCCAACTATATCAAAACAGGTTACTTCAAGAGGATAATTTTGTAACATTTGCAAAAAAATTCGCAAAGGAACTAAAGGGTATGAATTCGCTGTGACCAAGTATAAAAGCAAGATGTTATAGTGCAGAAAAGTTTTTTGAGTAGAAGTTTGAAACTCACGTTACAGTGTCGCGATCAGTCTTGCCTAGGCGTGGAAGGGCGGCGGCCGCGGTACGTCAGTGACTTCCTCGGAGACGGACTGACCGCCCGCACTCCTGCGTAAAACTTCCCCTTCTGCGTGATCACCTCGATCCTCGCCGAAGCCTCCTGCCTCCCAAATTCATTCTCTATCGTGATCCTGTAAACTCCGACGTCGTCGATCGTCACTTCGTCTATCTCTAGAATTCGCAACACGTCGTCTTTCTCCTTGATCGTGATGCGAGATGAGGGGGTGATGATGACTCCGTCTTTGTCCCAGGTGGCCCAAGGTGCTGGGTTGCCTTTGATCGCACATTGTAAGCTAACAGAGTCGCCCTCTTCGGCTACTTTGTTGAATGGGTACGTGTAGAAAGACGGCCCTAGCGTGCGAGCCGGGCTGCATAGTCGGCGAGTTTCAGGCCCTGGAATATATGTATTGGAAATTTACTGGTTGAACAGAACTGGTGAAAATGCTGGTATGCGATAAGAAGGAAGAGAACTTAGCCTGCATAGACCAAAGGTAATTGAGCTTACCTGGCGTTCTAGAGACAGATCTGGCAGGCGTGGATCGCGGGGTGGACCGAGGAGTGGACGCTGCGGAGAGGAACGCGGGCGGGCGACGCAGGCGTTGGCTTAGAGTGTTCGGCTCTCCGGGAGCTGGAAGATTTTAGCAAATTTTTACTTCTCAAGAACTTGTCATATATCTCAATGTCTGCAACGGGACAAAGCGTGATTTGAACGCTGCCTGGCTAAACATGGCTATTCTAAGTATTTGTTTAAGGTTGATATATTTCTTGAAATGCCTATATGAATCGTGGAATGGGTAGATTTGTAATAAGTCCTAATGTTCAGCAGATAATTTCCTAGGCTGATGATAATAAACGATGAATCACGGTACTCACGGTAGACCACGAGGCAGGCACTGGAAGTGACCTTGCCGAGGTTGTTGGCTGCCTCGCAGGTGTATGTGCCCTCGTCTTCTGCCGTCACCTGCTTTATTTTCAGTCGTGCGGTTTCGTCGTCGAAGACCGTTTCGAAATCAGCGCTATCGCGGATGAGCTGGAGTCCAGAAATAAAAAAAATGATAAACATGACAAAGGCTGGAGAATGTCTGCACTTAAAAAATTTAATTCCTGTTTTGAAGGTCTATCAGAAAACTAATCGACTATTGATAAAATATACGTCCTAACAATCCATGCTATTTTCGCGTCATACCCAGTACAGTTCAGACTTAAAAAATAAACAGAAAAACATGCTCTTAGCACAAAAAAAAATATCGTTTGATGAATTGTAGCTAGGTTTAATTTTGATAAAAAGCAATACGAAATAATAAATAATTATACCACTTGTATAGATTATACCACTTGTAATTTTATGTTATATCTTCTGCAATTATTGTTTGCTCCTAATAATTCCCTCAATGCTTACTTTTTAGTCCGAGCGTTTCCTGTTGTTTTTCTTTTACGCAAATGTACCGCTTGGAAAAGCGTCCTCTGTTGTAAGCGGCCTGAGTTTCTAGGATACCTAGTTCTATAAGCGGGAACCATTCCGTTACACCGACTATTTCATATCAAGCACGGTGCCGTTGCGGTTATTCTAGTTTATTTGAGCGTTGTCTGATAGATGTCGCCACATAACAACAGCAAGCAATTCAGTCTGTCTGTAGTAACATAAAATATAACTTTTCCTTTCAAAATCTACTAGATGATTTGTATTTATGTCTGTCCAACATTGACCTTAATGTAGAACAGTAAAAACGATCTTAAGATAGCTCAACTGACCAAAATCAATAAACTCACTCATCAGAAAAGTTCATCAGGAACGGTCGGAAGTAGCGAACGAATAAAACATTGAAGACTTTTCTACCGCTATAATATTACCCAACTCGATGAAGTTCATCTTGTTCCCATGATTCCCCCGTACAAACGCAGGCAGTTTTGAAGACTGACTGACGTGGAAATGTCGGTAACGGAAAAAAAGTCTACTTTAATATTTTAAGCCCGCTCCACATTCTCGCGAGAATCTCGTGAGAACGCGAGAAAGCCGCGAGAACGAGAGTGTGGAGCCTTGCTTCTCGTCTGTTTTTCGCGCTCTCGCGAGATTCTAATAAAATATTGCCCACCTGTTCTCCGCCCTCCTATAAAATTTTAGTTTATAAATTTTTTGCGTCTATTTTTCATGAAAAATGCATTCACGTTGTATTATGGTTGGAAAGTATAAATCTAGTATTCGTTTTTTTTAATCATAAAATTAGGGAGTTCGGGATACAAATACACGGAGTTTAAGGATGGACAGGATACGAGGACAGGACCAATATACCTCGTTATAGTGGAACCACCGCACAGTGGGCTCAGGGTGGCCAGAGACCCGGCACTCGAATTCGACAGCATCGCCGTCACATGACAGGAGATCTGTCAGCTCCTTGGAGAAGCGTGGGAGAACTTCTACTAGCCTGTAGGAGAACATAATACTTGTTACATGGAAGACTTGTTCTACGGCCAAGTTAACCAGGTCGTATCTTTTATGAACGCCTAGAGGATAGGCAGGATCCACTTTTTGTTTACTGAATATGGCCTTAAAATGTCCAACCATAAAACGAAAAACAAAACATGATCGAAGTGTACTTACCCGTATCTGATGTTATGAGTATCGTCGCTTGATGAAGGATCTGGAATAAAAATACAGTTAAACAAACTAGAAAGCTTACGTTTTTAACACAAAGACAGATGTTTCATCAAAATTATATACAACGCTACAAAGTCGTAGATGACATAATTTTTGCGTTCTTAATAGATGACCATGGCTAGTTATGTCGTAGATTAAATTAAACCATACGTAACCAACACAATTACAATTAATAATAAATTATAGTTTAAAAACTAAAAAAAAAACGCTTTTATAACTAATTGAACTAAAAAGTTAAAAATAAAACGTAATAATCAATTGAAAATTTTATATTATTGTAGTGTAGTAGTTGTAGTAAGCGTGGGGTGCTTTTTATAATAACTTCAGATATAATAAACTATTGATAAAATATTTACAACAATCAAAATCAAGCACTCTGTACACTCTGGCTGTTAGCAAATTGAATTTAGGATCTAGGTGGCGCGAGCTAAGCCCCGGCTTATCCGAGAGCAATTTTAATATAACTAATTCCATGCAAGGGGATTACATTTTGTAATCCCGTATAAGTTTACAGGACACTGGACACCCTTTCAACTCTATTGAAAAGTATTACATTCAATCAGTTATCTGGTTCCCATAATAGAAGCTTTGCTTGGTTGTTGAATAGATAAAGTGCTGTTGAATACGTGGTAAGTTAAGAAGTCTTCCAACAAGTTGTTGAACATGAAAATTTTGTATGTACTAAGCATCATGTAAAAGGATACCATCGTTTTATTTTACATATAGGTCTTTACAAACCTTTTACATTGTATTACATTATACTACGCCGTCGTAGATGGTCTACGCTTGTTCTACGCCGTAGAAAAAGTTCCTTCTATCCTAACGGCAATTTTCATTCAATTAAAAATTGCCGTCACGGTCAAGTATAACACGGTGACAAAGATTTTTCATCTTTGTGTGTGTGTGTGTGTTTAGCTTCATGGCTTCGAAATAACATGCAGTGGGCTGCTATCAAGCAGAGCAGACGAAAATCCAAAAAACCTTGGCCTAGACAAAGAATTTAATAAAAGTCTGTAAATTTTCTCATGTGGAGATCCAACCTAATAAAGAGAAGAACGCTACCTTTAGCCAGTATCTGCAAGGAGATGACTGCCTTGGCCTCGCCGTGTTGGTTCTTCGCGACCACCGAGTAGGCTCCAGTGTAGTCAAGTTTAGCGTGCGGTATTTCAAACCGGTACTCGGGACCGTCGCCCATGCGCTTGAAGTGAGACGAGTCGCGGTAGTAATCCGGCTGTAACATTAATTTTGCTAGAACGTTAAACGGGCTATTGCAATAACAATAATTATAAGTTTAAAAAACTTGAGAAACCGACTTCATTGCCAAACGGCTAAACCGATTTTAATGAAATTTGTTTGGGACAATGTGGACGTAAGAATAACCTTCTAAATAAAAAAATAATTTTCTAAATCAGTTCATAAATGACGGAGGCATGCAGTTACAAACATTAAAAAAAATATTAAAAAAAATGGCAACACCGATTTTAATAAAATTAAAATGGGACCAATCTGGAAGCAGTACCTTTCAGATAAAAAAATATTTTTTTAAATCGGCTCACAAATGACGAAGTTATGCGGTAACAATCATAAAAAAAAAAACCAAAAAAAAAAAAAAACTACAACAAAAGAATTGAGAACCTCCTCCTTTTTGATAGGAAGTCGGTTAAAAATAAGTGGACTCCACTTTACATGGGTGGTACATACTCTGCAATTTTTTAAAGTTTTTATTTCTTGACTATAGGCATGCGCGTTACCAATAATTGGTATAACTTGTAAAATTTTTGAACGATCGTATCAATCGTCTATGCATAAAACGGTTCTGAGTAACGACAAGCAGATAGAACGGACGGAAGCCTATAAGCGGAGTACAAGAATAGGACTAAGTAGTCTTTCTTATAAGGAAATGACAACAGGCAAGAGCACAGAATAAGATAGTCGGTAGCAAATACATCAATCTTGGCAACATATGCTTTTATACCAACATATGTTTTTTTACCTTGAGGAAATCTCTCAGCCAGTAGACATCGGGCTTGGGGTCTCCAACGACCTCACATGCTATAATGACGGTGTCACCTTCTCGAGCTTCGCTGGAGCGTGGTTTGCGGATGAACATGGGCTCCTTGGAATATCTGTAATACGCGGAATTGCCAACATCATGATAGTCCAAAAAGAAACCATCTCAAAAACTTAGGTTAGGCAAGTCTGCTAAAAAAACTCACGGTTCATCGGGGCTGATAAAGACGGGTGGAGCGCGAGTCACATAAGTACCGACCACCTCCACCTTGCCTGAAGTGGAAGCACGGCCCACTTCGTTAGAAGCTGTGCAGGAGTACACGCCAGCATCTCGTGTCGTCACTGAAGCGAGTGCGAGCTCTATCTGTCCGTCTCTGTCTAATGTCATGATGGCACGCCGGCTAGGCCGCAGCCGCACGCCGTCGCGGTACCACGTGACACCAACTGAAGGGTAGGCTTCGACCACAGCTGAGATTCGGAGCTCTTCACCTGGAAAAATATTCAGCAAAGGTTATTCACAACGCGTGTAACAATAGGTTTAAGCGAGCCTCTTAAAAAGACGACGGTTCCCTTTGCTTCTTATCCTGTATTTTCATATCCATAATTACATCAAGTTAAACCCCCGGTGCCAGCTCTGGGCCGTTGCTGACTTACCAACTTTTAAGTCATGGTGGAGTAGCTTGGCTGTGAATTCTGTCACCTGTTGGCTACATGGTAAACCTTTCACAAGATCAAGGTCAGGCTCTGGGAGTTTGTCAAACCATGCTGGAGACTTCCACCGAAAATTCCGTCATCGATTTTGGCTGCCAGTGCATACGAACTCACCATCAGTTAGTCGGTACAGAGGTTCCAGGCCGCAGCAGAACTCCGGTGCCACGTACGCCCGGATGCCCTTGTCTACCACCAGGCTGCAGTGACAGCTCACGGCACCACTGCTGTTCCGCGCCATTGCTTCATACACGCCGCCATCTTCCAGCGTTGTAGGTGCTATTTCTAGTGTGTGGAAGTGCTCGTCTTGGAAGTGGCTTCGGCGATCTATAAGTAACGACAATTACACTTTTTATAAAGTTTTTAGATGGCTGCTTTATATACCGACCTATTTGTTAATGAGATGTCAAATAAATAGTTTCATTGCAGAATTGGTCTAGGAATGTGCTCTTGGAATAGCAAGTTAATAAACGTTAGAAAACATCGAATTTCGCAACCACATTGGTATGGTAAGCTGCCACTTACTATCAGGCGTAACTTCTCCACCGTCCTTGAACCAGGTGATGCGAGGATCAGGGCTGCCGATGACCTGACACGTCAGGCGGACTGGATAAGTTGCCTGCACTCTTCTGTCTCGGAGTCGCATCGTGAATTGCGGCGGGTAGTCGCCTTCTACGTCCGCTGACCTTTCTCTGCAGAGAAAAGGTAGACTATTCACTCAGAAATATCAGTAAAAAGGGATGGAATAAAAATGAATTGACACTCACAACACAAAACCTGTCGTCAAATGTAATGTCATAGACGAAGATGATTTTTAACTTACAGTTACTTTATTAATGAACAATGCACAACAATGGACAAATAAAAACGGAGATTATCATTTTAGAAAAGGAACACTGCGCGTTGACGTTTAAGAATACAATACATGCGATCATCTATAAATATATCTGTGCTCTAGATAATTAAAGGCCAACATTGAAAACAAAATAACCTATCACTCAATGATGTTAACGATCCAATGAGGGTAAACAAAACACATAGGCGTACCTTTTCAACTTAGCATCAGCCTCCCATATACACCGGTCGGTAACAACAGCTAATCTCGCGTAAGTAGAAGCTCTCCCGTGTACATTAGTCGCTTCGCAACTGTAACGCGCCTCGTCTTCAATGTTGATGTCCTTAATCGTAAGACTGCACTGAATCCCATTGAAGGAACTCGATAACCTCCTATCTTCATCTTCGATCTCGTGGCCATTCTTCATCCAAACCATTTCAGGGGTAGGTGTGCCCTTGACACTGCAGGTGAGATTAGCCGTCTCTCCAACTAAAACTTTCAACTGCCCAGGAAGCGATTCAGCGAATTCCGGCCGGTCGCCAGCCAAGCCTACTCCAGCAGGTGATGCAGTCTGGACGGATTCTCCCCAGCCGTATCTGTTGCGCGGTGTCACTCTAAAGTGGTATTCCTCTCCTTGTTTCAAGTTGAAAGCGTCGAACGAGGTGAGAGGTGTTATTCCAAGTTCCACCCAGCGCGCTCCGCCTTCCTTGCCCAGCAACCAGCTTTCCACCTTGTACGCGAGAACAGGGGCAGATTGTCCGGGTTCAGACTTGGGCCACCCGAGAGATATCCAGTTATTGCCGCCTTCGATGACACACGGCACACCCGGGATGCGCTCGGGTACGGCTAAAATAAAGCAATTGATTCATGAACGCGGCAGTGGCCTCAAAGAATACTTGATTGGCTGCCAGGCGATATCATGTGCCAGATGTATTGATCTGATTGATCGACATGCAAAATTGAAAGATAGTGTTATAAATAATGCATGCAATAATTATTGTCATCGATATTGTACTAAAAATCGTTTGTGATTTTGAAACTAATATACCTACTCTACACATGTGATGGTACGTATAGTCGAGTATCCACTTACATTTGTACTTTCTATCAGCCGTCGACAAGGTAGATTCATCAGTTGGATAAGTCCAATCCGATATAAGGTTGTCCGAAGAAGCTCGCTGTCGGACCTATAAGTTTGAATTCAAAATATGTTGATACAGGCCTAACATTTTAATGATTAGCGGGTTTTTTGTTGACTTTCGTCAGACAGTTCCATCGCCCTCAACAAAAACGCTTGCAGAGGGTCAATTTTTCAAAGTTAAGTAAGTTTATTTATAAAACAAAGCCGTTCTTTCACCGATCTCTAAATAAATATACAGATAGACATAATTAGTCCACCTACGGTCCTTTTATTGCTTTGTACGACGAAGTTAAGGCACGTGAAGGTTATATTTAAAATTATATTTACCACAACAGTAACAAAAGCTCTATCACAGCCATAGGCGTTTCTTGCGAGGATGCAGTAAGTACCAGCGTCTGACACCACGGATCGCTTAAGAGTAAATTTCACGTAATCATCAGAAGTCATTTTGCAGACGCGCTGGCTTGTCGTTATGTCACGGATGCCTTTCATGAAGACCACTGTAAAGATTATGAAAGTTGAAAACGTTCTTTATAAAATATGCCCTGCAGTGACATAGTACAACATAAAATAATACCTTTAGGTTTTGGTTCACCCTGAACTCTAAAAGAGATGTTGATGTCTTCACCAACTGATATAAGAATGCCTTTTTCCGGACGACCGACTATGATGGCAGGTTTTCCATCCAGTTCAGTGGGCTGAACCACCGTGATTGCAGCATTCATATCAACATGACATTGTGAACTCCATGCCCTGCACGTATACATTCCAGATTCCTTTTCCGTAACGTCAGATAAAGCTAAAGTATACAGCTCCTGTTCCACGAAAGTCTTCGCATTCCTGTACACTTCAGTGACTGAACAGCCTTCTCGTAACCATTCAACCCTAGTTGGTGCGCCTCTTATCTCAACTTGGAGACCAATAGTTCCACCTGTAGCGACTTTGTAGTCAGACAGGACATTGGTGAAGTGTGGTCGTCGTGACTCCATAGCTTGACGGTCGAATCGAGACTTCTCTATTGTAGCGACGTTGGGGCCAACACGACGTTCCTTACCTAAAATTAACAGTCTTTTGTTGTTATTTGGCGAAAAGATAAAAGGCCAAAGGATAAAAGGCCTTTGATTATCTAGCAACACCACTAGAGCCCCAAATAAACAATTTAAAATAGCTTGGTCCGTATTCGTCGTGTTTCAAACTAGACGTTACTTCAATTGAAAATGAAAATGATTCTGGAACATTTTCATGACATTGGATTAACGCTCCAAGAAGACGTTCGTGACTTGTGGAGAATACTCCTGTACTTTTTGAAATGAGTTGCCAATGTAAATCCCGTAAATGGAATCTGGTTAATTTATATTTCAGATGTTGGAGCTAGTTAAATTTATAGTTTGTAAGTCTGAGTCCGAGGGGCCCCCTGATCTTGGGGGGTATGATTTTATTTATGACGTACCTGTAAAGTTTACAATATGAGTGATCTGATCAGACCAGACTGAGTTTTCAGCTTTGCAAGTGTACTTCCCGCTGTCTTCTGGAGAGGGATGTTCAATCGCTAATCTGCAGACTCCGTCAGCCAGATAGTACGCTTGGTATCTACTGTTGGTGCTGATGGATTTGTCATCCTTCAACCAAGTGATTGTAGGCAACGGTTGTCCGCGAATGCGGCATTCCAAGACTAGCTCATTTTCAGCCAGGTGAAAGGTATCTTTAAAGAAAGAACAATATATTTAGATAATGTTTTAACAAGAACGGACGCTTTACATAAGGCTATTGTACTCACCACGTATTGAACGAGTAAATGTTGGTGGAATTGGAGAAGCTTCGAAGCTAGGGTAAACTTTCAAACTAGCTGATGAATTCACAGCACCGTTTTCATTTTGTATTGTGCAGCTGTATTCGGCAGAGTCACTTGGTACTGCGTTCAACACCTCCATCGTTATCAAGCCCTCCATGAACTTAGTTCTGTATTTTAATTTATTATCCAGTTCAACTCCATTCTTATACCAAGTGACAGTTGGATCAGAAGATGATAAAACGCTGCATGTCAGTTTTACTCTAGACCCTTCAACAGCTGTTCTATCAGTTAAATAAGTGGAGAACACTGGTTTTCGCTTAGAGTCACGGGATACGCCAGTGCGTTTATCAGAAGTGATGGATCTCGCTTCGCTGTGTGCTTTAGATCGATGTCTTATTTCAGAGCGTCGTTCAAGAGGCTCTGAAGTTCTGCTACCGTAAGGATCAGGGAGTAAATGAGTAGATGATCGCAGTTGTGAATCTAGCACCAAAGTTTGCGCTCTGTAGATGGCAGCGTTTCTGCCCAAGTAATCGTGTGATCCAAGGCTGTCAGTTTTGTTGACATCAAAAGACTTTTCACGATAGCCTGAAGGTCGTGCGAATTCCATTGTGTAGTCCCTGTGGTTATGATCTACAAATCTAGGTTTTTCCTTTACTTCTAACTTGTGGCCAATCTGCGTGGGCTCATACTGATATTCTCTGATGTAATGTTCTTCATGGTTTAGCCCAGATTGAACCTTATGGTAAACATTGTTATTATCTTTTTTGGCTAATCTATCAGAATCTTCTTTGTAAATATGTAATTCATCGTCTCGCCTTTCACTTTTGTCTAATATTTCAGTATGTTTGGCAGTCTTTTTCAAAATCTCGTTAAGATTAATAAGTTCCTTTTGTGGGCTGTCAACTTTATTTTCTTCTTTCTCTCTTTTCTTGTTTTTGCTTTTGGTTTGAGATGCACGTGCTTCTTGCTTTTCTTTTTCTTTTAAAGCAACATTAGTTTCTTCTAAACACTTTTTTTCTTTTTTTTCAGCATTTTGTTTCGATTGCAATGCATCTGATTCGTCTTTCAATGCACGTTCTTTTTCTTCCTGCTTTTGTTTAAGCTCAGTTTCCACCTTAGTTTTTTCTGAAACTTCTTTGTCATCTTTAGCCTTTTGTATTTTGATTTTGGTTTTACGAGTTTTTTGTTCCTCTTTCTCTTTTAAATCAGCATCAGCTGCTTCTTTTAACAATCGAGATTTTTCTTTTTGATCAGCATCCTGTTTTGCTTGCAATGCATCTGCTTCCTCTTTCAATGCACGTTCTTTTTCATTCTGCTTTTGTTTAAGTTCGATGTCCATTTTTTCTTGATTTGCACGAGCCTCTTCTTTTTTTTGTTTTAACTCAGTTTCTTGCTTGGCTTTTTCTGCAGCGTCCTTATCTTCTTTAGCCTTTTTACGTTTGGCTTTGGTTTCACAAGCTTTTTGTTCCTCTTTCTCTTTTAAATCAACATCAGCTGCTTGTTTCAACAATTTAGATTTTTCTTTTTGTTCAGCATCCTGTTTTGCTTGTAATGCATCTGCTTCCTCTTTCAATGCACGTTCTTTTTCTTCCTGCTTTTGTTTAAGTTCAACGTCATTTTTTTCTTGATTTGCACGAGCCTCTTCTTCTTTTTGTTTTAACTCAGTTTCTTGCTTGGCTTTTTCTACAGTGTCCTTGTCTTCTTGAGCCTTTTTGCGTTTGGCTTTGGTTTCACGATCTTTTTGTGTCTCTTTTTCTTTTAAGTCAGCATCAGCTGCTTCTTTCAACAATTGAGATTTTTCTTTTTGTTCAGCATCCTGTTTTGCTTGTAATGCATCTGCTTCCTCCTTCAATGCACGTTCTTTTTCTTCCTGCTTTTGTTTTAGTTCAACGTCATTTTTTTCTTGATTTAAACGAGCCTCTTCTTCTTTTTGTTTTAACTCTGTTTCTTGCTTGGCTTTTTCTGCAGCGTCTTTATCTTCTTTAGCCTTTTGTTTTTTGGTTTCACGAGTTTTTTGTTTCTCTTTCTCTTTTAAATCAGCATCAGCTGCTTCTTTCAACAATTGAGATTTTTCTTTTTGTTCAGCATCCTGTTTTGCTTGTAATGCATCTGCTTCCTCCTTCAATGCACGTTCTTTTTCTTCCTGCTTTTGTTTTAGTTCAATGTCATTTTTTTCTTGATTTAAACGAGCCTCTTCTTCTTTTTGTTTTAACTCAGTTTCTTGCTTGGCTTTTTCTGCAGCGTCCTTATCTTCTTTAGCTTTTTTACGTTTGGCTTTGGTTTCACGAGTTTTTTGTTCCTCTTTCTCTTTTAAATCAGCATCAGCTGCTTCTTTCAACAATCGAGATTTTTCTTTTTGTTCAGCATCCTGTTTTGCTTGTAATGCATCTGCTTCCTCTTTCAATGCACGTTCTTTTTCTTCCTGCTTTTGTTTAAGTTCAACGTCATTTTTTTCTTGATTTGCACGAGCCTCATCCTCTTTTTGTTTTAACTCAGTTTCTTGCTTGGCTTTTACTGCAGCGTCTTTATCTTCTTTAGCCTTTTGTTTTTTGGTTTCACGAGTTTTTTGTTTCTCTTTCTCTTTTAAATCAGCATCAGCTGCTTCTTTCAACAATTGAGATTTTTCTTTTTGTTCAGCATCCTGTTTTGCTTGTAATGCATCTGCTTCCTCCTTCAATGCACGTTCTTTT
This sequence comes from Thera britannica, assembly GCA_939531255.2. Lineage (NCBI taxonomy): Eukaryota > Metazoa > Arthropoda > Insecta > Lepidoptera > Geometridae > Thera > Thera britannica. Next base: position 6,208,065 of record OW618044.2, read on the forward strand.
TCTTCCTGCTTTTGTTTTAGTTCAACGTCATTTTTTTCTTGATTTAAACGAGCCTCTTCTTCTTTTTGTTTTAACTCAGTTTCTTGCTTGGCTTTTTCTGCAGCGTCCTTATCTTCTTTAGCTTTTTTACGTTTGGCTTTGGTTTCACGAGTTTTTTGTTCCTCTTTCTCTTTTAAATCAGCATCAGCTGCTTCTTTCAACAATCGAGATTTTTCTTTTTGTTCAGCATCCTGTTTTGCTTGTAATGCATCTGCTTCCTCTTTCAATGCACGTTCTTTTTCTTCCTGCTTTTGTTTAAGTTCAACTTCATTTTTTTCTTGATTTGCACGAGCCTCTTCTTCTTTTTGTTTTAACTCAGTTTCTTGCTTGGCTTTTTCTGCAGCGTCCTTATCTTCTTTAGCCTTTTTACGTTTGGCTTTGGTTTCACAAGCTTTTTGTTCCTCTTTCTCTTTTAAATCAGCATCAGTTGCTTCTTTCAACAATTTAGATTTTTCTTTTTGTTCAGCATCCTGTTTTGCTTGTAATGCATCTGCTTCCTCTTTCAATGCACGTTCTTTTTCTTCCTGCTTTTGTTTTAGTTCAACGTCATTTTTTTCTTGATTTAAACGAGCCTCTTCTTCTTTTTGTTTTAACTCAGTTTCCTGCTTGGCTTTTTCTGCAGCGTCCTTATCTTCTTTTGCCTTTTTACATTTGGCTTTGGTTTCACTAGCTTTTTGTTCCTCTTTCTTTTTTAAATCAGCATCAGCTGCTTGTTTCAACAATCGAGATTTTTCTTTTTGTTCGGCATCCTGTATTGCTTGCAATGCATCTGCTTCTTCTTTCAATGCACGTTCGTTTTCTTTCTGCCTTTGTTTAAGTTCAACGTCATTTTTTTCTTGATTTGCACGAGCCTCTTCTTCTTTTTGTTTTAACTCAGTTTCTTGCTTGGCTTTTTCTGCAGCGTCCTTATCTTCTTTAGCCTTTTCACGTTTGGCTTTGGTTTCACAAGCTTTTTGTTCCTCCTTCTCTTTTAAATCAGCATCAGCTGCTTCTTTCATCAATTGAGACTTTTCTGTTTGTTCAGCGTCCTGCTTTGCTTGCAAAGCATCTACTTCTTCTTTCAATGCTCTTTCTTTTTCTTCCTGCTTTCGTTTATGTTCAGAGTCAATTTTTTCTTGATTTCCACGATCTTCTTCTTCTATTTGTTTTACCTCAGTTTCTTGCCTCGCTTTTTCTGCAGTGTCCTTGTCTTCTTGAGCCTTTTTGCGTTTGGCTTTGGTTTCACGATCTTTTTGTGTCTCTTTTTCTTTAAAGTCAGCATCAGCTTTTTCTGTAACCAAACTTGATTGTTCTGCATCGTGTTTTGCTTGTAATACGTCTGCTTCTTCTTTGAAAGCACTTTTTTTTTCTTCTTGCTTTTGGTTTACTTCAGCGTCATTCTTCTCTTGATTTGCACGAGCCTTTTCTTCTGCTTGTTTTAACTCAGTTTCTTGCTTAATTTTTTCTGCAGCTGCCTTGTCTTTTTTAGCTTTGGTTTCACGATCTTTTTTTGCCTCTTTTTCTTTGAAGTCAGCATCAGCTGTTTCTGTTCCAGATTGAGAACCAGATTGTTCGTTTTGTTCCGCATTGTGTTTTGCTTGCAATGCATCTGCTTTTTCTTGTAATGCACGCTCATTTTCATTCTGTTTTTGTTTTAGTTCTGCGTCATTCTTCTCTTGATTTTTACGAGTCTTTTCTTCTGTTTGTCTTAACTCAGTTTCTTGCTTAACTTTTTCTGCAGCGTCCTTGTCTTCCGTAGCGATTTCACGTTTGGCTTTGGTGTCACGATCTTTTTGTGCCTCTTTTTCTTTGAAGTCAGCATCAGCTGTTTCTGTAACGAAATCAGATTGTTCTTTTTGTTCAGCATCCTGTTTTGCTTGTAATGCATCTGCTTCCTCCTTCAATGCACGTTCTTTTTCTTTCTGCTTTTCTTTAAGTTCAGCGTCATTTTTTTCTTGAATAGCACGAGCTTCTTCTATTTGTTTTAACTTATTTTCTTGCTCAGTTTTTTCTGCAGCTTTCTTGTCTTCTTTAGCCTTTTGGTTTTCGACCTTGGTGTCACGAGCTTTTTGTTCCTCTTTCTTTTTTAAATCAGCACCAGCTACTTCTTTTAACAAGTGAGTTTTTTCTTTTTGTTCGGCATCCAGTTTTGCTTGCAATGCATCTGCTTCTTCTTTCAATGCACGTTCATTTTCTTGCTTTTTTCGTTTTAGTTCAGCGTCATTCATTTTTTGGTTTGCACGAGTCTCTTTTTCTATTTCTTTTAACTCAGTTTCCTGCTTAGCTTTTTCTGCAGCTTCCATGACTTCCTTAGCCGTTTTGCTTATGGTTTTGGTTACACGATCTGTTTGTTCTTCTGCATCTTTAAACAAACGAGTTTTTTCGTTTTGTTCGGCATCCTGTTTAGCTTGCAATGCGTCTGTTCCTTCTTTCAATGCATGTTCTGTTTCTTCCTGCTTTTGTTTAAGTTCAACACCATCATTTTTTTGGTTTGCATGAGCCTCATCTTCTATTTGTTTTAACTCAGTTTCCTGCTTAGCTCTTTCTGTAGTGTCCTTGTCTTCTTTAGACTTTTTACGTTTAGCTTTTGTTTCACTAGCTTTTTGTGCCTCTATTTCTTTTAAGTCATTCCTTTCTTGATTTGTACGAGCCTGCTCTTCTATTTCTATTAATTCAGTTTCCTGCTTAGTTTTTTCTACAGCTTCTTTGTCTTCTGTAGTCATTATGCCTTCGGCTTTGCTTTCACTAGCTTTTTGGACTTCTTTTTCTTTTAAATCAGCATCAGCTGCTTCTTTTAACAAAGTAGTTTGTTGTTTTTGGTTGGCATCTTGGTTTGCTTGTAATGTATCTGCTTTTTCTTTCAATTCTTGGTCTTTTTCATCCTGCTTTTGTTTTAGTTCATTCTTGTTTTCATCATTTAGTTCACGCATTTCTTGCTGAGCGTATGTTACTTCTTTTTTTAATTCAGGTTCCTGCTTGAATTTTTCAGTCGTTTCTTGGTCTGTTTTTGTCTTTATTGTTTCATTTTCTACAACACGCGCCTCTTGTTCATCTTTTTCAGCAGCATCAGTTTTTTCTTTTGCCAAACGAGTATTTTCTTCGTTTGGTTGAGCTTTTGGACTTGATTTTGTTTGCAATGCATCTGGTTCTTCTTTTAAGGAACGTTCCATTTTGTCTTGATTTTGTTTAAAATCAGCGAAATTCTTTTCTTGAGTCTCATATTTTGACACCTCTTTCTGCTCAGTTTTTACTGCAGTATCTTTGCCTTCTTCAATAGTTTTAACTTTGTTTTCATCTGCGCAATGTATCACCATTTCATTTTGTTCCTTTTCTTCTGCACGAGCACTTTGAGTGGCTTGCACTGCGTCTGTTTTTTCCCTCAAACCACGTTCCTCGTCTACTTGCTTCAACATAAGTTCAGCGTCATGCTTTTCTTGCTGACTACGTATTTCTCCATCTTTTGGTTTTAATTCAGCTTCCTGCTCTATATTTTCTGTAGGTTTTCTATCCCTTGTTTTTTCCGTTGAAGAAAGTTCTTTTTTTTCTTGTTCGTTTTTGTTGACAGCCTTTTCTTGATTGGCACAATATTGTTCTAGAGTTCGGTTTATTTCAGTCTGTTGTTCATCTTTATCTGCTACTTTTTGAGTTTTGTCTTTGGCAGCAAGGGCTTCTTGTTCTTCCGTGTCATATAGATGAACATTTGGTTTTTCTTCTTTATGTTCGAGGTCATAATCTTGTGTGGCAGCTTTTGCTTTTGGTTGGAATTCATCCTCCTGCACAATTTTTTCTGAAGTTTCTCTGTCAATTTTGACTTCTTCGGTGGCACATATTTCATGTTCTTTTTCTTTAAGGTTAGCATTCTCATCATCGCTAAGTGTACGTGATTTTTCTTCGTTTTGGTTTAACTTTTCATCCATTTCATCCATTTTGATAGTTTCTTCTATATTTGGTTTTTGCTCGGTTGATTCTTTATCTGGTTTAGTTATTTGATTTTGAGTCCCTAGTTCTTTTTCACTTAGCTCAGTATCTTGCTCTGCTTTTAAAGTTTCTTGGTTTTCGTGCAAAGCAAGTTTCTTATCCTTTTGGTCCTGTTTAAGTTTAGCTTCATCTAAGTCTTGATTATTTTTTTTCTCATCTTCTTCGTTTGAATTTATTTTTTCCAGTTGCATATTTTTTAGTTCATCTTCTTCTATACTTGTTTTGTCAGTTAGCTTTTCTTGAATCGCAAATTCTTCATCCATATCAGTATTTATTTCTTCTTGATCGAGTATTTTTACTTGATCTGTGTATGTTTTCATCGTATTTGCATGGGACGAGGATGCAATAACCCCGTCTTCTTTATCCATTTCAATAATTTTTGTCTCCTGTATCTGAGTTATTGAACATCCGGGTGTTACAATCATATCATCAGTTTCTACTTCAATACTAGATTCTGCAATATCATATTCAATTTCAGCTTTAGAAATATTTTTTGTATCTTTTTCAACATTAAATTCAACTTTTTGTTTTATTTTTACTTGCGAATCGCTCATATCGGTTAATTGAACATCTGCTGTAGTTTGAGCTTGTTTTCGTTCATCGATTTCTAAAGATTGCAAGAACACTTTAGCCAGATTTTCGGGATCTAAAGGCAAAGTGTTCTCTAAATCTGTTGATGTTTCTGAGATATGCATTTCAGTCTTTGTTTCCGCAACTAGCACCTGTTTTTCTAATGGAACTAATATTTCTGTTTCTGTTAAATAATTACGAGTAGTATTGGACGCATTATTCCCAACTAAATAACTGGTACTTGGTTCATTTTCTCCAACTGAAGTCAACTCAACAATTTCAGAATCTTTGTTTTCGTCTACTGAGGCACTATCCCTTGTAATTTCTGATAAAAAGGCTGTGTTAGGTTCGACTAGTTTAGTCTCTGTAGCCACTGCTACTTTTGGTAAATCTTGGTTTATTTCTTGAGATTCCTGCTTATGTGTTAGAATAGTACCTGGTGGTTGCGGATCTTCGGTGGCTTTTCCTGTCGTATACTTAGATTTTCCCAAGAAGATTTTTATTAAATTTGTCGCAGACAACGTTTCTGTAGCAATATTTTTAAACATAGGTATTTTGTTTATTACATGAAGGCTGGAATCGGATTCTATACTTTTAATGTGGATATCCACGCATTTTTGCAAATCACTAACTTTTTGTAGAACTTTAGAATCAAAAAGCATTGTGCGAGGTACTAATAAACTAACTATATTATCTTTTAAATCCTCCAATATTATTTTAGTAAATGCAGCGTCGCTAGGGAGTCTGGCAGTTTTATCGAGGTTTATGTAAAATTTAATATCTTCAAAATGATTAAGAACTTTTCGCAAAGATTTTGAGAACCTTTTCCAAGAAGCTTTACTTTCTTCATCGTCAAATGATGATATAGTTACTACATTTTTAATAGAGTGAAGCAATGACTCTGACGGTTTACCGTAGTTCTCGAACATAAATCTTTTCTGAACGCTGGAGACTGTACTACGCATGTTGGAGATACTTCCATACACTGAATGCACTGCACTTGTTATACAATCTCTGGTATCACCTGGTATGCCGTCTGCCATTTCAATTTCTCCATCTAGTGAGAAAATATTTTCTTCCACTTGATTAAGGCACTGAACAATTACGACTCCATTTTCAATAACGGTATCTGCATCAACCAAAAAACTTTCACGCAAAAACTTCAAACTGTCTTTAATGTTTTTTAGTTTTCTTACTATATTTTCCAAATTACTATTTTCTTTAATATCTAATTTGGAAGCTACATCGAGCAGTTTTACAGTTGCCTCCGTTTCATTAGAACATTTATCAAGGTAAAATTCAATTTTTTCGGATTTCTTTAAGCTGGTTGGGATTTGCACTTGTTGCGTAGCGTTCATGTTATCAACAAGTAAATGTAACGTTGCGCATGCTTCAGATAGAAGTTCTGGTGGGCTTTCTTCACTTATCTGAAGTTGGACACTCCTCACACTGCACTCTAAGTCATCAAGAGTTTCATTGAGAGTGTCATTTGCAGCATCATCGTATTCACGTTTCAGCTTTATGATCACAGTTTGAACTTCATCTAGTGTATTCTTAAGCGATTCAGAATCATCGACATCTAAAGTTCCATTGGCTGGGGCTATGTTCATTTTTATGTTCACATCTTGAAGTAATTTTTCTAATTGTTCCATGCTGTTTTGTTCCTCAACGTCTACTTCATCACCTGTAATTTGATGCTTAATTAATAAACAGAACCGTTACCTACATAATTGACTGACCAGAGATCAGACAGCCTAAGCCAAAGGTTCTTCTGCAGGCTGAATTTTTTTTTCTTTAAGCCATATGCAAGGGACCATCTGAACGAGGTCACAGGTATCACACTAATCTATACAGTTAAAAATTAATTGTTTCCCTTTTTACTTTTAAATTATCTTACCTATTTCTGCTATTTGGATTTTTCCAGAAGTGGAGTCGGAAATAATAACTGATGACGTCAAACTGTCTTGTAAATTTGATATAACTTTAAAAAACTTGTCAATGGTATCTGGTGCAATAACATCTGCGATCTCTAGCTTTTGCATGTGCCATAAAGAAAAAGCATCTTGCAATGTTTGAGCTAATTGAACTTGTTCTCTAAAAACATTGTCGTTCAAAGAACTTGTTTCTTCTACAGTGGCACTATAATCCATAACTGTTACGCTTTCACGAAGTTTTCTAGCTACAGCGACAGTTTCTTTGAGCGCTTCGGTATTGGTAATATATGATATCTCATTCATAATCTCAGTCATTTCATCAGCGATAAATGCATCAATGTGTTGAATAAGGTTACCGCGTTCTGCAAACAAAAAAATGTTTTTACCAAAGTTAATAAATCATAATCGGTTATAAAGTGACGGTATGTAGTACCTACGGTTATGTTTTTCTCCGCAATTTCTAGCAAGTGGGTCAGTAGTCAGTACATAAAAACTAAGTGTGTATTTTTGACTAAGACTGACTACCCTATTTTGTGGATTGGCAGAGGATATGTGTGTCACACCAAATAGTATGGGTGTCACTGGGGAATCTGGGTATTTTTATTATAATTACCGTCAATGATTCTTTTGTCTCCTTTCGTGTCCCTAAACTTTTTTCAAGATCTTAATTGAAATTTTTATTTTTAAACTTACGCCAAGGATTTTATATACTTACGTAGTTAAGAAATTCCTTGCTTTACGCCGTTATGTTTATAAATCGACAGGATTCGTAGCGTTAATGTGTTATTTCAAATGGTTTAGTATAGTGATTTCAAAATTACCTAATAATATTATCATCGTATTCGGTAATATTTTTGTATTGCAGCGTGTCATGCTGTGTCCGAGTTAGTGTTGCGGGGGAGTGTATTGTTTGTGTTATTAATATTATTATCTATGAATGTTTTGTATGTTAACAATATGCGTTACTAAGTTATTTTTGTCCTAAAACTATAGCAGTAACAATTAAGTAGACTAATAGTAGGTAGTGAATTAAATAAATATTATTAAGCTGCTTTTATAATTGGGGTAATAAAACATTAGTTCTCAATGATAAGCCCAATAATTTGTTTGTAATAAAACCGTCACAACATCGAAAGCCAAGCTGTTATATTTATTTTACCATCAAAGTTTAGAACTTCATCAATAGTTGTTTTATAACTCTTCATGTCTTCGCTAGCCACCTTCTGTTTGCTTTCATCTTCAGATTCTTCCATTTTAACATCAATATTTATTTGTTGCGGCACATTTGGTAACTGATCGGTGTGTAGTTCCAATACAGGTAATAGGTCTGTGAGTAAAGCAGCAGCGTCATCTGGTTCATTCAATTTGACATCTTGGTTCAAATCTGTTAGTATTTTAGTTTCTAGTTTCTGGTTAATTCTGTCGTGCTCGGCGGAATAATCGGTGAAGAACTCATTTACTTCATTCATAACCTCTTGCAAAATTTCATTGCTAGTCAAAATCAGTTCATTGATCTCATCTTTCAATATTGTAATTATGCTAGCAACTTTTTCAAGGTTTTCCTTATTCATTGAGCCAAATTCACAAACACAGTCTGACAATTGACTTTGTGTACAACACAACTCGCTATAAAATTTTAACATTAGTTCTTGCTTCGTATTTTCCATCGAGATCTGAGGCAACTTTAATACCTCATGAAGTTGATGAGCAATTTGCAAAGAATTTTGCAAATTAGTATGACTAGCAAGAGCCGATGAAAATCCTTGAGCTATTTCCATAACATCTTCAGAAGCAATATACTCTTTAATGTGTTTCATTAAATATGCTGTAAAATGATGGATACACTAGATTATTTAGTTTGATCTTGTATAAGATCGTTTAAAGAATTTCACTCATAGCGTGCATAAAACAGTAGAAAAAATTAAAAAGTATTAAAAGTTACACTTATTTTGACTTGTGTAATATATTTACAATGTCTTTAATTAATTAATAAATAATTATTGATGTAAGCAGTTCGTAGCTAAGCAATATTTGAATAATATTTGAAAGTCTTAGTCATCTTGAAACAATTTTGCGGTTAGGTCGATGGTAGTGAGCTGTGCATTATTAAGTAAAGGGTTTTCAACCTCAGATCTAACGGCTACATTGAAATTACTCGTACCTTTATTTTTCTGGTTTTTGGTAGCTTCAGATGGAGAGGAATAAAGACTCTCACTATCATTTTCAGTTACAAACTTAATAACATGATCTCTTGTTTTAGGAATATCTACTCCGTCATTATTTATTTCAACTGAAAGCAACTTCTCAGCCAGCGTAGATTCATTAACAATTATTTCTGACACAGGACATTCAGAGTTTAGGTCAATAATAAGAGCTTCTTTCATCAAGACTGGTTCTACGTCATAGAACGAAGCATCATTTTTTTGGGTTGCTATATTCTCATGTGTAGTTATAGGACTTTCTTCAATATTTATAAGACTACTATTTCCAGGTAAAATATTTTCAATGTTAGAAAGTACCACCACTTTTTCTCTTACTTTATCCGGCACATTCATTTCATTAGTAACAGCAGATGTCAAAATATCGCTGAAGCTTATTAAAGCTGATTCTGTATTTTTATCAGTCTTCTCAAGATTTTTGGTATATTCTAAGACCGTTGTTTCTCTGACATCAGCAGCTATTAATTCGGCAGAAGGTAGTTTATCAGCTAATGTAGGAGAATCAAAGAACTCTTCAAAAGGTTGTGTTGTTTCATTAGAGACGATTTCAGACACGTTTTGTTCGATGCTTTCATTTAGGGTAGAGAGATCAAAAGTTTCTTTGGAGCTGGTTGTGAGCTCACTGAAGCAATCCACAAACTCATCTACTAAATCACGTAAACTCTTGTGTTTACAAATTTGTACTAGTTGACCATTCTGACTTGAAGACACGGGTTTATTTTCTTGAACATCAGTTATGCACATATTGTCTAAAGCAATATTTTCTTTCGTTACATCAGCCCGTGGGTTTTCTTGTAATTCGCCTTTGCTTGAGTCAATAACAGCCGTTTGTGATATTGTTTCAGAAGATAAAGCTATTGATAATTTATCAGCAACCCGTACCATATTGGCAAATATTTGTTGCTCATAACTATAGCTAGTTGATGGTTTTAAATTACTTTCAAATAAAGAACCCGGTACACTAGATAAAGCCTTTTGAATTTGCTGTATTAAATCTACTTGGCAAAATTCCTCCCTCAGTTTGTGCTTTGATTCGTCTGCTGTATTTATTTGTGAACTAGTTAGGTAACTTTGTAAGTCTTTAGCAATTAGCACTGCTTTTTGAAACTCTTCAGCGATTGGCTTCAAATATATTATTTGTAATTCACCGTCGGGTAACAACGCGTTGGTATTTTGTGAAAGTGTTTCTGTAAAAAATGTGTAATGTTTGTGAAAGTGTTCTCCATCTTTTAATCTAAGTTTTAAAAGACGCTATGCAATACAATTTTATTTCTAACTTATAAAAGTTCAAATCGAAATGATAATTTTCTGATAAATAATAATGCATTTTACCTGTTGTTGTCTTGATCGAAATTTCAGTAGTTTGCGCTTCTGGTGGCACAGTTGTTCCACTTGTACTAGGTACTATTAACTCACTGACATAAGGTTCTGCTGCAACTATAGCGTCACTTAGTACTTGGAATGAATCGATGATAATTTCATCTTTTGTTATTAGATCACTTGTTGCAGTAACTTGTTCTACATTTTCCTCTGTTCCAATGATTAAATCAAGTTCAGCATTATCCTGTGTTAAGCTTTTTTCTAAAAATGCAGAGGCAGTCGTTTCATCCTTTGCTACAGCAACATTACTGGCAGCAGCTGTTTCACAATCTATTTCAGATATATTTACTTCTTGTAACATTGCGTCATGAGAAATTTCTCCCACACGAGTTTCTTCTTGGCTGATTTCAATTGCCTTTTCTGGTGTGAAAATAGAAACAACATGCCCTACCGAAATTTCTTCGTTTGTTTTGCCCGTTTCACATTTTTCTACGGCAGCTTGCTCACATTGTTTTGATACAATCTCTTGGGCCATTGCAGTAGTTTCAATAAAACCTTCAGAAAGTTCTGTAGAAATAGGAGCTGAACCAATCACGTCCGTTTTTAAGATGGGCTCAACTGAAATCAACGTAGTACTATCTGCAGTATCCGTCTTTGTTTCTTCAACAGCTGCTTCTATGGTGACTTCAGACAACTGAGCTTGCTGTAAAGTTTCAGCTGAATCTTTTGTTAAAAGTTCTGCTGTCTCTAATTCAGTTTTGAATTCTTGCTGAACTATATTAGGGGGCTGAATTACTAGTTGGTGAGTGGTTTTTACAAAAGCTAAATTCGATTTTAAATTATCTATGATTGTAACAATTTTTACGGCCGTATCTTTATCAATTGACGGGACTAGTTCATGCAAATTTTCAAGAGTGTCTTTGCTTAAAATAGATAATGCATCTTCTAAACTCTGTGCTAACTCTAATTTTTGCTTATCATAATCTGCAATTTTACCGACAGTTTCTTCATTTGTGCCAGTCAATATAGCAGCGATGCATTCTTTAAGTTCGTGCGCTGTATTCAAAGATTTTTTTATTTCTTCATTGTTTATAGCAGAAGAAATTTCATTTACAACTTGAACAATATCCTCAGAAACATATTCAGTAATGTGCTGCATGAGGTTTACTGAAAATAATAGTATTTTTAAAATTGTCAATAAAATATACAAAAAACACGGTGGGAGATATTTATATCTGAAAAAACAATTTCTTTCAGGTGAAATGAATGTATTTTTAGTCAAAATTTATTGAAATGAACTTACCTTGCACCGTTGATAATGCTACTTTCGATAGGTTTAAAGGTTTAAGTGAGTCACTGACTTCTTCATTTTCTGAATACCTCTCAGTTGTTAGGTCAGGTACTAATACATTTTCTGGATTAACTATTTCGATAGAAAATAAATCTGTTTCAGTTTTATTAATGTGAGCTTCTTTTATATTAAGTATTTCAGACGATCCCACACCAGCCAGTTCTTCGAGAGAAGCTAGTTTACTAGAACTATAATTTTCTTGCAGATTTGTATCATTTACTGCTGCCACATCATCTTGTGTTGCCTTTGTTATTTTTTTTAACCCTTCATCTTGCTCTATGCTTTGCTTTTCGAGTGTTTCTTTATCTACAGAGCCTGTTTGCTTAAAACTTTTCGAGTCTTTAATGTTACTTACAACAGACCCTGAAGATGTAGCAGCCTCCAAATGACTTTGTGTTATTTCTATAGGTGTTGGTATCTCGATAAGAGTTGCTGGTGTTCTCAAAGGTATTTGCATGCCAGTTACCGCGACTAAATTAGCTTGTAGCTGTGCGGTTACTTGAGCGATTCGTTGCAATGCACTGGCACTAAATGATGAAGCTAATTCATGATGTGTACGCTCTATAACTTGCATTTGTAACGAAGAGAGTGCCGTTTGAAGCTCTTGAGCTAATCTTGATTGTTCAGCTCTTGCAGTGCATTTCGTTTTTTCGTTATTATCAAAAGAAACAATACTCTCTTTTAATTCTCGTGCAATATCAAAGGTTTCTTTTATATCTTCTAATTTTATGACAGCAGATATTTCTTCTACAATTGTTATCAGTTCAATATATTGATCAATATGATATAACAATTCCGCTGATACTTCTGAAAATCAAGAAATACATTTACATTTATACAAACAACTTAACAAGTAACTTTAGAATGGTGGTTTTACAAGTAGCGTAATGGCAGAACTACACGATATATTCAAAAATTATGAGGCAGGTATGTATTTTTTATTCATTGAAGCGTTATTTAATAATGACTATTTGCATTTGATTGTGTTTGATATTAGCCGAATAAATTCCAATCACGCAATTACCTTCTTGCTGCTCATGTTTTGTTAATTTCTTATTCTTTTTAATATTATCTAATTCAGCCACAAGTTGACATGCAATTTGAAATACGCACTTCAAGTGATGTATTTCATTGGTGTTCTTGTCTTCTAAATATGTTTCAATGTTGAGCCAATCAAGTTTAGATAGCAATTCGCTAAGTTTAGAAATTGTTTCGTTCTTCATATCAACCATTTTATCTGTTTGCAACTCTATATAACATAGATTTACCAATCTTTTAAGCTCCGCTGCCAATTGTACACTTTTATTAATATCAGTTTTGAGCAAATCTGATATAAATGCTATATCATATTTAATGTTAACAAAATGGTCGAGGGCACTTTCTAATGAGCTCACATTCGAGTTGATATCTAAAAATACAATATTTGACTTATAATATTGAAAGAATAATTAAGTCTTCACTGACTGATTTAGTAAAACATAGCCTAAACTACTGGTCCTAGGCTTAAGTGCTCTTTGCGTAAGCGCACAATAAGGTTTATTTAATCCACCTGCCTTAAATAAAAATTTAAAGTAACTAAATGATTTAGAATTCGCAGAACCAAAATGCCATTCCGTTTACAATGTAAAAGACAAAAGGCGAGGTTGACTGACACCAATAAATAATAATGAGCATGCAGTAGTTTTATAATTATCTTGACGTTGATGTATTATTGGACTTACCTTTGGGTAGCATTTCTTTTATTAAGGTATCTTTTTCTACAAATAGAACGGTCTGCAGAGATTTTTCTATTTCTTGCATAGGTTTTGTTATTTCTATTACAGCTTGACCTCCTTGAACGTGCTCGATCGATTTTATATTGTGTTGAATAGAATGAATTTCTTTATCTACTTCCTGAATCATAAACATGTCATCTTCACTGTGTAATATTTGTTTGTCCGATTCAATTTTTTGCACAATATCTTTATGCAGTTCTGTCATTGTTTGCATAATCGACTCAGTAGTTGATATATCTATTGATATGGAGTCTTCTTCCACTCCAGATAATATCTGCTCTTGTACATTAGCTAGTTGAGTTTGAAGTGCTTGAAGTGGCTGTAGCATTTCGGTTAAGACTTCCTTCAGTGAATTTTCCTTTCCTTTCATTTCTAGACTTTCAAGTTCGATCTTCTTTTCTGTAAACTGTTCTTGTAAAATAGAAGTACATTCTGCTAGACATTTCAATATAACCAACGTTTTACCTATTCCCGAAGCATCTTTATAATCTTGGTGCTTACTAATACACTTTTTCAGCTTATCCAAAACTTTTTCAGATGAATCGTTGATTTGTGTGCATTTTGACTGAGCATCAACCGCTATGGCAAAGTCGTCCATTTTCACCATCAAAGTTATTTCTTCTTGGCTGGGTGTAGGTAATTGGTTTGGTTGAGAAAGTTCTTCGACGATAGCAATCTGCAAAGTATTTTCTAAGCGCTTTGAAGTTTCCACAACGTCACAAAGTGTTTTTACAACATTGGCTATTGCAGTATTTGTTTTACTCTCAGTTACATATTTGAGTTCTTTTATAGATTTTAGTTGAGTTATTGGAATTTTAATTAACATATCTGATTGTGAATCAACAATTTTTATTAATGAAGTGCGAGCATTTCGCAAGCACTCATCAGCATGTATCATAAAATTGGTCAAACACTCATTCACATCATCAGATAAACGTAGTTCTAAACGTTTAGTCGTAAAACTATTTACCAAGTCTTGCAACGAATTAAATTCTTGGAGAAGTCTTATGATTTGCTTATGACTAGTTGCCTTTGAAATCAAGCAACGCAATATTGTGAATTCGTTTTTGCATGTTTTGAAGAAATCTTCTACGATCATGAGGTCCGCAATTGGTATTTCTTTATAAGAATCTTGTAATACATTGACAGCATTTTCTGCAATGTCATCTATTTGAGCTAATGACTCTGAATTAATTTCAGCCGCTATCTGTGGTGATATGCAATTTCTTATATCAGAAGCTCGCGATAAGTCAATAAAATCATACTGCTCCAGTACAGCTATGCTCTTTTCAACTTCACTCACCATGTTTATCAACTTGGCTTCTTGTGATGTTTTATTTGGTGATTGTGTCGTAAATTGAATAATATCTTCTTGAACTCCCAAAACCTTCAAGTATAACTCTTCGGTTATACATTTCACTTGATCAATTTTAATATCCTTAGACACATCAGTTGCATCTATTAGACTATTAACTACTGTTTCTAAGTTTTTAACTTCTGCCGGTAGATCATTGTCGCTTGGTACATCTTTAGAGGTATCAAAAATGTATTTTAACTGTTCACAAACCTCTCTAAGCGTACTAACTTTATTAGATATATCTATTGTATTATTTGTGAATTCCATTGCTGGCAAAACAGCTGACATACACTGCTCTAATGATTTTTTTAATTCAGAAATATTTTGAAATACGGACTGAACTTTTTCTGCCGGTAAAGCTAGTATATTTTCATAAACTGGAATGTTACTTGAGTCTAAAACCGATAAACTCTGTTGAATTTCTTGCATCGGTTCAGCAATAGCAGCTAATTTTAAAATGTTCGCTGCGTCTTCAAGATCTATTGAGCTTTCTATAGGTATAGGATGCAAAATACCTTCTATGCCAGTATGAAGATCTCCTAAACCAACCATAATTGATTTTAAACTTGAATAGTCACTAATTTCAGATAGGGTATCTAAAGCTTCAATGACTTCAGGGGTTTGCAATACCATAATGTGCTGGTTTAGCATTTGTAATGTTTGTGCAGTGGCTGTTGTAGCTATTTCATGAGTCAATGGTAAAAGCGATTGCTCTATCACAGTTTCTTCTGCTGCTGGCAACACCAAGCGGTCTGATGGCAAGGTATCAGCCGAGGTTTTAATTCCTGAAATATCTTCTAGTGTTGACATATCTTCAGCTCCTTCAACGCCAATTTGTTCATGAATCATTACAATACAACTGTGGAGGTTTTGGACAACGCTTGCCATGTTAATACTAACTTCATATGGGGTCAAATCATCTCCACACTGAGAAATTACATCTTGCTGAAGTATTTCCAAATTCGTATGCAGTTCATGCAATGGTTCAGCTATTGCAGTAACAACTCCAATATTTTCTTTGATTAAATCTATATTTTCAATTATCAATTGATTTAAAACTATAATGTTTTGATTTAACTCACAAAGAGGAGTTGCTATAGTTTCAGCGAATGATGTTTCGGATATTTCAGAAATATGTTCATCTTGTTCCACTCCACTTGGACAAACAGATGCGACACAACGTCTCAGCTCCTCTAAATTGGGACATAAGTTTTCTAAGGCTGGCATCAGTACCGACTGAAGTTCTTGAGTGATTTCAATGACTTTAATGATGTTCACTGCAGCAATCGTATTATCTATATGTTCTAACATAACGTTTACTTTGGCTTCATCCATAATTTTAGCAGAAAACTCTTGAATGTATTCAGAGTCTATTTGTAAACTCATTTCTTCGGCTGTATTGATAGCTTCTTGTATTCCCACGAGGACATTAGATATATTATTCACAATAGAACTGTTCAGCTCAGATTCAAAAATATTCGAAACTAAGTTTGTCTGTATAATTTTTAACGTATTGCTCAGGCTTGCTAGAGGTAATACATTTTCCGCGTCTAGGTTTTTGATGGAAGAGTTTATGATATTAACGGTATCACAAATTTCTATCATTGTTTGGTATTTCTTAGCATCATTACTTTCTATTACTTTTTCTAGAATCTTTGTTAAGTTCTTATGGAATGTAGCCATGTGTGATTTTACTATTGGCATAGTTTCTAGCCTAGGAAGATTATTTTCTAGAGCAATGAGAATCTGAGCCATTTTCTGCAGGACGTCAAGTTTATTTTCACTTTGTAGTATATCAAATTGACCAATATTTCTATCAACAGTTTCTATTTTATGTGAAATTTCTGTTAAATTTTCGTGCAATAAAGATAACGTTTCTGTAAGCATGTATTTATCTTCTTCAGTGTGGGGTTCAGTAGATAACTGTTCAAATGAACCTCTTAATTTCAAAACAGAATCCATAACTGTTTCAATGACTTCAGTGTTATACTTATTTAAAGATGAAGATGACTCCTTTACCGAGAGGGTTTCTATTTGTTCTAAAGCAGTTTGAAGATCTTGAATGGATGCTGACATGTCATTCATAATAACTTCACTATGCTTAATTTTGGATAAATTTAGTATATTACCACTTTCTGCACTCTTAACTATTCGTAACAAAGAATTAAGAGGACCCTTTAGTTCAAAAACAGCCTTTTGTGTATCTCGCAAGTGTTTTATTTCTTGTGTAGGGTTTTCGGGTTGCATTTCACTAGCTTCAGTCAATAGATTTCTTGCTTTAATTGTTTCAGTAGAGAATTGGATCGCTGTGCACATTTCATTTACAACTGTATCAATCTCACTAACGACTTTATCTTCCACTTTTATGTATTTTTTAGCCGTAACAGATGTGATGTCTTCAATAACCTTTTGAATTTCAGATCCGCAAATTTCAACGAACGCCACACAAGTTTTTTTGACAAGTGTTTTGTTGTCGCTTTCCATATCTATGCACTTTTCAATGATTGTCAATGATTGCTGTAATGCTTTAAGTGGTTGAGGAATACTATTAAATATTGAGCTAGTCACTTCTTTAGATTCTGATATGGATTCTTTGGCTGCATCGGCTATACTGTGTAGTTCTGATAGTGGACTGATTAGACTGCTAATAATTTCCAGGCTTCGTGATGCTGTAGCTGCTGAAGACATAAGTTCAGATTTAAGAATAATATCTCTTTCTATAAGTTGAACATCGTTGATAACTTTTGTTAGAGATGTACTTATTTCATTCATGGCATTTTTGAATTCTTCATCGCTCATTAAAGAATCAGAAGGAACCGGTTCAAAATCCATTTTAAGACGAAGAAGCTCTTCTCTAGATTTGCTAATTGACTTTTCACTGCTCGTACTCGATCTTCTTGAGCCGCGGCTGGTCCGACGTTCTCTTTTTGGTTTTATTACGGGAGCTTCAATGCCATGCTCTAATAGTTTAGCTTCTTCGTTTTTAGATACCTTTGGTGCGATTTCTTCTTTCATAAGAATAGTTTTAGTTGGCTCCGAAGACTCTTGCCCCTCTTCTCCTGAGGGTTTGGAAGACTTTGATTTTACTTTAGCTGAACTTCTAGCGCTGGCAAAGCTTTGTAGTTCACTTTCAGATACGTGAGTATCATCGTCACGTTTTTCTTCTGACAATGAAAGGTCCCGAGATAAACTAAAGAAATCATCCGCACTTCTTTGTGAGTCGGATTTTTTTCTACTCGATTTTGCAGCAAAATCAGATTTCTCTTCGGTTAACAACGCCATTGTTTTTTCCAAGTAATTCTCCCCACTGATTTCAATTTCTTGATCCAAAGAAAGTTGTGGGATCCCGTTTTCATCAGCTATAGATAGATCTTCTACGTCAGCCTCAGTACGTAGGTCTTCTTCGGGTGCAGCAAAATAATCAGGAGAAACGTCTATTATTATAGCTTCCATAAGCAAATTGCCTGATGTAGAAGTTTCTTTCACAAAACGCAGTGGAGGAAGCTCTACTACATTGTGTTCTGTTACGTTTTCAGAAAGTTGGTCGGCATACATTTCTACAATTTGCAACGCTTCTTCTTCAGTCAGATCAGGAGTTTCGTAAAGAGACACCGACACTTCCTTCCCGTCAAACGAGAAAGAAATTTCTCCTTTGTCATCCAAAGTTATGTCTCCAACAGGAGTGTCATACATTTGAGACGTTCTTTCCTCATGTATCGTACTAAGAGAAAGATTTCTTTGTAAAGGTTGCTCCTCGGTTATTTTCTTTTTAGTTTTAATGGAATCGTCAAATCCTAATAACGAAGCTGAGCTTGCAGCGATGCCCATGCAGTTTTGCGCCTCACACGTGTATGTGCCCAAGCAACACGTGCCATCTTGACCTGATATAATCCTATGAATATCACCGGGTTTAAGTTCCTCTCCATCTTTATACCATTTCAGTACTGGTTGGGGAACACCAATAACTTTGCACTCAAGGTTGACAGCACCTTCATCAGATAAAATCGCTTGGAGGTTTTCTAAGAATCTTGGTTTCTTGTAGTGTCTGGGAATGATGAGTTTGAGGAAGCACGACGTAACGCTGTGCCCAAAATCATTCACAGCAACGCACTTCCACTCAGCTTGGTCTAAGAACTCTAGGTTCTGGATGTCCAGGTTGAAGAAACCTTTTTCTTCTTTTTCAAGGTGACAACGTGTCGTCTCGTCAACTGGCTGGTCATCCCTGTACCACAACACTGACGGTTCAGGTGGAATGGCAACTGAAACCAGAAAATAATTGAACATTAGACATGCAATTTTTTCCAAAATTGTTTGAATAAATCAGGATATAGTTTTAACAATCAAATTAGAAATACTCACCTCTTACTGTAAAACGGAATGGTTCATCGATTTTCGCTTCAACACTCTTTAGTCCCTGCAAATATTTCGGCGCCTGGTTCTTCGAGAAAAGTTGAAGCTTTTCTTCTTCATTCAGCTGATTCTGAATATCTTCCACCGTGAGTTCCGCTGAGCTACTGGCTTGGCCCATGCAGTTTCTAGCAATGCAGCAATAAGACCCTAAAGAGTTGGTGCCAGTGAGCTGGTAGACGTCTCCTGGCTTCAGCTCTTGTCCATCTTTAAACCAGCTCAGGACTGGCGTTGGAAAACCGACGACCTTGCACTCAAAAGAGACCAGTCCTTCTTCTGTCAGAACAGCTTGGAGATTTTCCATAAACCGAGGTTTTCGATAGTTTTTGGGGACTGGAATGAAATATTCACAATTGTACAAATAGCATAAAAATTGTGCAGCATAGATCATTTCATTCAGCTGTAAATCATACCGTCCATGGCGACATAGCAGGTGGAAATGCCGACGCGGCCACCAGCGCTGGTGGCCACACACTTCCACTCCCCTTCGTCAGCCCACTCGGTTGAGGGTATCTCCAGTAGGTAGCCCCCCACGCCGTCTTCTAGTACGTGGTACCTAAACAAAGTCCCATAAATTACTTTTTTTTTAATTTTCCTCTCTGTTCAGTTGGTAGCTCTGCCTTCTGCACCGTAGGTCGTGGGTTCGATCCCCACCGAGAACAAATATTTGTTTGGTGAACGAAGATGTTTGTTCTCTGTCTGGGTGTTATATTGTATTTGAAGTATGAATTGAAAAAAATATTATTATCATCTATTTGATTTCCATAGTATTACAAGCTCTGCTTAATTTGGGGCTTGATAGTGTTGTGTGAATTTACTACAATATTATTATTTTTTACTTTATTTTATTATGCTGCGCTTTCGATGCTATTTAGTAGCTCACTATCATAATCTAAAAGTTCTACAGTAATCTGTTTGTTTATTCTAGCAGTCGCTCGGAATGGAACGAAAGCTACTTTTTTGTACAGGGTTATTCATAATTAGCTGCAAATACTCAGGAATTAGGTTCAACAAATAAAATAAAAAATATTTATGAAATGATTTTTTTTAAGTTTTGTTATGAAAATCCCGAGAAAATCGACAAAGAATATCCTTTGGAATCATTGGCGCCTGACCTATTTTGACCTTTGATCCGCGCCCGCGCGCCGTGAGCGACACTCTGCGTTCAGTCACCGCCTGGGTGGGTCATCGTCCTGTTCTCCATGGCAATCATTATGCAATAGCCGTAAAAAAATTAATAAAAATACAATTTTGATACAAAAACTTAATCAAAATTAAAAAAAAAAAATTACATATATATTTTTTATTTTATTTGTTGAACCTAATTCCTGAGTATTTGCAGGTAATTATGAATAACCCTGTATATAGCATGATGAACTTTATATAATTTGTATAACGCACAAATTAAGTACGAGCTTGCCGGCGTCTGTTTTTCCGGTCACTTATAACTTGGATGTTTTTAAGATTAGAGTGAACAGGTAAGTTCTTTTAGGTAAGCGTGCTACACCGTCAACCGCATCATCACTTAAGGGGCCAGCGGAGGGGAAAACTTTCATACAAACGTAATACCAAAATGATTACTAATTTAAGCAGATGTTCACTATATTATTGTAATAATTGTATTTTTATTGTATTTATCTAGGTTCCTGGGTAGTTTTTATTTTAAATTATTTACCTCAAATGAAATTAAAGCCCATCACATTTTACAATGAAAAAAAATGTGTAAAATGCGATTAGTGTTTATTTCATTTTAGGTAAGTAATTTGAAATAAAAACTGTTGAGGAACCTAGATAAGTACTATACAAATAAAATTATTACAATAATATAGTGTAAATCTGTCTAATATAGACAGATTTACACTATATTAATATGTTTGAGTGTTAAGGAATAATTTTGGTATTCCGTTTGTATGAAATTTTTCCCTCCGCTGGCCCCTTAACAGCAGGTGAGATTGCGATCAAACGCAAACCTAGAAAAAGAAAAAAAAAAGAAAAATTAGACGCGCGTCTTCCGCGGAATCCTCGCGCATTCTCGAGAATGTTGTGTTAAACTATTGATATAAAGTTAATTATGCTATACAGGGTTATTCATTATTAGCTGCAAATACTCAGGAATTAGGTTCAACAAATAAAATAAAAAATATTTATAAAATGTTTTTTTTTAAGTTTTGTTATGAAAATCCCGAGAAAATCGATAAAGGAATCATTGGCGCCTGACCTATTTTGACCTTTGATCCGCGCCCGCGCGCCGTGAGTGACACTCTGCGTTCAGTCACCGCCTGGGTGGGTCATCGTCCTGTTCTCCGTGGCAATCATTATGCAATAGCAGTAAAGAAATTAATAAAAATAAAATTTTGATACAAAAACTTGAAAAAATTTTTGATCAAATTTAAAAAAAATAATTTCATAAATATTTTTTATTCCATTTGTTGAACCTAATTCCTGAGTATTTGCAGTTAATAATGAATAACCCTGTATACAATGTCGTCGCTTATGTTACATTCCGCGGCGGTGTAAATTGAGCCTATAAGCATACCTTTCACCAGGCTCGACTTTTCCCTCCTTGTTATACCAGACGACGCTTCTGGGCCATGGTGGCACCACGATGTGGCAGCCCAGGGTAAGATGCTCACACACCTTCACATGAGCGTCTTCTAACTCCTTCGTGAAGATGGGCGGTGGCTCAGGAGTCATGCCACTAAGAAAAATACACACTTTTTGGGTACATTTCAAGTAAGTTAAGCCTTGCGCACATCTAAGCGTTCTGCGGTGGCGATTGGTGAAACGCTGTCAAATATCGCTGACAGAAACCAGATTCTAGCAACACAAATCACTCAATCGATCGCGTAAATTAATGTGAGTTGTCAATTTTAGTTTGAAAATTTTGAATATGGAATGCGGATTCAGCGATCACTCAATCGAACCGTGTTTCTGGAATCGACGCCCTCTGCGCGGCAGCGGTTCTATACACAGAACAAAAAAAAACGCTTACGCAAGGTTCTATTCCAGCAACAATTTGTTCAACGGATCCTGCAGCACGGTCTCGATATTCAAATTTGTTTAGGCCAAATTGAAAACTCGTATTGAATTCAGCGATCGCCTGTACGAATTGTCTTTTACGAATAGTATTGCAGAAAATAGCTGAACCCGCCGCCGCGCCGTTCAAAAATTTGAAAATAGAACGTGGATTCAAATTCGAATAGCAAAGCAGTTGACAAATTTTGTAAGTTTGCAAGTCTGTGTGAGTGCTACCCACACAGAAAAGCAAAAACGCTTTTGCTTACTGTGCTGGCTTACCATGTATTTTATTGGAAAACATCTTATAGGCATTTGTGTACCTATATTATGTGTGCGTTACTTCACCTTATACCACCAAATAGGTTACACTACACATAGCGTTCTTTTTACGTGACGATATCTATACCTGGAGGTGGGTCGAGCAGAGCCCTCGCGGCTGGCGCGGCCTACGACGTGCACCTTGGAGGAGGAGTAGGCTCGTCCCATGCAGTTGACGGCTTCGCACGTGTAGGTGCCGAGCGACGTCGGATCTTCTGCGTTCGCTGTCAGAGCGAACACGTCGCCGGCTTTGATTTCGCGACTGTCCTGGATTTGAAAAATAACTGTGAGATTAGGTTAGTTCTTCTACGTCCGTACGGTTACCAGTTATGTAAATATACACGAAGATTACAACGTAAACTCTTCGGTATTTATCGTAATGACTATTACTATACAGGTAACTGGTACTAAAGTTATAAAAATACATTTCTACGAAATTTATTTAATTTAGAGTTCAATCGCAAATACCGAATATGCTATTTCCGTCATGATTTTATTTGAAAACAAAACGTAGCACACAGTCAAAGCTCAGATTTTATTATTTGAGAACATGTTTTATTTTACACATACCATAAAGCAAAATACAACGTGAAATTTGTGAAATTCAACAGAAAATAAGTAAATATTGAGTTTCACTCGCATCACCCACGCTACGTCCAGAGACGAATCCAGGACGGACTTTTAGTTTAAGTCTACTTTTGGTTTACTGCCTACACCTTACCACTGGCTTTATGATGCATCGTCATGACCTGCAATGACGCCTGAATCGAACACACTTTATCAGGCTAGTATGAATGCTGCAACGAAATAGCCGCACTGTGTCTTCGTCCAGCAATGATAAATCACAATGGCTATATTGATTGGCCAGGCTACGTGAGCTCGACCGATGACCTAACTATATGACCACTGTGGGAGGCAATAATGTACGACCCGTTATTGCACAGCAGGATAATGTACAGCAGGTTAATGTACACACCGTTATTACAATGCCAGGGTTTGGATTAACGGGGCGTACAATAAAAGGTCGCGAAATAACATGCTGTACAATGTCGTCACGTGTTGTTATTGTACGCCCCGTTATTACGATGCCAGTTAACTAGACTGGCCTCTAGCTCAGTTGGTAGTAGCTCTGCCTTCTTCGCCGTAGGTCGTGGGTTCGATCCCCACCGAGAACAAATATTTGCGTGGTTAACATAAATATTTGTTCTCTGTCTGGGTGTTATATTGTATTCTAAGTATGTATTTACAAAAAAAAAAAAAAACTATTCAAGTATTATATCAGCTATCCGGTTCCCATATTACAAGCTCTGCTTAGTTTGGGGCTGGGTAGTGTTGTGTGAATTGTAAAAAAAAAAAAAAAATTTGTTCTGGCAGCGGATACTTGGTACTTGTTCTTGAGACTTTATAGGGCGGATCAGACTTGGATAGGTTAGGTTATGTTAGAACATATAAATAACGCACAAGGCGAGCGAGCATAGCGAGCGTGCCGTGGCAGCGGCCGCCACAGTGCCAGAAAATGTTTTTTTTATTAATTACCTACAAAAAATAAGAAATAATTGAATTGCCTCAGTGTCCACGGGCCCTAATGGCATCCAATTAACATGCTGTACAATAACATCACGTGACAATTTTGTGCACCCAGTTAATTCGCAGCCAGTTATTGTACGGCAGGTTAAAACAAATCCAAAAAACGAAAAAAGGTTTCGTTTTAACATGGTGTACAATAACTGGACGTACATTAACCGGACCCACCACTGTGACCAGCTAAAAAACGTTCAAGTATTAGGCAGAGGCTCTACGAACTCGTATGTATACTTCAGAGTGTATGTCTTCTAGTATTCAATGACTAGGTGCGTAACAAAAGAAGTTTACAGTATTTTAATTTCTAGCCGTCTGTTTCAAATCGGTCTGGTCTTAGATGCTTTTGTGTGTCTGTTCGGATGTCCGGATGTTTAGGCTGTTCTCAACCGTCGTATTTTTCTACCGATCTAAGTAGATGGAGGTTGGTATACTACACGTTTATTGAGTGATGATGGTGTTAGATAGATAAAACATTAATGTGTCTTAAATATAAACACACACGTCTTAAACACATTTGCAAAAACAAGGAAAATAAAAAAAAATAAGCATAAGTATTTAAAACTAAAATAAAACTACAAAACGGTTCACGGTGTGTATAGGAAGCAGAATAGCTCCTCAAAATGAATTATATTGCTCAGTACTTACTTCACTATGCTTGCGTGTAAGTACTATAATATAATATGAGGACTGCAGAGAACAGAGTCTAAATAGTTTGTTAGGGCTATGAATATTAATTGTAAAATATTTTTATTCATTCTTAGGTATTAATTTAAGTGTTTGTTTGAATATTATAACAATTATAACGTTTTTTTGGTTTTTAGCATGGTAAAAACCAAGACACTGGCTTGTAAGGCGGGTAGGATAGGGATAGTTGGCGACTGGGTCGTCAAGCGTCATCGCAATTCGAGTACTATTTTGCAAAGTTGTAATGTTTACCTTGAACCATCTCAGCACTGGCGTGGGCACGCCGACCACCTTGCACTCGAGCGAGACGGTACCCTGCTCGGTCAGGAGAGCACGCAGCTCTTCAACGAACTCCGGCCGCTTGTATGCTTTCGGAACTGAAAACCAAGGTAAAAACTTATTTATCCAGTTGCATTTCAAGGATCACTTTGAAACGCGCTTTGCTTTCTTAATGGATTCTTGAATGTTAAGCCTTGTGCACATCTGTAGGCCACCATAAGCTATGTCTGACTCTGTCTCTGGCTCAGGTATTTAGTCTGTGTGAATCGAAACGTCACACACGCAGTATAATACACTGGTAAGCACTCACACAGACTCAAAACCAGAGCCAGACAGAGCTTGTGGTCTACTGAGCGTTGAGCCAGATCCATAGCTTAAGCGTTCTGCGATGCCGTCGCTATTGCAAAAAGCTTAGATGTGCACAAGGCTTAGGAATAATAATTTAAATCCCATTTTAAATCTTGTCAGAACTTCAGCGCTCCGAGCTCTTTTCAATATTATATTACCAATGAAGGACTACTTTTGCTATCTTTATTTCTGAAGATCTTTGAAGGTTTTTATTTATACACGTGCACTTTATTTGATGACTGATTTGACTGGCCCCTCAGCTCAGTTGGTCAGCTCTGCTTTCTGCGCCGTAGGTCGTGGGTTCGATCCCCATCGAGAACAAATATTTGTGTGGTGAACGCAGAAGTTTGTTCTCTCTCTGCGTGTTATATTGCATTCTAAGTACATTATATATAAAAAAAAAATATGCAAGTACTATATCAGCTATCTGATTCCCATAGTACAAGCTCTGCTTAATTCGGGGCTGGATAGTGTTGTATGGATTGTCCATAATATTATTTAAAAGTATTTATTTCTGAAGACTTTTTTTAACTCGATTTATAATCAGAAATTCCTATTAATATTATAAATTACTACTTAGATCTGAAGATCATGCAAATTACTCCACATCCAGTTGCAACAAAAACGACAAAGTCGTTATTATAAAGGTTATTTCTTTACCCAGCACGTTGAGATGTGCTGAGCAGCTGGCCCTTCCGCCAGCGTTCTCTGCGGTACAGGTCCAGCGGCCAGCGTCGTCCACGCTCACAGCAGCTACGTCGGCGCACCAGAAGTTTCCATCGCGAGCCAGCGCCACCCGTTCCGCTTCCAGCAGTCGGCGCTCGTTGCGGTACCATGTCACCTGGAAGGTAAAAAGATTATAATCTTATATTTATATATCGATGGCAAACTATGTGGAACTTAAGTGGTAACCAACGCCTATAATGTTGGTTACCACTTAAGTTCACAAGATTGTAATCTTATATTTATATAATCTAGCTGATGGAAAACTATGTGGAACTTAAGTGGTAACCAACGCCTATAACATGGGTTACCACTTAAGTTCACAAGATTATAATCTTATATTTATATTTCTAGCTGATGGAAAACTATGTGGAACTTAAGTGGTAACCAACGCCTATAACATGGGTTACCACTTAAGTTCACAAGATTATAATCTTATATTTATATTTCTAGCTGATGGAAAACTATGTGGAACTTAAGTGGTAACCAACGCCTATAATGTTGGTTACCACTTAAATTCTTAAGACGCGTCCGTTTTTATACGCACAGCCCTTCGTCCATCAACTTGTGGCATACTTGTTGGGCCGCACTTGTTAATTATTTATTACATATCAAACCTCTAAGAGATCATTATACTGTAGAAACCTATCAAGGGTCACTTTATTATTTGCTGAAGGCGAAGCGTAGCGGCCGTCCTATCGATCTAGCAATGTCATTGAAGATCGCGGGAAATCTGTGAATGGCAAAAGCTAATAGAAAATGATCTTCCTAGAAATCTTCCTAGGAATCTTCCTAGAAAATTGTTGAGAAGGCCAATCACCAGCAGTTTATTTCTTCAGGCTGAAGTAAAATTAAGCCTCTTAACTTGCATGAGAGAGAGAAAGCCTGATGAGCGTCCTCAGAATCTAGCAGGTATCGGTAAGAAGTAGTTATTAGGGGTTTTCAATGTTGGTGAGAAAGTACAATTGTTCAGAAGTCGCTACTTCTACCTACACGCCAGTACTTTAAAAATTACAGTGTGTTTATGGAGAGTATACCAAGCTTTTCATAGAGTGCGTGCAAGCTAACCTTGCGCGTGACTACGGCGGAAACTTTTTGACTAGGAATAATCTTCATATCACAAGCATTAAGCGCAATGTAAGATTTTTTCATTCATGTTTGTGATCGGCAAATATATTTTTTATGTTTTCCGCCTTCGCCACGCGCAGATTTAACTTGCACGCACTATAATGTTCATTGAATTAGATCATGCTGAATTATAGGATAAGTCCCACGAATGCCACGTCCTTACAAATGAGAAATCAAAATTGTCGTTCATTCACAAACATGTCTACTGCCGAGCGAGAGAAGATTCTTGATGTTATGCCAAAAACACAATTGTTAGGTATTGTTTAACAAGATTTTAAAGGCACAATCACCGACAAGTTTAACTCATATTATCTAATTTTAAATAAAATACAGCGCTACACACATAACACAGAAATCGGCATAACAATTACCACGTTAAGCACAGTCAACCCAACGAAGCTTTTATGTAAATAATACTTGGGTATTTATTTTGACCACTGCTATTAATAAAGCTAAGAAAGCAGCTCCTTATATTTTTCGTCGACCTTGAAAAGGCTTTTGTCATTGTGCCTAGAGAGGCGTTGATAATTTATAAAGTTTACATTTAGCATAACATATTGTATAACTACTATCTATTTATAAGATACATCGATTATTTCGGTTCTTGCGTTGTAAACTAGGGCTGTGTTTTCGCACCTATTTTATTCAAGCCTGTCCATTGTAACGAGTGGTTACTAATTTACCTACCACTTATAGTGGAACCCTTAGTCGTTTTTGAACCTAATTTGATGAGTCATCTGCAATATAATTTGATCTATCTATCATTATTTACGCCCACATTCACATTGTACACAAGCGTGTGTATGTTTAAATTGGAGAATAAGTAAGTATAGTACCCAGCGGATGTCCAGCTCAAAATAGATAGAAAAAGTATGTCATTAGGGCAAAGCAACGCAATTTATTGAAGGTTTTCTTCTGTTGGCGTAATAAAATATAAAAAGTTCTATGATTTTAATGAGAGCACCGACTTCAAGTCGTTGCTCTCATTAAAACTTTTATGTTCTCCAGGAAAGTCTCAATATAAGAAGTATTATATTTTAATAAAAGCGCCATGTTTGTTTTTATGTGGTTTTTCAGAAAGGAAAAACTAAAAGAGGTTCTTTTCCAAATGGCATATAAATTGATGCCTGAAACGGCATGATAAACCACAAACATTATGCACTAGGGCTGAGGAAACTTGCAGCTTTGGTGATAAAACAATGCCATGGTATTTTTTTTTTATGAAACTAGCTGATGGAACAAGCATATGGCCCACCTGATGTTAAGTGGTAACCATCGCCTATAACAAAGCAATGCCTCGTAGGTCACGCACGTCAGGAACGCGCCCTACGATGCACTGCCCTGCGTCCATCAACTGGAGGCATACAGATATTCAGCCTCACGTGCAAGTAATTTCACCAGCACCCACACCCTTCAAACTGAAACACAGCAATGCTGCTTCACGGCAGAAATAGGCATGGCAAATAAAAGAATTACAAGCTCTGAACTCAAAATGAACATTGTAAAAAGTCGCTTAGAACTCCCCTCACCGATTGAGAGCGATGTGAGATGCGATGTTTTACCTTGCACTCCGTAGAGCTGATGATCTCGACTAAGAAGCGGGTGCGTGAGCCGACCTTCACGGTCAGGTCTTGCAGCCGACGGAGGAATGACGGCGGGTCTTCTCCAGTGGGCGCCTCCTCCGCCGACACTTCGAGCCGGATCTTGCTTGTGTCGCTGCCAGCTGCATTGCTCGCCTGGTAAGTAATAACAAGACTGTTATATTGATACATTAAAAATTCATTCTAATTCAAGAAACGACCGAGTTCTGTCAACCCTAGAAGCAAATCCGCTTACGTCATACTTATTTCTCATGCTGTTTCCATTTGTGTTGTTTATAAACTTAGGGCTGTTAAAACAAAATTTAAAACTTTAATTCCTTTTTTTTTAATAAAATATGCACTTATATCCTAATAAAAAAACCACAACTAACCCTTTGAATTTCCTTATCATCTAAATCTAGAAAAGACTGGCTACCCATAAGCTATGGGTTAACATGGCCGTTTAAACGACAAACATATAAGCTAAGTGTTTTGCAGTGAAATGCTGCATAAGTGAAACGCTGTCAAATAAAACAGTGACAGTATTTGACAGAGTTTTACTTCCACTGCTGTACATGTGCGCAAGGATTTAATTAAACAAACTTTTTGTATAATTAAATCCTTGCGCACATGTAAATATGATTTAACCAAATTAAACAACGACAATTTAAATACATAATGTTGAAAATTTAAAACTTATTGTTTTTTAAAAGTAAGAAATGTTAAAGTTGAAAAACTCAAATAAGTAAAAACCAACTTACAAAAGCATTTTATAAAAATAAGCCTAAAGTTTGTAAGAATTGTTAAGTCGCTATTTACATTTTTACCAATACACAAAATGTTCTGCCCTAGCCTGAAGACAGATTCCAATAGAGCAGAAAAACTATTCCGGTATTAAAACGCCGACAAAAGCATTCATTGCAACAAAACGATTGCATTGTTGAGCTTATATAATATTACACAAGGTGTAAAAAAACAACTCCAGAAACTAAAAAACGGATTCATACTCGTAAGATACGTGTTTATGTGTCAATGAATTATTACGAGCATGAATGAGCTGTTAATTATAATAATAGGAATTAAAAGTGCAATTATCGGACTAAAATCCTTACTTTCATTTAGTTCCAGAAATTAGGAAAATCAAAGTACCTACTTGAAATAGAAAATATTACAAAAATATTTTTTTTTAATAATAGAACATTGAAAAACGTCTATTACACCCTTTATATAATTTCTACCAATACTTATTTTCCAATACCGAGAGAGTTTTATAATTCCAATATCTAGGAAGGGGAAAACTTTTCTAGAAACGTAACTAAATTTTTACAAGCGAGGGCATCTTATGCAAGAAAAGAAAGAATGAAAAATTGATTATTTAAATCACCACCAATACTATAAAAGATTGAAAAAATAATACAAAACACACCTACTCTATCTAATAGAATCTTTTTTATTTCTAGTAAGTTTCAGACATGTTTTCCTTCATAACTCTGCCGTCAGAAACGAAGACGGAAAAATGATTTCAAGTGTATTTTTGCTCTTCGATATCTGAGTGCAAAAGCCATTTTTATATAAAGTGTATAAGTTACGTGTTGCACTCGAGTGCAAAGATTTTTCACCTCGTGTATTCCTTCGCTGACGCTTAGGGTTCTAATTTTTTTAATCAATTTTAGAATCTTTCGCTTGCTCGGTCATCAAAATTGAGGACGCGGTTAAAAAGTAACTTTGCACTCTTGTATAATAAATAACTATTAATAGTGGATAAGTAATTGTTATAACGAGATGCACAATAGCAAGAAGGAACAAACGAGGAACGTAATACTTTTGCTTTTGTCTTCATTTTGCAATAAGAAAATGATGCAATACGAAACCCTTCAGGAACTATTGTGAAACTATGCAAAAGTTTTCCTTACAAAATAAAAAGTTGTTTAGTTTTTATAATAGATTCAGGTTACTAATAGGATTTATTGAAGTTTAAGAAAACATTATCATTAGAACATTATGTTGATAGAGGATTATTACAAGAACAGTTTTAACATCTCATAGAATGGATTGAAATCACGTTAAAATCTGAAAAAAAAACTCTCGCTGGCGATAGCGATCAATGAAACGCTGTCAAATACCGTTGTCAAATTTGACAGCGTTACACTGATTGCCATCGCCAGTGTCCTAGGTGTGCGCAGGCCTTTAGGTGGCGGTTCTTAGAGAGTTTTTTTTCAGTTTTTTACGTGATTTCCAACTCTTCTATGAGATGGCGTAACCTCAGTAGGTACTAAAACGTACTATGATGGCTCAAGGATAAAGAGGGTGTGAACTTGTGCCTTAGCATTCAGTGAAACGTTGTTAAACATGACAGCGATATTTAAAAGCGTTTCACTGATCGCTACCGCGGAGCTCTGTGCCCAAGGCTTAACTAAAATGTCAATACACTTCCGTTGAACATTTTGCGGAATAGTCTCCAAAGATTAATTAACTAACTAGCAAATGCACACAAAGCTGAAGCCAGGTACCTTTACTTTGATGCGGTGGGTACTTACGAGACCTCGCAGAGATCTGGCAGAGAGCTATTTCGTATATTTAATACGAGCGACCGCCTGCGGCTTCACTTTTGTCCGCGTGTTTACTTTTAACTCGTTCCTCAAACATCCGAATATATACTAATATTATAAAGCTGAAGAGTTTGATTGTTTGTTTGGTTGGACGCGTTAATCTCGGGAACTGCTGGTCCGAGGTGAAAAGTTATTTTTTTGTTGGACAGCCCATTTATCGAGGAAGGGTATATAACATTACGCTACGACTAATATAAACAGCATCAATGTAAAATGTTGCAAAAATCTATGCCTATCCTTTTCTAACATGTAGCAACTTTTCTATGTACATCCTTTTACTTTCTAGAATACCCGGGTAACGCCGGGACTCGCGGCTAGTATTTTATATATGTGTAGTAGGATACGATAAAGGTTATGTCTGACTGTTTGTTATAGGTATATTCGTATTTACGAGTCAGTAAGAGACCATTTTAAATTAATATTACAAAATACGAAAGTTGATTTGACTTACATACGCTATAAAGAAAACAAAAACATTAGATTGGTACTAGATCCCCAACCTACAGAGTTTTTTTTTTACTATATTAGTGTACTACATCTATGCGGTACCTTAATTAATATTACAATCTAGCCTATTAGGCTAATGAGTAATTTTGCTTTAGCTTAGTTTTATAAAATCAGTATTAGGTACTAAGAATGTGTCCATTGGCACTGTTCTTATATACTGTCTCTAATTAATAAACTACAGAGTAACACAAAAGTTAAATAGATACACACATATTATACAGTTTATTGCTAACGGTCAGTATGAGTATTAAGGGTCTGTAATTCAAATTCAAATTCAAATTGTTTATTTAACATAAATGCCAACAGACACTCCAAAGCGATACATTTATTACACGATAAATAATAATTTATTTAGTAATGTGTAATGTTTATTTGTACAAAAATAAATAAACGGTAAAATATAAAATTGCATATTCTAGACCAGGGATCCCCAAACTATTTTGGGCAAGTGACCCCTTTTCCTAAATGAACAGTTACCTCAGACCCCCATGGCCAAAATCACGAAGAAGACAGAGTGCGAATTAGCAATGCTTTAAGTTAGCAGACTAGAATAAGGGGGCTTATCTTTAGTTTTTTTCTATTGGAACAAAATACCTAGGTACTAAGGTACCAATTGGAAAACTTGTTTAAGTGATTAAAGTTGATTTCATTTTCTCATCTAAATTTAGCAAAATAAACGTACTTTGTACGAACTTGAGATTTTACATTACTAAAACAATAATTTAGTACACGTAACACAACATAAACAACACAGTACCTACCTATCTAACTTGAAAGTTTGAAATAAGAACTTGTGTTAATTTAATAGGGGTCGATTTTTAGACCTCGTCGACCCCCAAAATCAGTTTTCGTTTATGTCGACCCCTAGGAAACCAATATCGACCCCTTGGGGTCGATATCGACCACTTTGGGAATCCCTGTTCTAGACGGACACGGGATATTTTTTATCAAAGGGAGTCTGAATTACAAATGAACAACATTGCGAGCAAAATACAGGAATATAACAGAGGAAGAAATATTAAATACTTATCTCTTTGTTGCTCTGGAATAACTACAATGGAATTTTATAGTACATTTTCAATTGTGCTCGGTAAACTAACAATTCGTCCTTCAAGCCAGTGAGTGGAAGCTTCTGGGGCGTATTATAAACTAGGGGTTTTTTATTTTTATTTATGACAAAATCAACAGCAATGTGAATGTGCTGTGTCGTGAGATGAGAGAGTATGTATGTGTGTGAGGGTGAGTAAAGGTGAGGGTGTGTTTGTGTGTGTTGGTTCAAACAAAATGTTAAGATGATAGAAAAAAAATAGTGGCACTCCGAGAATGCTGACAGAAGCACACATTATGTTTGTTCTCAGTGTGGGGGTTTACTTTGTATTCTATATATCTACTAAAAATACCAATACATAAAGCGATATTTGACAGCGTTTCACTGATCACCATCGTCATTGCGCTAGATGTGCATAAACCTTTAGCGGCCTGCTAAGCTATGACTGCTATGAGACGATTTTCAATATGAGCTTTCTTGAGTCTCAATCCACGCTTAAGCTTTTGAATTACGAATCTAATGAGTCTGGAACGTCACTCAGAGGCGGAATTAATTAAAATCAGGTTGCCCTTGCACTGCACAAAGTCTGCAAGAGATTATACTCAATTCATACCTTTATTTACCCTTGACTAAAGGCCTGCGCACACCTAGAGGATGGCGATGGCGATTAGCTGAAACGCTGTCAAATATAACAGCAATATAATAGTGTAAATACAATAATAATATTCCTAGAAATAACGTCTAGATATCTTAAGTGCACTCGATCCATTAGCTCCCTTTGCGAGCTGAGCTCGCTCGGGCGCCAAATAGGATCTTGCTCCCAATAGCTCACTTACTGCCTTTACGTAACAATCGAATAGTGGAGGGTACCTCAGCTCAGCCAGTACGCCTACCATGAGCTCTGTCTGGCTGTCTCTGGTTCTGGTGTTGAGTCTATGTGAGTGCTCACCAGTGCTTTATACTGTGTGTGTGACGTTTTGACGTAGGATTTATTTAGTCAACACTCACACAGACTCAAAACCGGAACCAGAGACAGAGCCAGACAGAGCTCATGGTAGGCCCACAGATTGTATTTCGTAACGTTAGGAGCGGAGAAACGAAATGTATGAAAGTGACACATTGTCTCATGGTTAAGCAGTTTTTTTTTTCAGCATTTCCATAACGATATATTTTTAAGCACGGGTTAAAAAAAAATACACACAAAGACCAATAAAAATAATATGACGGGAATCAAATCTTTTTAATAAATGTACAGTTAAAAAAGCAATCAACTTCGTCTGATATACTTATTTGTTTTACATTTCAAAAAGGTCCAAAACAATGTTGAAAATACAATGTGGAAAACTGTTTTTTGCTCATGCTACCTACGCAACGGTACAGTCAGGCCCACTAGCATGTATACAATTCTTAAATTTAAAGTACTGTCGTGGCTAATGACCATTTACTTAGGCACTTCAAAAAATAAGTTGTTTTATAAACTGATTTCACGATTTTTTTTATTCGGCTAAGTTGGCAAACAAGCATATATCTTGCTCGGCTTAAGGGCTAGATAGTGTTGTGTCGATTGTCTACAATATTTATTTTATATCTATCACAATGTTGCGACACTACTACCATGTAACGAATAAAATAAAGTAATAAATAAATATTGTAGACAATTCACTCAACACTGTCAAGCCCCAAGCTAAGCAGAGCTTGTACTATGAGAACCAGATAGCTGATATAATACTTAAATACTTTTTTGTAAATATGTACATACATACCTAGAATTCAATATTACACCCATTATTGAAGTGTACATTACATTAATTGTACATTATTCGAGTGCAGCCGACTGTACATTTCCACTATAATTAACGAAGCCTGTCGAGCTGGAATATTATTGGATACTGTTTCAATAAAATGAAAGTCTATTTCCGTTTATTGTCAGCTTCAGGAAAGTATTGCCTTGATTTTATTGTGTCCTCAAATAACATTTTGATCCCAACAAGTCTTCCTGAAAATGACCTAACGTGAAGACTTCCAGGTTTCCAGGTAATGCTTGGCTCTCTTCTTTATTGTTGCATTGTATTTTATTGAAACGATCATAGATAAGTAAGTTTAGTAGATATATATTTATGTAATAAGTGGGAATAACCCATGTGCCTATTTATATAAATTATGAATTTCACGACCAAAAAGCTGGTCGTGAACGTAAACGTGGTCGTCTAAATTGTTTGTGTGAAAGTTTAAAAAAAAAAAAAATAGTGGCATTATTCGGAACGTGAAAACTTGAAACCCCGTCTTTTGTCCGAGTTTATCAATCTTTGTCGAAGAGGTGTCGGTCACGTGACGCGTGACAGTGACAACCTTTATTTTATACAACTAAGGGGACAAACAAACATACGGACTACTTGATGGGAAGCGGTCACCGTAGCCTAAGGACACTTGCAATACTAGAGGCATCTCAAGCGCGTTGCCGACCCTTTCATAGAAGAGTTCGTAGGTTTCACCTAAAAGAAATGTAATGCTCAATCTGAACACTACAGGTGAATGCTCCCTGCATATCAATAAAAAGATCTTAAACCATAAATAAATCCATCGCTATCAAATTATTCATTGTCTATTTCTCATTCAGCATTACAACTGAATATTGTTGAAATACTGGAAAATGTGGACAGAAATAGACTGACAACTATAATTCCCGAACCGTACTGGCAGGTGCCTTTTCACACGACCCGGTTGCCCGGTTGCCGGTGGCGAATATAAAAGCTTACCGGCAAAATATCACAGTCTTGTGAAAAATACTTATGAAGGACAAGTGGCGTTGGCGGCTAACTTAAAAATAAAATCTTATATATCTAAATAATACTTATTAGTTACTAGTGGACCTACCTAACCTGTCCAAGCAAATGCATGCCTAGATTTTGTTATTTTTATTTTATCATTATCTTCATATTAAGTTTTATGTTACTAATTTGTTCAATGTGTGTGTGGATAAAATAAACAAGTTAGTTTTCTTTTTTAGGGTTCCGTAGCCAAATGGCAAAAACGGAACCCTTATAGATTCGTCATGTCTGTCTGTCTGTCCGTCCGTATGTCACAGCCATTTTTCTCCGAAACTTTTAGAGCTAGACTGATGAAACTTGGCGAATAGATGTATTCTGTGAACCGCATTAAGATTTTTACATAAAAATTGAAAAAAAACTATAAACTTTGGGGGTCCCCATACTTGAAACTGAAACTCAAAAAAAAAATTTTCATTGAACCCATACGTGTGGGGTATCTAGGAATAGGTCTTCAAAAATGATGTTGAGGTTTCTAACGTGACCCTTCATGGGCGAGTCCGACTCGCACTTGGCTGCTTTTTTAGTTATAAATACGGTAAAATCTGCTTTGTATTATGTTCATAATCCAAAAGTTTCAACGCTAATTTATTGGGAGTCTTTTTCATGTGAGTAGGAGATGGATTCCAAAGACCACAGCCGCCATCTCAAAAGACTTATTTGGCCTGCTACCAGGCACCGGTCATCCGGAAGCCGTGACGTGTGAAAAGGCATTACCGTCCGCTGTCAAGCGGACAGTAATATTTATAGAACTCGAATATGAATTTCACCAATCGTATTATGAACTCTAATTTCCGAGAACTTTTGAGTTAAATTTCCATTCGAAAGGTAAATTATGGATGATAGAGAAAAGTAGAGAAAAAGACAAGAGAGGGATAAGGCAATTTTTACGGGTGTTTTTTGTTCTCAGGTTCTCACAACTTGCATAAAAATAGAAGCTTCAGCATTATTTTCAGTCATCACATTATTTTTTATAAATGCGGATAGAGGGCACAACAGAAAACAATAGGTAGTTTCACGTAAAACGCACCTGTATTTGAATCAGAGCTTTTTTAGTTATTAATAATAGTAGACAGTAATGCAAATTTTCACACTAACAGCATTTTAAGGCATACTCACATCATCATCATTATCATCAGCCTGAAGAAGTCCACTGCTGGACATAGGCCTCCCTTTTAACATTTTTTCCATAAAGGTTATTGGTTCTTCGAGCTTTATGGCCTGCCCATTGCCACTTCATCCTGCTAACTCTACGAGCTATGTCGGTGACCTTTGTTCTTCTACGGATATCCTCATTTCTGATTCTATCACGTAGTGAAACTCCCAGCATAGCTCTCTCCATAGCTGGTTGCGCGACTTAAAGCATAGTACTCACTTGTAATGTGTAAACACCGCTATCGCCGGTCTGGGCGGCAGAGACGGTCAGACGGACGCCGCCCGCGTCTTCTGACGTCGTGAACCGGTCGTCAAGCGAAGCACCCGCGCGGCTCCTGTCAAACAATAACAGCCATTTATATTAAAAACAACACTTTAACTACTATAATTATAAAACACTTATTAGAATTAGATATTTTTAGAACACTATAACGGGAATTTTCATAATTTATTTGTAAATTTTGTAAGCATCACGTTCTAAGTGATCGCTATATTACAATTATACATTTGTAGTCTGATGTATAAAATATACATGTATAAATTATGCCAATAAATTAACATCAGTTAAATAGTATGGCTACCATCACACTATGAAATAATTATTAGAACTAATATTTTATATTTCATTTCATTTATCGGTGCTCTATAAAATATAAAATTATAATAAAATATAAAATATAATAAGTATAAAATTCACAAAAACATTACCCTCATTTTGGACAGCTTTGAGTATTATGTTATGTGAGCTAATATAGAATAGAATAGATTATAATATCACTTTATTGTACACCAAAAATTAAAAGGTAAGACATGGACTGAAAGGATACTTAAAAACCAGAGGTACAATGGGCGGTCTTATCGCTAATAGCGATTTCTTCCAGACAACCTTTGGATGGATAGAAACATAAGAATATACCTATCATATTTTTAAACAAAACTCTACGGCGATACGAATATATTGATACGCGAATCTGAACAATCGATGCTAACTATTCTACAGGCTATTTCCGGTTCTGACCCAGGTGACCTAGTTTAAAGCGCACTGACCCTCGTGACCTATTCTAGATTACCTAATAGTCATCTCTTTGTGACGTAGTTGTTCCTAACCAATCGGATGTTGTGCTAGTTTCTGTTTATGAACGACCACTTAGCACCTCACTGAAGCTTCATTATCTTTATTTTGACTGGCCTCTCAGCTCAGTTGGTACTAACTCTGCCTTCTGCGCTGCAGGTCGTGGGTTCGATCCCCACCGAGAACAAATATTTGTGTGGTGAACGTAAATGTTTGTTCTCTGTCTGGGTGTTGTATTGTATTCTAAGTATGTATTTACAAAAAAAATATTATATAAGTATTATATCAGCTACCTGGTTCCTATAGTACAAGCTTTGCTTAGTTTGGGGTCAGATAGTGCTGTGTGGATTGTCCATAATATTTATTATTATTATTATCCAAATTATTTTAAAACAAAAATCATACTTACTAACTAGTATTCAGTATATTTATTGCCTTATTATGTATGTAAATTTAACACTGTCAGATCTTAGAACTAGTTTTTGAATCAATACATAATTTACATGAATGTATACGAGTACGTGTTTCAGTTTGTGAGATCTCTCTATACCTAAAGCACACAATGCCCATGTTATGCGCAAGGTTTCCGAGCCTATAGAGGTGCAGGCAAGCATACAGACAATGGACTGGGCGGATATTGGGTTACAATCAAGTCAGCGAATAGTCAACACTTGGCGTCTGTTTACAAGTGAACGTGAGAAAATTGACCATCTTCCTCTATATTCTACAAACGTCCGTTAGTATTATATATTTGACAGGCGTCACGGTTAGTTGGTAGCAGCCCTACCTTTGCGCCGTAGGCCGTGGGTTCGATCCCAACTGAGAACAAATATTTGTGTGGTCAACATTAATGTTTGTTCTCTGTCTGGGTGTTATATTGAATCATTAAGGTTGTTTGATTCCGATACAAACTGAATTTACACAACTATATGGGCAAACAAAGTATAAATGTACACTGAAATAGCTGTAATAGAATTTTACAGTGGTCTATAATGCCGGCCTGTTATATAAAGTTGGAGAAAACTATAGGATAACAGAAATATTAATAAAAAACCAAAAAAGTATTTTTTTCGTCATTCTTTCTAACGGGTACTCGGCATTGAATACGTGAATGAGCTTAAAACATATGTCTCAAAAGGCAAAAAGAACTAACAGACTTTTACGACTATTTGGTCGTAAAAGTCTGTTAGTTCTTTTTCTGAAGCCCCGACTGCCACGACCAACGGCTGACACTCCAACTTTATATAACTGGCCGGTAATAAGGACCACTGTAAAAGCCTATTACCGCTATTTCAGTGTACATTAATACTTTATTCGCCCATAGTTGTGTAAATTAAGTTTGTATGGAAATCGTACCCCCTTAAGTATGTATTTACAAAAAAGAATTATATTAGTATTGATATCGGCTATCTGGTTCCCATCTAATCTAATTTATTTCGGCTTTGTATGTAATATAAAAAGCCTAAAAACAGGATTCCTTACAGGAAAGTAATAGAGATATTTTTTTTTATCTGTAATGTCTGATATATTTTTTGTTTTAAATAATATAGGCTTGTCTCTGACTGCAATCTCACCTGCTGTTAAGTGATTAACTAATAAACCGAGTGCTATTTGAAACTGTCTTTGAAACGGGCATGCGCTTGTTAGCAGATGTCGTTATCAAGGGGAGGGGCGTGGGTTCAATTCCCACTCGATTCACAACATTGGCATTGGCGACATAGTAATAATTATGTTTGTGATTTTTAGTGTACACTTTTGGCTCTACTTGTACCTTTGACCATCTTATTTTTATATTCTGTTATTTGGCGGCGATTACGCACTTTACGAGAGCATCTTTGATGGGCGATCTTTCTCGTTACACTCGGTGTTACACAACTGTTTAAGAAAGAGAGAGTGATTAAATCAACTCAGAATCAGAATAATTTATTGTAAAACTGTGTGTAAAAGATCTTAAAAGTAATTTTGTTTCAACAGCCTACCCATTTCGGGCGTACAATATTGCTATCACTTACAAAATAGTTCATCATCATCATCATCCGCAGCCCGACTTAACCCACTGCTGGGCATAGGCCTCTCTTTGCTCCTGCCACTTACCACGATCTTGGGCTACCCTCATCCAATTGCGGCCCACGACGCTGGTAATGTCGTCAACCCATCGTGCTAATGGACGTCCAACAAAATAGTTATCTCAAAATATTTCTAAGTAATACTTAAAGCAGGTGGATAGGTACTTGTACATTTTATAGTGTTTTAAACACAATATCTAATCAATATCTGTATAGTATAGTTTAAACGTTTCTACTTCACTATCATTTCATTTTTCGAAAAAAAAAAAAACACTAAATCTAAACTGCGCAAACTTGTACTAACAGCATACTTATACTATTTATTGATCCATAGGCTCCCGAACTAGTTCAGTGCCTGTTCCAGTCCAGTTTTATTCAGGATTCTTCCATAAGAAAACCAAGGTAAAAAGGAAAGGCTGCGTTTTTAATGTTTTCAATAATAATCGGCTCGTAGACGGGCCGTATTTTCACTGCAATATGTAGCCGACAACTATTGGTGTCCCTGTTTGATACCAATAGTTGCCGTCCACAAATCACTCTAATCAAAATTTTATTTACTCCTTATCATATAAAACAAAAAGAATTCAAAAATGACAAAATTTATGTTACGTCTTTCCTACGCTGAAGGAAAGTAACTCACATCTATGCGACAACAAACGATGCAATCTAAATAACGTGAATTTCCGTCATAGCGCATCGTGATATTGGCAATAACACAACATAACGTTCGGCATCGCATCTACGGAACACGGAGGATATTGCTCTAAATTCCAAATTCCAATAGGTGTTGGTGTTGGAATGTCAACGCTCAACGTGAAAAAATCGATTGTTTGTTTTTTTTTTGTTTTGTCCGAGAACAGTGTATAATATTAGTGTATAATATCTTAGGTAAGCACTTAACATAGGTAAGTACTAATATTCTAAAATAAAAAATTTTATAGATAGCAACTTACTTTTGGTGAAATAACTTTAAATTGCTTTTTCATTGCTCATACTCTTTGCTCATTGCCTGAGGGGCCTAATTGAAAGTAATACTTTCAGCCCTAGGGAGAATCGCTTTGTACTGACAGCTGTCAAATTATAAAAATAAAACAAGTTCTATTTTATTCAACCATGTTCCAACTTTCTTAAGTCTTTCTAACTGCAAGGAGGTTGTTGAACAAAATTCCAACTTTATATTCAGCAAGTAGGTTGGAAACCTTACAACGGTAAGAAGTTTAAAAAGTCTAATTAGAGCGCAATGTAAAATTTAAATTTAAATAACATACAGATATTATTCAATAAATAATCTTCTAAATTACTTGATTAATATATAGCTTCAACTATTTATTTAAAATAACATAGATTTGAGCAAACAATTTACCATTTTTTAGATTATGAAAATGAAAATAATGGCTGAATAATGCTGGCGAGCCAAAGCCGAAGGCCCGCCAGAGAAAAAGAAAAAAAACCGGGAAGGCGGCAATTCAATCTTCATTTTCACTAATTTTTCTTTCATGTTTTTATTTTTACTTTCCTTGTATTCGTAATGAAAAGCACAGTGTTTACCTCGGGTGAAAGTATTTTAAGTCCCTCAAGCTCCAG
The DNA here is from genome assembly GCA_939531255.2 of Thera britannica. Lineage (NCBI taxonomy): Eukaryota > Metazoa > Arthropoda > Insecta > Lepidoptera > Geometridae > Thera > Thera britannica. The sequence goes on from OW618044.2 coordinate 6,249,519, forward strand.
TCCCTCAAACCCGTCTCGGGACTCAAAAAACGTGACTTTCAACACTCAGGTAACAATGTACTATTACGCGCGCCATTTCTTTTTTTGCATTTAGTCATTTCCTTGCTGAGGTCGAATGAAAAGTTACGTGTTGCACTCGAGTGCAAAGATTTTTCACCTCGTGCTCTTTTGATTCCTTCGCTTGCTCAGTCATCAAAATTGAGCACGTGGTTAAAAAACAATTTTGCACTATTGAATAACAAAAAAAAAAAACACAAGCTCTGTCTGACTCTGGATTTGAGTCTGTGTGAGTGCTCACCAGCAGTGTATTATACTGTGTGTGTGACGTTTTGACGTATGACGGTTTATTTAGTCAAACCTCACACAGACTCAAAAACAGTGGCATACATAGTTTGTAGTAGGCCTACAGTTTAAAGCTCGCAAGTGTATTTATAATTACTTAGCATCGTACGCCTGGCCCGGGCGACGACAGCAAAGAACAGTCGCAGTGAGACGGCCAAAGTCTACTTTGTTGGACAAAGTACCTACCTAAGCACATTCGACAGAGTAGCTTTAGTAAAGCGTTGACACGGCCAAAGCTAACTGTGTCAGTACTAAGTAATATTCGACAGCGTAAAGTAGCTTTGGTATACAGAATTCTGTATTCTGTGGGTAAAAGTGAACTACATTATAACAAACTTAGGTCACTTTTATCACTGACTTGAAAATGGAGGACGTTCTCAACTCGATTGTATTTTTTTAAATTTTTGGTAACAGTTTTTCCGTCGTCAGTACCTACTAGTGATGTGTCTCGTCGCTCGGTTCCAGTAGGGACTTCCTATTCCAATAACCGGCTAGCACGATCTAATGTTTAAATGTGATTGATAGGCATGCCAGTCAGTCAATTTATACTGGCTAACTACAAACCTTGATAATTACGCTAAGAAATAACTATTAGTTTCGTAACATTAGTCTGTAAGTGACTGAAGCGGATGTCTCTTTTGTCTGTTTGGCAATCAGAATCCAACAAAGCATCCTATTCAGGGTGCATTTCCCATTCCATCTCTCATGCATTCCTCACTCGCTTTTCAGCTCTAAAATCAATTATCGTTTAGATTAGTTCCTTTGACAACCTAATAGAATCTAAATTTAGGTGTGCTTCTAAATGATTGTTCTCTGTCTGGGTGTAGTAGAGTACATCAGATGAAATATCGCAGCGATATACTGATCGGCATCGCAGATCACAGCTGATCGCCTAGATTTGCGTAAGGTGTTCGTTACAAATGTATAGGTACTCATCAATCTCATCATCATGATCATACGCAGCCTGACTTAACCCACTGCAGGGCACTTTGCTCTTTCCATTCACCACGTTCTTTGACTAATCAATTTACTACCCAATTATTCTAATCTAAAGAATACTGTGCATCCAACATGCTTCGCATAAACAAATGGGTAGGTTCGATCGATACATATATTTGTTCTGTTTTTTACGGTGCAAAATTTCGAAAAACACGCCATAATAAAAGCATAACTTAAAATCATCCCAGGAAGCTTTATTTCCGTAAAAAAAATTCTTAAAAGTAATATTAATCTTTTGTAAGCAATGCGGCTTAGACTCTATTTCCTAAAAAATCATCCGCATTGAAGAAATCAAGAATTAACATACTTTCAATTTAACTTTCAATTAATAAATTAGTGGCCTTACTTACAAGCGTTACTTAGGTGTGACGCACTGCTTAAAGTTCACCCTGTCACTGTTTGACATTATCGGATGGTAAAAGGCCTGCGCACACCTATAGTCGGATTTTTAATTAGACGATACCCACTGACAGGAGCTAATGTCACTTTGTAAAATAATGTTGCCATATTTAAAGTAATAGTGCTGCGTTCAGTTCTCGTTCAATCAAATGAATGAACAATGAGTGAATAGTTAATCATTTCAAAATATAAAATAATATTGAAATTTGTATAAAAAAATGTATAAAAGTGCTCTGATATAAGTTACTTGTAGTATGTAGGTAATTACAATCAGTTTTTTGACGAAAGCGCGGCGTGGCGACTAGTGCCAACACCGATGAACGCCATGCGCATTGCGCGTCGGTCACCATTTTGTTTGTAATTCGGCTTCTAACCTCTGGTCTGATAGCACGAATGTTTTTCTGCGCTCACGCTGTTTAGTTATTGTTTTTGTAAAGTTTTTCGTTACGTTGTGTTTGTGGTAATTGTTGTGTATTTTGTTGCTATATTGTTTCACGCGAACGGTATGGATCCTCAACCGGGCACGTCAAGTCAAAATCGGCACACTAACTATTCACTTGAAAAACGAGGCAATTTCATTCATTCAGGAGTTTATTCAATCATTCACTTTGTCACAACACTATTTTCATTTCATCAAAAACTGACAACACAGTAAACGTCAGCTAGCTTCGTCTAATTAAAAATCCGAGTATAGGCCGCTGGCGACCGCGATCAATGAAACGTTGTCAAATATCGCTGTCAAATTTGACATTTGATCGCGTTTGCCAGCGGCCGCGCAGGCCTGCCTGCGGTCAAATTTGACAAACAAATGTCAAATTTGACAGCGATATTTGACAACGTTTTATTGATCGCGGTCGGCAGCGGCCTAGGTGTGCGCAGGCCTTTACCATCCAGTAATGTCAAACAGTGACAGGGCGAACTTTTTGAAAGCCTGCGCACACCTAGTTCGCTGGCGGTAGCGATCAGTGAAACGCTGTCAAATATCGCTGTCAAATCTCAAATCTGACAGCGATATTTGACAGCGTTTCACTGATCGCTACCGCCAGCGAACTAGGTGTGCGCAGGCCTTTAGAGATTACAGTTGCTAAAACACTGATTATCTTTTGAAAAAGCTTGTAAGTAATGGGGTTAAAGTTATGGTGTATAAAATATACATATCTATCATCGCTTCTTTCCATTTTCTATTGTACAAGTTCTAGTTTGCGGGTTGGATAGTGTAGTGTAATATCCAAAATCTTTATTATTATTTAATGCCACCACCGGCACCGTACGCGCCATATTTCAGATATAAATTCCTGTTCTTCTAGGATTGGTGGTATGGAACTGGCACTTAGCCTCACATAGCTTTAAGGCGTTTTAAAGAGATCCTTACGATCTAACTGATTTAATAACTCTTTGTTTTTTTTATAATGTGATACAAATCTAGCACCTTCCCTTTAAAGTGTTTCTACCGTTCCATATTCTTATCCAGCTAAGCATCAGCAGCATTCTTACAGCAGTTATTGTGCTATTTTCAGATAAGTACAGCGAGACGAATCGAGGTCAACAGAGGGTTAAAGTTATGGAACGGTAGAATAATCCAGCAAGATAAAGTAGTATTGTGAGGTATTACACATTTGTTAAAAGTTATATTTGAAGCGTATTTAGAACTGCAATTGTTTTAGTGCAGCCTTATATGACAGTCAGGGAACACTTTTTATTAGTGTGCCTAAATTGAAACCAGTTGGTAAAGTTAATTTTCTCTATGATAGCATCGGTGTTTTGCAGTACTAAAGCGACTCAATCTGGGAAGGAGTAAAGTGAAATGAGCAGAGAGGAACAGAGTGGAAGACTCGGAATTCAGAGTGTTTTTCATCTTGTGAGCGAATCCCTCCCTCTTTACAATTGGTTCGTAAGTTAGTTTTCCTGCTTAGTTTGAGGCTAGATAGTGTTGTGTGGAATATCCAAAATACTTTTATATTTATTACTAGTGGCCGCCCGCGGCTTCGCTCGCCCGTTCCCGTAACACCCCGTTCCCGTTGCTTTTTCGAGATAAAAAGTATCCTATGTCCTTCTCCCGGTTCTAAGCTACCTCCCCACAAATTTTCTGCCAAATCGGTTCCGCCGTTCTTGAGTTATAAATAGTGTAACTAACACGACTTTCTTTTATATATAGATTTTATTATATTACATTCAATTTGCTGCAATCGTGAAACGATGAACAAAATTTCGTACTGGCGATTTGTTTATATTTAAATTCTTCACACAAAGCACTGTAGTGCTTAGAGGACTTTAGCATTGCTTACCAGACATCCTAGGTGGTTTGAATTACAATGGTGGGCAACTCGGTATTTCATTCCCAGTCCATTCCACAGTCGAGATGTCACTTTGCAAGCCGCGCTAACTCAAATCATCAACGCAACTTCCTTAGAATTTTTCATGAAAACACAATGGGATGAAAATAAGTATTGTACTCTGCGTTGAGTGCTTTTTATTTTTGCGTCGTTTACCCCAAGTCCATGTCGACCTCGGGACTGTCAAGAACTTGGGATCGTGCGTGACCTTGGGTCCATGTTGCAATGTTCGCGAACGTGGACCAAAATAGAAGAGTTGCGCGACGCGCGGCGCTTGCCAGCCCGTTCCGATCGGATGTACACTTGTTCCGATAAGTGTTTCTACTATTACTATTAGTCCGAATCATCCGATTGTTAGGCAAAGGCCTCCTTCCGATTCCACCACTCTCCATGATGTTGTGCCACCAGTTGCCAGTACTTCCTAAAACTGTTTCTATTCATCATTAAATAATATTAGAGAACATTAAATATTAGGGAAATTATTATGACTTAGCGTTTCTGATGCATTAGGTAATCTTTGTATTAAGTCGATAGGCAATCTAATGGTCGGCTCCCGTACTAAAGCATATAACCATACCGTACTATATATTAAGTTTATCAAACAACCTTATCACTGGGTCAAGATGATAGGTACTTCCTTTAATTCCAATGTTCGGACTACCTATTTCCCTTAACATCTATTTTTTTCTTCGTCAATTTTGGAATTAGAACTGTAGCTTACGAAAGGGAATCAACCCCGTTAATTATTTCGATGTTTGTTTTAAAAACCATTAGACTAAGAATGAAATGGCTCCAACGCGATCCATTGCGTCTGTAAACATATGTTCACCCGAATTTAGATGGTTTTAACTATTTTTAACTTAATTCCCTAAACATGACAATTCGTCTACACGTTAGACAGGCTAATTTTCGAATGCGCTTTCTTGCATCATCGGATAAAATAATCCAATAGAATCGATGCGTTCGACCGATTACGTAACTCGGTCGAATACATACATGTATGCATCCACAGTCGAAGACTAATATGATTCCTTCTTTCCTTTTAAAGGTTCGCAAAATAAACGCATTACACGAGGATTATTATTCATTTATTTACGTAGGTAGTGTTAACCGGTTTTGGGAATAGGACATCTCTAATCGAATCAAACAACGGGACTTCTCTAGAGTGGAAGAGGCGGAGGAAGGAAGATGGCGTCGTGATGTGTAGTTGTATTGTTTGCCGTGTATTAGAGGCACACAGAGTTGTAGCTATATTCAATGAAGAGTTTTCGTCGTAACAGTAGGTAGTACATGCAGGTGAATAGGTATAAAAGAAACCTACCACTAGCAATCACCACAATCAATAATTAATAAATAAATGGAAAAAGATCATTCCATATTAGGTTTTTATTCTTCTAATTACTGGAGCTTCTAGCTTAGAGTCAATTCTTGAGCTGACGATGGTTCTGCTATCAAATCTAGCCGCATCTGCTCAAATATGAGACACAAGCGATTGGATATTAAAAGGCCGCTGAACCTGCCCCAAATAGATCCATGATCTCTGTAGATCTCTGGCAGAATAGTTTATGGATATGGAGAGATTTATTGGCATCATCTAAATAGGAAAGCAATGAATGATTGTTTTATGATGCTAACAAAAATGAGTTCAGTAAAAAAATAAGTTAGAGTAGTTTAAAAAAAGTAAAGGCATTATATTTTTAGTTCTTGATATGATACCTTTTTCTAATATTTATAGTACGTAGTATGGCGCATTGGATATATTCTGTAATATTATGCTATTGATTAAAATAAACTGATTTTTATTTGATACTAGAACTGTTACAATAATAGAACTGTTACAATTTTCTTATCCTTTTAGGTAGAACTGACTCGACAATAGAAGAGACATTTTAAACTTATTTTTTTTTAATAAAGTAAAATTTTAGAATTTTATTCGTCATACAATGTATTTAACGCTGTATTTAAGGCGTCATTTCTTTTCGTTTTCTTCGTGTGGTAGAGTGTGCAACGTTTATCGGCGACTGTAGGTACCGACTGCTACTTCGCGTTGATAAAGGTCGGGCGGCGCGTTAGTTGGCCCTTTTATACCACATGATATTATAGTGTGATACCTTACTTTACTGTCAGTAAATGAAATGAAATTTTTGTTTATTGACACATCATGTAGGTGCTTGTATATTACAGGTGAGATACAGCACGGGTCATCTATTAATAATATCAGGAAAAATAACAAAATTGATACCATTTTACCCGCATTCGAAATTTCAATCTAATCAGTCTAACCTGTGCGGTGTGATTTAGTCACAAGTATGTAATACCACCGAATGAACGCACTGCTGGTCCTCCTCCACCTCCTCCGCATTTGGGGGGTCACCACGTTTGGCAGGTGGATCAGAAACCGCAGAATTGGATCTCAAAAACCTCATGAGATGCTGCTTCTCATGTTTTGGCAATGTCTTATCGAATAACATTTTTACATTTACAATATTAGTAGGATAAGAAAGATGACTGATTTATGAAATACTTTTACGGTCAGTAATTTTTCATATTTAGCTGGCGAGAGGAACGTAGGTGCCCATTAAAAATAGTATAAAGTTAGTGATTTATATAGTGCAGGGCTTGCAGTCTGATAATAACTTTATCGGCGCATCTGACGCGGTGCTCCAGATTCGAGCAGCAGAGATTATTTTTGGATTTGTTATTATAGTTCACATAATAATGCAGACGAAGCGTAAGAGGCCTTCCACTAGATTGGAAATCGGTGGGTCGTTATGGAAGGCTAAAAGATTTTGAGCCTTCCTAGAACCCACCCTTAGGAGGTTTGGAGTATCGAGCCCATGGCTTAATCCGTCTGGCTTTTATATATAAATGATTCCGATATTTATTAAAATACAGTGTAAAAATATTGATCAGAAATGAGATTGAAACATTCTAGTTGGACTAAGACATAATATTAATAAATGTTATATAAATGTAGGTATGAGTAACATTATCATAGTGATTTACGATGACAACATTAAAAATAAATCTGTGATTTAGGAGACAACGCCCACTAGGATGGAACGACGCACGGAAAACGTAGCACGCGTCACGAAGTGTAGGAATGCGATGCGTATGTTTTTGAAACTGACCAGAATCTTCAAAAGTCAAAGTCAAAGCCAGTAAAAAAAATTGGTTGTCTGTAAAGTCGGTTTACTGACGATAGTTGAACGTGACAGCGTCATAGAACTGTAGAGCCACGCGGACGCATAGCTCACTCAAGTGGGAGAGAGACAGATGTCGAACGCTGTCGAACGCGGAGGCCGATTGTGCCCTCTGTCGCTCGTTCCGCGCTCTCGCTTGCACTTCAAGCCTTAAATGGAACGCCTCAGAGCGAGGTAACGCCGCATGAGTCATGTTGTTTCATGCGTGCAGCCGGCCCCATCGAATTATAAGACGTTGTCACGTCAAAAACACAAATCTCTTTGACATATCTTATAACTTTGGTCAATCTAGGCACTCAATCTACCAAGCCTAGATCAGGGCCGGCAACCTACTGTCTACAGCCTACATACTGTGCATCTACTGCATTTCATCTTCAGTTGACTTTAGTTTTAAAAACGACCAATGCCATTCTGTTTTCAGTTTAATTAGCCAGCTGTCATTTGAAATTCAAATATAACACCATTTTCTTAAAACCAAATGACAGCTGACTATGACAGCTAACGTCAAATACGTCAAGCCTTGGCGTATGACTGACTTGACTAGAAACCATTTGTTTATTATTAATTATTTATTTAAGATTTTTAGCCAAAAAAAAACAGATTATATACTTCATACGCATAATAACATTAGGTTTAGAAAAGCTATTAGCCACTATAAACCTTGTTGCTTTGGACTCACAACACACTCAATTTTCATAAGAAGATATACGGCAGATTTTGGCAAAATGTGAAACTTAGAGCCAACCGCCATTTTTGAAATCGATGCATATAGTATGGGTTTGCTTAAGGCCTGTGCACACCTAGGTCGCTGGCCATGGCGATCAGTGAAACACAGTCAAATTTGACTGGTAGGTGTGCGCAGGCCTTTACTAAACAAACAAAACACAATGCCTGTGAGATGTGTTCCGAATTCAAAATTACCTAGTATTTACAACAACTCGCATTGACACACACAGACTTTTAAACTGTCAAACTGACAACTGGTTTGAAAACAGGCTTGCAGACAGGTTTGCTATAAGAAGTCCCGATTGACACTCTGAACTGTCGATACAGCAAGTGCGGAGAGCACGATAATCTTGACTTCCGCTTTGACTAAGATAGCTTAGAGACCCGAACGAAATACTAATTATTCAAATTGGTTCATTCCCGTAATGCTTGTATTTCCAAGAAACCAGCACCCGATATTTTCCTAAACTCTAGATTTAACCAATAACGTTGGCTTCATCGTTCCATGTATATTAGAGCTTTATTAATCACTCCTTAGAGTACATAGTATTATAAAATACCATTTTGTTCCTAAATCTACAAATAAAAAACCGAGTTTGAAATGATTTCAGCTCGTCTAAAAATTGAGTGAGATTCAACTTTATGAGTACTGACTTAAAATACCCAGTAGCGCAGTACGTCCACAGTGAAAGCAGAGCTACTGTGTGGCTGAACCATAATATCGTCTCTTTGACGTTACAAAACTAGCTAACTATTATAGTCGAACTAAGCAGATGGCGGATGCGGATATTTTGGTTTCAATTTAGCAGTTTTATGTTGATATTTACTGTCGGTTTTAATACAATTTAATGTTGATGAAATGGTCAGTTACATTTTATTTTTATTCTTAACAATAAGTAAAGAAGAAAGTAAGATCACTGGTGGTCTAGTGGTAGCGGCCCCGCCTTCCGATCCGACGGTCGTGGGTTCCAATCCAGTCGTGTACCAATGAGTTTTTCTGTCGAAAAACTTATGTGCACTATGCCAGTATTCTCAAAACGGTGAAAGAAAACATCGTGAGGAAACCTGCGTGTCGTAGGACCTAAAAAAGTTCGAGCAACACGTGTCAAGGGTCACGCAAAACGGGCCTGCCAGCGGCCTACTTGCGAAAAAACCTGCACATCAAGTGATAAAAATTTGCCGAATTTGCCGAAATTTATAGATAAAGATTTTAATTTTTCTGTAAATAAAGTTGTGCAAATATGCTACGGCGTAGAGGATCTCTACGCAGTCTACGGCGTAGATAGAGCTACAGTGTATTTGTTCAAAACGCTCATAAACAGTTTCAGCAGTAATACGATGGTCTCACGCATACACGCGTAGAGGTCTAGTCAAACCTCTACGTGCCTCTACGACGCCTTTGGTGGCGTGGATGATAAGACTTTTGTAGTCCACTGTATTTCCAATGTTTTGCTAGTTTTCAACTCCCACGGCAAAACAAAAATTCATAATTACGATAAACCGCAACCAAATTACGTCTGCAAATTTGTTATACTTGGCAACGATCCTGACTATTGAATAAGAAAACTAAAACCGAACTGAAACTATGTCTGTGGATGGAGTAAACTCGAAATCGTTTTTAAGTGAAGACGGGCTTGAGCCTTTTTAATGTGGGGAAAAAAACAATGAACTCGCGACACCTCCCCGTTACGTGACCGACGCCTCTTCGTTAAAGATCGGAAAACTTCGCCTAAAGTCGGGGGGTTAATTGTTCAAGTTCTGTGAGCATTCATGGAGTGATTTTTTGGATATTAAAAAGGGAGGCTTTCCAGTATTGGGCTTATTCATCATCATCATCCTGAAGAAGTCCACTGCTGGACATAGGCCTCCCCTACACATTACCAGGATGAACGATTCTGAGACCTTTCCATCTACTGACTTCCCGCGATCTTAACAATGTCGTCGGTCCATCTGTGGGTGGAATTATTGGAACTCGCACATTTTTGGGCCACCATTTTATGTGTCCACATTAACGGACACAAACTTGTACCCAGTTCTGTAGGAAAACTATTGCCCATGGTGGTTTAGAGCAACTTTTTATAGTATGTGTGCACTGCACTTATAATCTGTTTAATGCACGCACCAGTCACTGACGTGTACCTACTGTAGGCTCTGTCTGGCTCTGTCTCTGGTTCTGGTTTTGAGTCCTGTGTGAGTGCTCACCAGTGCATTATACTGTGTGTGTGACGTTTTGACGTAGGATTTATTTAGTCAACACTCACACAGACTCAAAATCAGAACCAGAGACAGAGCCAGACAGAGCTCATGGTAGGCCTGCAGTACATACAATTTTTGTTCGCTAGTTGTTAACAATCCCGCAAAATTGTTATATTCCAAAATAAACTGTACCAATTATTCGTTTTTTTGCGAGGAAGCCCTGAATTTAGCTGCAGCGATCTCGGATTCCGTAGTTTGTTTAATTAAAACCAGATCCGGAAAAACATAAAAGTTATTATTGCTTTGCTAGTTTTCCAACTCAATTTTCTAGAATAATGAGGAAACTGTAAAGGCCTGCACATCTAGCGCGATGGCGACGGCGATCAGCACAATTCTGTTAAATATCGCTGTCATATTTGATAGCGTTTCACTGATCGCCATTGTCATAGCTCTAGATGTGGGCATGGCTTTAGAGATGAGTCGATAGAGTGCTGGATTTGCAACAAACTCTATCGACTCATCTCTAAAGTTATGATCGTGAAGAGTTACTTCACGATCATAACTTTATATTATACTAGCGGACGCCCGTGGCTTCACTCGCCCCTTTACCGTTACGCCCCGTTGATTTTTCTTTTAAAAGTTTTTCCTCTTTTTCTCCGCTTAGGGAAATCATTTTCCAATTTCCTTTCATAGTGCACCCCTATGCTATAAAAGAAACATACCCTCCAAGTTTCATGCTTCTAGGACTTACGGTTTAGGCTGAGCGTTGATTGTCAGTCAGTCAGTAACGTAAGAGTTTTATATATTTAGATAATATTCACTTGTGGTGGGTTTCACTATCTCTGAATAACACTATACGGCAGTAAAGTACTCAGAATGGGGTAATATTTTTATCCAACGAGTATCCTAACTCAGTTAGGGTAAAACCAGCAAATCACTCCTTTTCTCACTTTTTAACCGACTTCAAATAAAAAAGGAGGTTCTAAATTAGTTTGTATTTTTTATACTGTTTGCTATCGCTTAAATTAGTCAATTAGGAGCAGATTTGAATTATTTTTTTTGAGCTTCCAGATTGGAAAATCGGTTCTGGAGTTTGGCCATAAAGTCGGTTTCTCAAGTTTTTAAACAATTATTCTCTCCATTTTACCCTTTTCGTCATTCTCCCTCCCTCATAGGCCTAGTAAGGTGACGGGTTCGGAGATTTATATTGTCTGGTCTGTTAGTTCTAGTTGCGACATGCTGCCTGGAGGTGCGCCAATGTGCATCACTCTGCATTGACACACCAGTAGGCTTCCCACAAATTCCGTCTGGCTCTGGTTTTGAGTCTGTGTGAGTGTTGACTAAATAAATCCTACGTCGAAACGTCACTCAGTATAAAACACTTCTGAGCACTCACACAGGGCTCCAAACCAGAGCCAGACAGAGCTTGTGGTAGGTCTACAGGATGACCTACAATGTACACAGGGCTATGAGCAACCACAATGCGTTACAGACGGGTTCCTTAAACTAGAAGTTAGGGTACTTACCAACACGCGCAACTCACAATGGGTATTCAACATTGTTTGCACAGATTTTATGGTGAAGACAAAATAACTAATAATCATGTAATAAAATAAAATCTCCAAAAACTGTAGACTAATAACAAATTTGCTGAACTTAAGCCTTGCGCATATCTAAGCGATCTACGATGGCGATCAGTGAAACGCTGGCAAAGATGACAGCGATATTTAACAGCGTTTCATTGATCGCCACTCCTACTTGACACTCAAAATCATTAGAAGAAAAAAACTGCTTTTTTATAATACCTACTATAATACTTTTCAAAATCACATACAAATAAATATTCTACCAAAACAACATCGACCTATATAAAATTTTAAATGACAAGGTTAGAACGATGGCAGTCGTTTCTAAAAAAAACTAATATTAGTTATCTTTATTTTCATTGGAAGCTCGAAAAGTGACTAAAAATAATATCTACGTTAATGATAAATCGTAGTTTGCGACGGGCTGGAAAAAAACAAATTTGATCATTCTTACGGGGCCCGCGGAGGATGAATTTGCATACAAACGTAATACCAAAATGATTACTAATTTAAGCAGATGTTCACAATATTATTGTATTAGTATAGTATTTATCTAGGTTCCTGAAAAGTTTTTTGCTAGATTGGCAAGAATATTTTTTCTAGAACAGACCGACAGACAGTCGGTCTATTCAGGCTTAGAGGTCGCATTTTTAAGGTTCCGTAGCCATTTGGCAAAAACAGAACTTTTATAGATTCGTCATGTCTGTCTGTCTGTCAAAATCGTAAACCACAATTTCTTTTTTTATTATGTTACTTGTTGCTACGGAACCCTTCATGGGCAAGTCCGACTCGCACTTGGCCGCTTTTTAATCCGATCTAGATGACATTTGGTACACAGGTAGTATGACTATAATATAATTTGATATCGTCTTTTGCTTTTGGCAGAAATCGACACGATAGATTAAAAAAAAAAAATACACCTGTATTGAACCATTGGATTCTGTTGCTAATAAGGATCAATCTTTGCAAATAAATGTTACATTAAATGTGAATGGAAATAGCAAATTTCCACTATTTTACATTTTTACACGTTAGAAAACTCACCTCATATTCAAACTTTTGAAGTAAAAGTGTAAGATTTCTGAAAAAAAAATATTTTCTTATAAATCCTGACCATGACTCCTTTCACGACTTTTTCCTAACTCTCGTGGTTTCAGACTTGGCCATCACCGCCCTTCTCAAAAAACCACCCTGTATATCAGTCATTGTATTAAAATTATTTTCAAACTTTTTCTGCAGGTGACTGCCTACCTAAAACCTAACACTAAATAGGTGTTACGTAGGTACTACGATTATACAAACATGTTTGTTTACAAAACCAAACCTAGCGTTCCTATTAATCTATCTACCTCGTTGGCAGCCTAATGTGCTAGAACTACAGCTGATTCGTTTCAGCCATAGTGGATTAAACTAGAACCGCGCCTAACCGAACCAAGAGTAGGAGAAAAGAGGGGGAGTTATATAGGATTAATAATTTTACGGACACGAAAAACATAAAGGTTGTCTTCTTTGTTGGTTCCTAAATTGAAAATCGCACAGCAGCTTCTCTAGTATTTTAAAAGGCATTTTGCATAGCCAGTAAAAATGAACAAAATGTAGCTATAGGACAACATGGAAAATAACGAACTTCTACTGATTAAAAACTGTCAGAAACAGCCCTAGATTTTATTAAATTTAGGATAAAACGGCTTGTTAGCTAGCGTAAATGGAACCATATTGTCCACCGCGAACAATCCAACATGTACTAAAAGCTGGTGTGTCTGACATAGGCACTGAAAATCGATTTAGCACAATCTAAACATTGAACATCCAAAAGCCTTGCGATAAGTCACATCTTATCCTGGCGCAGCCAAGAGTCGCTAAAGGGTCGTCACTAAGCACGTAAACAAACATTACATAATCCAGCACTAGGTACACTGTACACTGCACTGTCAAGGCACTACGTACGAAAGAGATTTGAGGGTTCTGAGGATCCAGGGCACAGAGAGGTACTCCTGTGCGACGAGAATTGCGAGGTAGATGTACCTGGAGTATATAGAGGAGGTGGACCGGATGGGCCTAGAGGCGTCTCCTTTGCAGCAGTTGCTGCCCATGGCGGGAGCTCATGCCCGCGAGTTCGCGAGGGTCGGACGCGGACTGCGCGCGCGCTGCCTATTTTCGTACTAGCGTAGCGCGCTCCGTGTTTACGCTACGCGCCCATTCCACGATCTGTTTCATCATCATAGTGGTGTCAATCGACGCAAATAACGCTCGATTGTTCCAATTTTTCATCGATGATAGATAAAACGTTGCGCTTAATTTGGCACCAATTTACTACAAAACTTGCAAGAAAATTTACGTAGAATGCGATATAAATTCCATGCCGTTTTTAGCTGTCCCATGTGAAAACGATTGAGAATTTTTTTCAGAACGGAATCTATAGTCCGGCTGTGGACGGGGCGAGGACTAGATCATTACTGAGATCCAAACCCAATACATAGAGAACCCGCAAGATATAGTTCACGATTTAATCAACAGATGGTGATGGTTGTTAATTTCAACTAACCGTTTTATCAGCGATCGAAGAGATGGCGCTGTCCACAATTACTCGTGGCGGCATTCTTGTTATGCTCATATTTATTTTTGGTAAGTAAAAGGTAAACCTTGGCAGACACACATAATTATTATTTTAGTTTAGCTGTTTTAAATTAGGCCGTTAGTTAGCTGGCAAGCAATAAAATAAAACGGACGAGTGAGACTGTGGCGCCCTGGGTTTTTTAGGTATACTATTATTTCTAAGGTTTGACACCTTTTTCAAACAATTGGCGTAGATTATTTTGAAGAAAAATGTCTCAATGTACCGTTTCAGTAGAGAATTCGAGAGTGCTTTAATCCCAGTGTTAGGTTAAATCCTTGTTGTGTAAAATTGTTAAATCCTTTAATTTTATATTTTTATTTCATCATAGCTCCAATAGCATTCCAAACTTCAGAGCTGTAGGCCTACCATGAGCTCTGTCTGGCTCTGTCACTGGTTCTGGTTTTGAGTCTGTGTGAGTGTTGACTAAATAAATCCTACGTCAAAACGTCACACACACAGTATAATGCACTCAAAACCATAGCCAGAGACAGAGCCAGACAGAGCTCATGGTACTGTGTATGTTACTAGAATTTTACTCGGGCTTGTTTTAGATTTAAAAAACATAGATAATTCACTGCACGTTTTGCATAGATTTAGGAAGGCTAGATAGCATAGATTTGTTAACGACAGCTTAGGTTTGTCTATAATAATAAATAATACACCAATACCCTGAAGCCGACGGGAAAATAAGTCGTAAAAGAGTTCTTTTTTTTAGTTTGAGGTTTGGTATCTGCGCCATTTTTTATTGAGAATGAAATGGTACAATTATAAACACTATTTAAAAAGAACATGGTATAGGTAAGCTTTCAATATTCTTACAATGTCTAAAAACAATTTATGTATCACATTGCTTTTGCCACTTTAATGCCTCCGCTTCACTAAGTTAGAGTGACACCACACTGCTTATCTTATGTTTTGTTTTGTAAAAGGATCAGACAAAAAACGGTAGGAACCTAGCCGTATTAGTGTCGCCTTGACTCATGTATCTTTCAGATGTTTCTAAGTAACCCTTGTGATAAACATATTTATATTAGTGTTGCCCAAATGCAAGAACAAGACGAGACTTAGCCAGTCTTGGTCTTGGTCTTGCGCCAATACACCTGGTCTTGGTCTTGGTCTTGGTCTTGCGCTCCCAGTCTTGGTCTTGGTCTTGGTCTTGCAGCAAGAGTCTTGCAAGTCTTGCAATTACCTATTAGTCTATTACTATTTATTAAAGTTTACTTTAAATCTTAGAAAAACGTATTAGAATTGGAACATTGTGAGCTTGAATTAACATAGCCATAGTAAAGATCAAGCAGATTAATAAATAACTGAAGATTTGATAAGAAATTCGAAAAATCAACTGACCTATATGTCGTTTTCCATGGAAGTAACTATGTTTATGGTATTAGTCGTAATGCGTAATAGTTTTTCATATTCTTTGATACAGTTTTTTGCGTCTCATAGAATTCCTAAGCGTACCTTCCTATACACCGAACTGTTACACCTAACTACTCAGTGAAATAGCGCTAAGTCCTAGCTGCAAGACGCAAGAGTCTTGCAGGCTATGTCTTGTTCTTGCTCAAGTCTTGCACGGTCAGTCTTGGTCTTGGTCTTGCTAAAAATACGCGGTCTTGTTCTTGGTCTTGGTCTTGCAAAAACGCAAGAACAAGACCAAGACTGCAAGACCAAGACTGAATTTGGGCAACACTAATTTATATAAGTGCTGAACTGAATTAATACATTTTTGATTTAGCTTTAGATTTTCAGTGTGATGCTGCGACAAAAACCTTGTTTAACACAAGCATAAAAGTTTCCTTAGACCGCCTGCGATGGCGATCTGCCCTGCTATTCCGGTTACACGGCTCGATTGATTGATCGCTGAATCCGAGTTCCATTTTCAAATTTTTCAAACAAAAATTGACAACTCGCATCGAATTCAGCGATCGCTTGAGTGATTTGTGTTGCTAGAATTGTACCCCCGCTGTCAAATATGACTCTGACAAAGTTGGCGGCGTGTTTGCGGATGTATGCAAAAGCAAAACCCTATGCTGAAACTGTACCCGAAGTCGGAGTTTGTCAACCACATTTCGTTACCTTCGTAACTTACCTTCGTAACCTTTTGATCTAAGTATAGGTAGCGATTTCAAAAAGATCAAAAAACATGTCAAACCGTTTTCAGCCTTGATGCGCATAATTATATGAGATGGCGATGGCAATGGTGATCAGTACCCCAAGTCCCACTGCAATTACAACATTTCGTTACCAAATGTTGTTTTCGTTTCGCTTATTTGTCTCTGTCTATTGTATGGAGAAAAGATGAGACAACAACTCTAACTACGTAATGTATTTTTGCCGTCTCATATTTTCTCCATACAATAGATAGAGACAAATAGGCGAAACGAAAACAACATTTGGTAACGAAATGTTGTAATTGCAGTGGGACTTGGGGTACTGATCACCATTGCCATCGCCATCTCATATAATATGCCTTTTCATCTGTTGTATTTAATTTTTTGGGATAAAAACAGTATAGGTACACCTTTTCCCTCAGATCAAACAAAATTATGTCGAATCTAAGTATTTTTGATACGAGGTAGCAGTATTCAAATCCTAGAAAGGAGATATTATAATAAATAGACTCGAGAGAGAGATAAGTTGACGTCTTTGGGGGAGACCTTGGCCCAGCAGCGAGACAAAACAGGTTGAATATAAAAAAAAGCTTATATTGAAAAAATACCATCAAAGTTATTCGCATCACTTTTTTCAGCTTATTATCTAGCTGCGCTAAAACATTTTCTCGTCCAAGTCATCATCAGTATCTGGATGTTTGGACCGAGACGACTAGAAAATCGGTGGGTGTTGAGGGCTCGTTCTTCCTATACATATAATATATGTAATAGGAGAAGCCATGAAATGTAATATGGAAGGGGTAATTTATGTCCAGCAGTGGAC
The DNA here is from genome assembly GCA_939531255.2 of Thera britannica. Lineage (NCBI taxonomy): Eukaryota > Metazoa > Arthropoda > Insecta > Lepidoptera > Geometridae > Thera > Thera britannica. The sequence goes on from OW618044.2 coordinate 6,266,854, forward strand.
TTCTTCAGGCTGATGATGATGATATTATCCAACTTGATACAAAAGTAATCACGTTCTCACCAAACGTAAATAAAAAGCTGTTTTGGAATCTGCAATAGGAATTGCAGAGCCTAATAGAGGTGTACTTAAAATCCTTTCACAACATTGATTTGAAAGAACCACCGACGCGATAGAAAGAAGAGATGAAATTGTTGTACTCTTCAACCATCGATCTTCTTGAGTCTGCCTGCACTCTCATTACCGGAGTCAATGTAACTTGAAGCGCTATTGATACAAACATGGCTAGGTAGGTTCTGTGTGTAATTTCGAACTCCACTGAGGACACCCATTTGCGTGATTGAATGACGAGGTGTGTCCTCTATCCTCTGTCTGGATGCTGTTTACTAAATGCAGGAATATGAAGCACAAATATGAAAGCAGGTTTCAAACTACTGAGTATTTGCTTTTCATTTATCTAAAGATATTTGTTAAACATTATTGGTACTGCATCTTGGAGGATTCCTCCAAGTACCTACTGCATAGATACTGGTGCAATCTCTTTACTACTCATTGAAATGTGGGAGTATTTTGCATATTAAGGAAGTTAAAAGCTAAAATAAAAGTATCGCCAAAATGCATGAGCATAATGTGCTCTTTTCTCCATACAAATTCGTCAGTTTTTTCGGGAGTCGTAAAACGAAATGTTGTACTTTTCGCACAAGAATTCAAGCGACAAGCTAATAAACGCTATTTTACTTTTGGTTATTTAACTTAAGTTTATGTATATATATAAGGAAATGGAATTTACTAAAAATATCTCCATTAAACTCTAATGTGACCAATCAAACCCACGGAGCAATCGTGGAAAATGTGGAAGTTCGTTTGAAAAGTGAAAACAGAGGTCATTCAGATCGACAGTGCACAAAATGTTGTAGCGACATTTCATCTTGAGCAACATAACCGCTAATTTGAAATCAGCAGGAGGCTGATTCACAATAACATTAGCGTGTCGAGTGTCTCCGGAGTCCGGCCGCTTCCTGGTGCTGTATTTATACATCGACACGTGAAAAACAAACAACGCCAGCGCGGCCGGCGCGCGCGACTGCTCCCGCCCGCCCTAACGCGACGCGATAAGATTCACTTTTGCACATCGACTTGGAATAAGTCACATTAAAATGAGGAATTTGTGAAACGACTCACCAGTGGTAGGTGAAGGGCTGCGTGCCCCTGGGGACGGGTAGCAGCAGGTCGGCGGAGGCGCCGGGCGCCGCCCGCACGGGCGCGGCGGGGCCGGCGGCGAGCGCGGGGGGCTCCATAGGGCTCCAATGTGCACAAGCCGCGCGCGCCACAGCGTGTGCGCTGCTCGACTACCGTTCGTCGCCTTTCTAAAAATAATTCTGAAAAATGTGTAGCGCGCGCCGAGCGGAAATTCGTGCGACGCGAATATTTTGCCAATTCCGTGACTGGAACTCTGTGGAACAGCTGATCGCCGTGATTTTATTTATTTCGCTGGAGAACTCACTATTTTGGTGTTTTGTTTATTTCTGTTGATCAGGCTTTTTTAATTTCGACAATAGTGACGTCAGAATTCCGTACGAGGAGGTAAATTTACCTATTCTAATGATAAGATGAAGCTGTAAGGTTTTTTCCACACACGCCGTAGTAACTTTACCTGCCGTTGATAAAATGTTTTTTCCCCAAGGATCTTGCATCATCTGCACTGCACCTATATACATAGGTTCCTACCATTTCCCTAGAACAAAACAAAAAACTGTAGAAAACTCTACTTTACTCATACTTCTATACTACTACTATGTAGATAGGTACCTACCTATATATCTATATATGGGTAGGGCAGTAATGTAGAGTAAGTACCTACTTACTCTACATTACTGGCCTACCCAACTGATCAAAATATTAGATCATCATAACCTAAAAATTGGAGATTTTTGTATGAATGGTATTTTTTTAATTAGAGCTTATTATAACTACCTAAATATTACCTTTTAGACAGTTACACCTTTACTGAAGAAGTCTGCCGGACGGGAGGCGATGAAGTCAGCAAACGGGGTTTGTACCTGCTTCCTGTCGGGTGCTGAATTTTTTCCCACTTAGTTTTTTTAATAAATTTTGCAAAAAGGTGAAATCTTTTGGGGAAAGGTCTGGTGAGAACCTACCTAAGTTGGGTGACGGAGATCTTTGGGCTGTAACTCTTGTAGCTTTGCGATGGTCTGTCGTGAAGTGTGAATTCGCGCGTTGTCGTGGAGAATCAATGGGGAAGAGCGATTGACCATTGGCACCTATTATTATTTGTATCCATTTTATTTTAGCCTGGATCATTTCATCGTACGGTAAAGGCTTCTACCACGTGACTGAACTACATTACCATCATCACTTGCCTGAAATAACCACTGCTGGACATACCCACCTGTTTCCATTTAATCAGGGAGGATTCACTGTAAGTAGTCACCTTTGTGAGGCGGATAGGAGACCGAAGTATATTATGATTCAGAAGATGCCGTATTCCCTTGGTACGTCTAAACGTACGTTTATTTGCCTCAAACGCACTTTAAAGTTGAATTTCCAAAGTTCAAAAATATAATATACTTAGACAATCAGATAAAATTAATATAATTTTAATATTTTTTTTATTTAGAGACAAAAATCATTTATTCATTTGAATCACCAGGACATTTTGAAATACATTTTTAACTACCTATCTAGCTTGGATGCTAAGTGGACTAGCTCCAATGGACCTAGCTTAGAACATGGAATAAACTTGGCTCCAAGTTCCTCTTTTGAGTGATGACTACATATTGCAAAAATAAAAATAAATAAACTGGAGGTTGAAGACACAGAACAGAAAATACCAATGTAATATTTGAATCCAGAAAACCATGAGCAAAGTGCAGTGTGTAACTGGTGAATTTATTTGATTAAGGGGCTAGGCTAGTCTTGTCCTTGTTTCGTCGTGTAGTACATAGACAGGTAGTACTACAGTTCAAAATGTGTGCGTGTCCTTACATTTCCAGGAGGAATAGTATTGAGCATTCTTCTTCCACCTTCTTGCTGTGATCTTTTCAAAGTGGTTGGTTCATCGGGTTCGTGGCCGCCATTCGGGAACCGTGTTCGATTCATTGGCTGGCCCGTTTGTAGAAGTTGAACTCAGCAGTTATCAAGTATGCTTATAATTGGCCCTTATCATAAAAAAGTTTCTTCTCTCTTGTGTAGTTCTCCTATCATAAAACAAGTTTCTTTTCTCTTGAGTAGTTCTCCTTGAAATCCCTAGTTTCTAGCTTTGAGGTACCTCCTTAAAAGTTTTGTTTCTGTTTAGTATCTTTATGACCTAGTCAAGAAAAAGTTAAATAGTCTCCCTATGTGGCATATTTATTTTATCTACCATTATCTATTGTTGAGGTCTACATCTATGTGAATGCCAAATCTCTTTTATTTTTTCTTTATTTCTCCCATCTTACTAGGAATATGGATTCTTTGAAGCCAAGATTTGATGCTGTCCTATCTTGATCATGTGATAAAGATGCGACTTCCAAGTAGAGCTTCGAAAGTATTCCTTCACTTCCTCCACAGAGATATTTAATAGGGTGTATATCTGTCTATACCTATATAAGACCTTGTACAACTTGGAAAAGGGTTTTTAAATAAAACAAGAATTACATTTTCGTCTTTATTTTCTTCAATCAACACTACTACATCGTATTTTTCTAATGACTAGATTATTATATGAGTATGAGATGATAAAGAAATTGAAAATGTTTCACAATGTCAGAATGTGATATAATTTGCATTGAGGCCTCTTACGTATGAAAACTATTGAAAAAGAGGTCCTTCACCCTTCCCTTTCCCTTTATTTCTCTTCTATTTCTAAATTATGGTAAGTATAGTATGAGACAATGTGACATTATAATTATAAGAGCTACCATCAAGGCCGGGGTGATAAGTTATAGATTAGAAACTACCGGCCTTGGCTACGTACATATAGATTTCAAAATACTACTGTAAAAACCATCTACATAATGCCCAACGGCCTGCCTTAGCCTACCCACCTAATAACAAATCGTAAATTGACTTAGGTGGGTCCCTTACTTGTATGTTACTTTCGATTCATATTAAAGTATTTTTCCTTACATCCTTAGTACTATAAAATTAAAATACTTAATAGCTATTACTTATTTTTAAAACATCTAGTTAATACAAATTGGGAGTGTATAGGAGGGGTAGAGAAAACATGTAAAAGAAGTATGCCCATATGATTTGGTTCAAATATTATTAGAAACTGATTTATTACAGGTTGTAAATTGTAAATTTTTTTTTAGAAAACTTTATGTTTCTTTCCTATATGCGCAGTAATGGTATATATATATCCTTGCAAAATTGATTTGAGTGTGATAGCATTAATAGTTTCCGAGTAAAAAGGTTCTGAACAAAGACAGACAGACGGATGGACGAACAGACAGACCGAAACTATATGGCTTCGTTGTTTGTCTTCGGAACCCTAAAAATTACCGTCTTTACTTTAGGCAAGTCATAAAATAAGTAAAGACTGTGCTAAGTGAAAAATGGGCATTCTCCTTTAGCAGTCAAAAATATTTCCGCAGTTTTTTTAAGAAAGAGAGTAAATGTTTTCGAAAAACTCGAGGGTATACAGAATCAGCCTCTAAAGTGCAGTCTATCATCTCACCATGGTCACAAGACTGCTATGCAAACTTTCATTATTAAAATAAAAAGCTTTTCAGTTAGTAAAATACGACCATGGTTTTATATTAAATTAAATAAACTAGGCAAATAATCTTAACCTTATAAAAATAATGTTGCCTGAATAAAAACAAAGCAGTGCCAAAAAACTACACATCAGTACGCGTCAGGCAACATAAGTCCGATTTCCCTGAAAACCAAAAAGTACGACCTTGGTCGTAAGAGCTTTTGGCTCTTTTATTTTAAGCTCTAAATGCTCTAATAATACTATTCAGATACCACCTCACGCATAGGTTTGAACCTTGCGACAATGACAGACTGAAGCTAAATCTTTACAAAAATATTGAATTTTGTTCACGCTTACAAAAATATAGAAAGCTAAAAGTCAAATCAATAGCTAACTTCACGTTATATCTAAATGCAATAATGGTTCTTAAATAATTCGGTTTTGAAACAACTTAGAGCCTTTGAAAACTTAAAATTTAATATAGGCCGACTATAAATTCTGGTACACTATAAAAAAAAAAAAAAGAAATGAGATCATAAAGGAGGCGGGATTATACAAAAGATACATTCTTGACAGAATAGAAGAATTATGAACTAACACCGAGACACGACACCGCTTATGCTAACTATAAAATATACTTAGGAAAGGATCATGTATGAAAAGCATGAGAAGCTTACGTCAAGCTGTGAGCATATCTTAAAATATAAAAAAAAACATTTCATAACCAATGACGCTTATTTAAAAGGATTATACATATTTCAAATGCTCGGTGCATTCTAAAAATGTATTTACGAAACAAATTTTCAATTAACTGAATTAAATTAACAGAATTGTTGATAAACTACTTTAATACCCACTGCCTACTTAAAACTTAATGACTATATTAATGGCGGTTTTACCATTTTAGGGTAAGAGTATTTGTCAGATTCAAATATCTCTGTCTCGGCTTGTCTTGTCAAACGCAAGCATTACGGTCAGATGGTAAAACGCGCCCTTGAAGTTATTTAAAAAGGTTATACAGCGAGACTAGGTTCCCGGCGAATCAAATATGACAAAGGGTTTCCGCCACGGGCCATAGAAAAAAACCCCAGTCCCGGCGCAAAAGAATTGTATCTCAGATTTTAGATAATTATAAGTAGAAACAATATCAGGTGTCACTATTTCCTGATTTCGTGGCTAACATGGTTATTTTGCCCAGAGAAGTTTCATAGGCGCCACATGTAAACATGACACTTTGTAGGAAAAACTACTTGTTACTGTACTAATTGACATTGAATTGGCAAAAAATGAATAAAACACACACATAAATACCCTAGTACATAATGTTGTTATTGAGGAACAAGGACGACATAAGTTTATTCATACATGTTTCAAGTGTGCATTAAGAACTCAATACTCAGTCATTTAAAGCGCGCTCAATGCGTTCTTTTACTTAAACAGTAATTATTAGCGTATATCTATGCATATATTCATTGTGTTAAAATAAATACTTTGTTTAAATGGAATAGTTTTTTAAACATACCTCTTGGGGCGGTTCAATAGCACGTACAATATGTACCACGAATTCTCGACGTGATTGAAGAAAATGTTCAAATAGAACATGTCTTCGAAGTCGCCGAAGTGACCGTGTACACAAAACACAATTGTCTGCCATATCACAAGAAAAATCAAAAGTCCAGGGATTAATGCCAAGTCGCCGTAAAAACAAAATAAATCAGGAGGAACCAACCACGAGTCCTATCAGTGTGTACGTATTATATTCATTTGCAACTACCCGCACGTTTGTGTTGTTAATGAGTGAATTAATACAGTAAAATGAAGTTTTAAAAAAAATGACATAGGTCAGGTACATTATATTATATATGTGATAATGTGTTTATATGATGTATTTTATTAGTTTTTTGCCAATTCAATGTCAATTACACACAGTAACATGAAGATTTTCCTAAAAAGTGTCATTTTTGCATGTAGCGCCTATGAAACTTCTCTGGGTAAAAAAAACATGTTAGCCACGAAATCAGGAAATAGCGACACCTGATATTGTTTCTACTAATAAGTATCTTAAATCTGAGATACAATTCTTTTGCGCCGGGACTGGGGCAATTTTGGCGGAAACCCTTTAAAATATTAGCTTTTATAGTTGTGCTCATATTAATATCATTTGTTAGAATCAACCTTTGGAACACTGTTGCTATCGAAACCTTCAGCACCAATAAAAAGGGACTCTTATTTTGCTCAAAACTTAATTGTCTAGTTATATTGTAATGTATTAACTTTAGTCTCTTGACTTCAGCGATTTCAGACGCAATAGAAAATCTCGACTAAATCAAGCAGACGCAGAGAAAATATGAAATACACGAGATGATCCTTTCCACGAAGAATAATAGACGATATCCAATCCATCAATAACATCAAGTCCGGTATACGGAAAATGTGTCGTTTTACCTGCGGTTATTTACGCCACCTATTATAATTCATGTCTGACCTATAAGAGTTTTAACGGCTAACCTGCGCTGTATGCAATAAAGGCCTTATTAGATTATTATGTGACAGAAGGGTAGCATGCCGAAAGTTGAACCTACTCCTGCACAACATAACTTGCGCAGGCACATTCCTTCCTAACTTCAGGTGACGAGAAAACGCGCAGATAGCCAGCTGCTTAGATGATTTAGACCGCGGCGATAGCAACGCCTCTGGGGACCCGCTTCCCGAAGACAGGCTTAGGGCGGTTCTTGAAATCGACGAACCCAGTCTTAGCTACCACAGTCTCCTTCTTTGATTCAACGCTGTCCTTGCTAATCTTCTTGTGGTCAATCATACCCTCGCAATTGCAATGCTTGGCAGCCGAAGTGATGGTCTTGTCGTTGATCATGTTGACAAGCAATTGCTGGTATTCGGGCTTCATCAGGTGGGCGCGGTAGCCGTTGTAGAATGATAAGCCGTCTGAGGAAGATGTCATCTGGCGGTGAAGCTTGAGGATCTTGCGGACGCCGCAGTGGCAGGCGTCGACCAACCCCTCCTTCCTGAAAGGTACTTACGTTAGACGAAGCCGATGTAAATCTGATTGGATATGCTGTCAAAAATTAGATTTTTTCAACAGTAAGAAAATGAAATATCACAATAGAACTTATAGACGGCGGTTTAAGATACACTAACCCATCATCATAGCATAAATGACTATGGAGATTTCAAGGGTTCAGGTTTGCGGCGAATTCCACCTAAACATGTAGTTTATAGTAGAAATCTCCAATTGGACAACAAAGACAGGTTCTGAATGCTAAATGCGTACGTGATGTCTTTCAAAAGTGAAAGCGAAAATTTTCCTTAGGTGTAAGTTTACAATAGCGTCCCGTTAATAGAAGCAGGGCTTAAAAGTTGTCTATCATCATCTAAAGTCGATGCAAAAAGGCCTACTTAAAAATGTGCGGCGAAAGCAAGTTGCAAATATCTGGCTAAATGCGGGCTCAATTCTTATGGTCAGCCAAATCAAAATCTGCAAAATCTGTTATATCTGGATTCTGTTCTGCAATGGTGGATCCACGCCTTCTCTGTGCTAAATGTGGTGAGCATATTTTATCTCGAATTAAAGGTTGTTGGTGCATTTAATGCCAAAAAGCTTTAAAATAAATAGAGAAAAAAAGATTTTGCCAGGATTGTGAATTATGAAAAAGGAGAGTGAGTGATAAAGGTTATTTAATCAAATCAAATGAAATAAGCCTTTTCGTAGTTAGATCTATGGAGCATGTCTCTAAAGACCGATTCTATACAAGCCTGCAAAGCTACAGAACCTGGTAGGAAGTAGGACGGAAGATAAATGTCACCCAAAAGTCCATATCATGTTCACGGCTCTTCATAACTTGTCACTAGCAAAGCCTGTTATTGTTCACGTATCTTTATAGCAAGACTTCTTGAGAAACTAATAATTGATGATTTTCAATTTTGCCATAATTCCACAGATCCCACAATTACCAATAGCTACGATCCTGGTAGGAAGTGGGAAGTAGATATCAATGTCATTCGAAAACCAGTTCATTCATTCACCTTTGCTACTATATATATTTCAAGCTACTTCTAAAAATATATTTAAAGCTAAGCTACCTCTACTCAAAATATCTAGAAAAACGGATCGTTGCTGGTTTCTATCTCCAAAAAATTACAAACGGGTAGGAAGTGGGTTGGAGGAAAAACATCACTCACAAAGCCAGTTTGCGTTCACACCTCTTTACATCAAGCAATATCTACGAAGCACTATATCAGAAAAACGGATTATTGATACTTCCATACTTTCCATCCCACCAATTCCCACCACTAAAGTACAAAACTGGTAGGAAGTCAGATGGGAGGAATGTCACTCACAAAGCCAGTTCGCGTTCACGTCTCTCCAGCGCAAGACGTATCGAGCAAATCTCGAAGAACATATTGTTTGTGGTCTCCAAGCGTTCGTCCAACGCTTCGAGCTTCTCTTTGATATTGTCGCGGTTGTACAGATCGAGTTTGGTGTACGCGGGAATCCTCTTCCTGTATTGTTCTTCGCTCCTGTACATACATGGAATCGTTTGGAAACTGCGCAAGCGACGTACAAAGGACTGGTCAAGCGTATGTGCGATGACGTCCTAAGCACGGCTTAGTTATCATCTCCTATAGCCTTTATTACTGATGGTTGAACCAGTTGAGCACGACGCTTCTTAAGTGCGCTATGCACACACCCAGTAGAGTTGCTGAGAAGATAAGTCATTTTTCATGCTTCTTTGAACGAATTTTTGAAAGCTACCTTGTTTATAATATATTGAAATAAATCTTAATATGATAAATACGCTATTGCGTTACGGTAGTCCTGTAATAATAGTTGTAAGTGGAAATAAATAAATACTGAATACTAAATGATTAGCATCACTTCCTCTTTCTTGTTCGTCTCTAGTCCAATTATAATCTCTTTATTAATCTAATTATATCTCAAGGACTATGAAGGAAATTACTAACTTCTGAATCGAATAGCCAAGGGAGAATGATATCAACAAAAATAATTAGTTCAAGGAATCTAAATTATTTAACAGTAATATTTTTCAAGACCATTATAGCCTTTAGGAAAAAAGGATGCAAATAAAAAATACCAAACTTAAACTTTTTCATTCAACTATCTTTGCAGACGTTATCAATATGAGAAATAATGATTTAAATGAGTCTAACTACGGATGGACTGACAGAGACACACTGAAGGGGTCTTCAATGAATGATGAGGAGATGATGGCAATTCTAACAGTAAATGTTCACAACTACAACACGAAAGAAGCAGCTGTTTACCTGAGGAAAGTAGATTCGAGCACTTCGCGAGCGTCTTCGGCCCACACATTCTGCTCCGCCACAAACGTAGTTTGATCATACATCAACAGTTCCTCGGAGATCAAGTCCAGGGCTTTGATCACGTCTACAAAGCTGGGCCTGGAGACAACGACGTCCATTTTACATGTTGTTAAGCACTTTATACCTAGTTCTTATATTTTAAGGGCATCTGTGCTAACAGATTCCTTAGTGCTTAGCAGCACTATTAATTAAGTGGGATTATCTCTCGTCTGATTGGCTAATGAAACAGTGACAGATTACATTCGCCAATGAGATTATCAGCGATGTAATTCAACAGAGAGTCGTAGAATATTGGATGGCATTCTACATATTATTTTTTAGTGTAGATAAATAAAAACCCGTATAAAACAGAAGACAGAAGACATAAAACAGAAGATCTCTGGAAAGCTTACCGGTAAGCGTGACGTCGGTTCCAGCACTGCACCAGCAGAACTTTGATAGAAACAGGGAGGCCTGGTGGTATCGGCAGGCAGATCGAGTCGGTGCCGACTCCCCACATGATGGCATGTTGCTCCATCTTGACGTACGGAATCTGCTTGGTGACAAGCTCCCACACAACCACGCCGAATGACCAGATATCAACCTTGTTGGAGTACTTCTCAGCGCGGATAACCTAGAAGACGGAATTGTAGTTAATACTGTTGATGTGAAAGGAAATAAATATACGATCTCTTCGTGGGGTGTAAAAGACAAGAATCTTCATCTACTCTCTTGAGAGTAGACGAGTAAGTTTATGTAGAAAATACGGTCGTAAGTGCACACACGTGAAAATCTAGCAATCTTACCTCTGGAGCCATCCAATTGAGTGTTCCAGCAAATGACATTATTTTAGACTGACCATCAATGGTACGGCTGGTACCGAAGTCGCTGATCTTGGCAGTCAGATCGGTAGTGATCAGAATGCTACAACAAAAATGTGGGATAAAGACACAGCAAAGAAAAAAAACACCAATTTCTGGTTTTAATAAGTCCGGAGTAGCCATAAATAATACAATATTTTAAAACTCCGTAGCTAACGTAACGCCCGCCGAGGCATAGGTTGAATTTAATCAAAATCATTTTTTTTTTATCTGTTATTTAAGTTGTCTAAAAGAAGAAATCGGAAAGCTTTTAACTAATTAATAGCCGTCTACCCTGAGGCTGCTTTTAGCAGTACAGCAGGAAACTGCATTTACATTTTAGTTTCCAAGTCTAAATTCAAAATTGAAACAGTGGGAATTTAAAGTGGAATCTTTAAAAGCAAAATTAAAAAGCTTTTTAATTTAGTTTTAAAGTCGGCAGTTTTAAAATCTTTATTTAAAGAATCGCGGAACTCTCTACCCTTAGAAATGTTAATCCAATAACAAAGATAAATTTACCAATAAAGCAATAAAGAAACCTCTTGTAGACACAATATCAGAAACGATAGAAATTCAATTACTTACGAGCGGAAAGATGAAGGCTGTATCTTTCAAGACCTACCATTATTATTATTGTTGATCAAATAAATCGGTATTTCTTAAAGGACAATAATCTTAACCTTGTGCATACATTCTCAAAGAATCTAGAGCACGTTGCTGGTAAAAGTGAAGCTGTTGCTTGCTTTCAAGAATGCCTGCTTATGCTTCTACATGTACTGACACGTAGAAGCATAAGCAGGCATTCTTATGCTTCTACGACGCATGTGCTCAGCACTGTTGTTCTTTCGCTGGAATCACTTACTTGGGGCTCTTCAGGTCCCGATGGATGATGTTCTTTTCGTGGAGCACGCGCATTCCGCTGGCGATGCCGCGAGCCCAGGCGATGATTTGTTTGGGCGAGATTTCATCGCCGTGGCGCATGTAATCGAACAGAGAACCATTGTTGCAGAACTCCATGATTATGAAATATTTTGGCGGGTTTATGCACACGCCGAGGGTTTGCACTGTAAGAAACAGTTCCGTATAGCAGAGATAGATTGCTGTTAGGTCCAGCAGAGTATGTTTCCACCTATCAAGCTTAGCACAGGAATTCAATTTAATTTAGTAAGTAATTTAAATGTTTGTGTGATTTCACTATAATAAAAATGTAATAAATGGCACTTGGCACGTAATAATATAAAAATGAATAACAATTTCAGTAAAAGTACTTTTGTGAGCCATGAAGTAGATCTAGAGGTAAAGACTAGTACTTAATAAATCATAGACACACCCACGCTCGACTTGAATTGCGATCCGACATTAGAGGCATATTAATGCCCATATTGCCGGTAAAATAATATATTTCACAAGCAACTTGAGAAAAATGTCAGTTGAAGACAAGAAATTACACTTTGTCTGTGACATGAAATTAAGTATTTATTTCAAGAAACGAGTTCGTTTTTTCTATTCCTCATAATTCAGGTATCTTCAAGAAATAAAATTATTATGTACATATTATACGATACTGAGGCATATATCCAATGTAACGTTATTATGCGTGTGTGTGGGTGTGTGTACGTATGAGGGTATGTTTGTGTGGATGAGATGAGCAGTACTTACCGATGTTCTCATGCTTAATGTTGCGGAGATGACGCACGGTCATGTCATCGATTTGTTGCACATATTTTATGGCAACCGTGATTTTCTTCTTGCGCTTCAAGGTGGCAAGGTGAACCTTGCCTTGGGCGCCCTCTCCAATGCACTTAGACTCAATTACTTTCTCCGGCTTTATGTAGAAGGCCTCATCTGTGGACAGTAATACTTACCTTTAGAAAACACACCCCGTATAGTGTCACCAACTGTTTTTCAAAAACTGATATTTCCCGTCTATACCTAGTGCCACCAACGCACGTTTATTCCAAGCAATAATCTGCAAAATTTATTTCATTTTATGTTTCGAACTATCTATTGTCTAAGATACAGTATCACGTTCACATTATGTTCAGGCGAGAAAGACCTAAAATCACGAAGTTGCGAAACAAAAATTTACATAATTGCAGCGATTTTGAAATGAAGTGGCATCATTAGCTCGTTCCTTTTTGGTCTGTATTAAATAAATATTGTTGGACATTGCACACAACACCATCTAGCTCCAAACTCAGCAAAACTTGCTAATTCTATGTCTATCTGATACAGTAGCCAATGAGATGGATGATGGTCTGTAGAGCTACAACAGCTCTGCTGCGTGTAGCGCTGATTTCTATCAATTTTTTGGAAAAAAATCTTAAGAGGCGGCGCGCGGTACTGTGTGACCTTGCCGCGCAGCGGTGCAGCCGCAGCATTGCTTATTTACACAAGTTTCGCAGTAAGTTGCTGTTTTTGCAAGGTTCGCTATAATTTTATAAATTAACCCTTGATTGCCAAAAATAAGAAATAACCCTATAGTAATGTTATTGTATTACGTAGTGAAATGTCCGAGAATATTTATTTATTCATTTTATTGATCTTCTTGAGTATCAATAATAAGTGTACAAATTGAGATACCGACTTCATGGTGAAACTGCTGAACCGATTTTGATGAAATTTCTATGGGACCAAGGTGTACCGCGAAAAACGAGCGTGGTGAAGATAGAATCTGGTTTTGTAGCTTGTGGCAATGTGGGAAATCAGCAGTGGGCACCAGACAAAACAGTTAATTCAAACAGTTTTTAAAGGATTTAAAGGCAGCGTTGTCCATTTTCTTAAATTGGACTCGTTGTTACCTCGTTCAACAACCCAAGCTCGGTAAGCACATTGCTGAGATCGGAAAACTTAAAACAACCCGCACCAAACCAGCGTTGGGTCTTTCCACCGAGTGGTACCACAGAATTAAGATTAAAACATTCAATGTCCTGGAGGCCCACATTGACGACTGACTGGGCACAAAAACAAGAATCATCCGAAGAAAAACACGGCTGCTTCCATGGGTAGGATGCATAGACTTCATTGGCGGCGGGGCAGCTTTCCAGATCAGGATCACGGGAGGTCGGATCCCTTACAAACCATCGGGCGGCCAGCGGTCAGCCGTTTCATCATGTCTCCCTGGCCTCCGAGCCAAGCTATCACGCCCGGACACGCGTAAACGAGAGAGTAAGCTTAAGTTTTCCAGCGGTTGATCATTTCAAATCAATAAAACCAGATTTCATTATCCCAAAATTTAACACTAAAAAAAACGGTTTCCACAGAACTGGCCTTCACATTCAAACACACTCTAAAGCTCTGAATACCATCTCAAAACGAAGTTAACCAGCACTTAGTCAGTTAGCCACTAAGGTAAAGTCGTAAGAAAAAGCTTAAAAAATACGCAAAAAAAGTTTTACAAATTCAGCTACCGCAGCACTTGTTGCCAGATTTGAATATACACAATGGTTAAAAAAGACACACCACTAAGACGAAATCGCGGCAATACCAAAGTTAAACACTGCTGAAAAGAAATCAGCTACCACACAGCACTTGCCTTAACTTACTCTAAAACTCAAAACTAAGTTAACCAGCAGATGATCATTTCAAACCAAAAACCTGATTCGATTATACATCAGCGCATATAAAAACCCAAGTTAGCCACTGTAAGACAAAGTCGCCAGAAATAGCTTCAAAAAATTGAAAAACCGCAGCACCTTTTGCCAGATTTACAAACAAAACGCACGATAACCACTAAGACGAAATCGCAGGAAACACCTATCACACCAAATCATGTCAAACCACAAAAAAAACTATTATACACAAACGCATACCCAAGTTAGCCACGAAAAAAAGCTTTAAATATGCAAAAGAACAGTTTAAAAATCCAGCTGCCGCAGCACCTGTCATCAAATTTTAATATACACAAAGGTTTCAAAAAACGCACGATATCCACTAAGACGAAATCGCGGGACACCTATCACACTAAAACGAAACACCGCTCATAAATAATTGGCCACCATATCACTCGCCTTTACATTCAAACACAATCTAGTCTAATGCTTGGAATGCAAACTCAAAACTAATTAATGTAACCAGCAATTCATGTCAAACCACAAAAAAATAAACAATTATCCACCAAAGCATACAAAACCCAAGTTAGCGTTAGCCACTAAGACAAAATCGCGATAAATAGCTTTAAAATACGTTCAAAAAACAGTAAAAATTAAATTCGGCTACCGCAGCACCTGTCACCTAATTTGAATAAACACAAAGGTTTCCAAAAACTATAAACACTTGCGAGAGACGAAATTGTGAGTAACACCTGTGATACCAAAACTAAACACCGTTGAAAAAAATCGGCTACCACAATATAAACTCAAAACTATAGTTACTAATCGGGCAAAATCGAGAAAAAGAGATAACATAAGTTTTTAAAAAATAGCCTACAACATACAGTTTCTTTTAAATAGACTCAAACTAATGTAACCCGGAACTAAGTCGCGAGTAACAGCTAGTTGAAAGATAAAATCACTGAACTTATTTATAGAAATCGCGAGCAACTTTCTTGTGTGCAATGCGAAAAAATATCCCAGCACGCGTGACAGAAATGTATGCAAATGCACGTGAATACGTAAATTGAATGCGTCTGCCCCTGCGACCACCCCTGTCTGCCTTCCAGTGAGTTGAAATACAGGACTGACGTCCGACGCCCTCCACTTATTAGCCAGCCCCATTCCAAATAATATGAGCGGGGTTAAAATTGAATTCGTTCAACATGACGGCTTGTTAATTTATCTCGTGTTAAACACAAAGCCCTAGCAAAACGTGCCCCCGCTAAGTCGACCAAAAAAGCAACACGGCTGTACCAGCCTTTCCTCAAAGCAATTCAGGCCATTTTCAAACCCTATAACTTCGTTGTTAACTAAAGCCTGAATTTAGTAACCGAGCAGGCATTGTATAAACACGGTGTATTTCAAAATTCATTCAATATGAACCCTTAGTTTAAGAACTATAACTGGTCTAAGTTTCGTTTTTATCACTCACTGACTGACCGATCATCAAAAACACCAGGGAACTTCTATCAATACAATTCTTTTCAAGCAAAACTAAAATATTTTTAACTTCGGTGGCTTTGTCCGTTGTGTGTGTCGAGCCACCGCCTCGTCGCGTTCTTTTGAATTGCACGCATGTCTCATAGTTTCCATATTTTTTAAAGAAATGAGCAAGCAGACGTTTTCGAACTGAATTTAACTATCATCGTCGTGGCGGGAAATAATCGTTTCTAGACGAACTAAACTGACGCAATATAAACCAGCCTTAACTCTGAATAAAAGGGTATAATCCTCAATGATAGGTACCTACATGCTTCCGCAACCCCTAACCCTTGTTGAGCCCCTACATATTGAGTGGATGGTTTTTTTGTTCTATGAAGCTCGATGTTCAGCTCGGTGCTGACGAAAAGTAAGTTTTTTTTAAGCATACATTCAACTTATTGAACCGAAATTGACCGTACCTCTAAACATGTTTTGATGAGTAATTAGAATAGAAAACTCTTCATTGCACACCTTAAAACTAACAATGGAAAAACAAGTAACAATAATTTTAAATTATAGCAACATAAAATGGGCGGTCTGATCGCTGAAGAGCGATCTCTTCGAGAATCTTCGAGAGTAATTATGGTTGCTATACAAAGTGAAGTGCTAGCAACTCGCTCCTTTCTTTTCTTACAATCTTAAGACGCTGACAGCTGTCACCCATCCATTTCAATATTGCGACACTATCACAAGTCACGGTGACCATACATTACACTCGTAAATAAAAAAGTTAGGTGAAGAAAATAGGTGCTTGGGCAAATCTGCTTTTGAGTGATTTTAATAAATAATTATCTTGAGTGCCAGCATAAAAAGGCCTATTTATCTCTATTGTATGTACCTCGACTATGTGAAATAAATGAATATTGAGTATTATTATTATTAATTATGAAACTATAATAAAAACCTCACAAAAAGGAACAAGTAAACAAAATATTGAATAGAAGTGCGCAGGTTGTTGAAGCAGTCTATTTCAGGACTAAACTCATCAATGGGGAGGTGGGGGTGTCATTGAGGTGTCCTCGGATGCAGCCTCCACGCGCAACCACCCCCGCAGTTTCCACCCCGTATTAGGGCTGTCACCGCCAGTTCACTAATTTATAACTAACCAGCCGATTTCCCGACACTCAAAATGGGATATAGGAATCAATGGGAACTTTTGGTGTAATTTTTTTGTCCCGAAATAGTAATAGTACAAGAAAAGAGCCTCTTCGAGGCGAGCTCATCCTTTCACCACACTGGTTTGAAATAATAAGTGACACGACAAGAAGTCTCAAAATTATAGGCAGCGATTTATTTTTGTATGTATTAGGTTAAATTGTGATAATCATTTGTCCATATTAAAAATAATAAATCAAAAACAGAAGTTCTTGATTTATTATGTTTGAAAATGAAACGAATTCTACTATTCTAAATCAGAAACTATTGGATCTAGGTATGTAAGAATATTCAGACTTACACCATGAATGCATCTCTATCTAATAAATTATCGCTATGGAAGAGACGTAAAAATTTCACAACTATTATAATTTAATAAAAAAGTTATAAACACCTGGTCTCATCTTTAGAAGCCTACCTTCTAAGGAAAAGCTACCATTAGCTAGTGGACACACCAGAAAAATATTCAAGTAACAAAATACATAAATGTTTCCGATCAAGTGGCAACCATCAATAAATTGAATGTACGGCGACGATAAAGGCAAACCAACCACCCCTTCGTTGAGACAGGCTTTGAAGCTTTGGGTGCTCTTGCACCCGTTAGCACACGTGTAGGCGAAGGCCGCAATACAGGTAATATGATTGTACGCTATTTTATATTTTATAAGGAAAATACAATAACAGTTAGTTTTCAGTACCTATACTACACCTACCCTTATGTAATGATTTGTATTGAGCAAGAACCATGTATATAGTATGGCCTTAGAAGCGTAAAAAAAAAACGTCGTGCTTATAAGCATGTCGAAAACAAGCGTGCTATTCAAACTGACACGTTTGCTTTTTAATAAATAATAATAATAATGCATGCTCGAAAATCGACAAGTGTGCGATTTTTAATAGTAGTGTACAATACGGCCGGGTGGAAGATGGCGGGTCTGAATAATTGTCCGGCGAAAGATTTTTCCGCTTAGTATTAAAGTACGTAGGTACCTATCTTTGTAAGTTGAT
The DNA here is from genome assembly GCA_939531255.2 of Thera britannica. Lineage (NCBI taxonomy): Eukaryota > Metazoa > Arthropoda > Insecta > Lepidoptera > Geometridae > Thera > Thera britannica. Next base: position 6,284,991 of record OW618044.2, read on the forward strand.
AAGAAGATTATGTATTATAATACACAATTTTAGAGGCACGGTCACATCTAGACTTTAATGTGACAGTGACACTTATCGCAGCTGACCGCCTTAATGTGGCTGTACCTACTTAAATAAATGTGCCTACCTGAAGTATTGGTAAAAAGATTTAACCGATTAGTAATTTATAAGATCAAGGGCTGGGGTTTTTCCCTAGTTATTCGTATTTTTTTTCATTTCCATTGGTGTTTAATTCATTAATAAGTAGTTCATATTATAGTGAAACAAACTTTCGTGTTTTGTACTGTTTGCTGCGAATAATCAATGAGCAATTGTTGTTATTAGGTTATATAATTATATCATATTGAGCTCGCTGCGTGATTTCGAAGGGTCAGTTAACTCTTTAAATTTATATCGATTGTTGATATAAATTATGAAAAGGAACGGTCCTAGGATAGATCCTTGTGGAACACCGCAACGTTAAAGAACTACTGGCGGACAAATAAGAAACCCAACAATTATTGATGTAGCATTTCCCGCTTTTCTTTGATAAATTATAAAAACTGTGATCAAACTGCCAGATTTATGTACCTAATATTTAAAGCGGTAGGTATATCAGTTACGCTGATGTTAAAGAAAAATCTAAACAAATGCCGATATTAATTTTGATATCAAAAATACTCTGAATACCTGTGTGAAAAAACAAAGCTAATACCAAAGTTCGAACTCACATCCTACAGAAAAGAACAATACAAAGTTTAAGAACACAAAACGGAAGAAGACAGTTCAAGAGAAAAGTATAAACATGAAAGTCCTATCTATACACGCTCTTAAGGTCTTCTAAACCAAAGACCAAAAACGGAGGAATCTTTTTTGATAAAGAAGTTTCAGTAGAAAGTACAATAAAAAGAGAACTAGTAAGTGCCAAACAAGTTTTGAAAGAAGTAAGTAATAGAATGTATAGAAAGTTAAAAATAACTAAATCACCTTTTATCTGAGCTATCAAATTATTAGCAGGATGTTCAATTGTCAATAAATATTTTATTTCCCATAGAGACAAGCACACAAAACAAATGAGCTCAATGTATTTTAACTTACATAGTATTTTCCTAATAGACTTCATCTCTTTCGGCAAAAATAGATGCTTAGGAATATTCGCGAGGCGCACTATTGCCGCGGAAGTCAGGCGCTGACTGAACTAGTCACCCACGGCTTGCAATAGGCCTAGACTAGCTGGCGCTTGCGCCTCCCCACCTAGGTATCTAGGCACTGGATACGCCCCCATGCCGCCCGCGCTGTCTCCCCCCTTTCCCCGCGTTTTACTGTCATACTCTTTGGCAAATATAAGTCGCCCACTGCTTGACTACACCAACACTAGCTGGCGCTTGCGCCTAGGCAATTAGGCATTAGATACATCCCGCGCCGCGCTGTATCCCCCCTTTCGCCGAATTTTACTGTAAAACTTTATTTGATTCTATAAATATTTTAATTATATACATTTTACAACCAAGATATTTTGGTTGATAACTACTACTATCACTTCCCCTAGCCTATATCGTCCCACAGCTGGGCAGACCTCCCCACTGACATCCAGTTAAGTTGATTTTGAGCCTCCTCCCACCATCTCATTTCAAAGGTGATCTAATTAACAATAATACAATACCACAATAGATTCAGGTTTGAAAATTTTTACAATAATTGATAATTTAATCACTTGTCTAGTACGTAATTCCCCAACAGCGCTGTCTGAGTTATTGAAAATTGCAGGATTTAGCTATAACTTTTAACTAAAAATAGCTGCTTATTGTTATGTTGAACATAATTAAAATAGGTCCTTACCGCGCTGTGCCATTACTGCATAACTTGCAGACACACATTGTTACAAATAATCTATAAATTTGATAAAATCAGCCATAATCCCCAGCATCAGCTTTCAGCGCAGTACAGCATTGCTTTAAAAAATCTTAAGAAATTGAATAGACTACGCTCACTCACCTTCATCAATCAAATCAGCTCTCCCGAAGAGTCCCAGCACGGTTGACATGCAGCCCAGCACCCCATTCAACCACAGATTGGACTTTTCAGTCTCAGCATCAAATGATTGCAAGCAAGCAACTGTATTATCAGCTTCAGTAGCTGTCACTTCATAAGCTGCTTCCATGACGAATCTATTGTTTATAAACCGCAAGGAGACGCGTATCGCGGTCAGTGACACAGTGGATCTGTGCACGCGACCAACCCGACCGAGCGATCCGAACGTTGTGAAGTCCCCAACCCTTAAGTTTCCTCCCCCAACCTCTCTCGCTTCACGTCCCTCCGCACCTCTATGAATAGCAGCGTGTAGGAGGAATGAAAGGAACTACCGCGTTACGAAATCACAGGATGACGCACGGTGATTTCTGGTCAATTTGTAGCTCCGGAAAAGGTTCAAAAGATTTGCCAAGAACCACAACACAGAATGGTATTTAGATATTTACTTCGTATGTAGGTACATACCTACTACAACACCAATGAACAAACCCTAAATAATTTTAGAAACCAATGAATTTTTCCGTGTGTTGTGTTTGTATCACTGAATGAAGGTAGCAAAGGAATGAATGGAATTAATTAGGGTGTTATGAGGGGTGAGTTTCTGAGGTTAGGGTGTAGGCTGTAGGGGTAGCAAATTAGGGTTTCCAGATGAAGTATCTAAAACTACAAGGTAGGTAGGTAGGTAGGTACCTAATCCAGTTAGATATAACTTTTTGTGGTGATTAACAATAGCTCATAGGTTTAAATTAGTAGGGTTGATAATCGATAGACGGATGGTACCTACTTAGTTAGTTTGTTTGTAGAAATAAACGTCCTTAGCGTGGAATAGAAAACCGATTCCACGCAGCAAAAATATGTCAGCCGTTATTTTTTTACACATAATTAAAGGACCCAAAGATGTAACACAAATAACACACAATTTAATTATTAATTCTTCATAAACTCATACATTTACAAGAATCTAGGGACTATTTTATATTGAGGGAAACACTAAATTTAGATATGTCAATGTCAGTTTGACAAGAGCATAAATATACATTTGAAATTGGCAAAAAAGACAGCTAAATAAGCTTATTTTAACGTATCAATGTCAACTTCAGAATAATAATTAAGTCAGCGTCATTATGTTAACAGTTCAGCTGTAAAATTATAAAAAAAGAAGATGAGTAGATGTTTGTGTGTCTGCTTCTGCTTTTACAGAAATTATTTTATTATCCTCGTTCGTCTTGTCCCACATAATAAGGTGAAAGTGATAGCTGAATGAACTGTCTGCTGGTTGCCTTGCCTGCCTGCCTGCCCTACTGCCCTGCCCTTACTGATTTTGAAGCTAAAGTCAATCAGCGTGCTTGCATGGTATTCCTATAAAATCACAGCATACTAAAATAAAATGGACAAGAATATATCACTGAAAGAAATTTTAGTAGCCTACAAGAAATGGGTGATCAGTAATCCGAACCTTGTTACCGATGTAGAGACCGTGGCGACTTGGTCGTCCTACTTCATCGCTGGAAAAATAAACAAATCGCCAGTCGTGTCCGAATTGGTCTACTCCTTATCGAAACTGGTGTCGCTTTACAATGACAGACTCATCCGCGAAGCATACGGTAGCGAGGCGCAGTACTATGGCCTACGGGAGCAGATCAAAGTGTGGCTGACTGTAATTCACTACAGCGAGGTGTTTGTAGAACTCATTGTGAAGAGCCGGTGGGGTACTCGGGGCAAATGGACAGCTGCTACCATACTTCAACTTTTCAAATGCGCTTCTGCTCTTGTTCTTCTGCACAGATTCAAGGAGGTCCCAATTTCGCATCCTGCCATCCCCGCTCTACAGAGAAAGAAGTTTACAGAAGGGAAAGAAATCGAAGAGGAGGACTCTTTCTTTACTCTGAAAAGGTCTGGAAGGATTGTGCGTCGGGTAGATGGTGCTCCCCCAGTGGCATTCCGAGATTGGCAACCTGTGAAGGTCAAAGATGATCAATATAGCAAGCTTGATGTGAAAGAGATACTGTATGCAGAGTCTATTCATATTCTAAAACCTATTATTCATTTGGCAGCTATGAGGGTGTTCGGCACTAAAGCCTGGAAGCAATGGCTTGTGGCCCTGAGCGTGGATGTAGCCTGCATGAAGCTATACAGCAAGCATTTGAAAGACATGTCTCAAGAGCAAAGGCTTGAATTAAGCCGTAGAAAACTTAGCCTTGTTTTGTACTTCTTGAGGAGTCCAATGTACAATGGTTATTCCAAGAATGTGATTGAAAACACATTAACATCATTTTCCAAGAAGGTTCCCATGATGACATTCATTAGCGGACCAATAATTCAATATTTGAATCATTGGCAAGATATCTACTTTTACATGTGGGCATCGTAAATTGGTAATTGTCATGTGCTTTAGTGAAAAGTATCATTAAAAATTGTTGAACATTAAATTGGACTTTAGGTATTGATAAAAAAATAGAATATAATTTTAATCTAATAGTCTAGCAAGTATCTACTTTAGTAGGTCAGATTCTATCCTTTAGAACTTCCCATGTAGAATGATTTACCAAAACATGATAAACAAGTAATTGTCCAAGTATGTATGTACAGTCGCGGTATGAAAATGTTCATCACCTTAGAGTCGGTTTTTGCTTGCACCGGTGCCTTGATCATGAACACATTTTGACATAATTTGTGACATTAACTTATCGGTGTATTCTGTCTATTCAGTTTCTGTCTATTCAGATTGTGATACGTTGAACAAATCAAGTTGAAAATTGGTGAACATTTTCATTCTGCCACTATATACACTTTGGTTGTGTTGGGATATTCCCTACATTCAAAGAAAGCCTGAATTCTGTGGATTTATTTGAAACAGACAGAACTTTATTGTATAATTTTTGACTTGGGTAGTTACAATTACTGTCCATTTGGTTTTGCCTAGGAGTTGTTATATTTCCATAACATCACAGAAGTTTTGAATTCATTCTTGTTGCAATGTATGTGATTGTGATACGTTGAACAAATCAAGGTGAAAATCGGTGAACATTTTCATTCTGCCACTATACACTTTGGTTGTGTTGGGATATTCCCTACATTCAAAGAAAGCCTGAATTCTGTGGATTTATTTGAAACAGACAGAACTTTATTGTGTAATTTTTGACTTGGGTAGTTACAATTACTGTTCATTTGGTTTTGCCTAGGAGTTGTTATATTTCCATAACATCACAGAAGTTTAGAATTCATTCTTGTTGCAAATATCTGCTGTCAACATTCTACAGTGATATTTATACATTCCTGATTGAGTAGTTGAAACATGATTTAATGTGGATTGCTACACCATACAAATTTAATAGATTACTATTACTACATTATAGTGTAAGTTAGTTCGTTTCGTTTTAGAGGTTATTTTTTATTTTTGCTATTGGTTTCCAGGACTTTTAAAATAGTTATAAGTATTTTTATTTTTGTACGCTCTTCACCAATCCCAAAATTAAATTTATCTTTCGTTTTACCTGCTGAAGGTGGAAGGGCAAAACAAAAGATAGATTGAGTATTGGGAATGGCCACAAATCAATCTCTTATTTTCTATCATTAGTAGGGCAAAACAAGAGATAGTTTGATTATTGCGAAGGGCAGTAAGTATATCTAGTTATATGTACTTGACATGTAGTACAGGGGCGACTGACTTGCTGAATGCTGCCTTATTCCTAATCAACCCACATGGGTTTGATACTTGTGACAGAACAAATGTTTGCATTATCTTTGTTGTCTAAGTACCGAGGTACTGATAGTTTCTAATGCCTATTATTTATGTTAATAGTATGGGATCTAACTTGTACCTACTCGTAAGTGACTTATGGCTGTTTATTATTTATTATTAGAGTTCAGGTGTTGGGTATGTGTTTATAAGATTGTGTTTTGAAGGACCTTTACATGCCATTACAATATACTAGGTATCAGCATCAAACAAGTTTCGCCATCCAGCTAACATGGATTGTAACATGACTAGCTTTGATATAGGCTGCATGTTTGAGCTTCTTTTATATACTATTTTGTTTTCCTATTTATTAATTCAAGTTCTATGCTTTGGGTAGAAAAGGTAAATCATAAATCTTTGTAGGATGGGGCTTTGTAGGTGTGATATAATAGTACCTACCACTATCGATTAAGACAGTAAAATAATATACTTTGGTTTTATAGGTACTGTTACTAACTTATTACGAAATAATAACACGAATTGCTTCTACACAAGATTTATTTTATTTTATACCTAAGTATACCTAACTATGATAATTGAAATACACATAGGAAACATTTTAAACATTTCTAGATGTTTAGATATACACAATATTATCAGAAGAAATTATATTTAAAATTTTAGGAAAGCAATAGAGAATTTTAAGAGTTATCAAAAACGTCATATTAGTTTAAACTTCTTATATAAATTGGTTAGATTGCATAGGTACTTAATGATAATTTAAATAAACACAGTAAATATGTTACCAAAAAACTTTCAAATATTTTAAGCATAATTAAAAAATATTCAAGTAAACGAAAATAAAGTGCTAGAAATATCAGAAGTACTCGAAAAAAACAACACATGCCTTCATAAACCTACTTGTGTAGGTAGGTAAGGTTACATAGATATCAAATATATAATTAAATTAACTCAGGATAGTCTTACTAATTAGCTCATAATTTGTACTAAAAAAATTACGCTTCGAACTAAAAATACCTAGACATTTAGGTAGGTAGGTACCTACCTACATATTATAATAAAAACAAAAGCAGATTGAAATAACGTAAGGAACAAAACGGAACTCAAAGTTGTTGTGGTGATTTCTTTAACATAGAAAACTATTGTTAGGCAATAAGAAAGGTCAGGAATATTCACTGAAGTATGTATGTACTATAATTGAATAACTAAAACAACATAAGCGAAAATTTAAAGAATAGAATTAGGTACCTACCCACTGTGTTAACTTATTCTTATAAACCATACAAGGATACTTAATTTCATACATAAAGAATATTATTCCTTCTACATATATATCGGTGACAATTCTAGACAAAAAAGCCGATAGTGGAAAAACCAGTAGGCATATTACAGTATGTGGTTATATGATTATACGCTAAGCTTACGAAAACTGACTTAATTATGGTGGTAAGTTTTGAAACCGCGGGACCTACCTACTTATGCTAACATTAAATTACAATAAAACCTATACCTACCTACTACAAAATAATGGGATGAAAAGCAATAGAAAATCCTGACGAGTCTATGATTACATAAAATCTAAAACCGCGAAAATTAAAACAAAAGAGCCTATTTTAGAAAAATGTAAGGTATGACACGTAACAAATAAATTGTTAAACAAGATGTAATAAAAGATAAAATATTACATAAAATCGTACATAAAGAAACTGATTATAATAAAACTCACGTCACTTAAAATTACCTAAACTAGAATAAAAATTATATACTCATTATTTAGAAAAGTTACGCTTACCTCAATGTATCTACGATAATATAATAATAAATTAAAAACTACATAACCCTAGTTAGAAAATAATGTAGGACCTTATAATATAAATTTAATGAATGGAAATAAATTTGACTTCGGCTGAATGGCAAGTCTACGGAATAAATTTGAATTAAGCTCGAAATAAATATGAGAAATATATAGGTGTATTTTATGTGAACCAGCTTTTTGCATCTTTGATAGATGATTTATACAGCATCAGGGGCCAATTTTAACTTCTGAGAAAACTGAACTGAATTAACTGATTTTAATATAACTCGCCACTTAACCTAAACCAGAATAAAAACTATAAGTATACTCATTACGCTTACCACTATGAATCTACGATATAATTACAAGCTACATAATCCTAGTTAGAAGATATTGTATGACAGTAAAATATAAGTTTAGAGAAAGGAAATAAATTTGACTTTGGCTGAATGGCAAGTTCACTAAATAAATTCGAATTTTAAGCTCCAAAAGAATATGAGAAATACTAAGGTATACCTTATAACCGAACCGGCTTTTTGCATCTCTGATAGATGATCTATACAGCATCAGGGCTCAATTTTAACTTATGCCTCTATTTAAGGGATGCTGTAGTGCCTGGGTCAGTGTTTTAGATGGAGTTGCCTTGGTATACTCAAAAACTGCTAGAAGTACCTACCTGAACAGTTTTCAAGACCGCCAAACAACCAGAGTCTGTTTTTTTTCAAATCTTTGTGAAAAAAACGATACGCTAGCCTACCTTTTTATCACAGTCATTCCCAAAGAGTTCATAACTTTTTTTTTATCATTTCCATCATTAACTTACGCCAACCATTGACATGACGGTTCATTCCTAGCACAGTATAGTATTAAAAATTAAGAGCAGTGGCGCCACTAAGACGTCACTACACAAAGTCATATAAGTTACTCTTACCTATCAAAATAAGTACCTGCGTCAAATACGTACATAATTTTATAAAACAAATTAAATTCGTTGTCAAAGAGTCATTCGAACATTAGCAGCAACCCTACGTTTATACCGTATTTTTTTATTTTTCATTATTTTTGTTATTATCCTTTAAAAAAATCAAGACACGAATTTTCTTGCATTTATACTGCAAGCTGTACCTACTTATGTAGATACTCTCAAAAATACATGTAACGAATGATTAAATTTGATTTTAAGAGAATTACACAAAAAGAATTAATTTCCTCCTATTTTTTCGTCGATTAACAACTAATACATATATCGTTTGCCTCACAAAAATGAAAACTACCGCCATACAATATCAAATAAACAAAAAAAGCTAACTGAATAAAAAAATGTACCAAACTAAAGCTGCAATTAATTATCATAATAATACAAATCAAAATATAAAATAAATATCTAATTTTAAACCATGATAAACACATTTAAATCGGTACATTTTAACTGAAGATATAAAACCTTTTCTGTACAAATATTGCCTAGGACCTGTCATCTATGAATATGATAATTAAGTTATTCTAGGATTTTGAAGTGCTTACAGGGTAGAATGAAGGAAAATATAAGAAAACTTATTAAACATAGCTGAGAACTGCAACACAATCGTTTGTATAAAAATACGATTCTAACAAATTGGTTAATTTAGAGATAAGAAATGTTTTCGGTAATAACATAATTTTATCAAAGAGAATTCAGGCTTAGTACTCAAATAAGAAACTGGAATCTAAATTATAGAGGTATAAATGTGTGTAATAGTTTTAAAATAATAAAAACTATAATCCCATTTTACCCTCAACGCTCCATAGTGTTTTGTACCACGATATAATTCTCATGCAGTGTGCTCTGGATAAAATTTTCAAGAATCAACATCCGCAGTCCGGCCTCGCAAAATATTATAACCGTATGAAAACTATCAAAATAATTTATGTACAGTTTTAACTAAAAGGTCGGACTTCGTCATAAATTTTTTTGAATATAGTATAATGTTGAAACTTAACATTCATATTCTAGTTAGAAATTCATAATTTTTAGGCATAATTTAAAATGAAGTATCAAATAATTATAATTTGAGAAGCCAAGTGTTTATTTTTGTTTATTAATAGTTAACTGCTACTGTAACTGCATTGCAAAATTGAAGAAATAAATCTAAGCATTTGATAAATGGAAATTATTTGCGTTAGAGATGTAGCCACTATTTAGTAAAGCAACCAACTAAGTTTTCTACATTTGTGGAAGACTACCATAATTTTGTTGTCGTCTTAAGTTAAAATTATAAGTAGGTAATACTAGTTTATAAATATTATGCCTAAGTTTCTAATCATTATAGTAATACACATAATTATGTGCTTCACAGGTCTTAGACAATATTTGACTTTGCACTTTCAAGAATTTCTACATGTTTTTTAAAGATGTTTTAAATAAAAAAAAAACAGATGTAATTAAGGCTATTACACGTACGTATTAAGAAATAAAAATAGATCAGGCATAAAAACTCTTGAAAGTGTACTAAAACTAAATTTATCTTATCTCGTCATAATTTCTAGGTCCGACTTGATCAAAACAATCATGTGGTGATAAAATTTGTAGGTATATTGCTAATGTAAAACTTTTCAAAAATGTTATTAAATTCGTAACTAAATAAACAATCCTTTTTAATATTACAAAAAGAGGTTCATAGTAAACTGCGGTTAAAATTACAGTTAAATGAATAGTCTTTGAATAACTTAAAAGGTCAAATCGGACTTCTTAACCTGACGAGCGGCATTACAGCACGAGTAGTGTCACATAGATAGGGTTTAAAACGTCAGTCTACTGTGCCCTTCCTCAAAACATGAAATTTGCCATAATAGGCGGCATTTTTATTTTAGCAAGCTGATTGAGCGACTACTTTTTTTGTAATGAGTCGCACAGGCAATGATGTATTATCTGTATATTGTTTACATGTACATAGTGGTTATAATGATGATGCAAGCTGGCTTTTCAAAGAAAATCGTTTTATTTTATCATGCAAACACTTCTCGTGTTGTGGTGCCGAAAACAAACTCCCATGTGGACCTTCGTCATTCTTAAATCTAACACCTACCAGCGCATGGTAGGAAAAGCAAAAATGCTAAAACGGTCGCACCCCTGAAGGCTAAGCGGGGCCCAAGCTGTCACAAAGCGGGCAAATAAAAAGATGTTTTTTTTTTAGATTAATAACTTTGTGATTTTAGCATTTTTGCTGTTATTGGTTTGACACGACGTTTATTCAATACAATTCAATTATGAAAGACTGTAGTTAATACAGTTCAAATATGGTTCGTTCTATTGTTTAATTTTAAATATTTTTATCTTTGTATCGTAAGAACTAAAGGAAGAGTTAAGGCCAAAACTTGATCCGAAACATTTTGTAGTTTTTGTATGTAAATAATTTTTAAATTATTATTTTGTAGATCTGTTTGTCCGATTCGTCCGTGGCAAAAATGTAATAGAGATCAGTTTAAACATATGAAAGCAGATTTAGAGTCAACATTTTTATTACACCCATACAATAGTATGCGAATAAAAATGTTCTTAGATTAATAAAAACTTAAACAAAAATATACAATTATTCTTAATACAAAAGTATTAATTATAAATTAACAGATGCGTCAATACAATAAGCTATAAACCATTTTTAACTTTTCATTATGCAATTTTCTTTTCAAAATATTCATCTTTTTAATTCTGTACTGTTTAAATAACATGTCTTGTATTAAAATAGTCACCATTATTTGTATAAGATTCTTGTTATCATTCTGTGTGGCCAGAGTAGTGTATTGTACGGTCCTAAAATTGTTAGAACCGTAGTAGTAATACATCCTTCTGCCGCCCTCCAAATGGTTAAGAAAGACATGCCAGTACTACGTCCTATAACTAACACTTAAAACGAAGCTCGCTACTCCATCGGTACAGGAAATCACTGATATTATAGCATAATATCCGTAAAATCATGTATCAACGTTGCTCTGTACACGCCAGTCAATCTTATAAGACATCGTCGTCGGCAAATTCATAACTCACAAAAAAAATAAGAATCTAAATTCAGAATAATGTGAATTTTGAAAACAAATATCCAGATTGTAAAACGCCCTCTCTCGAATACGGTACAAGTAAACTATATAAGGCACATACTGGATTTAAATAGATTCATCTGCTTTCAGAAGTTTGAAATCATAATACTAGCAAAATAAATATGCAGTGACCAATAAGCACGACAACGGACGGCCCGCAGCCCCCAGCCCGCATTGGCAACTCACTCGACAAACAAAATAAACTTAAATACAACACCCATATCATGTATAATAATCTAAGTTCGTTAAAAACAATTGTAAATGAAGAAAATGTCGAGTGGCATTGTCTTCAAGAGAGGTGTGATTTTACAATCTGCATAATATTGTAGGAAATTATAAAAATCGAGCGGGCCATGGTGTTACGGAGTCTTCAGTTGAATTTCTCTCGCGAGTAGATATGATTGCGATGAATTCACACCATAAAGACGCTACACCTTCGTTGCATGAAATCGAATAATTTTGTATGAACTTGCCTTGTACACAAAATCTGAGATGACTGACAATGATAGAGCCAGTAGCGAGTTAATAAACTTTAGGCCTGCTTTGCACAAACAAATCTTACAGGAACGTAGCATTTCTAAATCAGGACCTGTCGATCTGTCTACTAGATAAAAGTGTATTTTCCTGCGGTATTAAGTTTCCCACCCCGTTCCACCGAGATCCGCAGGCCTCATCCTAGAAAGGCTATTTCCGTGAAAATAAACGTTTCTACAAAGAGGCAAAAAACTTAACAAGTAACAGTCGGCCTATAACACTTATTACTATTTTTTATATCACTGTGTAATTCGGACCCATTCTTTTCCATGGTCTTTCAATACACAGTGATATAAGATATCGGATGTATGCTGTCTATCGCCATTTTGTCGTTAAGGCTGAGATGTAAAATGGCACCTTCCGAAATTAGCACACAATGAAGGGATACTTCAGTGCATGCTAGTTTATAAATAAAATGGACTAAAATTATAGGTACAATAAGGATAGGTTCAAATAAATTGAAAATAATACACGAATAAAGAAGAAATAATATAAAATAATATTTATTATAATGAAGGAACCTACACTCAACTGAAATTGATTAATAAATGAAAATAAAAGTGCCTTCTATAAAACAGCCCTCGTTGACAAACCCTATTCAGAGGCTCTAGCGCCTTCCAAAGCACACGGTAATACATAAGCAGTCCAACAGCATTACCATCGGCTTTAGACTATCCGCGTGACAACTATTTCTATGAACAGCAAATCCAATAAAGGCCTGCGCACACCTAGTTCGCTGGCGGTAGCGATCAGTGAAACGCTGTCAAATATCTCGTCGTTTCACTGATCGCCGACGTCAGCGGCTTAGGTGTGCGCAGGCCTTACTTATACTATACGGCCTTTTAAACTATGAAATAACTAACATGCTTACAAACTATGCTTGACGCCTCACCACAGAGACGTCGTCATGTTTGACAGGCAATGCGCTTTGGTGGTGACAACCCAACCACGTATATCCGACACAGTCTTAAACTTGAGGCTTTAAAAACTAACCCCATGAATAATTCCCAGTCGAAATTAACCGGCTGAACTGCAAGGCGCACCGCAAGTTGCGCTGTTTGAACAAATTGAAAACGAACGTCAAATCAAGAAATAAGGGTGCTCCGCAAAGCATAACCAACTAGGTCTCTCACGTTTTCCACTGAAAATGAGCGAGACCACGCTGGTTTTGCCTTCGGTGCAGAAGATATATAGCGCCGCCAATAACAGCGACGCAAATTGACAAAATGGCTAAAATAAGCAAAATTAAATACTCAGCCCGTGTCCACCACTCAGTCGACGTAGGTGTTAAGTCAGTAGAAGTGCGGCTGGGGGGACTTACCTATCCAAGCAAGCCCCGCACCGACCGCCTACCAAGATCGTCGAGGACTAAGAACCGCCTCGACTGCTCAAAAGAAGAACGCACATTTTAATTTGTTCAACACCACAAATTGCTGTTTATCGCCCGAGATGTTACTAACATGACAAGTCAAAGATGTTCATGACTTTATAGTCTGTTGTTATGACTATCTTATCATCCTCTCCGAGTGACGTAGTCCGTCTAACGAAGCCGACGTAATACGGCCCGTTAAGGTTTGGTTCGTGATCAATGCTCGTTTAGGACATAATAATGACTGCCCCGAGCTTCAACCATGACATTCCTAACCTTTAGATAGACCACTATTCACCCTTTAAGGATGATGCCATCCCCAACGCCACTCCCGTACACCGAGATAAAGCACTTTGTGCTTTTTGATAGTCATGTTAAAAAAAATATGATTTAACAAAATTTTAAATGCCAGTAAAAAAATAAAATTTTAAATTAATATAATGCGCATTGTATGTCAAATATAACGACGTTTAACTGTCTTTCTACCATTCACAATACGTCACCTGTGACGCAAGATCTATGACACGGTGTTTCATATTAAAACACCATTGCCGAGGGTGATCTTACGTAAACCATGGTTAAAATACTGAGAATGGCATCAAAATACTATAGCTAAAAGGTTAAATGCTCCGAAGACATGATATCATAATTTGGAATGATTATTGAATTATTTATTTGCAGCAGCTCGAAACTCAAATTAGTATCCCGAACTGTAGTACTAAGATGCTATAACAATGTTAGTTGCCACTTTATTCAAAGACTTCTTGATAAGTCTTTGTTGCTGCCTTAAAAGATGTAAGCATAAGGCTGTGGTACACATCATTGCATCCTATTGACATTCAGAACGAATAAAAACTTTTTCTAGAACAGTGACATAACACCTTAGACTTTGTACCGTCCAGAAATTATAAGGCACTTGTTCGGCCGGTACACATTGGGGCGGTTGAAAACTAAGTGTAAGCTGCTACCATTGATCGCTGGATACTAAAAATACTCTCTCAAACTACTCTGCATGCAAGCAAGAAACATACAAACTGGGTCTCTTATAGTACAGTGAAAAGTTGGAGCATTCACGATAGCTTCAGATGTTGCTTGAAAAAGTGACAAAAGTTTTAAGATGGTATTTTAAATCCCGTGATCAATGTACAGCCAATGTCACTGTTCCTTACAATAATAGTGTTTAGTCCCGACAACGTAACACTATGATCGCTTGCAAGTTTCGAACTGAAAAGACAGTTATCCAAAGTGAGAACGTCATAAGCAACTTAATCTAAACTCATTCAATACTTCTTGGATGTCGGCCTTGCCTTGGTCGAACACAGCTCACTCTTCGATTAATCTGAAAACAACAATGCACTTCAAATTTACAAAGCTATGAAGGTTGATTAAACGAAGACTTAGAAGTTCAGTTAAATTACAGGCACTTCAAGCTTAATTAATGCATTGTAGGGTACAATACTAGTGTGCTTTACCTACAAGGTAACGGTTTGTTATAGGTAATGGTTTTTACTTCACATCAGGTGGACCATGTTCTTTTTCCAATCCAGTGAGTTGTTTAAGTTAGTAAAAAGAGGTGATGAAAATCCCCAGAACACAACGGCTGCATGGATTTCTAACTAGCATGGCTAAGAAAAACCATGAACTATATTGTGGCTTTAAGAAAAGCGTATTCAAACTGGAGCATTTTTTGACTGGCCTCTCAGCTTAGTTGGTAGTAGGTCGTGGGTTCGATCCCCACCGAGAACAAATACTTGTGTGGATGTTTGTTCTCTGTCTGGGTGTTATATTGTATTCTAAGTATGTATTTACAAAAACAAATTATATAAGTAGTATATCAGCTATCTGGTTCCCATAACACAAGCTCTGCTTAATTTGGGGCTAGATAGTGTTGTGTGGATTGTCCAAAATATTTATTATTTATTTATTTATTCCCATAGTACAAGCTCTGCTTAGTTTGGTACTAGATAGTGTTCTGCTGATTGTCTACAATATTTATTTATTCGTTTTGAAACGAGGTTACAGACAGACGGCCTCATACCTATGACACCGGTCGCTCCGGCTAAATAGAATATCGCCCATGTCCTTCCTGTGGATGTGCGTACGTACCGCGCTAGTTATTCAGCCAATCCCAGGACTCGTCCTGTTTCTGGCCGCGGACATCTTTGGAGTCTGGCGGCGGACTGGCGACCCCGGCACGCGACAAGTCGCGAGTATCGAGGTTGCGAGTCGTTACTGATTCCTGCCACGGTTGTGACTGCTCGTTCCTGGAATGGTGACAGCATAAATATCAAAACAACTGAATGCAACTTCGGTTATCGAGCAGGTAATTAGTTGAATGTAACGTCAAAACCTGTAGATGGAGCCACGGTCGCGTTAGTGCCGAACAGTCTCTATGAGTTATTCGTCGAGTGTGATTAGGATCTGTACCCGAAGTCGGAGTTTTGCTACCACATTTCGTTACCAAATGTTGTTTTCGTTTCGCCTTTTTGTCTCTCTCTATTGCATGGAGAAAATATGAGACGGCAAAAATACGTTACGTAGTTAGAGTTGTTGTCTCATCTTTTCTCCATACAATAGACAGAGACAAATAGGCGAAACGAAAACAACATTTGGTAACGAAATGTGGTTGCCAAACTCCGACTTCGGGTACTGATGGCGCAGTGGTCGGCGCAGCCCTGTACCAAAGGGAAGGTCGCGAAATCCCGCTCGGCTCATAACTTTTGGGACATCATAAAAATCTTTGTGGTTTCTTTAAGAGTATAGTAAACACTAAAAATCAATAAAAGTGCATAAAAATTATAACTTCCAAAAAATTATTGCCCAGATTTTGGTAACTTATGTATAGAGATTGGTTGATGAATGAAAAACTGTTTATAAAGATTTGAGAATATAAATAAAACAGTTGACGCGTAAATGCGATTCAAAACTACATTGAAATGTTTTCATCGGTACGTGTTCAACATAAAATTGTTTTTTTGGTAAGTGAGTTTTCCTGTCAGAGGAAATAGTAGACGAGGTGATTTTTTTTGAGCCACGCTACTTTAATGTAGAATGTATGTCTTCTAATATACAATACATCTCTATAAACGCGAACCTGTTTGTCTGTTTATTCTAACGGCTAAACCACTGAATGGATCAAGGTAAAATTTGGCATAGAGAAAGCGCGCTTATCAAAGACGGTTCCAGAATATGTACTTTATATTTATAACGGTTTTTATTAATCTTTAAAAACTCAATCCCTAGCACAGTTAACCGGAACAGTTTTTGATGACTATAGTTTCATTTTGAATAATAAAGTATTTAACTCGGGCAACTATTAAGTTAATAAGTACGAGGGAGAGAAAGTAATCTTACACTTAAGTTGGCATTTGCAGGTTCGGTACTCCTAAATGAAAAACTGAATTGGTTCATTAAATAGCGACCTCATTTTATAAGCTGCATACTTATATTTTAATTTTCGCTCAGATTTTTAAATAAATTCGTGGTTTTTCTGGGTATTGCAAATACTGAAAAATGTTGGTATGTTCCAAATGTACTATTTGAACATATCTCTGACAACCCCTCTTAAACAATCTCAAAGAATCTTGAAAGCAAATACTTGTTACTGAAAAGTAACGTTTATTTTTTTCTTGGTTTGAAATTGTGAGTGGAAGGCGGTATTGGCCATAGAGGCCAATACCTCCTTCCACTAGTCTCTTTTCCTCCTGGGGATTTTTTCAAGTGACTACTTTCAAAATTCGATCCCATACCATCACATTTCGGTTAGAATTGTGCCAGTTACCCCCGAATACTGAAACGCAACTCAGATTTAAGCACGTCTCAAGCGACGAATATTTGACAGATTTTCATTGAAAACTGTCAAATATTCGTCGCTTGAGACGTGCTTAAATCTGAGTTGCGTTTCAGTATTCGGGGGTTAACCTATAGGATTTCTGGCAAAATAAAACGATAGCAAAGAAAATATTATTGCAATGAAGTGTCAGAGGCAGCCCTACAGGTCATCATTCGAACCAAGTTAGCATCCCATAATTTATAAAGGCCTTTACTCGTTTTTGCATTCGGAATTCAAAACTCATAAACTGCGGTTTTTGTCCAGTTCGTATTCAAGTGCGCCGTATGCACTTCTGAGCATAGCTCAACTTTTAACCGCAGTAGTCCCCTCACTTATTGAAATGCAGCTTAAAAAAATGAATAAAACTCGTAATTTAAAAAAAACTGAAGCTCTAATAAAAAATATGTTAAAATCTCTACGAGTGTTTTTTCTAAAGACAGCTAACTAACATGAAGTGTCATTTAACATGTTGGTTTCAACCGGTAGCTAAAAATAGAAAGGCTAGTGTTATTCCGATGTTGGAAGGATACTCAACTCTTGCCTACGAATGCTACGAGACAGCTACGATCCGTAGATGTCACGCTACGAAAATTAAAGAAGTGCTCCGGCAAGTTCGCTTGCTTGATTCCCCGATAGTTAGACTAATAATCTATTCTACCAGACGATACTTTGTTTAAAACCCAGCTATCTCACGAAAACTTGTCAAGTTCGGTTGAAATTTACCTTTGAAAAATTGAAATCATAATAATGCTTCTGATAAACATCTATCTTGATAAACAAAAACAAAAATATTATTCTATTAAATGACGAAGATTCTAGGAAAGCCTCCTACTCAATAAAAGAAATAGAAGCAACGTGGACGATAAAATAAACTTGGAGAAAAACACGATTCTACGAACACCATTCTATTAAAAGCAATAAATCTTCTCTAATCTTTTACGTCATTCTATTCCTAGATTAAGATTTCTATTTCAATAATTGTTCTTTATGAGTAGCATTTTTTTAATGTTTATTGCAATATTCTTTGGTAATCGATGAATTCACAAGGGTTTCGACACCTCTATAACTTATTAACTGGTTTAAATTTCATGATCTAATGAAGTAAAAGTCACCGGTAAGTGACTAAAATCCTTAAAAAACATTGATCTGGTGCTTCATACTAGAAGAGATATCAACCGAGCCCGAGTATTCTTCTTCTTATCGAGTCACTGATTCTTTCGAACCAACTGTGGTGAAAGGATTTGAAGTGCGCCTCAAAGAGGTTTCTTTCGTGCGCATATTTTTGAAATTTTTAGGTTCTACGACATGCCGGTTTCCTCATGATGTTTTCTTTCACCGTTTCAGAGCACTGGCATAGTGTACATAGATTGATGGGCAGAAAAACTCATTGGTACACTGCCTAGATTTGAACCCTGAAAACAAAAGTAGTGAAGCTGTTTTTTTTCTGAAGTAAAAGTCGGTCAAACCCGTCCAGTAGGATCCCAGATTTATAGAAAGGCACAGAACGTCACTTCAACAAGGTATAGTGACACTAACGCCACTCTTCGCAAATGTCGAGTTTCACACAGGTTTTTACACAAAGGCTGGTGTAGAGTTCTAAATGAGGTCGCTCGTTGGATACCTTCATCGGGTGATACCTTTATTTGTAAAACAAAAGAAACTTTTGTGAATGAATAGTCGGTGACCAACGTGGCATAGAAAATTGAATAAAAAAATGGGGGTAGGCACGCAGGTTTTAATATACAAACGTTTTATTTGGGATGTGTATTAAACATCAAAAGAAAATGATGTCTTTATAAGTAGATTCATAGTTTTAAAGTCAAAACGTTAATTTTAAAATGTTTTATGAAAATAAGTATATTATTATTATACGTTATGGTTAGGGTTATAATATATATTAGATAAATTCAAAGTACTGAAAAAGTCAACAACGTATGGAATGTACAACTTAAATAAAGATTCGATTGTTTCACGGATTTGTTTTAAACGAATTCTCTTCTGGTGTCTCCGATTCTTGCGAACCAAGTGTGGTGAAAGGATGATCACTTTGAAACGTTTTTAAGCTAGGTGAGATTAGGTGCCAGTTCCACGCGACCAAGCCTAGAAGAACAAGCAACAAACTGCGGCTTGGTTCCTACCGTTTTGGTAGAGACTATCAAGACTTACCATTGTGAGTAAGGCTCTGATGTGGAACTCTTCATGGCACCGTAACCCTGCGCCTGATAAGGAGTGGACGAGTTGCTAGCACGACGTATGTCAGTACTACCACCTAGGGCACTCCAACCACTGCGATTGTTGACCTGCAGACAAAAAACTAGTGTTAATTTTACAGTCCTACTACGAACGTAGGTAATCTACTATATAAAAATAAGTCGGGTTTTCCTTCCTGACGCTATAACTCGATAACGGCTGGACCGACTTGGCTGATTTTGGTCTTGAATGATTTGTGGAGGTCCAGAGAAGGTTTAAAAGGTTTTTTTTTTTCAACGGGAGCGGTAACGGCGATATAATATGTACTTCCATAGATACCAAAATCTTAAAATATTATAGGAAAAAATATTTTAGATTTTGATTATAATGAAAGGGTAGACCAAAGAAAATATGGATGGACTGCGTCCAGGATGACATGAGCAGGAAAGGAGTGAGCACTGAGATGACGAATGGTAGAGGTGAGTGGAAGAAGAAAACCTGTTGTGCCGACCCCACTTGGAGTGGGACCAGGACAGGAAGATGATGAATTTGGTAAGTTATATAAATAACTAGCTGCCGCCCGCGGCTTCGCATGCCCCGTTCACGTTATTTTTTCATAAAAAGTAAGTACGTCTCTCGATTCTAAACTACCTCTACACCGATTTTCAGCCAAATCGGTTAAGCCGTTCTTGAGTTATAAATTGTGTAACACGACTTTCTTTTATATATGTATACCTATAGATAAGTATTTGATTCAAAGAAAGAGAACAGTGTGCAGAATCAGTTGCCCACATAGTTCTGGAATACGAGGGTGTAGCAACTCAATGACGGGAAATCCTAAGCAACCCCAGGTCACTCTTCCAAGCCTGAGACGCCCCCATGAAACTTCTACAGTTTTGGGGGGATGTAGGTTGGCTACAAATGTAGCCAGTACAACCTGACGCATAATGGACCACTTTGGGTGTAAATACAGATGCAGGTCCTAACACAAGATAGTCCTTGAATCTAGTCTTAAAAGCATAATTTTCATCAGGCATGCAAGTTACCGATGGAGTTTTTTCAAAGCACTTCGGTACCCTTTAAGGTTTCCTTTTGTGCTACTTTTTCTTTGTCGAGTCGACATTTTGTCGAAACGTAATGACTTCAAAGTTATAAAAGGGGTGATTTTAAATTAAATTTACTCGATCTAAAAAATAAAAATATTTCAAGAAAAAGTCTGCACTTTTACCAAAATAAGCTGTTAGATTTTACTTTGTCAGCTTTTTAAATACCTTGTTCATATCATAAGACTTCAAAGTACAAAGGGAAATAATAAAATAATATTCTGTTAAAAGCAACGCACAAGAGCTGATGAGTATATGCACTTGTAATGTCAGGTTTCCTTTTGACTATATTTTCAAAAACCTTATTCAGATCAAAGGCACATTTAGTCAAAGTAAACCGTAAAATCTGAAATATGAATTTTACAAGTGACCGTCGCGACTTTGGCCGCATGTTACAAAATAACTACCCCACCCTCCCCCCCCCCCCCTCCCCGCCGCGCTGCGAGGGGGTCTTTATGTAGCGGCTTTGAAAATCCAGAAACACGTGTCCATTTATTTTTTACTAGCGAACTATTCAAAGGTTCACAATTTCAAAAGGTTTCACATTCTGCACCTTCGTTTTTCAAACTTACACCCGTGTGAAGCCGGGCGCGTCACTAGTTATAAATATAGCCTATGTTACACAGGGATTATGTAGCATTATAATGGTTAAGACATATGTATGCCTCATGTTGATTGACGCAGAGGAGTGCATCGTAGGGCACGTTCCTGACGTGCATGACCTACGAGGCAATGCTTTTTGGTAGGCGATGTTGACCTACCATTTAACATCAGGTGGGTGGGTTGTTTCAACAGCTAGTTGTATAAAAAAATATTTAAATTAAGGTATCCGAATCATGTTTTAAGCAAACCTTACTACGCGATCATGCTTTAATATCACGAAACATCGCCATAGTCAAAATGTGCTCTAACATACTTTGAGAGGATCTTTTGTACGGCTTGTTATTGCGACATCCTTATGACGCGTAGAACCTACACGAAAGTCACACGTAGAAGATATCAAGCGTGAATTTGCCGTAAATAGCATGTCTGTACAGAAGGTAGATTTTCGCATGAAGTACAGGATAAACAAAAGGGAATTATAAAAGAGTTTATGGCATGAACTGCTGCACAATTTACATCCCTATTAGCATTCTGCAACACGTTGCGATGTGCGAGAACAAGCCGTGCAAATTCTATACAATTGGCGCGTTCATTTCCATAATGTACGTGGGGAAATTCCAGAGAATTAGGAATAACTACGTACAAGTTTTAGAAAAACTTTTGCAAACCGCAGTAGGTAAGTATTTAATCATTTTAAGCTTATTTAGGCTAGTTACAAAGATTTTAATATGTTATGTTAACTCTTCAGGCTGATGATGATATTGACAAAGTTTTTATTATAATATTCGATTTGAAAAATTGCATGCCGACGTTTAAAATAATAACAATAAATACTGTTCACAATCCACACAACACTTTAAACAAAGCTCTATACTATATACTGAAGCTCCAAACCAAGCAGAGCTTTTATTATTGGAACCATATAGCTTATATTTTTTTTTAAATTCTTTGAAATTGACAAACTATCTTTTCTAAATATCTTTTTTAAATATTTCAAACTTTTTTCATATTTCTCGCAAATACATTTTTCACGAATTTATCTGATCGAATGTAAGTCTAACCCCCGAATACTGAAACGCAACTCAGATTTAAGCACGTCTCAAGCGACGAATATTTGACAGATTTTCATTGAAAACTGTCAAATATTCGTCGCTTGAGACGTGCTTAAATCTGAATTGCGTTTCAGTATTCGGGGGTTAGGCCCGTATTCCAAAACAATGCTCAAGTCTGAGTCGAGCCTCAAGCACAGATTTTTGACACTTTTCAATGGAGAACTGTCATAAAATCTATGCTTGAGGCTCGACTCAGACTCAAGCGCTGTTTTGGAATACGGACCTAAAACGTTTGGCAGGAAGTGTATACCCACATAATTATATCATAGCCCGTTTTTCGAATCTACATAATTCAGTATTTACTACTAGTCTCTAGTAAAAATAGTACCAAAAGCATCTTATATCCCATCCACAAGCTTTCGCAGACTTTATAATGTTGATTTAAACTTTTAATGACTCCTACAGTCAAACTTTGCAGACTGCGTTTAGTCAACTACACAGGGCATAGAGAGAACGAAAACTCAAAATTCTGCACCCATAACCAATTTAATAAGCTCCTATTTTGGTGATCCCGATAATAATAATTAGCAGTCTTCATATTTTTAGGCGTAGTCGTTTTACACTTTACACACAAACATAATCTATCTTTTTAATTGTCTAAAGTATAGTGTCTAAAGTATACAGTTATTAATACGAGTATACTCAGTCTTTTTTTATAGATAGAATTATTAAAAAAATGTTCGAAATATATTTCTATTTTAGCTTTGTCAGACGTGGTTTTAAGTAGATTGTTAGAAAAACTTTCAACAACCCCCGCGGTGTAGGCGTTGCCTAATGTGCGAGCAATAAACATTATCAAACATAGATTTCAAATAAACCTCTGCAAATTATACCCACGTTTTAGTTAAGTCTTATTTTTATTGTACGTAACTTCAAATGCAAAATTTTATTTATTCTGTTAAATCACAAGGATCACTTTGAAAGGACTTACAGCTTGGTGAACCCAGGTGGGTTCCACGCGACCAAGCCTAGTTTTTAAGTAGGGACTTATACCGTCATAAATATATATACAAGCTGCAGTTTTGAACCTGCAAAACATTTCAGGAGGTTATTATGAGACTCGTAAATAATAACAATACGATACCAAGTCAATAATCAATAATACTTTTTCTTTTCGATTTTTCAATTTTATTGTTTTTCAACTCTCTTAATAACCCTCTTCAAAAAAACAGAATCACCCATTGCGATGTATCGCGCGTCATGTCACTGTGTCACTGTGTGCGTGAATGCTTTGGATTTATGAAAGAAATGTCGGTTGCGTTTGTTTGCGTGTGTGAAAGCGCAGTTTAAAGACACTTACAGATTGGTCGCGTTTTAAAAAGGGGAGTTCACACTTACCGATTTCCGTAAATAAGAATAAAATGAAAAAAAAATACCTGCCCATTTTATTGTTGATTCGGGTCGAGAATCACTAACATAATTACCTCCTAAAATGTTTTGCAGATCCAAAACTGCACCTTGTATATTTAATTCTTATTTTTAATGTGAAAGCTTTGTCTGGTGTGTGTCTCAGTCGCATGAACTGGATCGATTTGTATGAGTCACGGAATAGATGAGGTAGTATGAATTAGATAGGCGCGTGGCATTCCACTCATTGTGAAAAGGCTTCCGTAGCCAAGTCAGCATAATATATCATCTTTCTCCCTCCCCCTAAAGGCTGGGGGCGACACGCGACGCAATTAACGAAACTCACCACTTCAAAGCTTCATATTTTTCAAAATTGAAATAGATATTTTTTAGCAAAAAGGTTTGTAAGACCTCAGAGTTTATGCAAGCTTTGCGAAACCAACGATGGATTATAAAAATAAAAGAAACCAACCCTTCATTAGAGGGAAAACGGTTCTATAAGTTGTTTTTGCTCAACTTTACAGACGATCGCGATGTGTATTAAGACTGCGTTTTTTTTCATCATCATGTTCAAATTCCAATAAGTCCATTAGGACCAGTATACAGTTTGGTCAAGTCGGTCCGTTACGTCCAGTTACTTATTTCGTCTATCTACAAATAGTTTGCAAGTGAATAATCTCAAGATATACGAACACACAAAAGCATATGGCAAAAATATAAAGGGTCTATGTAAGTCTTTGGGACCATAAAATATGGTAAAAATGTAGCTCACCTCGCTGTTACATACATAAAATCACGTCCGATTCTCACACGGAAATTTTAATTGATAAATACTAACCTCCGCCAAATAGCTACTGAAACATTAACCTACAACCAACCACAAACTCTGAATGGTATAATTCATAGACGAAAATCTACGGTTCTCGAGGCTTAATTATTGTCACTACAAAGAGGGATCCTTTTGGGTACGACTAATTTGCCAAGCCGACCGCAGAGTTGTGGGTTCTTCCGCAGATTCTCTCAGTCAACAGGTTTCCAGCCACGAAAGTATTAATCCATTTTACCGTGAAACCGCCTTTGTTACGACCTTCCATTATCAGAAAACGCATTGATTAAAACCCTGACGAGTAGCAGCGTAACTAAAATATAATATTCCAGTAATAAAAGTATTAAAATTGTAGACGGCGCGCACAGATATATTGAAGAAAAAATTGTGCCTAAAACTTAAAATTGATGAAAATTTGCTATCTTCGCTATAAAAAAACTGTTTCATCCGAGTTTCAATGCATTTCAAAAGGGTGATATTAGCTAGAGCGCGAACATCGCGAGATCTCAACTTGTATCGATGCTTGAAGCTCAAGTTAATATAAATTGAAAGCTTCTTGATAAGTTATTCATAATCTCTAGAGTTTCAAAGGTGCATATTGATTGCCGCAAGAGTGCATCACAAGAAACCAGGCTCCCAACAGACACACCTTTAGCAGTCTAGTTAGGCCGCGCCGCCCCTGTGCGCTGTTTTACTAACAAATGCAATCCGAGACATTGATTGTCACTTGAAACTCTATATTTGATTGGAAACCGCTGCTGTATTTACATTCGATTGGAAAAAGTTCAAGCAAACAAGTTACAGCTCTAGTTACGAATACATTTCGAAAGGATCGTGTATTGTGTGAGACACAAATTAAAACTCTTCGTTGAAAACTCCCTTTAGTGCTTGTACGTCGCCGAGTGAACAAATGAATCACAATACGTAGCTAACGCACCTATATCATGAAAAGTGGGAAAAGGTTCTGGACACAGCAAAACATTATGAATTTTCTGTCCACAATACAAGTCCTTCTTTTATTAAACAGGGTAAAAATAATGATTATACAATCATCATAATAGTAATACAGGCCTTTCTACGGTACAGTCCAGTCGGTACTGTAGCATTACTGGCTAACAATAAACATTCTACAAAAACAAATTGCTACAAAGATGATTATGAAAAACTTACCTTTTCAGTGACAGTGGTGGCCATCTCGGTGACTTTCTGCGAAGCGATACCGCCGTACTTGACAGCGCTCTCTGTAGCAGTGCGGGCCGCCTTCGTAACGGACGACGTAAACACAGACCACCCCTGTTGATGAAATGAATATGTAGCTACATACTAGAAAAAACTAAAACACAAACATTATCTAATTTTTAAAACTAGCATACTTGCGACCAAAGGCATAATCAACTAAATCGATATATGGTAGAATACAGTTCGTACTTATATGTGTAGAGATAATTTTTTTTCAATAACTTTTTTAAACATTTCGTAATAGCTATTTAGAAAAAAGTTTTTTTATTTCACCTTAGGCTATTCTATGATTGTGACGTGAACTAACGAAATACAAATTAGATTGATAGCCTGAGGCGAGTCCCCTGTAGGTAGGGTTAGGAAAATCACAGCAGGGGAGGAAACGAAAGGGGAATTATACAATTTTGTTTTAACATTTGCGTGCTGATTGGTTTATAAGCCCTAGCAAAAGTGGATAGTAATTTAGTTAAAAACTATTCAAAAACGATAGAATGGCCAGCGTATTATAAAACTAAATTTTATGTTTTCCTTTTGACTTTCTTAGTCACAAATTTAAGTACCTATTCTATCCTCTTGTTCTTTAACCTTACTAAATCCACCCTAAATGGATACTGATGATGATATAGTAGACTTTCTAAAAAAAAAGAAGGTTAAATATAACGCAAAACAAACACGTTTATACACCACATATGACTCCTACGCCTACTTATACTTATACATACGTGCATAAGTGTTCCTTCACATTTGATGAAATGTATATTATTAATTGAATAGACACGTTTTATTCGACTATGTACTCGTAACATAAACCGCACTATAGATAGTGCAATCCACGAAGACGCGCCCCACTATTCCTCCTAACCGTTTATAGTATATGTGTGCAAGCTTCCGTCAATGTTTGAGTGTTATCGGTACACACTAATTACCTATGAGTGCACACGCACACTACAATGAATAGACTACGGTTCGCGACTGCCGCTCGGAGCAAACTCCCCGCACCCCGCGAGGGGCGCGTCTTCGTGAATTGCACTATCTATACCTTGGAAGAATAATCAATGGAATCCGCGATAAGGCGTTGCCGCTCTTACTTAGCTGTGTATTACACCAGTGATCTTATCTTTGTCTATCCCACGGAACGTAGCTACGAGTAGAAGAGAAAGTAGATGTAAGTTTGGCAACACCTTACTCCTGTGTAAATCGTGTCTGTTGATTTCCGACATGTTAGACAAAACATTGTCTTGTTGTGCTGAGAAAACTCAATAAATTGTGTTAAAAATAAAGCGTTTCTACAAAATCAATTCACCTAGTGAAAAAATGTGTTGTTCTGCTGTGTATTGTTCTTCCAGAACAACAAAAGGAGGTGTAAAAGACCCGGAATAGTCATTTAATACGTAAGTCTTAGTCAATATATTTCATCTTTTTACATGCTAAAAGAGCGAGATTTTTTACCAGAAAAACAGTAATAATTAAATTTTATTTCATGTTAGTCCTAGATTCATAAGTGTTATTGATGAAAACTAAGTGTAAAACCATTAATTATTGTAAAATAAAATGTATTGATTTAGGCATCTGTGCTAGTGATGTACTACACCAGCCAATTTGGCTATATCGATAATATTTTAGTTTCCGTTTTTTATGCATATAACTCAATGCTTTGAATGAGTTTACTGCGGGATAAATGTTTGTAAGATCTGCAAATATTTGTAGCGGGTCACTCGTAGTTCCTGATACCCACGATACGGGTATCCTAGTGTAATCCTACTGGGGGATCATGACTACTAAGTACTCAATACTCAATACATTTATTGCTTTACACATGGTTTAGTTTCTGCATGCATCGTTTTTAGGTGTAATTAGGTATCACATGGACTCTGCATGGGTATAGAAAACATGGAGGCAGGCCGAGGTTTTAAGGTAAGTTAGCTTGATATCTTGATATTAGGATTATGAAGTGACTGTTGTAATGTTGTGGAATCATAATAATGTGAAACATCTTTCGTTTCGTTTTTTTTTGTACACAATATTTTTTTTTAAATGCTAAAAAAAACCGCGCACAGTCAAATTGGCGGGAATGAAAATCTGATACCTACCTATCTACTCTGCGCTGTGGATGTTATGTTCTCTTAGGTTTATCACAATTTTATTTTGTTTAATAAATACTAAGTAGGTACTTAGTCGTTGGGTGCTGAATAAGATTTAAAACTCGATTGAGAGACATAGCTGAAGAAGTAAACTTCTGATTCTAGAATTAATTTGTTTTTTGTTTCCTCGCAAATTAGAGAATAGTACTAAGTATACAATGCTCGGCTGAAATAGTAATTAACGGCCTCGTTTATTTATCTCATTTATAATTTTTTTTAGTTTCCCAAAATGCCCCAGGACGGAAAAAGATGCAAGAAAGTGGTGTGGAAACACAAGACCTTTCTACAACACCCAAGCGAGCAGTGAGAATTTTAAAAGTTTAAACCGTTTCATAAATTTTCATACCGTGAAAATCCCTCATTGTGTATTGAATTATATTATTGTAATTTAGTTGAACAAATCAAAGAGTTTATATCCAATTATGACGCCTTTTTCATTGATTTCGGTATTCAATAAATAATGCTGGACAAGTCACACAACATTATCTAGCCCTAGAATAAGCAAAACTTGTGTTATGGGTGCTAGATAACTGATATACCTACATAATACAATACATTACATGTATAGGTATTTTTTATTTTTATATAGAAAAGACCAGAACACCCGGAATAAATACCTGCAGATCGTACAAATATTTGTTCTAAGGCGGGAATCGAACCCGCAACCTCTTGCGTCGTAGGTGGACATTCGCCCACTGCACCACAGAGGTCGTCAAATCGTCGTAATTCATCGATAGGTTAGTTAATGTCGTTACTTCTCTAGTCACGCACACTAACACATATCTACAACTGAACACTAACAAAAAACGGACACGCTTTGAAATTTATTTATCCATCCCTAGTAAATATAACATCCTTGATCTATACCTATGCTCAATTTACACATCTGTTTAATTTGAGGCTATATAGTGTTGTGCGGATTGACCACAATATATATTCTACCTTTTGATTACGAATACTCTATATGTCTCAGGTCTACAGATAAATCATTTAAGATTACCTAATGCAGGCAGAGTGCTCAAATAGGATGCTGTAAATTGAATTGCCAAGTCAATATATCTGTTCTAGCGGAAACTATCTTTCACAAATCACATTTTATTGGCTTCTCTGAAACAGATTCGATAAAATTTTCAATAAGTCAATATCAGTATCCTGCCTTCAGCGACGGAGCCATCTTTATTAGATACCACGGCTTTGCTCGCCCCGTTCCCGTTACTTACATCCGTTCTCCGTTAAAAAAAAAATATAAATTGGAGCCCATGTGTTATTCTGATGTATAAGCTATATTATTGTACAGCTTCATAAAAATCCATTCAATAGCTTTTACGTCAAAGAGTAAAAAGCATCCATCTAAACTAACACAAAATTCGTGTTTATAATATTAGCAGGATATTAAATAGGGCAGACTAACTAAATTACACGTTCAAAAAGCATACACCAAAATATAAAGATAAGTTCGTTTTATGTTGAGTATGCAGGTTACGATCAAATTAAAAATATGTACATGAAAGAAATACATTTCATCAAATGTGAAGGAACAGTCTTCTTCTTCTTTCGTGTCGAAGCTACAGTTATTAAAGCAAGTAGCCAGTAGGTGGAAAACAGGTGGTAAGGAATATATACAAGGTGTATCTAAATATGTGTACTATGCGAAGGTGGGGGGTTTCAGA
The DNA here is from genome assembly GCA_939531255.2 of Thera britannica. Classification (NCBI taxonomy): domain Eukaryota; kingdom Metazoa; phylum Arthropoda; class Insecta; order Lepidoptera; family Geometridae; genus Thera; species Thera britannica. The sequence goes on from OW618044.2 coordinate 6,314,536, forward strand.
CCACAATAGTGATCAGTTGTGGAGGGGAGATAATTAAAAATTCCTATTTTCAGTTTCCCATACAAAAATATTTAATTTCATAATGCCTAAATAAATTGACAACCCTATCCTTGTAACCCCTTGACCCCTTGACCTACTACCTCTGTAGGTCTACTACTAGTACTACTACCTACTACCTCTGTAGCTGAGTTTAGGGTTGTCACTTTGTATAAAGTCAGCTGTTAATGTTGAAACTTCGTTGCAGTTTTTTTCAGAGATACCAATCGAAGTTCGAAAAGTCGTTGAACAAAAGTTGTTCCCCGGGGGGTGGAAATTCACCCCCCTTCAGGATAGTACACATATTTTGATACACGTTGTATAGCTATGTATGGTGTGCATGTGTGTTTAGTTCGCGTTTTACTATTCTGATTGAGTGGCATAAAATATATAACTATTGATTTGATTTTGAATGCGTTGTATTTTGCAACTACGAAATTCCTCGTTTTTAATTGGTTTTTAATATTTATGCTTGCTGCTGTAATGTGTGGTGTATCTACTTGTCTATCCACAGTATTTATTTTAAAGTTACCAAGTCGATACTTTAGTGAGGGCCAATGCCCTCTTGGCCTCACTTTGGTTTTTAATTAACTGACTTGTTTTTAGAATAGAGTCTGAAATAATATTTACTATGTAAACCCATCATTAATCTGAGGCTCATTATCGGCAGATAGCTAGGTAAATTATTTTAAGTATTTATTCAAAAACCACTTAACTTGAAATAATTAATTAAATATCTATTTATTTACCAACTACAGAAAGACAGAAAAAAAGAAAAGATCATTTTATTCAGCCTAACTGCACTACCTAAGACCCTTCAGATTTTGTATGTGAATGTTAGATAGTTATGATAGTAGGTACATAAACAGTATTGAGATTAACAATATAAATATAAAAAAGTATTTAAGTATTATATCAGCTATCTGGTTTACATAGTACAAACTCTGCTTAGTTTGGGGCTAGATAGTGTTGTGTGAATTGTCCACAATATTATTATTATTATTATTTTGTCTCGTAATTTGCTACAAGTTTATCTTTATATATTTGTACCTAGAGTTATACAGTTAAATGAAGAATTATGATTAAAAAGACCTCTTATTTCTTCTTGAAACATTAAACATATTTCCTACGGCTAAATCAACCCCTGCTTATTAGCGCAGATAACGTAGTTGTCTATATGTCTCTATTGTTATGTCCATCATGTTATTTGATTACCAATTATTCTGGAGCTATTATGAAAACTTTCAGTTCTCTCGAATTCATCAAACTATTTGTCAGAGATTACAGAAATGGAGGAGGCAAATATCACGGTACGGAACGTAGTAAAATATTAGATTGTTATTTTGTGAATTTGGCTCCGGCGCGCTCCGTCAGGTGCAAATCGAGTTTGAAGTTATTTCCGCTAGCATCTTCAGCTCGTCGCACATGAATATACAAAATAATACATTTTATGAATTATTATTACCCAATCGATTCATAATGTTTAAATCTAGTTCATTGTGTTTTTAAAAATAACAATGAAAAAAATATACTTAATTTATTAATAAATAAGGTCTCATACAAGTGTTAACCTATATCGACGGATAATAATTGATTATAATAAAATGTACATTCACCACGGTGCTGATATTTATCACCAAGAATGTTTGCCTTTGAATGGTACGAAACGCGTAATTGGTGCTTGTCAGGTATGTCATGAATAGGGAGTAATGTTATTGATGGAAAAATTTTCTTTCCAGATAAAAATATTATTTTCCCGACGCAAAATCATTTTGCGGATAAAAACTAAGCTTGAACTAAGCTGTAGAAGGTACTTCATAACGTTCGTAGTGAAATAATTGATGCTTGAAAAATGGCAAGCGTTTTAATTTGAACGCCGGTTGCAGACCAAGCGAACGGAAGCAAAGCGAAATCTCTCTCCCGCTTGAACTTATTGTGTGGAAATCCGTCTTACTCGCTCTCTAGGCACCGTTCGCTTTCTATGGCTTGGTTTGTAGCCAGCATTACTGTTAGTGGAGGGTCTGACTCGCGCCGGTTGCAAGTTTCAAGTCCCCTCAGTCGAGTCTGAGGACTCTTAATAAGGTGGGAACGTGTTTAATACGGCGTAAGGGTTTTACTAGTTAGTTTCCATTTTAAAGACTCTTAGTAGGTAATAGTTACAAACGTATTACGTAAATACGTAATAAAAAAAAAATTGTAGACAGCTCCAGAGCGTGAACAGATTTATTTAGAAAATGATAATATACAACTGTACTTGTTGCGAGCGTTATATATCACGCGTTATATGTTCATTACGTACACGTAATGAACATATTTTATAATTCAAGTTCGACTGTACTCACAACTGTTAAGTAGTATGCATATTTGAAACTTTAGTATAACTTTAGTAGACCTATAACTAAATTGAATAAAACGAACACAAGTTAATAGCGTAAATCACTTAAGCTAAATATTTCAATTACCCCCGAATAAAAGCTGTCGATCTTCAATCGGTTGAATACATTTTCATAAATCATAGCTAAAAACACTCTCAAACCAGTCACCTTTCAAAAACACAGCTCCGATGCCTGGGTCCGGTTAATGTACGGCCCGTCAATGTACACACTGTTAAAACGATGCCACTTTTTTCCACTGGGTAATTGTATTATTAGGCCTATGTACATTGTCGCGGCGGCCGCTACCGCGGCATGCTTGCTCTGCTCGCTCGCCTTGTGCGGAATTTTTATGTTCTAACAAAACCAAAACTATATAAAGTATCAAGGACAAGGTATAAGTATCCAGTGCCAGAACAAAAAAGCAAATGATCATGTTTGAATTGCTCCAGTGTGCATGTGGCTTAACTGGTATCGCAATAACAGTGTGTACAATAACATGATGTACATTATCGTATCCCGATGCCTAATACGAAACCACAGATACACACGTTTGTAATTAACAGAATTCTGACTCTGCCAGAATCAGTTTTCCTTTAGGCCTTTATTCCTATAAATTTTCAAGCTATTTTAGGAGCATTATTCAAAGTTTTTCAGTTAATGGAACCAAGGGTGTTTGTATAGCTTCGCAGCCACACAAATCTGTCTCGAAAGTTTGCAAGAACTCACAACAGGTACATTGCTAAGTCTCTCGACTCGCGCATTTTTACGGCTTCGATTGATCAGCTTTTACCTATTTTCCACAACACAAACGTTGCTACGTTTGCGGCCAAATAGCACTGAGGGAAATGTTTATCAGAATTTCTTATTCTGATTTATCTTGCCTCAATTCGATAGAAGCAGGGCAGTGCATCGTAGAGCACGTTCCTACAATGAGTGACCTGTGAGGCATATGCTTTGTAATGAGTAATGGTTACCACTTAACATTCGGTGGGCCATATGCTTGTTCCATTAGCTTGTTGTCTATCTATTTAGCCCGTATGCACCCACTGCTCGGTATATGCCTCCTCCCTAATAAGCCTACTAAGCGTAAGCATGTAGTAATCAAACTAAACTTATAAAAACTTAGTCCTTATTTCATAACAGGTGCATATTTTTTTCACCTTGAGATGATAAAACGTCTTGGCTTTTTATTTTCCATTTCTGCAACACTTTAATGGAGCTCTACAGTTGTACGTGACGTGCTTGCCTGGTAAGTTAAAAAGCTTTAAGGGCAGTCGCCTAATGGACGTGTAACCTGCAGGACACCGACAGGATTACTTTCAGGGAGGTGCATCTGCACATTAAATATAAATAAATATTATAGATAATCCACACAACACTATCTAGCCCAAAAATAAGCAGAGTTTGTACTATGGGAACCAGATAGCTATTATAATACTTACATACATTTTATTTTGTAAATACATACTTAGAATACAATATGACACCCAGACAGAGAACAAACACCTGCGTTCACCACGCAAATATTTGTTCTCGGTGGGGATCGAACCCACGGCCTACGGCGCAGAAGGCAGAGCTACTACCAACAGAGCTGAGAGGCCAGTCATTGTCCACGATATTTATTTATTATTTAATAGCCTTCTCAAAAGAGAAGAGAGAGAAGTGGGGAGCTTTTACAACAATACTAATTAAATATTACAAGCATTTCAATGCTTCGGAACGCACGTCAATTTCAACGACAGCCTGGCTTGGCCATGTCGGATGCTTTTAGAGAGCTAAAAACTCAATCTAAACGCATACGAATAAAAAAAACAAAATAAGTAAACAGAAACCGCCCTCACGATTATGATTCCGCTTCTGGTAGTGTCCTCTATGATTTCTTAGTGCCACCACAGATTTTTTTATACATGTAAGTACAAAATATTTCTCTTATTGTTTCGTAAAGTTTCGGTATAAAGTGTTTACACGACTGGAAGAATGTAAGCAACAACTAAGAAAACCAATACCTATCTATTTTTGAGACGCTTAAGGCTCCTTCGTTAGACTTTAAATCCTGAAGCTTTATCTTCACACTTCACACTTTTGCCACAAATCAAAACTTGATGAGCTCAACTTCCAAAACTTTCATTTCATTCATAGTTCTTCAGTTTTTAATGCAATTAATTTTAATTTTCAATGGTGTGATTTCCTGAGATAATTTATAACTCTTCTAATTAAAAGATGGGATGGTTCTTCATTCAAACCATAAAGTTTCTACTTTGTGGGATTCATCTTAGATCGACTCAAATACGATTCTTTGTTCAACTCAATCCAAATAAAGTCTGCTTTTTCTTTTCTTCGAATACGTAGAGATATGGTTTCAAGCAATTGTTGCGTTTTTTTACTTTATGAAAATAAAATATTAGTGAATCTTAGGAATGTTGTCGATAATCTGGTGGGCGGGCGGGAAGTCGGCGAATGAAAATTGATCCTGGAAATGAGTAGTGGATGTTTATGTCCAGCAGTGGAATTCTTCCGGCTGACGATGATGATGCCTTAATAAATTGAAAAATCACTTTAAATAATTTAAAATACGAAAGTAACCTACAACATTTTTGAGTTATCATTCAACCCTTTTTCTAACGACAGCATATTAATTTTACCACTAGGATAGGCTCACGAGTGTATCCCAGACGGTAGTCAAGTTGCTCTCTAAACTTACGAAAAAGGTACATACACAAGATCGTTTGAAGATGTCTGAGTGGGAACGTCGGACATTTCGTACAAATATTGCGTTTGGCACATGCCCACATTTTGCAGTTGAGTATTCCATACGTGACTGGTTACAAAAATACTAAAAACATGATAAGAGTCTATAAATGGAGTAAATGGAAACGTGAAAAAGACTCTTCAAAAAGCAATATCGTGTTATCTGTCAGTGTGATTAAGCACTGACAGAACTATACTATGAAGACAGGCACTATACTTAAATATAAAACCATTCTGCAATTTCACCACCAATATTTGCTTTTATGGACACATTTGATCGTCACAATAAAAACAAAAACAACAATAAAATACATAGGTATCTACCTAATTAGTGGTATGTAAGTACATCAACATTACAAGTCATGTGCCGAGGTCCCAGGCTTTTTTTATCATCAAAGAAGTCATTAATCTTTTAGTAAGCTTTCTAACTTTTTATTACTTTTTAGGTTAAAATTAAATATTTATTGGCCAACGAGTTTTACATTTCAATTACTGGATTTTATTTAAAAAGTATAAGTGTAACGGAGTTTCGGGTTATATTTGTTCGCTATGTCGTTCAAAACACGTTGAGCACCAGAGTTTTGAGGGGATATACCTTCTACCGTCTAACTTGTGTCCGAGTGACGGAGCGAGTATGAATGCAAAACTGCCCGTAACTCATATTATTTTTGTTACCAATTTTAATTTTATTTTGTGATTCTTAAGACGATTACCTTAACAATTTTTGTTATTTTTAAGTGGTTTTATCATGTAGCGAACGTGTTGTTTTCTGCAGTGGAACTTAGGGCGGCCCGCCGCAAGCTTTAAAATGTAAATCTTTATTCTAACAGTTTTTATTTCACGTGCGTATATAATGTTCTCAACATAACGAAAGCACGCTCTTATACAAAATCAATAACTTATGTGTGCCCTCATGGATGACTAAATCTATATATAAAATAAAGTCGTGTTAGTAACACAATTTATAACAAAGAACGGCTGAACCTATTTGGCTGAAAATTGGTGTGAGAGGGAGTTTAGAATCAGGAGACGGACATAGGATACTTTTTATCCCAAAGAAAATAACGGGAATATAGAGAGCGAAGCCGCTAGTTATTTATAAAAACATATTATATTGTTGAAAGAATTGAACATCAATCTCGTACAATAACAACATGTTATCGAAAGAAAGCCCTTAGGGTGCTTTGCTTAGCCAAGACTTTCTTCGTTACTACTAAATAAACATCTTTAATTTCAAGAGCCTCGAAACGTTGGCTCATTTACAGTTCTTAATTCTAGCGTACAATAACCCAATCGAAGTTCAAGTTGAAGTTGTAATTTAAAATATCCCAGACGTCTCGACTAAAGGTATGAGAACGCATCATGAGAAAAGTCATTGAACTTGACCTCTCTAGAAGGTACAAGAGGGCATTTCAGGGGTCTTGTTGAGTTAGGTCCTCGTTATATTTTTGTCTGCGATGTGCTTTTTCAATTGTTTACTACGCTAAATTTTCCACCCAGTAAAGGCTAGCGTTCACACCAGTGCACGTATGATTAATAGGAGTACATCTCTATGCCTTAATGTAATACTTACACATTAATCGTAAAGAACAAGAAAATTATGAAAATGTAAAATGGTTTTGGTATAATGAAAAGAGTAAAGTACATACAACTCCTTAACATTATTATAGAAGTAAAAATAATACTCAGTAGGTATATTCCAAGATTAATACAATTATAAGTGTGTCCTAGTTAGACAGATTCAGCACAAAAATAATACTCGTAATTAAGAACACATTCGCGTACATATCGGAGGTAGGTAAGATAAGTACATAATATATACTTTTCGCGGATTTGTTTGTTACACGTCAAGGACCAGACTAATTGAATTTTCCCCGGTTCCTAACGCCAATTCTTCATTAAAATTCAGGCATGACTGGGTTAACTTAATATTGAATAACTAAGATACGCCTCAAATGATTCTGATTCGAATAAGTCAGATTCCGATATTAGAGACTGTATTTTCAAAACTTTATAGATTAGATGTACCTATCTGATATTCAACATAGAGGTAACGTCGGGAAAATAACAAAGGTATCTCGATATATAAACGTTCAATATTTACTTGACAACGTGCGGGATATGAAAAACAAAGCTTCTTCTTCTTAATTAATGGCATCTGTCCATTTTGGAATTATTTTGCCAGTGTCAAGTGAGGATATATTATATGAATAAAATAGTTTTTAGTCAAGTCAGTCAATACACAAGTCGGCTGTCACTGGCTTTAAAGAAAAAGATGGCAGTTTTCTTCAAAACCATCGTAAGCATTTTCGTTCACATCAGGATACTTATCACATATTACACTTTCAATCCAACCGCTCACACTATGTGCTAAGACTTCAAGTAAAGTTAGTTAAAATACCACCAAAATAATATAACAGAACTCAAAATAAAACTAGAAAAACAACTAAAATGAAAAAGCTATGTGACTTCCTAAAATGACAGATAGTGAATCCTCAAAACCAAAGCTATTTTAAATCGACTGAAAACGAATATCAAGCAAAATTGTATTTGACAGAATGGAAATAAGCCCTCAGTTCCCTCGTCCAATCTACGAATATCATCGGACCACCAGACGAAAAGCAACGAGACATCCTTATGTGGTTTATACCTTTTTATTTATGCCTGCAAGCGCTTAACTTTTTTAATGTTGCGGACGACAGCTAAAGATTGCATTTCCTTACCGGTGTATGTTTTTACGAACAGTTGAAGCTTTGATATTTAACAGAGAAACAAGCACACGTGTAAAATGAATTAACCAGACTTTTTAATTACTTCAGTTTGGTTTAAAATGCGAGCCTTCTGTATTCAGTAATTAATTTATTCAGTCACGTGTTATATCCCGATTTTAATTTTAAAATATCATACATTTTACGCTTGTTGTCAGTTGTGTTTGAATGACCACAAATTGTGATGGCTTTTAATACAGGGCGTAAAAAGATCACTTCCAAAAACTGAAGATTCATGCAAGGTGATGCATGAATCTTCATGTCATGGGACCCATAACGAGACAATTAAGATGGATCAATCTCTAAAGATAGTGTGACGCCGTGCTGACGTAACTACGTAAGCGTGCAAGGCAGTGAAGTTTTTGGCAAACATCGTCATTGTCACAACGGCCGGGCTGTCAGAGCTACGACTGCAAAGCAGACGTACGCGAGTTCGAGCCCGGTCCAGGGGCCTAATTCTCGGGCCGATCTCGATCATTTTGCAATTCTATTTTAATGCTTCTTTTCGAAAAAAGAATGGCAGATTTCTTTGAGTAATTCATCAACGACCTCATCGTAGAAGCCTCGACAGCTACGATATACGGAAAACGTAGAAAAAGTGCGGGGTTGTGAAAAGAAGCAATAAAATAAAATTGCAAAATGATCGAGATCGGCCCGAGAATGAGGCCCCAGCTATGAAGATTTTTGTTCGACATTTTAATGTTACCAGAAAATTCTAGTAGCGGCGAGTGCCTTCTTTAAGGAATTCAAATAAAGAACCGAAAGTTCTGGACTAAAACAAGAAATGATGTAAGAAGGAAAAGACGATCGGAATCCAACAGAAGAAAACAAAAAGACTAACGAAATTCAATAAATGACGATCGAAATCCAATAAATGACAATCGAAATTCCGGGTATATAAGGAGCTGCAAGCGCGTCTACGGGCAGTTCAGTGGAAAGTGATCTGAAGAAAGGAACAAGAAGGAAAAGTGAAAAAGTGGAAAAAGTGAACAGTGAAAGTGAATAGTGAAGTGAACAGTGAATAGTGAAGTGAAGTGCAAAGTGGTAAAGTGCTCCCAGTGGACTGTCAGTGTTCGGAGCACAGCGTTGGACCGTGTAACGCATAGTGCGCGAGGACAGTGTCGGACAGTGCTACGCGTTTCGTGCAGTGCTACGCGTTCAGTGCAGTGTTACGTGTTCGTAGTGCGAATAAATCGCTACTTTCGGTAAAACGTTCGTTTCCTTCCAATCCCTGTACCCACTTCCGTAACAATATTTAGATTATAAAAGTTTCCAAACGAATACTGCTGTTTAAAAGTTCAGGCAATAAATTTCAGGACATTATGCTGACCTAACATATAATCACAAATTTAACTAAACAAGAAAATTAAACGATACCATTTTCTGAACATTATAACAAGAATCTATAAATGCAAGAGTGAATATCATATAGATTCAACGTCATATAGATTCAACGTCACGATAACGTCAAGGCGTCGCCGGCAGCCGTCGTCGGCTTTATCGATACTTGGCATCGAAAAGTTTGTTTAACTCACAGAATAGCTATGTGGCCAGAAAAGTGTCACCGAAAACTTGAGCATAAATATGTACTCCAAATTGCAAACAAATATTATTTTCATATAATAAAAAAAAAACAACAACATCAACGAGCGGCTTATTGGCTGGAATTATTGAAATGTTCGCTAACCTGTGTTGTGTTTTCGGGAGTATTTTAATGGTTTTTCTATACAGGGTGGTTTTTTGAGAACAGCGGTGATGGCCAAGCCCGAAACCGCGAGAGTTTGGGAAAAGTCGCGAAAGGAGTCATGCCCTCAATTTATGAGAAAACAATAACTGCATATTTATCTTTTTCAAAAAATTGTTGTTATTTTTAATCTTAAAGTAATAGTTAAAAAAGCCTTTAACTTTAACAAACATTATACAATTTTCCAATTTTCGCTCATTCGAATAAGCGCGAAATATTGGGTATCGATTTGAAAGCGTGCTCGGAAAGGCCGTTAAAGTTTTCGGGGGTATTTTTACACCCTGTAAACCAAACTTCATTATTCCCTAAAAGCCTTTGTACACCAGCGCTAAATGAATCAATCGAGAGATCACTGTTCAACGAACTCTATAGTATGGATAGACTATGGTATTGACAAGAGCACGAGTGTGTGTCTGTATCGGCAAATAGGATAAACCGGTGTTCAATTTTAAGACGATGAACACCGTGAAAATACTTCTCGCTCGCACACTTTGACCTTTTGGAAGATAAAAAATCACTGCAATGTCAAATCGCCAGCAATAACTGTATATGCAATCCGATTACTTTACACAAATATTTAGCAAAAAAAAACGTTTACACATTTTTTTCTAACACGTTCTACCTACTAAAAAGTTTGCCTTACTCGATTTCGCACATAAGTAAACTATTATAATTAATAAGTTTAGTTTAATTATCTTTCAAAAGTGTGATAACCACAAACATCGACGGCGGTCTGCCACTTAATTAACTTTTGCAATCAACGGTGCCCGGTGTTTTGCTGTTGACAAATGAGTAACAGCTCAAAGGGGTTTACTCCCCGTGATGGGGGATGCAGTTACCGGCGAGCGGGTGTTTTTCAATCATTGCCACTAATTTTGAGCGATATTTTGGCACTCACTACACTTTTGTATTAATGTTCATCAACATTGCTATTCAACGAGGTATTGCCAATGATTAACAGCAGTTATGTCAAAAAAGATTACTGTACGGTTAGAATATTTATTACAGACACGATTATGCCTAAAAATATATCCTTATAATCTCACAAATAAATGATAAAGAATCAGATCTGATGGTAGTAGCGGTCCTTCCAAATAGACCAAATATTTGTGTCGTGAACAGATGTTTGTTCTCTGTCTGGGCATTGTCTATCTGGATCCCATAGTACAAGCTGTGCTTCATTTCGGGCTAAATAGCGTTATGTGGATTGCCCACAATATTTATTTATTTAAACATATTTCGTTTCTGCCATATTCTTGCGAAAATATAGTATGGCGAAGCCCCTTCCAAAGTCTCGCTACAATACTGAACCATAAAAACGTTTATTGGGCAGAAAAACAGCTCATAAAATACTTACTCGATACTTCTTTTTAGAGATATTTTATGGAACTGTAAAGCTGTAGGAAAACTTTAATTAAAAGTAAAATTAAAACAAGATGGAACAAGCATCTTTCAAAACATCTGTTGTCAAATTATCCGTCCAGGCACACCCTTGCTAGCATCTATTAGGTATCGTGGATCGATATCTGTTAATATTGTTGGACAAGCCTACTCTATCCTATAACCAAGTCTGATATACAACAACTCCCCCCGGGTCGTAGGAGCGCGTGTATAAATTGCCCTGTATAAATCTCCTAAAAATTAAAACGATGTATTTATCATTCGAAAAAGAGGAAAGAAGAAGATAAATATGTAAACGTGGTGTCAGCCGGTTGATCATTTCATAAAACGTGCACTATACCAGTACTCTCAAACAGTGGAGGAAAACATCGTACATGTCGTAGAACCTAAATAACTCTAAAACATATGTCAGGTGTAAGAGAAGGCACTATGAGGCACTTTAAAGTCCTTTCACGTAACTGGATCGAAAAAATTTGTGACAACCCCGGGAGTGTGTTCTCATACATTCGACGAACAGGCTTACGCTAGGACGCGTTTAACTGGCACCTTGAGTCACCTAGCTTTAAGACATTTCAAAGTGATCCTAGCAGTTCAAATGCATAAATGATTTTAACTTAGTTCAAGGTACTTCTCCAACCACCGGCCGGCGAGCAAGCGATTAGCTATCAGCTACTTACAGCTCACCCAAGAAACGAACAAAAGATATAGATTCTGTTTCAATAAAAGAGACACAGTTATTAATAGTGAACCGTTGCCGGCAATAACTTTGTCACTAAAATTTTTATAAGCTCAACCAACTATAAATACTCGCTTCTCGCCAACTCGCTCACCGTCGATAGTCGAACAAGTCCCTAAAAGGCAATCAGGATAATGTAACTTACCGAAGCGAGCGAAGACAACGTATTATCGACCATCTCGTTACCGCTGTGCAACGGAGACATGGGCGTCGACTGCGTCTGCTTCGGAGTGTTGCCGAACCCGGTGTACCTTCCGGTTCCCGGGTCGTTGCTGCGAACAAAGCCCATATTAGTACGGGAGCCGACAGTCAGATTGCCTATCGACTTGATACAAAGATGATACCTATGTCGGAAGGATCGCTGGCGAAGTGATACTGATTCCGAATCAAATAGAAAAAGTAATTATTTGTAAAAGTAAACGTTCGGTAATTTATTTCTGAATTATTCAGAAATACGTTCTCTTTATCAAAGTCGATAGACAATCTGACTGTCTGCTCCCGTACTATATGAAGTAAGTCGAAGTTACGGCAGAGTTATTTCCTACAACACAAGCAGTTGCGGTTGCGATCACAACAAAATGAATTTGTTGCATGGTGATTAAATATATTTTTGGACAGTCTGCACATAATCGACTACAAGGTACATACAGCGATAGCGATAGCTATGAGGTTTTTTATTTCAATAAACAACGTTTCATTTTACTGGAACTGCAATCTATAGTGCTTACTAAGGTAAAGAACAAAGAGGTTCAAATAAACGCGTATCATTGGTGGTTATAATTATTGTGGGCATTAAGAGAAATGCAGGAAAAACACTAAAAAATTAACAAATTTCTCCAGTAAACTTAAGCCATAACCCATTCAGTCTTATAAGCTTTTTTTTAAATTGGCTACCCCATCTCACGCAGCTACTATGAATTACACACCAGAGATTAGGAAAATGCTGCCATGAATAAAATACATATCAGCATTGATAATGCTCAGCAATCAACTGCTTCCCCAGCTCAGTAGTATTTAACCATTTGTATCATATTACATTATAAGGCTGTTTACGTTAGATAATAGTCTTGACTGCATCCAATACGAAATGTGGTGTCTATTGTTGTCGAGAGAGCGACTGGCAACGGCTCGGAACAATAGTGCAAGATGGCAGACAACCTCTGTTGTTTGATATGCCCTCTTAAGAGGCTGCCAAACATCAAACAACTTCTTAGTCGCCTATTTTATAACGCTTTTATTAGTTTCACCTGTATGTATGTATGTATGTATGTATGTATGTATGTAACCGACCCCTTTGAGCTCGATTTTGTCCTACTTTGAACGATCAGATTTGATTCAAACTTTGCACACCTGTCAAAGGTCGATGACAATGCAATAATATGAAAAAAAAAATAAAAAAAAATGAAAAGAAATAAAAAAAATAAAATAAAAACCTACTTTGAACGATCAGATTTGATTCAAACTTTGCACACCTGTCAAAGGTCGATGACAATGCAATAATATGAAAAAAAAAAAAAAAATGAAAAGAAATAAAAAAAAAAAAAAAAACCTACTTTGATACGATCAGATTTTATTCAAACTTTGCACACCTGTCAAAGGTCGATGACAATGCAATAATATGAAAAAAAAAAAACAACTAAAAAGTAAAAAATAAATTATAGTTTAAAAAACTAAAAAAAAACGCTTTTATAACTTATTGAACTAAAAAGTTAAAAATAAAACTGTAATAATCAATTGAAAATTTATATTATTGTACAAAAAGCGTGGGGGGCTTGATTTTGATTGTTGTAAATATTTTATCAATAGTTTATTATATCTGAAGTTATTATAAAAAGCACCCCACGTTTTTTGTACAATAATATAAATTTTCAATTGATTATTACAGTTTTATTTTTAACTTTTTAGTTCAATAAGTTATAAAAGCGTTTTTTTTTAGTTTTTTAAACTATAATTTATTTAAGATTTAAAATCATTGAACTTAGAGCCCGCGCACACAGAGGGCGGTCAGGAGTTCTGAGTTCTGAGTTCCGCGTTCGCCGTTCATTATAATGTACCGAGTCTATAACTACAACGCACACAGCGGGCAGTCTGACCGCGGCGGTCAAAGCGGAACGTCGCGTTCTAAGAGTTCTTTTCCCACCGAGGCAAGGAACGCCTGAACGCCGCGATGTCTGAGGAACCTGGTAATGCATCTAATCAAGAAAATAGGGTGTTTTACGTCCTTTCACCACAATCAACTCCAACAATTCAAACAGCTGGTACACTGCAGCCACAGTTGACTGGAAACCAAAGAGAACATTACGAACACATTTTCTCCAGTTAGTATTTTGTTTTTCGATAGCAGGTTTTATGATGCTAAACAATTCATTAAAACTATTAATCGACATTCGAAAATAAACATAGAATCTTTGTTCATCTTTAAGTAAATCCAAATATAACTAAATTCGCCTTGTTCTTCTCGCGTTGTGTTAATTGGGGGCGCCCAATACTTCCTTTTCTTTTCTATTGTTATTGTGGAGCTTAGAAGCTGCTAAGCTCCACAATAACAATAGTTCTTCATCGGATGATGAACTTTCTAGTGACATGTTTTGCACGTCCAAAGACCCAAACGAAACTAGAACGCGAGAATTTGAACGCCGCTTGTGTGCGTTGGAACTCTTGAGCGGTCAACGATCACTAGAACGCAGAACTCTGACCGCTCTCTGTGTGTTCACGCTCTTAGTGTTCATGAAAAATCGCAAACAATAAAGTTGTGCACATTGCATATAGTTCAGCTGTTAGGGAAACAACCTGCCGGCGGCGGCCCCCTGCGCCCGCGCCGCGTTCTCGCCCCCCTCTCACTTGACTCGACACCGCCACCCGAGCGACAACTCTATCGTCTGCTCATTATATTAATTAATATTACTGCGTGGCAATGCCGCCAGCGTCTTGGGGACGCTTCCGTCTGGCACTGATTTGGATCAGTTGAGCAATCTCTAGATCGTTGGTAGCGATCTGCAGATAGCTCAACTGTTTCTTGTGTATATTGTACATTTTGTAAATATTTGTTTAATTGTAAGTTTCTTTGTGTAAATAAATATTTATTAATAAATAAAAAAAAAAAATATATTACTTATTTGTTATGTCAATATAAGCATCTACAAATATCAAGGATCCACAACCTTTTATTTATTTGTTTGTATCAATCACAAACATCAGCAAAAATATAATGTTAATCCGAGCAAGTTTTCCTACCAAAAAAATGGCATACCTACTGCTTGCAAATTTGAATTACTACTAATTTTAATTAAACAACCGTCAAATATTTGATTGGGCGATTAGACAACCGAGAAACCGGGTTTAATACAAGCTTTGTTAAACGCCATCTATAGTTTACAGCTGAGCCACTTCTAACAGGACCTAATTCCATTCGCTAATTAACCATCGGATAATTAGTTCGTACACGCAATACACGTTTGCGACACCAGCGCAAGCGCCATAAATGGTGTGTCAGGAGTGACCTCTTTCGCTCGGCACCAAACCGAACGCACACGGTCACTTACCTCTACCTACCTAAAAATGAAACCTCTCTTATATTCCCAAATGTCTCTTAATAAAGCTGAAATTACCTTTTGAAAGATATAAAATCACTGAACTTATTAAACAAAAATAAACTATTTATTAAAGTATTATCAAGTGCATTTCATATAATCGTCACTTCTTTATTCAGAATTTGTCCTACACATTATACCTTCACGTAAGTACATACATAATTATACGAGTATTGCTCAAGTATTTGCTACCACTTGATCAAGTAACAAGCGGACACAAATTCAAATGTCTACCGAGCTGAACATTGCTGAACCTGTTAATAACAAAGCAAGCTACCAGATTGAGAGTTTAAAGTAGAACTTAATTAGTTTGTGCACTAATAAGTAGGATGAAGCCGAGTAGGAAGTTGCTTCATTCAACTATAAAATTGAATTGAAAATGTGGTCTGCAGCAAGTGCCTAGTGTTCGTCTCAATTCCAAACTATTCAAAAAGTTAATAACATCGCTGAAGCGAGACTCCCGCTAAGGTTTCATAGTTAGTTCAGCAATTAAGATAGTAAAACAACTTTAAATAAGCTGCCGTAGACGGCGAGTCAATTTATCCAAGTTGTTTGAAGTATTTTTAATCTCCTGCAAATTATCTGCATTTTACAGGAAATTATTCCTAGCGTTTTCTATAAGTAGTTGAAAACGAAACAGTACGGTTTGATGAAAACATTTTTGAACTTCGAAACAGTATATACTTATTACCTACCAGATTTTTTATAGAATGATGAATATTCTGTAACATTTCCAAGAATCGATATCCGGTCAGGAGATCGGACATTTCTCATAACTCCAAACAGGCACCTGATACATTTGCCATATGAATTAAGCTCGGCTTTCTAGAATTTCGTTTTTGAGCAAGCGTCATATTAAATGTCGGAAAGTCGGAACCAAGGATACATTGCTAATGCTTCGGCTACGTGATAAGGAAGATGTCTTCAGCAGCTTCTAGATAAAAATCTATCATTAATAGGTATACCTAACATTCCACAAGGCTTTAGAGTTGATATTAATACCAATAATAAACGGGCAATAATCCAATTGAAAGCAGTCAAATAATGAACATTTAATAAAGAGTGATGGAATCAGAATGTGCCTCAAAGAATGAAATTTTATATCGTAAATACAGCAGCAAAGAAAGTAGAGCTGCAATTAAAACATTCAGTTAACCATAAATAAAACATCAAATGTAGATAGCTAGTTAAAAATCGAGTTTCGAAAAACATCGAGCTAAACCAGCATTGAAACACTGTTGCAAAAAAGATCAAAAGAAATCAAAATGCTAGGGCGCATTGAGGGTCAGACAAAAGAGGGCTTACCGAGTACGTCATATGTGCAAATTGGGCGATGTACCAACGCATGATAGAGAACTTCAAAGGGGGAACATCAAACGCAAAAGCTAATAACGGGTTGAAACGAAGTAGACAAACAAATAGCCTAGCTTGGTGCACTCAGTATTTGCACTTTGAAAATAAACATGGAAAATAAAACTTGATATCTAGCTAGTTTTTTTAATACGACAGACAAAACTTACGACGTAGTTTCAAAGATGACACAATCCGTTTTTAAACGGCGTTTTAAGGGTTACTCTTCGTATCCATCGCTTACCTCACCCTTCGAAGATTTAATAGATAAACCTATATTAGCTATATTATATCAATTACCTTAGGTCCTTGAAATTCACGAATCGACTATTCAATTCAATCTACTTTCAAGGGTATTGAAGATATTTTCGATTAATAAGTTCTTTTAAAGTTTTAATCTATTTTTAATAAACATTGTTTAATGTTATTTATTGTTGTGTTACATAGTGTAATTTGTAAAAAAAACAAAATGACCTATGATGTATTTTTACCTCAAAACCCTCCAAAATATTGTCATGCCATTCAAGAAGGACATTGTTCATATCTTTGTGTACGAATCTTTGACTTTATACCATTGTTTTTACCTTTGTCTCGTGTCTATTCGAAATACCTCTCTAGTCGCTACTCTATGAGTGCCAAAACGTAAACAAACTAGGTAGCTCAGCCCAGACACCCTTCTCGTCATATAGGTATTCATATAGCTTTATACTCAGCAAATAATCCTCTAGGCACAAAGGGTACCGCTCCCTATTGCGAGGGGAGTCAGCCCTAAGTACCAAAAACTCGAAATTCACAATTTCAAACGGATGACATTGATGTACAGACTTTAAAATATGCATGTTAAGGAATACTAAAATGTTAAATAGTACTTTGAGCGTTGAATTTTTATGGTGAAATTCAAGGAAAGACAAAGCAGGTGTTCCTGTAAAGGTTAGTCTCACGAATGCCATGCCTATACAAATTAAATTTCTTTCCAGTTGAAATCGTGTTCAAAGCTTCACGAACAAAATCGATTTTGAAGTAGATAGATTGGTTTTCCATCGTTTTTCTTTATATAATTATCTTGATAATGGCAAGATTTTCCGTCTAAATAAAGGAGAGCCAAAAGGGAGAAAAAAGAAGGTTTATGACGAGCTTACAACTAATTAAGTACATAAATAATTCCGCAGGATTTGTGTAAAACATAATCAGTGTAAAAAGTGAAGCATGAAGTCACTGCGGTTTAGATGACATTCATACTACAGCTATTACTTGGTTCATGTCATCGACTCGCAGGGACCACGATGTCTGGGTCTCGCGGCTAAGCCATTTAGTATTTAGTACCTTCTTGGCTAACAGGAGCGGCTATATAGGGCGTTTTGCTGGCCACGACTTATACTACTACTATATTTACATATACTGTAGGACTTAGTATGGCATAAATAAATAGATATTTTTAGAGCTTGCATTTAATTAAGTACATTTAAAGTTTCGCAGGATTTGTGTTACAACAGAGTTGCCGCGTTTTTGCTAACAATCATTTATATACAATGATGTGGCTTATGACATCATCTCGTAGGAACAAATTAAGTCCGAGTGTCATAGGTATTAAGTGCCTTCTTGGCTTACAGGAGTGGCTCTTCAGGGCTTTTTGCTGGCCAAGACTAAACTACTACTAGTATTATTCAGTTCACGTATACTGTAAGTCTTAGCATGACATTGGTTTAAAATAATTATATTTTGTAGAGCTTACACCTAATTAAGTACATTTAAAGTTTTGCAGGATCTGTGTAAAATCAGTGTGAAGTTGCCGCGTTTTTGCTAACAATCATATTTAAACACCTATTATGTGGAACATGACATTAACTAGAAGGGACAACGATGTCTGGGTCTCGCTCGTGGCTAAGCCATTTAGTGCCTTCTTGGCTAACAGGAGCGAATCTTTAGGGCATTTTGCTGGCCAAAAATTATTCTACTACTTCTATATTAACGTATACTGTAGGTAATAGTAAGACATAAAATAAACATATTTTGTGAACCTTACATTTAATTAAGTACATTTAAAGTTTCGCAGGATTTGTTTAACAACATTGTGAAGTCGACCCGTTTTTGCTAACAATAATTTAAATACCATGTTGTGGCTTATGGCATCAACTCCTAGGAACAAACGATGTCCGAGTGTCATAGGTATTTAGTGCCTTCTTGGCTTACAGGAGTGGCTCTTCAGGGCTTCTCGCTGGCCAAGACTAAACTACTTCTAGTATATTCAGTTCACGTTTACTGTAAGTCTTAGCATGACATTGGTTTAAAATAATTATATTTTGTAGAGCTTACATCTAATTAAGTACATTTAAAGTTTTGCAGGATCTGTGTAAAAACAGTGTGAAGTTGCCGCGTTTTTGCTAACAATCATATTTAAACACATATTACACATGACATAAACTAGTAGGGACAACGATGTCTGGGTCTCGCTCGCGGCTAAGCCATTTAGTGCCTTCTTGGCTAACAGGAGCGACACTTTAGGGCATTTTGCTGGCCAAGAATTATTCTACTACTTCTATACAAGGTGTATCTAAATATGTGTACTATGCGAAGGTGGGGGGTTTCAGACCACAATGGTGATCAGTTGTGGAGGGGAGATAATTAAAAATTCCTATTTTCAGTTTCCCATACAAAAATATTTAATTTCATAATGCCTAAATAAATTGACAACCCTATCCTTGTAACCCCTTGACCCCTTGACCTACTACCTCTGTAGGTCTACTACTACTACCTACTACCTCTGTAGCTGAGTTTAGGGTTGTCATTTTGTATAAAGTCAGCTGTTAATGTTGAAACTTCGTTGCAGTTTTTTTCAGAGATACCAATCGAAGTTCGAAAAGTCGTTGAACAAAAGTTGTTCCCCGGGGGGTGTAAATTCACCCCCCTTCAGGATAGTACACATATTTTGATACACGTTGTATTAACGTATACTGTAGGTAATAGTAAGACATAAAATAAACATATTTTGTGAAGCTTACATTTAATTAAGTACATTTAAAGTTTCGCAGGATTTGTTTAAAAACAGTGTGAAGTCGACCCATTTTTGCTAACAATAATTTAAATACCATGTTGTGGCTTATGACATCAACTCCTAGGAACAAACGATGTCCGAGTGTCATAGGTATTTAGTGCCTTCTTGGCTTACAGGAGTGGCTCTTCAGGGCTTTTTGCTGGCCAAGACTAAACTACTACTAGTATATTCAGTTCACGTTTACTGTAAGTCTTAGCATGACATTGGTTTAAAATAATAATATTTTGTAGAGCTTACACCTAATTAAGTACATTTAAAGTTTTGCAGGATCTGTGTAAAAACAGTGTGAAGTTGCCGCGTTTTTAATAACAATCATATTTAAACACCTATTATGTGGTGCATGACATAAACTAGAAAGGACAACGATGTCTGGGTCTCGCTCGCGGCTAAGCCATTTAGTGCCTTCTTGGCTAACAGGAGCGGCTCTTTAGGGCTTTTTGCTGGCCTTGACTTATTCTTCTACTACTATATTTACGTATATTTACAGTAGGTATACCTACTGTAAGTATACGTAAATATAGTAGTAGTATGGCATAAATATATCGATTTTTTAGACCTTCCATGTAATTAAGTACATTTAAGTTTCGCAGAATTCGTGTAAAAACAGTGTTACATTGCCCCGTTTTTGCTAACAATAATTTAAATACCATGTTGTGGCTTATGGCATCAACTCCTAGGAACAAACGATGTCCGAGTGTCATAGGTATTTAGTGCCTTCTTGGCTTACAGGAGTGGCTCTTCAGGGCTTTTTGCTGGCCAAGACTAAACTACTACTAGTATATTCAGTTCACGTTTACTGTAAGTCTTAGCATGACATTGGTTTAAAATAATTATATTTTGTAGAGCTTACATCTAATTAAGTACATTTAAAGTTTTGCAGGATCTGTGTAAAATCAGTGTGAAGTTGCCGCGTTTTTGCTAACAATCATATTTAAACACTTATTATGTGGCACATGACATTAACTAGAAGGGACAACGATGTCTGGGTCTCGGTCGTGGCTAAGCCATTTAGTGCTTTCTTGGCTAACAGGAGCGGCTCTTTAGGGCTTTTTGCTGTCCAAGACTTATACTACTACTACTATATTTACGTATACTGTAGGTATACGTAAATATAGTAGTAGTAGTATGGCAAAAATAAATAGATTTTTTAGAGCTTACATGTAATTAAGTACATTTAAGTTTCGCAGGATTTGTGAAAAACAGTGTTACATTGCCCCGTTTTCGCTAACAATAATTTAAATACCATGTTGTGGTTTATGACATCAACTCCTAGGAACAAACGATGTCAGAGTGTCATAGGTATTTAGTGCCTTCTTGGCTTACAGGAGTGGCTCTTAAGGGCTTTTTGCTGGCCAAGACTAAACTACTACTAGCATATTCAGTTCACGTATACTGTAAGTCTTTAGCATGACATTGGTTTAAAATAATTATATTTTGTAGAGCTTACATCTAATTAAGTACATTTAAAGTTTTGCAGGATCTGTGTAATAACAGTGTGAAGTTGCCGCGGTTTTGCTAACAATCATATTTAAACACATATTATTACACATGACATAAACTAGAAGGGACAACGATGTCTGGGTCTCGCTAGCGGCTAAGCCATTTAGTGCCTTCTTGGCTAACAGGAGTGACTTTTTAGGGCTTTTTGCTGGCCAAGAATTATACTACTACTATATTGACTTATACTGTAGGTCTTTAGTAAGGCATAAAATAATTGTATTTGTTTGAGCTTACATTTAATTAAGTACATTTAAAGTTTCACAGGATTTGTGTAAAAACAGTGTGAAGTTGCCGCGTTTTTGCTAACAATTCAATTTATATTTAATATTTTTTTTGTGTGGCACATTACATCAACTAGTAGGGACAACGATGTCTGGGTCTTGCGACTAAGCCATTTAGTGCCTTCTTGGCTAACAGGAGCGATTCTTTAGGGCTTTTTGCTGGCCATGCCTTATACTACTACCTCTATACAGGGTTATTCATTATTAACTGCAAATACTCAGGAATTAGGTTCAACAAATAGAATAAAAAATATTTATGTAATATTTTTTTTTAAATTTGATCAAAAAATTTTTCAAGTTTTTGTATCAAAAGTTTTATTTTTATTAATTTCTTTACGGCTATTGCATAATGATTGCCATGGAGAACAGGACGATGACCCACCCAGGCGGTGACTGAACGCAGAGTGTCACTCACGGCGCGCGGGCGCGGATCAAAGGTCAAAATGGGTCAGGCGCCAATGATTCCTTTATCGATTTTCTCGGGATTTTCATAACAAAACTTAAAAAAATCATTTCATAAATATTTTTTATTTTGATTGTTGAACCTAATTCCTGAATTTTTGCAGCTAATAATGAATAACCCTGTATAAACGTATACTGTAGGTAATAGTAAGATATAAAATACACATATTTTGTGAAGCTTACATTTAATTAAGTACATTTAAAGCTTTGCAGGATCTGTGTTAAAACAGTGTGAAGTTGCCGCATTTTTGCTAACTATCACATTTAAACACCTATTATGTGGCACATGACATTAACTAGAAGGGACAACGATGTATGGGTCTCGTTCGCGGCTAAGCCATTTAGGTAACAGGAGCGGCTCTATAGGGCCTTTTTGCTGGCCCATAAATTTACTACTACTACTATATTTACGCATACTGTAGGTCTTCGTATGGCATGATATAAATATATTTTTAGAGCTTACATTTAAAGTTTTGCAGGATTGAAAAATGACGGATTACATATATTTTACCATTCATCAAATTAGTATCACATGAAAGGGCATGGTTAGTACTACGATTGACTTGATATATTTAAACACTTGAAATAGCACTCATGTCATGAGTTAAGAAATAAAGATTTAAAAGTGAAGCTTAATTCTAAATAAGTACTTTCGTTTCGCAGGATCTGTGTCAAAATCATAACCAACGGAAAAAAGTGTTAAAGCCCTAACCTAAAGTATGAAGTTGCTTTTTTGGCTAGCATTCATATATTATATATATTTTTCATCTTTGTTTGTTGAGATCGAGATAATCGGCTGATATCAACAAAAAGTATTTTAAAAATTGTGTCATCTTTGGAAGCAACTCAGAGATTCTAGATTTTTTGTCACGGTAGATACATAGGAACTGATTAAATTAATAGAAATTTCCCAGTTTATACACGTAAATGAAATAACAATAAACATACACACAATAACTGTATTGTTAAAAGTTAGGTAATGCAATATCGAGGGTATTTTAACCAACAATTAATTGGCGTCTTAGTTTGACATTTAATTGATGTCTTAGAACAAAGTTGGAGCCATTAGAATAGAATCGTATTCTGAAATCCCCTGAACAGATAACTTTAATTATTACTGTAACGATCGCACAAAGTCAGTGGTTGCAGAAGGAACGTATTTTTAATAAAATAAACTAAAGACGTTCGACGTATTTCAATGACTTGACAGCTGGCAAGAATGACCGTCGAAAGAACAGACAAGAGGGATTCTTTTTCTGGTGTTATTGAGTTCTGTTGTACAATTTTGGTGTTATTTTAACCAACATTACTTGAGGTCTTTGCACAAAGTGTGAGCAGTTGGAATGAAAATGTAATATGTGATGTGATATCCTTGTATATCCGTGTATTTGAACGAAAATGTTTCCGTTGGTTTTGAAGAAAACCACCACCATTTCGCAGCCAATGACAGCCGAATTGTCTATTGACTGACTTAAACTTCACTTGACACTGGAAAATTGTCCGAATGGATAGATGCCATCTAATTAAGAAGAAGAAGAATAACAGACAGGAGCCATAAGTAAAAAAGAAAAGAATTAAAAATTCGAGCTTACTTCTAATTAAGTACAAACACAGTATCGTAGGGTTTTTGTAAAAAAACATCATTAACGTTTAAGTTGCATGAAGTTGCCGCTTTTTGCTGTAAATGTCTTCTTCATACTCACTTATCATTATTCTATCTTTAACATCTATTATTTAATTGTACATTACTGCTGCGGACTCTAATTATTGTGTTGCTGGCCGCTGTCTGATGATGGCCAAGAGCACAATGAAACGCAGCGCGGTCAGCATGGCAGCCCTTACTGGAATAAGGGCCAAGACCGAAGATCGAGACCTTTATAGCGTGGACAGCAAGGGATGTCTTAAAGGCCGAGACGCTACCTATGTATCTATACAGCCGAATACTGAATTTAACAATTTATGCACTTGACTATTCATGAAAAAAGAACTGGAAATTAAGAGTAAAACTCTTTTGCAGACGATTATTTAAAAAAAAAAAAATCGTCAACAATGGATTTTCAAAGGAAATTGCTGGTGTCTAAACCTCAGCAATGGAACTCCATATAAATTTCCATACGCCTTTTCGAGAAGCGCGGCAAGATCGACATTGCTCTTAGAAATTGACAAAATAATGACCACATTACAAGCACTTTTGAGTACAGTTTTATTATAAACACAGCATAATCTCGTAACTAACTCGTATTTTTATCTGTAAAACATATAGCATAAACATATTTTTCACAAGAACGACTAAGTTAGTTCGCGTACGAACCATATCTTACCACACTTAACTTTATAAGTGCCAGCGCATATCGACCGGTGTCCTAGAAAACCCCATCATTATACTACTCGGCAAAGGTATCGATTTACAGCATAAGTGGCTCAATTTAAATCACTGTCAGCCACGATACCACGGCGTTATACATTTTTTAGCAGCCGATAATGTCAATGCACAGTTCGTGGAATAGCAGACTGGTTAAATTACGAATCAGCGGGGAAACATTTATGTTTTAACATTTCTGTGCTTTGATGGAACGTATGGTATTTTCCAGTTACGATAATCGATAAAGAATGCCTCGTTGCAGCAAATAACTCCATAGCCGTAAATAACTAACGAAGGAAGGCTCAATGTTGCAGTTTATAGAATAAAAATAAAGACTTACTGGTAGCTGATGTTGGGGTCGGACCCGCTTGTGTGGAGGTTGCTATCACCCGAAGAGTAGAAATCCTTCGAGTTCCACTCTTCCGCCTTCGCCATCACCTCAGGGATGTAGTCTTCGGGGCTCCACTCTTTACCTTCGGCGTTTGATGTTATCTGTTGAAACATACAACATTGAATACGGCACGTCTTTCGACAAGTAGTTTCAAATTAAGAGGCAAGAGTAGTGTGACTATTTGTCAAATATATTTTTGGATAGTTTTTAATACCATTGCTCTTTTTTATGTTTCAAACATTTCTATGAGTACGTAAAATGTTTGAAATTCATAAATTGTGACTCATCAAAACATTTCGTGGAGCAACGAGAGGGTAAGAGAATTCAATTAGAAATTTGATCGATAGTAATTTTCAATGTTTCTGGTACATTTTGACGTGGTCCGGTGGCGCCCCCCTGTCTGACCCTCTGATAAACCACCCCTTGGGCGGTCGAGCCCGGTGCGCCGGTGAATGGATTTAATACACAATGGATGTGTTGTAGACATGATGTAGCTAGTTGATTTGATCTCGAGCGAACACACGGCAGAACATAATATATCTCTATATTTTTATTTTTTTATTTTGTGTGTGTTAAATCTTGACAAATAAAGTTTTTATCTATCTATCTATCTAACATTCATTTGAATCACAGAAGAGAAAAAACGCTTTTAATCAATTTTCAACACAATATATGATCGAAGATTTCCCCAAACTAAGCTTTTCTTTGTTGGCACAGGTTTTAAACACAAAAAAAAACATATTATTAACTGTCTTCAAATAAAAAAGTTACGGTGAAATAAAAAAGTTCGGTTGTATGTTTTATGCCTGTTATCGCACCTTAACTTCATATTTATTAGCCGATTTAAAATAATTCTCTTTTTATCTAGAAGGTTCAGCAGTTTTTCTATGAAGTCGGTTTCTAAAGTTTTTTTAAACTTCACTTGTTTTACAACTTTATTATAATAGACTAGCGGCCACCCGCCTTTTCGCTCGCCCCGTTCCCATTACGCCCCGTTCCCGTTATTTTTTCGGGATAAAAAGTCCATGTCCATCTCCAGGTCCTAAGCAACCTCCCCACCAAGGGAAATAGGGATGCATTTTCATATATAATTGTATATAGATTATGTGTAGTGGAGGAAATTAGCTCCTAGACTCAGCTGTCATAGTGACTGTAACGGTCTTCTTGAATAAAATCATGAGTTTGGCGACGAAGAAAAGCAGTTAGTTTAGCTAACACTTAAAGCAGTTAAAACGCGATGATATTGGATTTTGAAGGATTCATTACGAGTTGCAAATAGCCATTCCGCTTTTACGAAATTTAAATTGCGTCTGGGCGGCATGGCCCGGGCACCACTATTTGTGCAGCAGTATACCCCATCGGGCGGAAGGGTGGTGCCACCCTCGAATACCGATGGGGGTTATCCCCATCGAGCCTCGATGACTTCACTGACAGGGAAATCCGATTCGCTTCCCCAGCGATCACATATTTCAGACCAACTCGTTGGATATTTCCGGGTGCAAATTAAAATCAAAGTTCGGACAAGTCATGCTTACCGATCGGCCGTGGAAAATCGGTTTAATACGTATACGTTCTGAAATATGTGTGTGTAGAATAGAGAAAGGTGTGTACATTTAGAGCATTATCGGAAGCGTTTATTTACGTGCGTCCCTATTGTCTTGAGGTTTGACCTTAGACAATTGGTTTGACATGACAAATAAGTGATGATATGTAGGGATTGGTTTATTATAATTTTACAGACTCTAAAAAACTTATTTATTCATAAAAAATGAACGTTGGAAAACTTTCAGAAAAAAATTAACCAATTTCATAAAAAAACTTACGAGTTAAGTTTCTTTTCAGTTTAACTTCTAGAAATCGAATCAAGCCGAGTTTATGGATATGTCATAGTTTTTTTTATTTATATGTATAGTTCGCACTTCACGTTATGATATTTACTAAAATACAACCTTTGACACATATTCGTAGTTTTTAAAAAACTCTAAAGACCTGCGCACGTCTAGGCGATGGCGATAGCGATCAGTTAAAACGCTGTCAAATATTACAGCTATATTTGACGGCGTGTCACTGATCACCACCGCAGAATGCTTAGGTGTGCACAAGGCTTTAGTTCACAACCTCATACCTAACTGACTTTACAGCTCAGTTGATAGCCCCTCTGCGTGTATTCTTTTTTTTACAAACGTTTCAACTGCGACACACCCTCGAAAGGGTTGTTTTAAAAATAAAACACCTTCTCGGGGGTGGTTATGCTCAATATGGATGCAATCGTATTTTTTTTTTACTTTCTAGCTTCAATGTTTGAGCGATGAATCTCAGGCTCTTCGAAAAAAATGCATTTCACCAGTTTGTTTTTAGAACTCTATTAGTTTCAATCAAATTATTCTTAACCGACTCAAAAAATAGGGAGATTAGTAAATTACACTTTTTAACCGACCACTTTTGCTAACTGTTCTAGCTTCGATGGGGTTGTATTCATTTTAAATTGTGTATGGTGTATGTTCAAAATTAGAAAAATTTACTAAAGCGTTGTATTATTATCGTAATAATCATAATCATCACTCCAAGAAGTCCACTGCTGGACATTGCTGGCTGCGCGTTCTTCCTTCAGGAAGAACGATTCTGAGCCCTTTCCATCTATTAAGTTCCCGCAATCTTAACAATGTCGTCGGTCCATCTAGTGGGTGGGCGCCTTACCGTAATAATATCAGAAGATAACTTCCTCAAGATTATGACGATCCAATACATATAAAATACTTACCTAGTTTTATTTTAAATAGTCTTTTTTTTCAGTTTAAATTAATGCTCAATGAAGAATATCCTTTCAACTTTGAAATGTTGTTTTTTATAATGCGTTAATCAGCTTGGTGGTTCTAGCAAATGGATAAGTGATACTTGAATGAGCACTAGCTTTATCCCATGCAAATATTTCCATCGTCGGACATCCTCCCTCAGTCAGGCTAAAGTTAAATATAGCTCCCACGTAAAGGTGACTCTATCTACACAGGTCGCTTTTCAAACCAAGTTAATACAATTAGGTTACTTACAAAGTATCTAGCAGACTAAGTAATCGAGTTGACTAACCGAGCCGCACGGCAGAAATCGACCCGTGTAAATTCACCCAATGTCTCCCTACCAAAGGCTAATTAAATTCTACGGAGGGAAATTTCATATAACAAGGGGGAATGCACAGTCTAGCAACATTTTCATTTTCGACCTGCGTTTCAGAAAATAACATCATACAACGTTAATTGACGTTTGTTTGGATAATAACATTTGGTAGGTATTTTAGGTAGTTTGAAAACATGTGCCAAGTGCACTATAGAAACCTCTTTCTTCCTGAACTATGGTTCGATAGAACTAGTGACAGACAAGAAGATTTAATATTTTTATGTTTTTATAGCGTCGTGAATTTAGAAATAACATCACCTACAACAAAGCAATCCAAAACTCATCATTAATTTACGTCGGAACTCATGAAATTGGTAGCAATGCCGGTATCTGTTTCACGGTGCACATCCGTGTTGCTGTGCAGTTTTTCGAAAAATTTACTCAGCGCACCATCGAGGTAAACCAATTTAAATTCACAGGGATTGATTGGCGCGCAGCCAAATGCAATTTGGGGACTGTAAAGCCCACGGGCAAAGAGTTTTAATTATAACTCACATAAATAGTGTTTTATTATATTGTATCGAGGTTCGCTGTGGCGCAGCGGAGCAGACCACAGGTGCATTTCGTGGTTTTCAGACTTTCGGACTTTTTATTAATATATCAGATAAAACTTAACAAATAGCGATGATGAGAGTAAGGCGAGGTAAGCTCTTATTTGGTTTTGTTTGAATGAAGTTGCAGTCAATTTTACCACTTATTTCCCACTTCTACCTTCACGAAACCTTTATTTCTACTTGAATAATGCAAATTTATGCAATAATTAACTCGGCGTAAAAAATAATGGAAATAATTAATTGCATGCTGCGACTTTCAAAAGATGGATAAAGGACAAGAAAATAATGACTTTCCTTAAGAGTTTTATGGATGCCTAAGCCAATTTTACAGACGCGCGTCCAAATATTATATTTGGCACAACTCCACATTTTGCAGTTTCATAGAGAGCAATGCTGACATTTTAAGGTCGTGGGTCCAAAAGCGGTGGTGCACCTATGGATTTTTCCTGAAATGTGTGGGAGACGCCTATGTCCAGCACTGGACTCCTTCAGGATGAAGACGAGAACTTTGACTCTGACTCGCCATCCAGACGAGTTTGATAAGCTAGGACTACGGAAATGAACGGCAGTATGCTAGAACGAGTCTGACGGAAAAATGCTTTGTAAAACTTGCTTTTCACTATTGAATCAGTTGATTGATGAGCCGCACATGTGTGACCGCTACTCAGCGCTGGAACTTCTGACGAATGGAAACCAACCTTCGAACTACGACTTGATTTTTACCCGTTATAGTTGTGTTCTACATTACAGTTATAGCTGTGTTCTAACTACCTATTACACAGGCAGGTACGGATTGGGGAGGAAAACAGTTTCCGTTTCCAACACAAATTGGCAAAAATTAAACAAGGATTTAAAAAATCGTAAAAGTATTACAATTATTTTCTCCACAGATTTTAGCCGCTAGATGCTAAAAAAAAATTGAGCTGAAAAGAGGAAAAAAAATTGCCACTTACTTTTTGACGATACATGGCAGCTGCTTTGGTGTTGTATTTCTGCTGTATCGTTAGACCTGGTTTGAAGTCTGGTTGCGATTCGAAGAAGTCCCGAGCTTTAAGGTTACCGCCGACCTGTTTCAACAAAATACACACGGACGTAAAATATACAGTTGCACAACTATTATGGCTTTACTATTAAACGCGGCGCATCTTTGAATTTGTAATATTGTATTTATTTATATACTTGCACGCAACTTTTTATTTCATTTACAAATTTAGGGCAGATTTTTTTCACCTACCGAATGTTCGTCGCTTTAGCTTAGAAAAAGATGGACATATTTTTATCAGACGGATAATTTTCTCTGTAGATTGAAGAATTAGCACTTAGTTATTTTAATTATCAAATTCAAAGACTACCTTAAGCGCGCGGTATTACAAAAATAGGTTCCTAAATCGTATAGCATTGCTTAAAGTTTTTGTACTACCGATACACCAAGAGCATTGTGTGACATTAATGAAAGATTTAAATTTTAAGCGCACTAAGTGTGGCAAAATATATGATGGTTTTGGTGTGCCGCTAGATTTATTCTTATTGAAATAATAGGTTGTAGAATATTCGCGCATAAACAGCATAGTGACAATTGCAAGCCTGCTGCACCCCAAATCGACATCGAAACTCGACATTTTAAATTAAACGAACGCGACTTATGTGCCATACCATACCCAAAGATGAAGAGCGAAAGATCGCAAAACCGACGCTAAATCGAACTTGATTACGGGTTTATTTATAAAAAAAAAGTTACAAAAGAATAATTATGAATTAACAATCTCTTACCGGCTGGTAATGACAAACAGTGTTTAAATTAAGGTTAGTAACGTTTTTATGACAAGTTTTGCATGTAAGATGAATGATAAGACGACTAGTCCTCGATTAACTTGCGAACGAGACTGGCAAATAAATTACTGGTAGGTAGGGCCGGACAATGATGGACTGATAGACCAATTGTACTGATTCAGCCGGGCTCTCGCTAATTGGATAACAATGTCGCCGAGAGGCTATGCAAAAGATGTGTTACAATCGCCTCCAGCGCCGCGCTACTTGAGTCGCTGCTAGCTCGTTTGTAGCTTCTTCAAACTATTGTATCGCTTCTATTGATATTCGAAGTAAAAATTTAATTTGACATAGGACAAGATATCAAGAGTAAATATCTTTTGTAATATTTGTGATTCGCTATTCAAGAAATTTTGACGTTATCTGCTAATCAAATAACATACAAGTTATAGATAAAAATATAGCAGTTTTTCGAACGATCAGTTTTTTGGTGATACGAAATACTTTTTTATTCATGACTTTACAAAGCTTGACACAGCTTGGTAAAACAATTATTTTATATAGGTACGTAGGTAATCCAATGAGTGATTTTGATCAAATTAGATATTATTGATTTATTTATTCTTGTACATTGTTGGTTGTGTACAATACCAATGCTTTGATACAAAGTGCATTTAACCAAAGGTCAGAAGGTCAGACGAGTCACAACGAGTTTTAAGATGAAGACAACCGTTGATGTACTTCTCATTTTGCACATTTTGACCCTTTGAAAGATATAAAACTACTGAACTTATTTATCGAAAAACTATCCTTAGCAAAAAAAATTGATCCAAATATGTTTTCCTGCTTAAATGTTGGCCTAACTAGTTTTTTCGTACTTGGGTCAATTTTTAAGTATGAAAGCGATTTTCGATAAATAAATTTAGTGTTTCTATATCTTTCAGTGCGCGTAGTTTTTAGACGGTTTTTAGTTTTCAGCGTATTAATGAGATTCAATAAATTCCTAGTTAATTAATAAGTTCAGTGAGTTTATATCTTTCAACGGGTCAAAATTTGCGAGCGAGAAGTAAATCGATGGGTGTCTTCGTTTTAAGGGCTACCAATGAAAATGTTAGACGGTTCAATGAGTGTTTAACAACTTTGTATGTATGTACTTATGACTTCAGTCAATTACAATAAGTAATAGTTACTGACATTAAGATTCAACGATTTTAGTTACTCAAGATTTAGCAAATAAATAGGCACTTCGGCTCGCAAATAGTATCAAATAACGTAAAAAAAATTACAAAGTGGATTGAGATATTTCGAGACTTTATAAACCCGAAATATTCACAGACTTTACCAATCAATGTTTATTTATATTGTTTAGCACGAATAACTATTTACTCGAAGATTTTTGAAATAAAAACGTGTCATTAGTAAGATTTTTAATTATTTTTGCTATGACTTGAAAATATAATTTTTGATTTAGGTACAAAAATATACAACTTTTTTATCAAGCTCCATTTAAATACAGGTATTTTAAAAAGTCGTAAAGACCCCGTTAAACACATAAACCCAAGAGTACATGACACATAAAATAAAAACAGTAAGTAGTAAGCAAGCAAATCAAATAAAACAACTTAAAAAAAATAGACACGGGCAAATAAACCACAACTAGATTTGCAGATAGTTCGCCAATATTCAAATAAATCTAAAACAAAATTAAAAAAGTGGCCATTTTTAAAAACTTGAATTTTACAATGCAAATGCTTATCTGCTATTGTCCCTGACTGTACCCAAAAAAAAAACATTTATAGATTTTCCTGAAGTGTTTTAAATCAGAAATAAGCAGCCATTAAATTTTTTAATTTCTCATTGTCATGAACACAAAAGAAATTTATCTTTATGGGACAATTTAATTTTTTATTAAAGGCCTGCAAGAAACGATTATAATTTAAAAAAGAGTTAATATGAACCCACTGAAACAAATATAAAATACCTAAGGGTGTTATTAATAATCCTGGCGCAACGCTGGAGTAGTTAAATTGTGTTTTGTCACATTTGTTCGAGTTGACAATTGCATGTCAATGCAAGAGACAAAACACGGATCAACCAGTCCAACGCTACGCTAGGATTATTAATAAGACCCTAAAAGTTTAAACAAAATATATAAACATAACATATAACAGTAAAATGTAAAATGCAAAATTAAAATAAGCCACTAACCGACACAACCGCCCGCCTAGACGTCTCCCTGAGAACAGCAGCGACTCAGTATTCGCACTTGCCATCAAGTATCAATTTACAAGAGGAAGTGTTAAATTGGCTTGCAATTGTCACTCGCAATCCTGATAGGTTGCATGCAATTTATGCACCTACTTCTCTCGGACGTTCAATGTCCATCTTAATCCAGACTAGAAGCTGATTGAACCATCCGCTGATTGAGTGATTGTTAAAACGTCGGCAAGTATTGACATTAATATTTTAATACATAAAATACCTACTGTGAATAAAATTATTTTAAAAAAGATTTCTATTTTGTGAATCTCAGCTTTGCTAAAATTTGCGATTTATTATAAATCATGGCTTCTGCATTATGCTTTTTAAGAGTTTGAACTTTAAAATAAAAAAGCTTGCATGAGCCTTCGCATCAGACTATCAAATTGTATGTGACATAGATTTTTTGTGTGACACATCATGATAAAATCTATGATTATGATTGTGAAAATATCGTAAAATTGTTTGTGTTAATTGTCGCTGCATATAATAGATTGCAGAGAGTAAAGGTTTTAACAACAGTAGTTTTAGCTCCTAATTGTATTGGAGAACTACAAATTTAGAATATCCATTAAAGCACTTACCATCATTTTCTCCAATTCTATTTCTTTCCATTTATCCATAGTAACAGAGCGCACAAAAGAGAGGTGAACACCAAGGCTGCGGTGAATGCCACTACAGTCCAAACATATCCATATCCCGTATGTTACCGAAGCCCACTGGGGGTTCATGGTACTGCATTCGAAACATTTCTGCAAAACAAAGAGTAATGTAAGCACTCACCATATTATCAACTAGATAAAATAACTGACTTAAATACAGCTAATTTTGTGGCGTCCTAAAACTTTATTACTTAGTTTAATATTTCAGACAGTATTATTGAAGTCTCCAAAAAGTTTCATCACTTACGTTGTTTTCATCCTGGGTGCGGATGCTGTTAAGCCTGCGTCGAGTACGTGGTGAAGCCATCTCACAGTTGAGTTTCAACTTAGCCTTCGTTTGATAGACTTCACTTATTTTTCACGCTGGGTTAGGGAGCTTCGTAACACACGAGATAGGAAAATGAATGGGCTGTAGAAGTTGGACTGCTGTTGATCGAATGGCAAAATTTCTCGCATCCACTTGGCACCGTATCTGGGGATGCCAGAAAGCGACAAAATTTAGCCATTACATTACATGCGCGCGCATCATAGTTCCCTACAAAAGCTGTGCCACGTGTCAAAAAACTCCTGTAGTGCTGGCACATAATATAACTGGCAACTTTAGAACATGCGTTCGAAATGTGTTCGGTGCTAATAAGGTGCAAAATAGCTGGATTCACAGGAAGTTTTATTAAATACATCCTCGTTAACTTGACAGATTTTGCTTCGATTGATCAAATCTTCAACTCACTGTAGTTAATTACTTTTTTAAATAGTCTTTAATGGCGGATAAAACGATCATGATCCTAATTTTTGCATTTGGACAAAGGTTCAAGTATAGTGTATTGAACGCGCGTATACGTGGTGTTCCGTTCCATTTTACGTAGAAAGTGTTCGTTCAACAATATATTTGTCTATGCTTAAGTATTTATAATAAAATAGTTCATATTTTACTCTATTTAAGTACTGACTCACCTATGCTTATCAACATAGTGCAATAAATGTTTTGAATTTGCGTTTGTACTTAGCTAATCAAGCGCATTCACCCATTTCTTTAAAAAATTTTTTTTGCATCGCTTGGTTAATTTGGCAATTCAAGATTTTGGACGAAGCCTTTTTTTGTGGAATGAGGATGTTCATTCTGTGCTTCATTCATTCATTCTTACTCACTTGTGCTACCAACTTGGTTTTTTGGTTCTGTGTTTGTTTTTTTTATAAATATTAGTTCGCCCCGAACTGAGATCTCGTGATGCGATCCAAATGCTCCGAAAAGTTATGTACTTATTTTTGGGAATA
Source organism: Thera britannica (assembly GCA_939531255.2). NCBI lineage: Eukaryota > Metazoa > Arthropoda > Insecta > Lepidoptera > Geometridae > Thera > Thera britannica. Next base: position 6,349,020 of record OW618044.2, read on the forward strand.
GGGCATCCCTAATCGGATCAAGCAAGGGATGACATCTCTAGTGGTGGAAAAAAGAAGCAGAGGAAGGATAATATGGCGTCGTTAGGTGTTGTTGTATTGTTTGCCGTGTACTATGTAAAACAGAGTCGTAGCTATTTTCAATGAAGAGTTTTCAACATATCAATAGGTTGATGGTAATCAGAAACAAAAGGGGCCACCATCACGCATTGTGTTTTATCTACTTTGAGAAAGTATTTCTGTCCAAATTCATTGTTTGGCCTTGCCTCTGACTATCCCTCACTAACTTTGTACGGTAAACAAGTTTTAACTCAAGTGGCCAATTGATTGAATAGTTCCGTAGTTGGACAGACTTTGGCTCCATCATCAGACCAGGTCGCTTTTAAGATTTTATGACAGCTGAGTACCTCCTAAATTTATTTCAAGAAAAAAAATAAGTAAAAGTAAAAAAAACTGACTGACCCGTAGAAAAACCTTGATGTCAACGAAATTCTTAGAGATGGGAGCTCTCGGATCGTTGGTTATCTGTTTTTTGTATAGCAATAACGGAGCGTCCTAGAAAAAAAGTAAAAACGGTTTTGGAATGTCCAAGCAAAGTTCTTTTATATGACATGTAACTTGGTTATTTTGTGTCACTTTTTTAGGGTTCCGTAGACAAATGGCAAAAACGGAACCATTATAGATTCGTCATGTCTGTCTGTCTGTCCGTCCGTGTCACAACCATTTTACTCCGAAACCGTAAGAGCTAGACTGATGAAACTTGGCGGGTAGATGTATTCTGTGAACCGCATTAAGATTTTTACACAAAAATAGAAAAAAAAACTATAAATTTTGGGGGTCCCTATACTTGAAACTGAAACTCAAAAAAAAAATTTCATTGAACCCATACGTGTCTATCATCTATGAATAGGTCTTCAAAATGATGTTGAGGTTTCTAATATCGTTTTTTTCTAAACTGAATAGTTTGCGCGAGAGACACTTCCAAAGTGGAAAAAAGCTGGTCCCCCCCTCTAACTTCTAAAATAAGTGAATGATTAAACAAAAAAAATATATGTTGTACATTTCTATGCAAACTTCAAACCCTTCATGGGCGAGTCCGACTCGCACTTGGCTGCTTTTTTTATTTTTGCACCCTTTAAAAACCCCATATCTTAATAACCCCTCATCTGATTTTACTCATATACTTACCACTAAATTTCTCAAGTACAAGCTACTTACTTATCAAATTTCATGCATAAGTACATTCATACATACGCACATAAAATGCCAAATTGCCCAAGTTGTCTGTAAGATCTCGTTCGCTTCGCTCACTCAATCAATAATGATTGTTTTTGTTGTATCATTTCTACCAATCATTTAATCATTTTTAAATGCAACGCGATCACGTTCGTGGTGTGGCATCTATCACTACTTTATTTTGATTATAACGTATTTACGTCACTATAATTTCTAGGGGTTACTGCTGAACTTAATATGACGGACTATTAGCTTTATTTTTTGCGTTTTCTTATATCAATAGACTCGCTTTTAAACTTGTTGAATTTCTAAGGTGTTAATTTGAGGTTTTATTATTGAAACAATAAAATATCTAAATTGAATGTAATATATAACATTTATTTGGGTAATCGTGCTATTAGTTGGAAGCCCAGTCATTCACTCAGGCTGTTACTAGTTCACTCACTACAACTTTTATAGTGTTACCAAGCCTGCAGATTTTTTGTTAGGTCTACCAAATTTAGCAAACTAGCAGCGAAGCCCAGCACGGTCGGTCGGGCGAGGGCGTTGAGAGTTTATGGAGAGTCCGGTAGCCTTTGAATTTCATATCATCCTGGAATATTTAAGAATTCTTTAAATATACTTAGAAAGTCTTTATGTGATAGAAAATGATGAACATAGATTTTTTTTATTTAATAGATAAACACAGATTTCAAAATGTTGCTGCCCACAACCACTCTTTTCAACCCCTTTCGTCTAAACTCTCTTACTCATAACAGGAGACCATAGAGTTTTTACTACAAAAATATTTTTTCTCGGTGGAGATCGAACCCACGACCTACTATGCAGAAGGCAGAGCTACTACCAACTGAGCTGAGAGGCCAGTCAGTCAGTTATTTACATAAGTCACAAAAATTTACTTAATATGTCTTGCAACACTGCTTCCCTCACATCATGGAAGGAACGAATGAACGTAGTACGTAACGGACTCCGCAATTCTGCTTGTCTCACTCACTCGTTCTCTCCGTCTGGTCGACGTCGCGCGTCGCGTCGTCGCTGGAGAACTTGTTTCGTTTTGTGTCGGCGTCTTGTCGACGGCGCCGCAGTTTTACCAGTATCTCTTGGTCCGAGGTCCGCTACAGTTGCTCCCTGTAACTTTGTCAGCGCCGGATACATTCAGTTAGTAACCGAATCTCTTTAGAATCGGCAGTGTTGTGGACAAACAGTTGAACTTTCAAGTTCCATCAGCACTGATAAAAACAATTAGTGACTTTCAAACGTGTTCTGTATTAGTGTTGTTATGGTCTTTCTCCAATAAATAACAATGGGTTCTAAACGCGTCGAAGAAGAATACATTACCCTGCTGGAACAGAACCAGTGGAACAATGTGTATCAGGTAAGTTCATAAAAGCATTCTCAAGTGTTGGCAAGCGACGCCAAGTTGTGTGTCGTGATCTTTTCAAGAGATGTTCCTACTTTCGAAGCGGTTTACCGCAAGTTCACTTTACTACAGGCTATTATAAACACACTATATTATATATATGTATATATCCTCACAAAGTATAAAACTTTTTTGAAAGTTTTAACTGTTTATTGTTAGTTTTTAACCATTGACTTGGTTTTAATTTCAAGTATCTTTGACAGTGGGACCTGTTATAGTATTCTATGTACTGTATTCACCAGAACATGCATTTTGAGGAAATAATAAGCCTGTAGGATGCAAGACAAGATAACTTTCTTTAAATAGGCAAAGTTATGTGTTAAAAGTCTGATTATCTTAAGATTGTCTAGTTTCTGGGACAAAAGGAGGCCTTCAATAGGGTTTTTAGCATAATTTGGTTGTCTCCTACATCTTCAGTCCAACTTATTCATTGGTTTAGGTACTGGGAACACCAACAAAGGATTTGCTCTTTGCTTTCAGATTTTCTTGAGCCTATACAATTGCTATGAATTTGAGATTCAGCTGATTTTGAGCAACATTTTAGAAACTAATCACTTGTTTAGTTTTTTTTTCAGATCTTCTCTGAGAGCCCACTTCTGATTTAGACTTCTTGGTAACCACATTTTCTTGGTCCTTGGACCTTTGACATTTTGTTGGTTCTTAGCAACAATTAGGAGAATAACACTTCTTGGGGATTAAGAAATTCACTTTTCTTGTAGTTTAATTCAATTTTCCTGAGAGCCCATTGATTTAGACTTCTTGTTAACCAGATTTTCTGAGAACCTTTGACATTTGATGGTTCTTAGCAACATTTAGGAGAAAATCACTTCTTGGGGATTAAGAAATTCACTTTTCTTGTAGTTTATTTAAATTTTCCCTGATAGCCCATTGGCTTGGACTGCTTGGTTAGCAGATTTACTGAGAACCTTTGACATTTGTTGGTTCTTAGCAACATTTAGAAGAAATTCACTTCTTGGGGATTAAGAAATTCACTTTTCTTGTAGTTTATTTAAATTTTCCCTGATAGCCCATTGGTTTAGACTGTTTAGTTAGCAGATTTTCTGAGAACCTTTGAAATCAGTTAGTTTTAGCAACATTTAAGAGAAAAATCACTTCTTGGGGATTAAGAAATTCACTTTTCCTGTAGTTTATTTAAATTTTCCCTGATAGCCCATTGGCTTGGACTGCTTGGTTAGCAGATTTACTGATAACCTTTGACATTTGTTGGTTCTTAGCAACATTTAGAAGAAATTCACTTCTTGGGGATTAAGAAATTCACTTTTCTTGTAGTTTATTTAAATTTTCCCTGATAGCCCATTGGTTTAGACTGTTTGGTTAGCAGATTTTCTGAGAACCTTTGAAATCAGTTAGTTTTAGCAACATTTAAGAGAAAAATCACTTCTTGGTGATTAAGAAATTCACTTTTCTTGTAGTTTATTTAAATTTTCAATGATAGCCCATTGGTTTAGACTGCTTGGTTAGCAGATTTTCTGAGAACCTTTGAAATCTATTGGTTTTTAGCAACATTTAGGAGTAAATCACTTCTTGGGGATTAAGAAATTCTCTTGTCTTGTAGTTTATTTAAATTTTCCTTGATAGCCCATTGGTTTAGACTGCTTGATTAGCAGATTTTCTGAGAACCTTTGAAATCTATTGGTTTTTAGCAACATTTAGGATTAAATCACTGCTTGGGGATTAAGAAATTCCCATGTCTTGTAGTTTATTTAAATTTACCCTGATAGCCCATTGGTTTAGACTGCTTGGTTAGCAGATTTTCTGAGAACCTTTGAAATCTGTTGGTTTTTAGCAACATTAGGGAGAATAATACTTCTTGGGGATTTAGAAATTCAATTTTCTTGTAGTTTATTCAGTTAGTTCTTAGTAACTTTTAGGATAATACAATTCTAGGGAATGAAGAAATACACTTATTTTGAAGTTTTCATAAGTTTCAAGTTTTTTTTCATTTGTTTAGAATTTTTGCTCAGTAGACTTCAAACTTTTTAAATAGGTAGATGCTTATCGTAAAACCCTTCTTGGAATCACTTGTTTTGCTATTAATCTCGGTTTTCTTGAGAGTACTTTAATTTAAGACTGCTCAAGATGGAAACGCATTTGTTCGCGGTTATGGGTCAGGAGGAATAATTCTCGCGTGGTCTCGGGCGTTTTCTGACGGATGGCGCATTGGATCTGACGGATCGCGGACGTGCGAGCATTTTTTGTCAGGTTCAAGCATTATATGCACTATATTCCAATAATTTTAAAGTTGATTTTCGAGTGCCTTAATAAAATCCTCTCCGCTGCGCTCCTCTCTCTCTGCGCTGACCCTAACGCGCCGCACGCGCAGCATCCATCGCATTTTCGATATCTTAATATCAAACTAACGATCCGCCCCGGCTTCACATGGGTGGAAAAATTCTAATAGCCCCTTCCCACCGGTGTGTGATATCGCGCACGGAGGCGGATCAGCTCGCACGACTTACCATGGGAACGGTCTCGTGCGCCTCTGTGCGCGGTAGCACAGGAGCCCTTTCTGTGTGCGTTGCCGTGCCTCGTCGTCTTTCTAAATTACACCCGTGCGGAGCCAGGGCGGGTGGCTAGTAATTTATAATATAGCCTATGTTACTCAGGTTATGTAGCATTCTAATGGTGAAATAACTTATGAAATCATTCCAGTTGTTTTTGAGTAAAATATTTCCTCTTTACCTATATTACTAGTAACCAATGATATTTAATGTCGCGTATCTACCGCGCCGAATACGCCGCGTTTTTTTTTACAATTATTAGGCTAACGCTTGACCGCAATCTCCCCTGATGTTAACTGATGATGCTATCGACGGTGTAGCGCGCTCTTCTAAAAGATACTTATTCACATTTTTTTTTGAAAACGTAAAATTATTGGTATTCGCAAAAATAGACGCCGGCAACGAGCTCCACTCTTTGGCTGTCCGCATTATAAAAGTGGAGGCGAAGCGTTTAGAGCGGGAAGAAGGTTTATCAACCATGAATGGATGCCTCGCCTCCGTACGCCTAGTGGTCCGGTGATTGGATGGAGATAGGGGAACCAAGTAAAACAGCATTTTCGTAATATGCTGTATTATAGATGTACACTATGTGTGGTACACTACTTCCACCAGCGCAATCAACGCGCAAGGAGTTTTCACCAGTTAATTTGTTTCTCTGAGACGGTTAGAAGTTACTTACGAGTTAAGAGCGAAATCCGTGGTTGAGTGAACAGTGTGAAGTCATAAAAGTATTTAGAATCTACCTACCCTAGGTATAATTAACGGGGTTCAACTACTAGCACTGTTTGTAAGCACTTTGCTAAACCTGTTAGCTCAGAGATGCGGGATCTCTATTTACACACTGCTGTAATCGGAAACTAAATAGTCGTCTATTTCAGCATTGATCTTAACAGACTTGAGCCTCTGTTGAGCTTATCTCTTTAACATCTTTTTTTCCGACGTTGAACAAGTCTGATCTTGACTCTGCCACATGCCGCTGTCATTGTACCATCGGGCAGCTGTTTTTCCTCAGGTTATAGTTCCACGCTTGGGCATCAGTGATATTTAAAAAAAAAATAAGCTACTTGCTAAGTAGTGTTAGTTTATAAGCTCACTGGTAAACGTATTAAAAATAAAAATAAATATGGTGGACAACACAACCTTTTAGTCCCAAATTAAACAGAGCTTGTCTCTAACTAATATGGGAACCAAATAGCTGATATAATACAAATATATATTTTTTGGAAACACGTCATTAAAAACATGATAACACCCAGACAAATAACAAAGATCTGTGTCCACCACACAAATATTTGTTCTCGGTGGGGATGGAACCCAGCGCTACCAATTGAGTTGAAAGTCCAGTCAAACGGATACGTTTAGGCATCAATTGACATTCTATCTATCCCGCTTCATTCCATATTTGACGCATGTATTTTTTGCAGGGTATCGGTCATCGAAGCCAAGCGTACCCGTACACTATCGTGGAAGCCAAGAAGTTGGAGAATAAGCCGCTGAATCGCTACCGCGATGTCAACCCATACGACCACACCCGCATCATCCTGCAGAAGGAGAACTTCTTCACGGATTACATCAACGCCAACTTAGTGAAGGTAAGTGAACGCTGGAGGCTGGAGAATAAAAGGTAAGTGTAAGGTCTGAGTCAGAAGCGTTTAGCGGAGTATGCATCGTGTATTCAAATTAGAGTACGATTCCTAAAAAAAGTAAATCAGAATAGAGAAATACTTTTTCTCAAGAAAATCTACTTTTAAGCAACTTTTCTGGATTCATTAAAGTGTTTTATATAGCTCTAAAATGGTGCAGGTTGATAATGGGACAATACATTTCACATGCACTAACAGTCAATGGGCAACCATTGTTTAGATTACCTTCAGTGTACAAACTGTACGTCTATTTGATTGATCTTTAATTATACCACGTCATGTACTCGTAAGTAATTTGTAATTGCACGTGTGAGGTGCTAACGTTCTCTGTAACACGCTCTTAATTCACAATTATGATGAACGCCGCACGCTCCGCTCGCTTAGCCCTCTAATAAAGAGGGTGCTCAACTGCTCAGGCCTTACCCTAAGTTCGAGAGCTGATGATAAGGTTAGTGGTTTCAGCGGCTTGCCTTGATAGACAGGTAGAACATTATTTATTTCCCACATTGCAATCTAAACAAAGAAAGAATTTAACAAATGTACAATAGGCAGTCTTTTCGTTTTTATTTCAGGTAGGTAAGATATCATTATGCTCCTGGTAAATGCTTACAGTTCTACATTAAGCATCACCGGTTTGAGGCTGTGCGTTTAGGCAAAATGTTAATTTGCTGACGTGAGAAAATATTGGTTAGCATTAAATAATTATATCTATTTAAATTCTTATCAAATGAGCTTGTATAAGGATTTAAATTCGCAATCTGATAATCCATACTAATATTATAAATGCGTTTGTAACTCTGTCTGTCTGTCTGTCTGTCTGTCTTCCTGTCTGGCTTTCACGCCAAAACTACTGAACCGATTGAAATGAAATTTGGTACACAGATAGTTGAGGGCCTGGGGAAGGACATAGGCTACTTTTTATTGCGAAAAAGAGGTTGTAAGGGGTTGAAAATAGGGGTTGAAAGTTGTATGGAAGTATCGGCATTTTTAGAGCTAGAAACTTAAAACTTATTTTTTTGGCTGTTGATTTGATATAAAAAAATATGACATTCAAAGTTTGTGCTGGGGGGGTAGAGGGAGGGGAGTACAGGGGGGAGTGTGGAGGGGAGGTGCGGGGGGAGTGTGGAGGGGAGTACAGGGGAGAGTGTGGAGGGGTGGTGCGGGGGGAGTGTGGAGGGAAGGTGCGGGGGGAGTGTGGAGGGGAGTATAGGGGAAAGTGTGGAGGGAAGGAGCGAGGGAGGATGCGGGGGGAGTACAGGAGGAGTGTGGAGGGGAGTACAGGGGGGAGTGTGGAGGGGAGTACAGGGGGGAGTGTGGAGGGGAGGTGCGGGGGGAGTACAGGGGGATTGTGGAGGGGAATCTGGGGGGAGTGCGGGGGGAATGTGGGGGGTGTTGAGGAGAGTGGGGGGAGTTCGGAGAGGAATGCGGGGGGGATGAAAGTGTGGCGTAGTACGACGCCATATGTCTAAGTTTAGTAAGAGGGCAGACGACTGTGTCACGTGCACGCGAATATGACGTTGTTATTTAATTACTGTTTTCCTCCGCTGCAAATTAAAAATGCTACCCATAGACACTATACCACGCGGACGAAGTCGCGGGCACAGCTAGTAATTATAATAAACAAGGAACTTTCTTTTTTCGGATATGTGGTTAGTTATTGCTCGTTTAGTAATCCATTTAAGACCACTTTTCAAATAAATTATCTTCCTACTTCTAACGTATTTGATATAATATATTGATGATTACTGAGGTATCAAACAATACCATAATTAAAAGGTTACTAAAGCTTTTCGCTTATTTTTGAACCAGCGAATCGCCCCAGCTCAGCTTCGGTGTAATATCTAAATTACAACAAAAAGGAAGTGAAAATATGCCCTAAAACTTTTCCACCCATTCCAAGCCAGGGCGGGTCGCTAGTTTCCCAGGTGTTCGCTGAACTGCGTTTAGCCACGGTAGGGCGGCGTTTATTTTTCCATTAGTATTTTTTAATGATATGTATAGACACCTTTAGATTACTTTTTGAATTATAAATCTAGATCTATAATTCATAAAGTAATCTTTAGGTGTTGGGACAGTTTTGAATACATAATGATTTATTTGGATTAATACAAAGGAATAGATATCATGGTCTGAACTTGGTCGGCATTTCTATCAACTTTTAAAATGTAATAAAGCCGCTTTAGTAACATAAATAACTACAATTGTTGGGCATATCGTGTCACTTAGTTTTTTTAACATTATTGATGTGTCTTTTTAGGGTTCCGTAGCCAAATGGCAAAAACGGAACCCTTATAGATTTGTCCTGTCTGTCTGTCTGTCTGTCTGAAACAGTGCTTAAGTCTGAATCGAGCCTCAAGCTTAGATTTTTCAAAGTTTTCACTGGAGAACTGTCAAAAAACCTATGCTTATGGCTCGACTCGGTATCAATCACTGTTTCTAAATACGGGTCTTCGTGTTTATCGTTCTTTTGTATGATCCTATTTATTTATTATGGTCGTACATACAGTACAAACATCACATGTTTTCGGATAGTGAATTCGAAAAGGCTACATTCACGGTACTTTTCAGGAATTAAAGGATAGTATCGAAACTTTTTAAATGAATTTCAGGCAATCTCTAAAGGCCTGCGCACATCTAGGCGATGGCGATCACGTGAAACACTGTCAAATATAACAGATATTTAGCAGCCTTACAGCTGATCGCCATCGCCTAGATGTGCGCAGGCATTAAGTAAAACCTTTAGGGATAAATCCCTCTCTAAAAGTTGGAGCACCGTGCCATGTCTAATCCAATGTGCATTGATTATGAGCGCACCTATTCACGCTGAGGGTATTAAGGCCGGCTTTTCCAGCAGAGACGAGTATTTAGCCTGTTCATTTTGGAAACCTTTATTGAGCACGAACTGTGACGGGGACTAATTAGCTTGATCCGGCTATATTCCAGATTCCTTTTCTGTCATTCTGAGAAGTCGCATAGCTTTGTCATTTTATTTTTATCTGGTTTTATTTTGAGTTCTGTTGGGTAATATCGGTGGTATTTTAACCAACATTACTTGAGGTCTTATCTCAAAGTGTGAGCAGTTGGAACTAATGTGAAATATGTGATATCCTGAATTAAACGAAAATGTTTCCGCTGCGTTTGAAAAAAAAAGCCACCACTTCAAGGCCAATGACGACCGACTTTGACTAAAAACTATTTTGTCTAGTAGAGTAATATATCCTCACTTGACATTGGCAAAATTTACGTCATTAATTCAGAAAAAATACTTAACATCATACATGCTCAGTAAATAGCATTTTCTTTAGCGCAAAGAGGCTGTGTAAGTAGGCGTGTGCAGCCCAGTACATTGTAAATGCGTTCCATTTTCAAATCACTTTTACCGTCACACTATGCTTGATACGTAATGGTTCATTACAGTTCAATAGCTATGCAAACCTTCTTGGTGAAACAATCTCTTTTCTTACAAAATGATATGAAAACTTTTTACTGAAAAAGATAGAGTAGCTCACAGATGTGTGCATAAGTGCGTCTACGACTGTTTTAGCAGATACCTACCGGTACAAATATTTTACTATTAATTTTAATAAAATTAATAGGTAGTGTAATTATAATAATACTTATAGAGGTATTATTATTGTAATTTTATTTTTCTCAAATTCAAATTACATTTTGTCATACCCGTATAAATGTTGTGTTATTGTTGTATTGTAAGCCTATTTCTACCAAAAAGCAGCATTGCTGTGTTTCGAGTTGAAGGGTATGGGTGCCAGTGAAATCACTGACACGTGAGGCTGAACATCCGTATGCCCCAAGTTGATGGTCGTAGGGCAGTGCATTGTAGGGCACGTTCCTGACGTGCTTGACCTACGAGGCAATGCTTTGCTATAGGCAATGGTAACCACTTAACATCAGGTGGGACATATGTTTGTTCCATCAGCTAGTTAAAAAATTACCTCGCATGAATGATGTAAAGTAGAATGCTTACCTCGGTCATAAGTAGCTATTGCACCCTCGAACTATATTTGCCCTCGCTCGCTTTGCTCGCTCAGGCATCTAAATATCTCGGGTACACTCGAAAAGGATCTTGTTCTGCAAAAGCTCACTTACTGCCCTTGTATAACAATCTACTAATATTCCGTACATGTCATAGAAATATGTACTACCAGGCTTTCTGCAAATAACACTAGGTCTAGGCACAGTAAGACTACATAAGCGTCCGTCAGGTAACATTGTAATTTCTCTTTGAGAGTCTATGCGCTCGTCTCCTTATTTGCCTACCTAAATCCCACACTGAACATTTCCTAGAGCTCCTACACAACATCCTAACACAAAGTATAACACTATTTGCATTTCGCGTCGGTCTGTCCGTATATCCGTAAACACTAAACAACGCAAGGGATTTTGATGCGGTCTCTACCATCATTTATTAGATATCTTTTCACGGAAAGTTTATCTTATGTTATACCTTTAAACGAGAAAATCTTGTATATATGTAGGATCTCGGAAACTGAGCCAACGATTTTAATGAAATTAAGTATACAGGGGTTTTCGGGGACGATAAAACGATCTAGCTAGGATTCATTTTTAGAAAATGTCCCCTTAACCGTAAAGTAAATAATCAACTTTATCATAAAATCATAACTCCTAGCGCCATCTGTTGATTAAGTCATGAGTTAGTGGGACAGAGAACGCCATCTATTGACGAGTAGTGGAGTTTATTATTATGTCGGTAAGATCGAAAAATATTAATATTTAATCAGTATGTAAGTAATTCGTATTTAAATATAATTCACAACAACAGTTTACCAAAAAAAAAATACCGAGCGAAGCTCGGGCACCAACTGCTAGTATAATATAACTTGTGACCCGCCCTGGCTTCGCACAGGAAATAACTACTATAGTCAGAGGCAGTACTTCCCATTTTTCACCAAATTTTTTTCTAAATTACACTCGTACGAAGCGAGTGCCGGGCACTATAATTACTAAATTGAACAACCCAGGGCGACTAGTATTTCACCTTTGTAATTACTGTCGATTATTGGTCAGCCCGAGGCCAGCCCGCTATTGATGCTCATTGCTCGGTACAGAATAATAATAACTACGGAACTGATTTTAATTCTGCAGTCAGTAGTTTTAAAGTTTAAATCTATATTATTTGAATTAACCTATTCATGATGATGACTAATATTAATATATTATATAATATAATAGACAGACGTGCAGTCAAACTTTATTTGTTTTATTTGAACGAATCGAACAAAAAAAATCCAGTGTGCAAATTAAACTTTATTAAGTTGGAAATAATTTAATGTTAGTTTATCAGTTAATAAAATTAGAACAAAAACAAATGTAAGCTGACCCTCCATTTGTAGGAATTATTATTTGATGCAGTTGAATTGAGAAACACGTTGAATTGACGCCTAGTCCTGGGATCATCATGATTCATGTCCAGATATTATGTATTTTTGATGGACACTAAAAAGACATCTGTTATTCACACTAAACTTAGATCATATATTTACTTGAAATTCGGAATAGTAAGCACGTAGCTTACCTGCTTACTATTCCGAGTTTCAAGTCTTGGTGAACTGATGAGTTCACTGGGATCCCCTGGGGATCAGGTTGGGGAATCCTGGTGGCCGAAGTGGCTAAAATAGTTAAGCGAACGAAGACCGAGAAAATCCGTGTGTATGGGTTCCGTTTAACCAAAACGGGATCGGTACACTAAAAACAATGCAAGCAACGCATTAGTATGACTTGCAGATTCGTTCGTATGCAGGATGTTGCTATGGTTAGGCTTCCAATAAATAAATAACACCCACTAGTCTAGTACATACACACTACCTCACACTAAGGCCCGTATTCTGAAACAGCGCTTGAGTCTGAGTCGAGCCTCAAGCATAGATTTTATGACAGTTCTCCATTGAAAAGTGTCAAAAATCTATGCTTGAGGCTCGACTCAGACTCAAGCGCTGTTTCGGAATATGGGCCTAAGACTCCCCGTTTTGGGTGTGGGTACCAAAGAGGACGAGTTGTATTTACAATGTTAAATCCACATTTCCACATCAACTTTTATGGATTGACCCGAGGACGCACAAATCATGGTTACGCGGATTTGTGGCCTCGTTGGCGGTTCTACCTATGAGATTGAGCTTGACGTGATTTCGTAAAAACTAATTTGACCACTATTTCCCTAGAAATCGTAAACATATTCTAATTAAACATACTTGTGCCTGAATTGAATCTGAAACACCCCTTTTTTGCAACTACCAGAAAAAAATAAGCACGGGAAGATTTTTATGTAAATTTTTTGTGTGATTTTTTACTTAGTTTTTACCTATAAACGGGACCAATGTTACACCTAATACCTTACTTGCGTGAACTTGTGTAGAATTGTATAACCAGTTTTTGTAAGATTGGCCCGTTTTTTGCAATCCGTTTTGCAATAAACTGAAACTAAACACTTTCATCCTGTCTAGTCCTATAATGTATTATTATATATTTTTGTCTTATAATATTTGTATTTGTCTGAGAGAAATCAAGGGTGCTTCCTGTTACATTTTCTCTCGATATCTGATACGAACATTTGCGATTGAGGTTATTTGGGGTTATTAAACATTAAATAAAAGCAGCCAAGTGCGAGTCGGACTCGCCCATGAAGGGTTCCGTAGCACGACGAACTACAAGAACCTTTATATATGTTACTTGATGTAACATAATAAGGTTCTAGTAGTTCGTCGAAAGGTAAATTGCGGTTTACGGTTTATGACGTATAAAAAAAACTACTGACTAGATCTCGTTCAAACCAAATATCGTTGAAAGTTTACATAGTAGTGTACAACATATATTTTTTTAGTATTATCATTCTCTTACTTCAGAAGTTAGAGGGGGGGGGGACCAACTTTTTTCCACTTTGGAAGTGTCTCTCGCGCAAACTATTCAGTTTAGAAAAAACGATATTAGAAACCTCAACATCATTTTTAAAGACCTATTCATAGATAAATAAATAAATAAATATTGTGGTTTGAGTTTCAGTTTCAAGTATGGGGACCCCCGAAATTTATAGTTTTTTTTTTATTTTTATTTAAAAATCTTAATGCGGTTCACAGAATACATCTACTCGCCAAGTTTCATCAGTCTCGCTCTTACGGTTTCGGAGAAAAATGGTTGTGACATACGGACGGACAGACAGACAGACAGACAAAAAAGGGCCATACGTGCCATCTATAAAATGAAATCACGAGACTCATTGAGGGAGCGATTTAAGGAAATTAATATCCTCACAGTAATTTCACAATATATATATGAAAACTTACTGTACACTCACAAACACATCTGTAGCTTTCAGAAAAATTGTGATTCACATAATATTAACACTAGAAATAAAAATAAACTATATATTCCCAAATTTCGTCTACAGAAGGTAAATGGGTCTTTTATGGGGAACACTGTACGCTTCTACAATAAACTTCCGGAAAATGCAACTAAGCTTCCAATTCGGAAGTTTAAAGCCTATATTAAGAGTAATTTGATAAAGAAAGCGTACTATACTCTAGATAGCTATATGAATGATAAAACTGCGTGGCCCGATGTCCCAGTCACTCTACCCATAGGAAGCTAGCATGTCAATTTGCAATGTCTGTACCTACTATTTCATATCTTATTTTTATATCTGTGTGAGATACTTTATTATAACTTTGAAGCGTAGCGTGTGCTGTCTTTGAAACTTTTGCTTTTGTATAATAACATTGCATACGTCTGACTAAGTGAAGTGGCACCACACTGGAACTTCACTGCTATTATTTTAGACTATTTTTGATTTGTAAAAGGATCATATAAAAAAACGGTAGGAACCGAGACGTAGTTTGTTGCCTGTTCTTCTACGCTTGGTCGCGTGGAACTGGCACCTAGACTCACCTAGCTTTAAGACGTTTCAAAGTGATTCTTGTATCGTATTGAATAAACGCTTATTGAATTTGAATTTGAGACAGACATGACGAATCTATAAGGGTTCCGTTTTTGCCATTTGGCTACGGAACCCTAAAAAACAGGCCTTTGCATCTATTGTAGATGATTTATATAACGTTAGGGGCAACTGGTGATTACTCATGCCCCTTCTTTACGGGACGCTATAGTGCCTAGGACAGGATTTTAGATGGAATAGGCTTGCCCAGCACCTATATCATCCTGACAGCTTAGTCGGCCTAATCCTCAGGAAAGACAGGGTCAATACGTGTGGAGCTGATCAGCATCACCAGCCTGAAGAAGTCCACTGCTGGACATAGGCCTCCCCTACACATTTCCAGGAAGAACGATTCTGAGCCCTTTCCATCCATCGACTTCCCGCGATCTTAACAATGTCGTCGGTCCATCTGGTGGGTGGGTGCCCTACGCTTCGTCTTCCGGTTCGTGGTCGCCATTCGAGAACCTTTATTCCCCAACGGTTGTCGGTTCTTCGAGCTATATGGCCTGCCCATTGCCACTTCAACTTACTAACTCTACGAGCTATGTCGGTGACCTTGGTTCTTCTACGGATATCCTCATTCCTGATTCTATCACATAGTGAAACTCCCAGCATAGCTCTCTCCATAGCTCGTTGTGCGACTTTGAGCTTGTGCACGAGGCCAATAGTTAGCGACCACGTCTCAGTTCCATAAGTCATCACTGGCAACACGCACTGATTATAGACTTTTGTCTTGAGGCTTTGCGGTATCTGCGACGAGAAGATGTGGCGCAGTTTCCCGAACGCTGCCCATTCGAGTTGGATTCGTCGGCTGACCTCTTTGTCAAAATTGGCTCTACCTAATTGGATCGTCTGACCCAAATAAACATAAATCTTAATGCGGTTCACAGAATACATCTACTCGCCAAGTTTCATCAGTCTAGCTCTTATAGTTTCGGAGAAAAATGGCTGTGACATACGGACGGACAGACAGACAGACAGACATGACGAATCTACAAGGGTTCCGTTTTTGCCATTTGGCTACGGAACCCTAAAAAGGTCTCGCACCTTAGTTCTTCTACGTAAAAACGTAAAAAGTACGTAAAAAGTTGTGACATCCAAGTAATATCAATTCGGTGTATTTCACTGATCGCTACCGCCAGCGAACTAGGTGTGCGCAGGCCTTAAAGGCTCGAACACACCTAGTTCGCTGGCGGTAGCGATCAGTGAAACGCTGTCAAATATCGCTGTTAGATTTGAGATTTGACAGCGATATTTGACAGCATTTCACTGTTCGCTACCGCCAGCGAACTAGGTGTGCGCAGGCCATAACGCATTGTTGTGCACATACCCAAGCAAGTTGGCAGATCTATACAATCATTTATCTGGAAGGCAGGTAACAAAGCTTCAAAGAAACATACTTGTTGCTGTACAACATTGTAACCCATAATTTTATCATATATTTTTTATTGTATAATATTGATATTTTTCTCTAAGTTTCATAAAGTTCAAGCATCACGACACACAAAATAACAGATAAATACTCGTAGATACTGAAGGAGATACATAGATAGTGAATCTTTGTCCTAAAATGCTGGTAATAACGATTAAATTTATTTGGTGATGTATAATTCAAGCTAAGGCTGTGATATCGGCTGAAGATAGTTTTTCGTTACGTTACTCCTCTTTGATGAGTGAATATAAATGTACAAAAAAATATCTTGCTTGATAGACATTAAATTTTAGCATGAACAAATAGTGATGGCTACAGTCTTTAAGAGCGGGTCGAGCGAAAATTTGAGATTTAAAAAAAAAAATCATAACTAAATAACTAAGTGACATTTTAAAAATCGCAAAAGGACTAATTGTAGACTATACATTTGAGATTAATTCTTTAACGCTGCTGCTGAACGCTGACATACGATTTTCATTAGCGTTAAATAGAATGTCATGTTAAATAGTATATTTTTTTAACACACTTAAATTCGAATTAATCTCAAATGTATAGTCTACAATTAGTCCTTTTGCGATTTTTAAAATGTCACTTAGTTATTTAGTTATGAATTTTTTTTTTTTAAATCTTAAACTTTTGCACGACCCGCTCTTAAGTATTCATAAATTACAAGCACGTGAGGCTGAACATTTATATGCCTCAAGTTGATGGACGCAGGGCAGTGCATACTAGGGTACGTTCTGACGTGTGTGACCTACGAGGCAATGCTTTATTCTTAGCGATGGTTACCACTTCACATTAGGCGGGTCCTATGCTAGTTCCATTAGCTAGTTGTGTGTAAAAAAATATATATGGATGTCTGTTTGGGAGAAAGTAGATTATTATACAAATTAAATTTGTCTTGCTAAAAAGTGCCATACGCGTCATTTATGGAATGAAATCGTGCGACTTCTTGAGAGAGTGACATAAATAAATTTTGTGATAGTAATTTCAAGTAATTTCACAGGAGATCTATGAAAATCTATAGTTGCAGGACACTCATAAACATATAGTTTAAAGAGACCGGATGATAGTACAGTGGGATACACCTCAAGTTACCTAAAAACAAAGAAAAATGACGCTTATTACAAGGACATAAGAGCTAGCAGTGTATAGTCTGATGCGTATCCTTGTGTACATTGTGTGAATATTATTAGTTTGAAGCATAACGTGGGCAGTAACTGTTCGAAGACTAAGAATTAAAAATATTTATTTAGTAACAAATATCAATGTTACAAAAGTGTTACTACATTATACTAACAGGCATGTACATACTAAATATAATAAGTTGTATAAAATTCAATGCGTAAGTAACAATCGTCTTTTGTCTAATTAGTATCAATCGTATGTGGTTACGCTAGTTAAGAGTGCAACAGATAATGACGATATTATTGGGTGTGTTAAGTGTATGTGTGTTATTATTACCGTAGAAATAAAAAAATGACATTATTAAACTAAGCATTATGATTAATATAATTGTCTAAGTAAATAAATAAATAAATGTTTAGGTTTAGGTAAGATAAGTGTGTGTGTGTGTATGAATATGAAAAAATAATTGAAACTGCATAATATTTATAAAAGACCTATCCAAAGATAAATATCCAAAGACCCCATACAAAAAAACAACCCTACTTTACAGGGGTGGCACCTCGAAAAGTTTTGTTTCCCGACGCGCTTAAAACGCGTTCTTAATATGTATATCCTTCCAAAATTTCAAGGAAAATGGCTCTGAGCAAGTACACACAGACGGACTGTGGTTACGCTAGTTATGAGTGCAACAGATAATGACGATATTATTGGGTGTGTTAAGTGTATGTGTGTTATTATTACCGTAGAAATTAAAAATGACATTATTAAACTAAGCATTATGATTAATATAATTGTCTAAGTAAATAAATATATAAATGTTTAGGTTTAGTTAAGATAATTGTGTGTAATTAAATTAGGTTTTATATGTAGGTAAGGTACTGTTTTAATTGAATATGAATATGAATTTGGTATAACAAATAAAACTATGATTATGGGGTTAAGACTTAAGACCAGTTTTATTAGTTGGCAACCCGGTGATGAACTAAGCAATCCTCTTACGTATCTGGTTACGAAACTTGGTTACGTACAAGCACGAAAGGGTATGTTGAACTTATACTTCAAGCACGATTACCTTTACTTATTTATTCCTCACTAAGTACGACTGGCACTACACTGGAACTTCATCATTATACATAATTATTTTCTGCAACTTGCTGATCGAACAAGAAGATGAAGATAACTCCATCAACTGAAGAAGTCTACTGCTTGTCATGGGCAAGCCTTAAAGGGGAAGCTTTTTCTACCCTTCCACCCACCCTATTAATGTACCCCTGAAAATCTTTCTTCCTGGAAATTAAATAGGGATATTTAATTTCCAGGAAAAAAGATTTTCAGGGGCGGATTAAAACGCAGACTCCGCGACCTTCTCTATTATATTAAAATCCAGTCAAAAACAATAACACGCACACAAATATTCGCCTTCAGTGCCGGCAGACTGAGCTACTTTTGACTGTCAGTCATATTTATATTTTTATATCTGTATTATTAAATAGGTATACATTTTTTTTTGAATCACTCAACTTTAATAAAAACACTATCTAGCCCCAAATTAAGCAGTGCTTTTGTTATGGGAACCAGATAGCTGATATTATTTTGTAAATACGTACTTAGAATTCAAACACCCAGGCAGAGAACAAACATCTGTGTTCACCAGACAAATATTTATCCTTGGTGGGGATCGAACCCACGACCTCCGGCGCAGAAGGCAGAGCTACTACCAACTGAACTGGGAGGCCAGTCATTCATTTTGTCATAGGCCAGTCATTTTGTATTAATACAGAACAGGTCGCCTAGCTGAAATATGGGGGGAAATATGGGAGTGAGGGATTAAAACCCCTTTTCCAATTAGCTATGTCATAATCCTTTGGTCGAAAATAGCTGCGGGAGAAGCCTTATCATATCTGGTGGTCTGTTATATGTTATGAGTTATTTTGACATGCTTTGTGTGTTGTAAAAACGCTATTTCAGGTATCACTGAGTATGTTGTTGGTTGTATGGTTGTGAGTCCTTGGAGTTCAACTGCTAGACAACTGTCATGCGGTTCTTTGTACAAATTAATGCATTTAAGATTAGGATTCAAAAAAATAAAAATTTAAAAATCTTCAGAAATGTGTCGTATAAAATCATTAATTTGGTCGTTCTACTTACTGAATTATGTAGTAAAGTATTTGTACATAAACTTAAAAGTTAATTTATAGACACATAATGAGCTTAATTTTTCGAGAAAGATCGTTTTTTCTCAGTTTTCAGAAATTTGTACATCAACTTAAGAGTTTATTTATAGACAGATAATGAGCTTAATTTTTCGAGAAAGATCGTTTTTTCTCAGTTTTCAGAAATAAGAAATAAAGCTTCTTAAATCTCAAATCTGAGAAAAACAAACAAAACAAAAGTGTGCAAAAGTGAGAAAAATATTACAGAGCGTCAGTAAACCTTGACTCCTATCATATTCCAATGATTTAGCACCACTTTGCTTTCTTATTTGCATAAATTATATACATAGTTATTCAGCATAGTTGTATTATGTTTGCTGATGACACAAAGATTAATGATAAAATTCGACACCGGTAAAACTGAGAAACACCGACAACAGACCGAGTCAAGTGTATTGTAATGCCAGTTTGGTCGGACAGGATACTTATATCACACATCAAAAGATAAAGAGACAAAGCTTAGTTACCCAGGCCGACAGGAACAGCAGTTAGTCATACGATTACATGATGCACATAAAGAATACTTTGTTTTTGGATTATATATTCGCTCTTTACCAGTAAAATTTAAATTGCGTATGATAATCATCATTTTTCAAATTATGTCTTTTATCATCATCATCCACAGCCCGACTTCCCACTGCTGGGTATAGGCCTCTCTCTGTTTGTGCCACTATTGATGATCTGGTGCTTTGTGCGTTGTGTTTTTATAAGTTTGTATAATATAGTAAACTCGTAGTACGTAAAGATAGGCACATCTTTACTACGACGGATGCAGCAAAGATGTTGAAATGGATGTGTGGAGTAATGGATAAAATACGAAATGGGTAGGTATATCAGTAGAAGTTTAAAAGTAGTGATCGAAAGAATGAGGAAGAATAAGCTAGCATGTTACTACTGGCACGTCATGAGGAGGGATGAAAATCACGTAACCAGGAAACTGAGAAATATAAATGTGAATTGATAATGTGGGTAGACGTAGGCCAAAAAGAAAATAAATGAATTGAAATTATAATAAATAAATTGTAAAACGAGTGTCGGATAATGTGGTTAGAGGTACGCAACATAAAACATTGATAAATTGAAATAATAATAAATAAATTGTATAACGAGTGTCGGATTACGCACATCCAGGCTTCCGAAGTCAGTATAACTTCTTATCTGTTTCCCATAGTAAATAATCTGCTTAATCTGGGGCTAGATAGTGTTGTGTAGATTGTCCACAGTATTTATTTATTTTATAATTTTATAATTATTTAGACTTGGACTGAAGAATATTATACTTTCAACCTGCTCCTCAGGTAACTTTAAAATAAATATTGTAGACAATTTACACAACACATACTATTCTAGTTATTCAGTATTCATACATTAAAGCTCTTCGTTAGATCGCGTGAGTTTCACGAAATTAGCTCTTACTTCAAAAATAATAAAGCCTACAAAGCGGTGATAATTTTTCTGACAATTTCAATATGCAGGCAGTATTTTGGATACTTTTCAGAAGGTCAAGAATATCGGCTTACCCTGTTATGGGCGCCCACAAAGGTGACAGTAACGAAAATGACCACGTTAAAGCTTTTTAAATACCTACCAAAAAGACCATTGAATTGAAAAAATAATTGAAACTGCATAATATTTATAAAAGACCTATCCAAAGACCCCATACAAAAAAACAACCCTACTTTACAGGGGTGGCACCTCGAAAAGTTTTGTTTCCCGACGCGCTTAAAACGCGTTCTTAATATGTATATCCTTCCAAAATTTCAAGGAAAATGGCTCTGAGCAAGTACACACAGACGGACTGAGTGAAACTATTACTTGTCTGACTTCGTAATCCTAAAAAACAAGTTAATAAAACTTGTATAGTACCTATGAGTAGAGATAAGTGTGAGTTTTTATCCCACTTTAGTGACCAACACCAGCCTGGACAAGATCGAGATTGTGCCCTCCACTGACCCTGTAGATCCGAATGTGTACGACACTGCCTACAAATTCGGTTCTAGAGAGGTTTGTGTGGGGTACCAATATAACGGATGCACGAAGAACAATGAAGAGAAGTAAACCAGAAGTCCTACTTATTTTTGTACTTTTTCTAATATAATTATGTAAACTTATTGACTTATACTTATTTGTAACTATGAGCTGATTGCTCCATCAACGGAATAACACTATTCGTCGTATAAAAATGACAGTCGTTGTTTTGACAATGCAAAAAAAGGGAATATATTTTTATCTGACGGATAAAATTTGTAGGTTGAAAATATGCCCTAAGTATTGTTACGCTACAAACAATTTGTTATGACTCTATTTGGAAATGAATTATCTTTATATATTTTTTGAGGAACATTAAGAGGACAGAAAAGCTCTATAGTTTTATATTGCAATTGTGTGACATCCTTTCAGGCTAGACTGGGAATTTGGTTCCTAACATCCAGCGAGCAGTGACTACGCCAGTTAACCGGCAGAGTTTGGGCTTATCGATTTTGTATATAGATGCTTAGGTACTGCTACGCGACTACGCTTTGCAGGATACGCGCGGAACTCGCCGGTGTATCCATATACAACAATCCAAACTATAGTAGATAGGGCTACGTCTCGCCGTTGTCGCTTCGAAACGATTTGCAAATTAAAAATGGTCTGACTCGCGCATCTATTCAATTCAGTTTCAGTTTGAATGCAAGCAATTTAGGTCTATACATATACCTTACTGAGTAATGAATACATTTACAGCAAATATCAGCAAATAAAATAATTTACAAGGAAATTATTTTATTTGCTGACAAACAACTTGGGCGATTTGGCATTTTATGTGCGTATGTATGTATTTGTGTATGTTTGTCCGACGATAACTTTCGAACCGTTGATCCAATCTGCATGAAATTTGATAAGTCGATAACTTGTCCTTGAGAAATTTACTGATATATCAGTAAATTATAAGCAAATATGAATGGTTCATTATTATTTTCTTTAGAATCCTTTAGCGTTCATGTCAATATCAATTTTCCTGAATCTGTCTGGCAGTGGAGTAATATAACTTTTCCGGGAAAATTATGATGAGATCAATTTATTGTATCAACAAACAAATTCATAAAAAATAGAATCGTTGTGTTCGAATTTTGCACAATGCGAGTATGCCAAGTGCGAGTCGGACTCGCCCATGAAGGGTTCCGTAGCATCAAGTAACATAATATAAAGGTTCTTGTAGGTCGTCGAAAGGTAAATTGCGGTTTACGATTTATGACGTACCTATAAAAAAAAACTACTGATTAGATCTCGTTCATACCCAATATCGTTGAAAGGTTGCATAGTAATGTACAACATACTATATTTTTTTTAGTTTTATCATTCTCTTATTTTAGAAGTTAGAGGGGGGGGGGGACCAACTTTTTTCCACTTTGGAAGTGTCTCTCGCGCAAACTATTTAGTTTAGAAAAAAACGATATAAGAAACCTCACACGTATGGGTTTGATGAAAAAAAGTTTTTTGAATTTCAGTTCTAAGTATGGGTTCTAGTACCCCCAAAATTTTTTGTTTTTTTATATGTTTGTGAGAAAATCTTAATGCGGTTCACAAAATACATCTACTTACCAAGTTTCATCAGTGTAGCTCTTATAGTTTCGGAGAAAAGTGGCTGTGACACGGACGGACAGACAGACAGACAGACAGACAAGACAGGCAGACAGGCAGACATGACGAATCTATAAGGGTTCCGTTTTTGCCATTTGGCTACGGAACCCTACAACTCTACAACAATAAACTTTGGGGGTCCCCCATCATTGGAACTGAAACTCAAAAATTTTTTTCATCAAACCTATACGTGTAGGGTATATGAATAGGTCTTCAAAAATGATGTTGAGGTTTCTAATAACGCTTTTTTCTAAACTGAATAGTTTGCGCGAGAGACACTTCCAAAGTGGTAAAATATTGGTCCCCCCCTCTAACTTCTAAAATAAGAGAATGATAAATCTAGAAAAAATATATGATGTACATTACTATGCAAACTTCCAACGATATTTGGATTGAACGAGATCTAGTTAGCAGTTTTTTTTATAGGTCATAAATCGTAAACCGCAATTTACCTTGGGACGAACTACAACAAGAACTTTTATATTATGTTACTTTTGCTACGGAACCCTTCATGGGCGAGTCTGACTCGCACTAGGCCGCTTTTTTTATTGAATAAAGCTCTTCCAAAGCTTCGAACTTTTATCCCAATTAAAACAATATTTGCTGCAAACCCAACGCACGCACATTGCTCGTTTTTAGAGAAAAAACAAGAGTTGATTTTATTTTTAGGAAACCATGCAATGTTTTAGTACAACTAGCTGATGGAACAAGCATATAGCCGACCTGATGTTAAGTGATAACTATCGCCTTTAACAAAGCATTACCTCGAAGGTCACGCACGTCAGGACCGTGCCCTACGATGCACTTCCCTGCGTCCATCAACTTAAAGGCATACAGATGTTCAGCCTCACGTGCCAGTAATTACATACACTTTAGACGGATTTTTTATTATATTTTAATTAAATTACCGACAAAAGGTGATACGCGAATATTATATTCTTAGCCAAGCTTGCCTTTAGCGATTTTATGAAATTTTCATATACCCCTACAGGATACACCGAAGCTTTTGTCTGAAGCCATTTACCACTATTTTATCCATTCGACAAATCTACTAACATCATTCATTTTCTACTATAATGGTGGAAATTCTGTTGTAGCAACTAACTTATATGAAATTGTGTAAAATATTTTAAAGTTTTATCCAATTTTTTCTTAAGTCATAATTGATCGAGTGAGCGAAGCGAACGAAGATCTTACAAACAACTTGGGCGATTTGGCATTTTATGTCCGTATGTATGTATTTGTGTATGTTTGTCCGACGATAACTTTCGAACCGTTGATCCAATCTGCATGAAATTTGATAAGTCGATAACTTGTCCTTGAGAAATTTACTGGTAAGTATATGAGTAAAATCGAATGAATGGTTTTAAAGATATGGGGTTTTTTAAGGGTGCAAAAATAAAAAATATGACCCAAAAAAATCAAGTTACATTTCTTATGAAAGAACTTTGTTTGGACATTCCAAACCAGTTTTTACTTTTTTCTAGGACAATCAGTTTTTTCTATACATAAAAAAAAGTTTAATTAAGATAACCAACGATCCGAGAGCTCCCATCTCAAAGAATTTCGTTGATATCAAGGTTTTTCTACTGGTCGGTCAATTCGTTTGCTTTTTCACATATTTTTTTCTTCATATAAATTAAGGAGTTACTCAGTTGTTATAAAATGGTGAAAGCGACCTGGTCTGATGATGGAGCCAAGGTCTGTCCAACGGAACTCTTCAATAAATTGGCCAATGAGTTAAAACTTGGTTACCATACAAAGTTAGTGAGGGATAGTTAGAGGCAAGGCCAAACAGTGAATCTGGACAGAAATACTTTCTCAAAGTAGATAAATGTACTAACTTTTCGGAGCATTTGGATCGCATCACGAGATCTCAGTTCGAGGCGAACTAGTTAGTATAGATCCAAAAACTGATATTCATATACCGGTAGTTTTCGTCAAGATCATCGTCGCTGTCATATTTGACAGCTTTTCACTGATACCACCGCAGAACGCTTAAGTGGGCGATCCATTGGCGAGCTAAACTCACGAGCCCCTACAAAACCGTGGTTTTGTGGGTGCTCCATTGGCGTTTTATACCTTTAGCTCGCAGGCTCGTCGGTTTTAGTTCGCCAATGGATCGCCCACTTTAGATGTGCGCAAGAGTTTACAAAATGTTTATTTTACTATTGTGGTTGAACTTTAATTGTCACAGAATAAGATCCTTCCTATACATATTAACACGATTTTAGTTAATTCGCTGTATGTAGTAAAAGAATTGCCATCGCTTTTTCTTTAAGAAATAACATTACTGAAGCGATACAGAACATAACAGAATTACGTATCGGAATTAGATACTTGTGGATTTGAGTGTCGCTTATTGCATCTTGATTATTTAGCAAGCAAAATTTTTATTAGTGTTATAAAGTTGTATGAGTGTCCGGAGATAGACGCAGCACTTTAAAATTTCCGTTTTTCGATGAGCACAAACATGAATGGCGTATTAGTATGTATTACATTAGTATCTATTGTATTTGTATCTATTATAGTAGTATTTATTATATTAGTAGTAGCAATTTGTATCTGCAAAAAAAGGCGCTGAGTGCAAAAGTAACGCTTTGCCAAAGCAAATTCTAACGAGTTTTTATAGTAGTTATCTGAACAAAATTGTAATTTCGAATTGCAAGACCAACAAAACAGTAACTTGATACCTACTTTTGTTATGCAGTTCTAAGTCTGGCTATCATATTAGCTATAGCCGGAACTAGCAGATACTTCAATACGGAAACACTTGCATGAAAACCAACTTTGTTAGTAGTAGTAGTAGTAGTAGTAGTAGTTTTATTTAGTACTGCCCTATAATAAAACAACAAACATCAAACAAGAAACCTGAATCTAAATTCATACAAACTTTTTCTCTAGCTAGACCTATTTCGTAGGGCGCGTTCCTGATGTGCGTGACCTACGAGGCATTGCTTTGTTATAGGCGATGGTTACCACTTAACATCGGGGGGGGCCATATGCTTGTTCCACCAGCTAGTTACATAAAAAAAAAATATTTTCGCCAATCTACAGGGACTCCCACGGACATGCCACTTGGAGGGAAAGTACCTTGAATATTTTAGATGAAACATTTTGCGTTTTTTAATAAAAAAACAACTAGTTATCAAATGAGAAGAAAAATAAAAAAGCTATGAATGCAGTTTCAATTATTGTGTTTTAAATTTAAATATTAATGACTTCTTTCAGTAAAATGTTCCATCTACAATATTCAAGGTACTTTCCCGCCATGTGGCATATTTGTGGGATGCCCTGTATATTGCTTTGTAGTTGTACCTTTTTAAATATTGTATGTGCCTGCTACAATTTGCCCTTTCCTCGTTTATTGTGTAAATGCGAATGTTTGCCTGGCTGCCTGTTACGCTTTCCCGCCTTAACTAAGTAAAAGCCTAGCCTAGCTAGTAGTTTAAATGCACTAACAGATATTCTGGCGACATGATGCATGGAACTGCTTTTTCTTTTTTTAAATATTCTAGACTAGAGGTAGAATATTTCCCGAGACGAAAAGTAGACGCGGAAAAAAAATGGTTTTGTGAAGACTATTAATTATTATCTATAATATGGTCAAAATAATTCGATTCAATAGCAGCAAGTATAATCAATACTACTAATTAAGAAAATATCTTGCAACTGGGTTCAATATTTCATTTGACCAGCCAATGCTTTGTAAAAATAATATTTGGCAAACCGCTGTTCAACTCTTGCAATAAGCTGAAATTAAACATGTTGCTCCGGTCTAGTCCTATTATGCATTTAGACTGCGCGAAATTGAGGACGCTTCCTGTTACATTTCCTCTCGATATCTGATACGAACATTTGCGATTGAGGTCCTAAAAACATGACGGGTTACGCAAACCAAATTAATTTACTGCATCGTATTTATATTTTGTTAAAACTCCAAGTTTAACTTTGATGAGACTCATTGTGAAGTAGGTCAGCAGCTGGCATATACCTTGCTTCAAAGTTTTAGCTTTGTGTAATATTTTGGAAAAAGTTATTAAATAAGCTTTAGAATTAGCGTCTTTCATCTCAAAAAAGAAAACGTGTTAGGATAAAAAAGATTTGTTTGCTCGCGCTTTTCGATAAATAAGTTCAGTAAATAAAAATAAACAAATAAAATCATTAGTGTAGCGTATTTACTGGCGGTCAGTGCTTACTTTATTTGTCCTTGATATTTTTATGTTTTTGCAATGTATTACGCAATGCACGCCACTTTGTTGCATTTCTGCAGCCCTTGCTTGATGTAATTTCCACTAATCCTTGTGTTATCTATCTTTGTTTTTTTTTATTTCTCAATTTTATAGTGTGTATTATGTGTGCTGAAGCAGCAAATAAATGCATGTCTATGTCTATGTCTACTTGCTCACGCTTGCTAAGCCCTGGCTAAAGGCTGAAATGTGTGGAAGGAGCGGAAAGCCTATGCCTAGCAGAACGGTGGAAAGCTAGTTATCAAATAATTAATAGAGCAAAGGCTGACTTTTCTATCTACACAATCGACCTATTCGTAAAATTTTAAAACAGTCCTTGTTTTTGACAAGCCTAAAAAGCACAAATATATTTTTTAGTTAATTACCTTAAGAATACCAGAGAGCGCCATGTTCAATATCAGAACCAGTTGACAATCCAGAAGCTTCCATCAGTACCATCGATAATTTGAAAAATTCTGTAATTGTAGGGGACTTGGTATTGGTTTGGGTAAAATAAATTCAATGATTTCGACAGACACGTGTTTACTCCAAACTTGACAGGATGCAAGGCAAACGAACATATTGAAATTGAACTTTTTGTAAGAAGTAATGAGAGAACAAATTAGCATACAAACATAGTCACGTGCATACATACGTTAAATAACTGTCAAATTTAAGCCTACTTGTTGCTTCACCGTAGTTGGGTAAAAATAGAAGCCGCCACAATGAATTTGTTCCAATTTTCAAGGTAAAATTTCTCGTTCATTAAATGTCGAAACTATGAAACGATGTGCACAGTAGGGGTTGCAAGGGGCAGTTTCAGTTGATCGAAACAAATCCAACGCGGATCCAGCCTTAAAATTAGGCAAATGTACAAAACGAACCTTTTAAATGTAATGTAGCTCATGTATACATTAACTGAGCTAATTACATAAATAATATTAAAAGTAATATTTGATGTGAGTAAATGGTTATTGTAGCCTATTTTAATTATCCAGCAAGTACACTTGACTGATGTGTCACTTGCCAGAAACACTGAAGACGTAATTTCAAAATGTCATGTAAATCATTTTACAACAATAACAAAAGGCCTAAGTTACTTTTGCCAAATAGTGACTAGACAGAACAAACCTTTTCCATATTTTTATTATACAAAATTACATTAACAGCCGATTCGACACGGATAGTTCAATTTCGAATTTGGGTTTTATTAGGGTTTTATAGTAATGGCATTGTTTTCATGTAACTTTTGGTTTACGCCTGATTGTGTCACAAAAATCCAATTGTCGTAACTTAGCACTCAGCATTTATAATTTTTGTAAAACAATGTAGTCTTAGTTTCTCAGTCTGACCCAGCGCCAGATACTGGACTCGGCAACCTGAAAAATGTGCTCGATCTCTCTTTGCAATCCCTAGTACGTAGCGCATACTTCAATTTTCGAATGAAATTGTTTACGGTCCTGAGTTGCTTTGAAATGTTCGGTTTCATATTGAAATTCTAGTTTATTTTACCTCGGATGTTAATGTGCAATTTAACATTCTCATTCAACATTCAACATTAACATTCTGCATCAGATGCGGTTTTACACTGCTTCTGACTGAACAGCCGACAAACATTACTCTGGTCGAATTTAAAACGGCCTCACGAGAGGTCAAATTTAGAACGACCTCTCGAGAAAGTCTTCAGAAAGTTTTGAACACGTTCCAGCATCAACAATCTACAATTACCAAACTACGACTTCCTAACCATGTGAAAAACTAAACAATGTTATGCTGCATGTGTTTCTTCCTTGATTACAAGGTCTTATCACATTGGTTTTAATTGCCTGAGTGTTGCTTGCTCACGCTACGCTCGGCACTCGCCAGCTTGATGATCGCTTAATTACGCACGTCAGTTAGAGTACAGGATCGGTAACATGCTCAACCTTGTGAGTAGCTTCGTTTCAACGAGCCGCCCTACCTTCTTAATTCTTATGCTAATTAATAAAATTCTCAATAGTCAATTTCAGTTCTAAAGGCTCTTTAAGAAACAGTATCAATATTTCACACTGAATTCGCTCGTATGCCGAGAATAATGAAAAAAGTAATAAAATGCAAGGGAGGGTTTTTGTTACGAAAAATCTGTTTTAAATATGATCGTAATTTTTAACGTAATTAGTTGATATTTCTTGTTTTTTTTTTTGTTAGTATTTTGAGTTATATTTCATTTTCCTACTTTGATGTAGTTGGTCTCAAACTTTTGGCCGGCAGTGTACATGTTAAATAGCTTTACGAGTAGGTGAAACGTCGATTTACTTGATCCTTTGGCGTCGTAACTTAAATGCGCTTGCTGGTCCGTACATTATCTAATCATGTGTCAATAATCATCATTTTTATTACTTATTTAATTATTAGTTATATAAACAGCTCAACAAATATGACAGACTTCATTTCTTTATTTATTTTTTTATACACATGCTTGTAACGTAGGTTAAATAAATAAAAACAAGCACATAACCTGCTGATGTAGATAAACTGTTTAAAAAATGATTTGTTTGTTGCAGAAGTTACTCCGACATTAACTTGCACACATCTAAGAGGCGTCTATAAATTACGTGAGATGTTTAAGAGGGGGGAGGGGGTTGAGTCAAATCTCATCTAATCTTACGTTAGAGAGAGGGGAGGGGGGGTCTCGGCAAATATCACGCAATTTTTTTCCAGATTGAGAAAAATAAAATACTATTTTGGTCCCGTTTTAGGCCCGTCCTTTGTTTTCGCGCCAGTGTCAGACGAACTCGCGACTCGATGAACGAGAGTCTTAACTAGTCGTAAATAAAAGCACAATGCATTTTATTTCTTTTTACAATAAAAATCTAACGCGTTTACGTAAAAAACCCACATTTTGAAAAATCTCACGACATCTCACCAGGGTGGGAGGGAGGGACAGAAAATTTAAAAAAACACCTCGCTTATTTATGGATGCCACCTAAATGGTCGCCATCGCCACCTTCTAGATGTGCGCAGCCCTTCAGTCAGTCATAAATTCAAACATAGCTTGAAGTTACCATAGCCACTGAACTAATGTAATTAAAGAAACATTAAGTACGCCGCAGAACATACACTACCGCTCTGCATTTCATCTCCTATACAAATATAGTCATGCTCAGTTAATTTAACCTACACTCACTCGCTCACGTTTCTGTTTCAACGGCGTAAGCAAATATACATTTGAATCGGTTAAATAGGAAACAGTTAAGGTCTTTATAAAACATAAGATCTAGTTGTCGGAGCCTTTAGCCGTAAACGTACAATAGATACAAAGGTCATTTTCCTTTACAAAACAGGTGTAGTTTACGAGGATGTTTTATTTTTAAACCCGAGGCTCAAGAAGATTGGCCGGAAATCGAAACCTATCACAGGAAGAGATCGAGCAATCCAAGTAGCGCTCAAAGCGCTCCTGGAAATGGAAATGAATATTACTACAGCGGTCTGCAAAAGAGGCATTGATCGACGAACGTGTATAATGTTAAGTCCAACAATGCCTAGTTGTGGCCCAGGCTTGTATAGAACTTTTCTCAAATAATTAGAGGAAATTAAAACTAAGTAGTACTTCTTGAACTCATTTATAAACGACTTCAAATAAAAAAGAAGAAGGTTCTCAATTCGGCTGTATTTTTGTCAAGTACAATTACGACAAACAACTAACAGCACTAGTTTTTCTGCATCTAATTTAGAAAGCCAGTTCGTACCTTTGATAATTTACCTCCTTGCTTGCCATGTTTCGGAGTGAAAGATCGTTCCATTTTAAAATTAAGCGACATATATGAGTTAACTTTGTCATTTATCTGGCCACTAAACACAACAGTAATGGATTTTCATACAAATTTTGCCGGCCGCTGCTTGCATGTATTTGGCCAGTACAGTAATTTTGATTTATCTGGAAGATGGTTGTCAAAATAATACTCAAATTTTCGAGCATGTTTGAGCAAATGATATTGCTTTATGACGTTTAAAAGTTGTCAGTTACAGTTTAAAAGAGACGTATAGTCTCTTTTCTTGAGAACCCTTCAGTAGCAGAAAGTAGCTAGTTTTAATTTCCTCCAGTTTGTCTATTACCGCTATGTTGTCTGTCACTGTCTCGCTGCCATTTGAAATAAGCTTTGCGCTGTTTGGCGATGCTCTATTAATACTTACAAGTAAAGAAAGTATCAGAGGTCACAGTTTATATTTTTAGTAAATTTTGACCAAAAACAACCACGAAACGTTTAGTAGTATGGATTTCGTTTTTTCCTGTATTTACAATTCGAATTTCAACTACAATTTTAATTCTGGAATTCAATATATTATATTTCGAATTCCAGAATTACAAGTTTGATTTTCTTAACTTATAATAATAATATAATAATCACAGGAAATGGTCCTTGAAATGGTGCTTTGTAATTGCCATGGGTTTTTGCCTTGAAATGGTGGTAATAGCATCAATTATTGAGTGGGCGACATGGTATTGAGAATTTCTGATATTTCAAGTGGTCAATTATTTATTATTCCATACCCAGTATTTATATGCGTGGTACGCTTATTTGTAGGCTAACTGACCGTGAAATTATAATAACAGCGACGTTATATTAGGATTCCCTTTAACCTACGGCATCTTTCTTTTAGTTAAGTCGATAGGTCTGTGACTGTTGGCTCCCGTACAATAAGGAATGATGTAGTTTGTGGTAAAACAACGAATCGATACTAATATAAACCTTTTTGCTTTGTTCAGATAATTATTTTGAAAACAATTCCCTTTCATATATTCATAAATTTTATGTGCACTACCCGCTAAGAATGTCCGAATTACACAAAGGTTAACTGGAAGAGAATGCTCTCTAGCATTAAGTTCGCCTATGTACAATGCAATTTTCTTTTTTTGTTTTAGTGCAATAAAGAATTTTATATCTATCTATCTATCTATCTATAAAGAGGAAAGGTTTCTATTTTTGTATGTTTGTAATGAATAAACTCAAAAACTACTGTGCCGATTTCAATAATTCTTTCAGCATTGGAAAGCTACATTCACCCTGAGTAACATACGCTATATTTATGTGTTTAAAAAATTAATTTATATATATAGATAGGTAAATGTTCGTTTTTCCATGTACGTCTCCAGTATGCAAGACAAATTCTATGTCAATCGCTTCGGTCCATCTATCCGCGAAAACTTAATAATCAGACCTACACGCTCAGTAGAAGATATCACCTAAAACACTTTCACCACACCTTGTTCGAAAAAACCATTGACACGGTGAGGAAAATAAGAATATATTTGTATGGATTTTTGGATGATGACCAGAGTTGCATGTATCAATTTTTTTTCTATTTTTTTATTTTCAAAGTTTAAATTTTTTATATTTTTTTATTATTATTTCTTATTTTCAAATCAAACAATACAATTGAAATGACTCGGTAATCAAAGTACCGCTCAGTGCTCAGTAAAGATAAACTACCAAAGGCAAATGGACTGAATTTTGAATCCAACTTACAACTCTTGTTCTTGAACTTTGAGAAACTCCACAGTTAAAAAAATAATTGAACACATATTACAAGGATCGTTATGTTTTGTTATAAATTTCGTTTCATTGAAGTTTGAAGTACGGTTTCAACGAATTAGAGTAAAGTTCTTAGAATTTGTATGTCACGTGAGCGATAGTGAGTGAAAAGAAGAAATAGTTGGTGAATGAAACATACCTAATGTCAATGGTGTAGGTAGCAATGACACACATTGGCGACCTTTCTACGGGAGGGCGTGGAAAAGACTAAAACTGCAATCTTTTTGTATAAATTAATAGACTAAGCGGTTACTAAGTTTCTATAACCTACGCAATAGCGTACGTATCAAGGATATGATCGCAAAGCCCCAAAGGATACAACAATAACGGCTCTAATGATTATAACGAATGTTATAAAAGTGTCCTCGTTTTCAATGTCAATCCTATTAAGAAAATGCATTTATTTAGGACTGGACACACACACATACAAGTACTACTCGTGTAGTACTTGTATGTGTTTGTGTCCAGTGTGTGACCCTCTCGGAGGGTGGGTGTAGGAACTGAATAGGTATCTACCTATTTTCTCTCACAATATTATTTTAACTTTATTGAATGCAAAACTCGTTGGACGCTCTTCTACCCACATTCCCAAAGAATATGAAAAACTCTGAAAATGTTTACCGTGTATGAAAACTACTGTTGTGATTTTATCGGATTTATTTTCGAATTAGTCAGAGTAAATGCATAATAACAATTTTATTTGATATCGCACTCGTATCTCGTTCTGGACTCTCGAGAGAAATTCAAAGCGAAACTGGAGCGCTATCGTTGAAACGTAGGTATTGAAGTGCGTCTGTATTTCACGTTCACGTTTCAACGTTACAAACGCTGTTCTCTGCTTCCAGTTCATAGCTAATGAAAAACTATTGCTAAAAGCGAAATAAAAATCCGCAGAGTGAAGTATTTGAATTCATTGAGCAGTATTGCATCTCGAAAAATACGTTCATAAATACAAGGAAGTCCCTTCACAGGGTATGTATTTTACATTCACACTAAGATAGTTAAACAAAATATCAAACTGGCAATCGATCGATGGCAAATAACAGCGTTAATAGCTTTAATACTGTTTTAATATGGCCTATCTACATTAATTTTAAATCAATACCTGTCGACTTAACGTTTTTTGATGGGATATATTTTTTTAATATATATTTTATACGTCTACGCAAAAGTTATAAAAAGTTTGAGACGCATTCAGAGTTCGAGAACGCTGATGGTCTAGTGGTAGGGTCCCGCCTTCTTATCCTGAGGTCGTGCGTTCAAATCCAGACCAATGAGGTTTTCGGCCCAAAAATTTATGTACCTACACTGCCAGTACTCTTAAACGGCGAAGGAAAAAAATGTGAAGAAACCGGCATGTCGAAGAACCTAAAAAGTCAGAAAATATGAGTAAAGTGCACGAAAGGAGCCTCTTTGAGGCGCACTTAAAATCCTTTCACCACAGTTGGTTCGAAAGCACCAGTGACGCGATAAGAGTTTAAGTATAATAATTTTATTCGTTTCTTTACCTTTGAATACGAGTTATTATTATTATTATTATTCAGCCGTTTTTGTCCCACTGCAGGGCAAAGGCCTCTTGAATACGAGTTACTAACACTAAAAGATTTAAAGCAAGTGCGGTTCAATTTGTGCAGTTCTTATCACAGCACGGTTCTAGGAACGCGCCGCGGCCGCTGCGGTGCATTGAATATGTTTTCTCGGTAGAATGGAAAGTGTTATTATGACGAATATGGCGTCTTCGCTTCCTAACACGCGATGCGCTTGACTGTGGCTACTTCGGTTGCTATCACTGTGTTATATGTATGCTTCATCTTTCATGTGCATAGTTGCACACTCGTGCACTACTTACGCTTAGTAACTATTTACGGGGCGAAGATTCTTAAAATGAGCAAATCCAAGTATAGGAATTCAACTTGCAAATGATTACATAATATAACCAATACGTTTATTTTGGGCTGATTTTCTTATATTTTAGTTTCGTAGTCCTACTTTTACATCAATCTGAAAATGTTTTTAGAATTATTTGAAAGGTTTACTTATAATAGTATTTCCTGTACAAATTCAATATGCAGCCTTATAGAACACCCACATAGAGAATACAAAGCAGCCCACTCGTTTTCCAATAAAATAGAAAATTCACGTTATTTTTTTAACTGGTTGTTACGTTCGCCAATAAAAGCCGATTATTTTGAAATAAAACCCACCGCGGAAGCTTTATGCTGGTGCAAATGAGTTTAAAACTTTATTTTTCTTTTTAAATTATAGTGGTGCAAATTAAATTATATCGAAAAAGATCCTGTAGAAATGTTTACTTTTCACATTGAAGTGCAGGAAATTCTTTGTGAGAAATTCCAAAGGATTTTATTTTAAATAGCTTTGTTGAAAAATGTGTTATCAAATATGAACTATATCTCGGATGAAAAATGTTCAGCTCATTTATAAAAATATATGTTTTGTGAACATAGGTATACGGAACTTCGATCCGCATTTAACCATTCGCTATCGCCTTTATATTTTGAAGTTAAATGTTAAATCACCTTGAATATCCTAGTAGTTCGGTCAACAGAACTGTTCAATCGAACTACTGGGAACAAACATCTCATGAAAGCTACCACTTTGTTCGTATTCCTGATATTTCATGTAACTTAGTTAAAAGAGGTGTTTACCGATAGTTGTCGAACGGACTTCGGTAAAATGTCGCATTTTATTGGACCTATTTTTTATTTTATTTGAACTGATGATATTTTTACGCAAATTAGCTTCGATTTGTGGATTAGGTTGTGCGTTGAGTTTTATATATTTTAGGATTCTGTTGAGTATTTCATAAAATATATTGTTGCCCCTTTTGCTTTTCCTCCAGTAAATCTAGCATTTCAATACATTCCAGCTGCATTTTCATATTCATATAAATCCACGTACCGTACATCAAGATTCTCGGTTCACTGAGCACGGCGCTTCTCCATCCTTATTTTGCATGATCAAATCGCATCTCTTTACGTGTATATCAATAGATGTCAAGCAAAGTTTATTCGTGTTATTTCATTTTTAATAGTTTTTATACACGCACTGCAAATAATATTTAAATACCGACCTTATATCCACAGTTATGACTACTTACTTACAAAAATGTTTGACTACCCACCAACCTATAACCTTAATTTTAAAATATGCTCGTGTAAAGTTCATGAGTGATGATTTGTAATCTAGTTGTTAACCATGTTAAACCATGTATCGTTTATTGTTTGTAAAAAAAATAATCTTCGCTTTTCGAAATGTGCAGTTAATAAGATAAAATTTAAGCCATAGCAACCTCAAATCCACCCATAATCTATATTTGATTTACCTACTGTAACGTACTTAAGTACCAAGACCACGGAACAGAGGAGGCTCTTCAAACACAGGTTATTATAACTTAAATGAAGAGATCCCAACCCGATATAATATGTTGATTGTATGGATAATAAAAAGTATTTTTTTAATATTAGACTAACTCGTCTTAATGTTGACTCAAACACCTTTATAAGACCTGTCAATAAACACTCACTTAGTGGGGTGACCTACACGGTGCGACAGATACTGAGCGAGGGCCTAATTGACCTTTAGTTATTCACTATTTAATGTAAGGCACATGCATACCTATCTGTTTTTATTGTTTACCTAGTTTGTAAGGCTTTTTGTTATTAACTAGCGTAATTTTTTGTATTTTTTATAATAATTTATGTTTTAGGCGGGCAGTGCTCAAAATTATTGAAATTAATTCTTACGTAAATAACTTTTTTTTCTATCTATTTTTCATTCAATAAAAAATGATTATTTTTATAAATAACTCACAAACCCTACTGCATAAAACTAGTATAGGTCTAGTAGGTATAGGTCTGACACTGTTGAGAACAAAGGCCGTGCCACGGATACCTCGCGGCGGTATCTCGTGGGATTTTGTACAGAAATTTTGAGAAATATAGCGAATAAAAGGTGCTCCTTTGATAACACTTTCTCCTTTGGTAACACATAGCAAACACAAAGCTGCAATTCTATACCACTATTTTTCCGAGATAAAATTGCAATAAGTTCTTTTGTTGTTTTAAAAGTTAAATTCTATATTTTGTTTCAATATAAATCAAATTCCTTTAAAAACTAGGATATTATGTTTCCGTAGCAACAAGTAACATAATAATAAGAGTTCTTGTAGTTCGTCGAAAGGTAAATTGCGGTTTACGATTTATGACGTATAAAAAAAACTTCTTAAAAGATCTCGTTCAAACCAATTTCGGTGGATGTTTGCATAGTAATGTTCATCATAATATGATGAACATTACTATGCAAACATCCATTCATCCATTCATCCATTCTAAAATAAGAGAATGATAAAACAAAAAAATATATATTATATATTTTTTTGTTTTATCATTCTCTTATTTTAGAAGTTAGAGGGGGGCACACATTTTACCACTTTGGAAGTGTCTCTCGCGCAAACTATTCAGTTTAGAAAAAAACACTTTTTATGTATAGATGTTTTTTCAAACTTGGACCGGAAATAAACATTTTGTCAGAAAAAATACCAACATTCCAAGTATGCAAGAGCTTGGTAATGAGTTCTAGAGCACTCAATTATGACAATTATTTGCGTGTATTTCGGAACTTGTACTGGTAAACCTGAAGCTGTTTCGAGTACATTTTAATGTCACTGGAAAAATATTTGCCTCTCTTCCGATTCTACTACCAGTTTAACTCTCACCCTTAACTCGATTTCAACTCACAATAACTTTATCAAGGCGCGTCATTGAACCACACTTTATGAGATCCTAGCAGATCATCTTTTATTAAATTCCGTCAATCTCTTAAGAGGGAATCACACAGGCGACTCTCCATACAAACGTAGTCCCAAATACTCCCTGTTTCCTCCCTGGATAATGCCTCTAGAGTAACCATTTTGTCTCATAAAATCCAGATCTGCTATATGTATACGTGCTCGTATGTTTTCCTATTTTTCAGAAACTTATTGATAAAGAAAATATCACCTCCAATTCATATTTCATATAAATCATATGAGGGTAATATTTTCTTAGTGTGCGAGCCACTTTTTCTTACATGACGATCGAATTGTACCATGCTTCTTGCAAATAAAATATTACATTTCATTTCATTTATAAAGGTGAAATCAGCGGAAATTACCTGCAAATTCTATAACTCCATCATATAGTTTGAACCGGATTTCAAAAGGTGTTGTGCTCTCATGTCAGTTACATTCTTTGTTTTTATAAAATTGCTTTGTGTGTAAAACATTTTCTGCTTATAGTTTTGAACTATCACAATTTATCGGAATGTAAAGTTATAACATCACGTGAAACACCTAAAACCGACCGAAACGCTTTACTCGTTGTCCGTAGTAAATCTAATGAGTGACCAGACCCCTTGCAATTCTATCATGTTAGGAAGCAAAGGGTCATTTCGTCATAGATTGGATTCATAATTGAACCGTCTGGGCTGTCCAACGCATTGTATGCAAAGCAAGTCGGAAATAGGCTCATTTCAGATACACGTTAGCACCGCCGTTTACTCTGTCTGGGTGTTATATTGTATTCAGAGTACTTATTTACAAAAAAAAAAAAAAATTTATGTATTATATCAGCTATCTGGTTTCCATAGTACAAGATCTGGTTAGTTTGGGGCTAGATAGTGTTGTGTGGATTGTCTATGATATTTATATATTTTTATTTTCTAATATTATTTGAAATCAAGTGATGACAATAATTGAGTATGCTCCCATTCTTTGCATTGCATTTGACGAACTGGACCTACGTGGGTAGCATTATTCCACTTTGATAAAAATGTAAACAACATTGTTATCATATTAAACTTACCTGAGTAAATGCTTTGACATTGGCCTTAATAGCATTCTGAATGCAATCAACTAATGTATAGCATGCGCATCGATATTCTCCTTGGGATTGCCTGTAAAGTGCAGGGGCTCTGGCACTTCGAGCTTTATTCTACATCATCATCATCATCAACCTATATTAGTCCACTGCTGGACGTAGGTCTCTCCCAAGACGTGCCACTGAGCCCGGTCTTCGGCTCTTCTCCTCCAGTGCTTGCCAGCTACATTTCGCAGATCGTCGCCCCACCTTGCCGGAGGGCGTCCTACACTAAGCTTACCTAAACGCGGTCTCCACTCTAGTATTCGTTTGCTCCAACGATTGTCTGTTCTACGGCAAACATGACCGGCCCACTGCCACTTCAGCTTACTAATCCTTTGAGCTATGTCGACCACCTTGGTTCTCTGTCGGATAACCTCGTTCCGGATTTTATCCTTCAGAGAGACTCCGAGCATGCATTCTACATCGTATTTATTGAATTGTATCTACGACTTTGCTTAAAGTCTCCTAAATAATACCAATGATCACACATTTACATAAAACTAACCCTTTCAAACAAACTGGAGAATATGTACACTTTAAGGTTGTTCGATTCCGATACAAACTGAATTTACACAACTATGGGCAAACAAAGTATAAATGTACACTGAAATAGCTGTAATAGAATTTTACAGTGGTCTTTATTGCCGGCCAGTTATATAAAGTTGAATAAAACTGTAGGATAACAGAAATATTAATAAAAAACCAAAAAGTAATTTTTTCGTCATTCTTTCTAACGGGTACTCGGCATTGAATACGTGAATGAGCTTAAAACATATGTCTCAAAATAGTCGTAAAAGTCTGTTAGTTCTTTTTCTGAAGCCCCGACTGCCACGACCAACGGCTACCACTCCAACTTTATATAACTGGCCGGTAATAAGGACCACTGTAAAAGCCTATTACAGCTATTTCAGTGTACATTAATACTTTATTCGCCCATAGTTGTGTAAATTAAGTTTGTATGGAAATCGTACCCCCTTAACATAACTCTCTTCCAAAGTTTTATTTGAGTTATTGTTGGGCTTTAAAGCTAAACTTCCTGCAATTGCATCCTCAAAATCGAACTTTGCTCACAGTTTCTCCGGTTTCTCGTCAATATTGGGTCTAGGGCTGGGTTCTCCCTCGTGCTCGTGTAACCTTGTTTAGTTTTTCCTATATGCATTGTTATGCACGAAGGCCGCACGCTACATCTTTTATAAAGTTACTGGTATTCTATTTAAAAAGAGTCATTATTATGTGATAGAAATACAAAAGCCGTGCTTCATACGTAATGTTGCGAGGTCAGAGATGGCAGTTTTTTGCTATCAACTTATCATCAAAGGAATATTGATTGGTTTGTCTAAGTAATAAGTTACTTATTTATGTATGAATCTTAAACGTGTGGCATTGTTTGACGACGGCAAACACATATCAAAGAAGGTAATTCTTTCATGTCCTCGCACAAATTGCATGTCAGCCTTGAACAGGTGCGCCGTAAGTAAATAAACTTTTTCGTTGAACCAATTTCATTGGTCACGAATAAACTATTATGATGAAAAGAACAGTTGCATTTTCAACGTAATTCTGATGTTTAAATTATAGTTTTATATGACACGACAGCCGCCTCCTTTAATTTTTATGAAATATAAAAAAGAATGAGCACAGAAAAATATGTGTGTACGTACACTGTAATATTTTTAAAATACTCATTAGCTGACAGCCTGGGCCAAAACGGTGTCATACTTGCTTACTTTTTAAAACGATACTCCTGTCAAGTTTGGCATTACCTATTAATATTTAAATCTTTGATTGCGTGCTAAATTTATTGACTATACTAAGAGCTATTTTTTTATCTGATGTATAATTTGCTCCATAGATGGAAAAATAACATGCTAAAATGTACTACACCTGCGAGACTCTCTAACTATTAAAAGAGACTACCAAACCCATGAAATATACATTAGATTAAAGCTTACTGCAGAAAATTATTTGCATATTTGTAATCCTACTGTTAGGTCATAGTAGGAGTAGTAACTTTTAAAAGCTTTTAGATTAACCCAAATGGAGCGGCAAAGCAAAGTGAGCAAAATATTTATTATTGAAGTTTTGCATTTACTCCGATTTTTCTATTTCATAAAAGATCTATATTTATCACATTTATCAATATTGCAAACAAATATAATGTACGTTTGGTTTTCCGAAGTTTTTACTTCATCTTTTCTCATAGCTAATGTCCTAATATAGCTCATTCACATTATCAACATATTAAATCATTAAGAATAGTGGAGCGATAAACCATTAAACTATAATCTCAATAGAAGATAAACCTGATGATAGTCATATAAGCCATCGCTAATTTCCTTTCATAAAATTTCTCACCAACTTACTTCAAGTGATAACTTTAACCAACTTCGGGTAAAAACCCCTGAGCGTTTGAACTCATCTCCTTTTAGGTTTTTTACAGCAACCTAAATAGTTTTACGCCATTTTGCACTCTCAAAACGAATCATCTCTAGACAAAGACTCGAAATTAAAGCTCACCTTACACACATCTCACATCTCATTTCTTAACTCACAAGTACCTTAGTCAGTTAAGAAATGAGATGTGAACCTTCTTCTTAATTAATATTATGAATCACTTAGTGCAGATTCATCTCAGCGCATTCTCTTCATGGAGAATGGGGGTGTTATAGAACAAAACGTGCCGTGAGGCATGTTTCACGTAGCAGTCCAAACAACAGTGTCTATGCTGTCTAGCAACTAGTAACAGACGTTTCGTTTTACCTCTGATTCGAAAAATAAAAATATTGAAGTGGAATGCAGATCTTAAAACGTAATTCACTGTAACAACTTTCGCGCCTTAACGTAATAGAAATGAGCCTGGAAGAAATTGTATCATTAAATATAAATGAGCGTGGACCGTTTAGCGCGGTAGAATTTTAAACTGACTGACTGAAAAAATAACAACTCATCTAAAATATTATCGTTACTACGATACTAGTTACTGATGAGATGCGACTTACATTCCTCCAATAGTCTTGTTATTTTTCTCACTCTGAAAT
This sequence comes from Thera britannica, assembly GCA_939531255.2. Taxonomy (NCBI): domain Eukaryota; kingdom Metazoa; phylum Arthropoda; class Insecta; order Lepidoptera; family Geometridae; genus Thera; species Thera britannica. The sequence goes on from OW618044.2 coordinate 6,390,956, forward strand.
AACAGTAGTTATCAAAAAAAAAACCACAAATAGTTAGGGCACAAATTATAAAGCCAAAACGCTATCTTATCGCAGTTTTATTGGATGCTGTTAAAATACTGTGAAAGAGAATATGTATTGCTTTTAGTCTAAAAAACATCATTTATATAGGCTTTAGATAGTTTTTTGAGTAGACATCATAAAAGATACTCCTATAAGTTTAAAGTCTCATAACTTGTACCGTACTTTGTGCATGACTTTTATAAGAAAAGTTTTTCTTATTCTTAAATTGAAGAGCTTAGCTCTTGTCGGGGTGTTGATGCAGTTTCCTTTAATTGAGTCTTACGAAGGCGGCCTCCTTGGCTTCTTTAAACGACATGACGGTGATCTTCTCTTTTCTGGCTCACGTAACCTTTTCTTGGCCTTCCTCTTTCCTGCATTTCTTCAACTTTTCCGTCAGTTATGAGAATCATTCATCTATTAAATTATAAGGAAAAAATGCTTTATATAAACTTTTATAGATTTTCAATATTATACCGCGTGCCCAATTTTGATGACAAAGCAAGCGAAGAATACTCAAATGGAATCAAGAGCGCAGCGAGTGGTTTAAATAGAGCACGAGCTGGGAAATCTGTGCACTCGAGCGCAACACGTAACTTTTCATCCCACCTCAGCGAGGAAATTGCTAAATTAAAAAGAAGACGCGCGTAAAGCAAAAATTAAAATAAGTAATGCATAAAGAAGGTTCCGAGTCTGAGTTTTTAACAAATTATAGACGGTAGTGTGATAAATGTGGCACCATAGAGTATAAGTTAAGAGGGCGCAGAGCAAACAAGGCGGACGGCATATAGGTATTTACTGCTGCTCGCTAGTTGTGTGTGTACTCACGCACACAATGATAGCTCTCAGCTGCTAGACTCATCGGTGCTCTTATCGGTCCTGAAGTAGAAACTGATTTAAACGTTTGATCTAAATAGCTCGCTTTTCAGTGAGATCTGGACGGATGGTATAATTTACCAATCAGGTTCCGGCTAGCGACACACGTTCGGTTTGATAAATAAATTCTATCAGTAAATTGTAAAATGTCTAAGATTGCTTTCAAAGTTAAAAGTAGAAAATCTATTCATAGTTGTTTCGTTTAATACAGCCATCATAATCATGTGTGATAGACAGACCTTAGCTAAAGTTGACCATAGAGCTTAGATTATATTTGCCAAACTGCCTCCGGAACGCTAGAAAACACATCAGTGCCACTCTGTAACCTAACTTAATTTAGATTTTCGACAATGTTAAATCACGTGCGGGTGCTCCCTAGCCAATATTAGTCCTGGCCAGCCCATGGGTGCCGGCTATGGCCTGATTTGAATTACAAATCAGTATACGTGAATTTTGTATAACAATCACCCAGTGTAGCCAGTAACCGCCACTTTGCATTTTAACTAGTTGTATTGTTTGCAATCCTTTATATAAATAACTTTTCCAATTAAATATTGTTTGAACTGAAGTCGTAGCTTAAGTGTTCGTTATGCAATTTTCACTTCAGTATAATTTTACTCGTTTTTTAAACACCAAAGGATCGTTGAAGTAAAGAGGAACGAGAACAAAACAAGATATTGTGATCTTTCTTATACTTTTAAAGAAATATTTTATCAAAGGAAACCAGAGTAATTTTTACATAAATGTAACTGAAGTAGTAGTTTGCTCTGGTCAGTGATATTTTATTCATGATCTTTATGATAGACAAATTGCTTTCCGCCTTTGCTTGGCGGGTTACCTTCACCAGGCTGGCTATTAGCATTATTTTTCTACTATGACTATGTACTTTAAAAATATTATTCTTGCCTTCTTATATACCGATACTGTCTTACACTAGTGTAGAGGCTACTAGTTTACTTATTTGTAAAATTAAATGCTGACCACCTCATTCATATTGCTTGCACTTTTTAGCAGCTATAAGTCAGTCACTGTCACTTTCTTGTCAACAATAAGAGATGGCAACAAACTTATCGGTGTGCTATAATTAAACAAATATAATTAATTCAAAAAATAGTCAAGTGCAAAAAGGTTTTTTAGGAATTTCAATTTTTAGGGTTCCGTAGCCAAATAGCAAAAACGGACCCCTTATAGATTCGTCTTGTCTGTATGTCTGTCTGTCTGTCCGTCCGTATGTCACAGCCACTTTTTTCTGAAAATATAAGAGCGATACTGATGAAACTTCGTAAGTAGATGTATTCTGTGAACCGCATTAAGATTTACACAAAAATAGAAAAAAAACTATAAATTTTGGGGGTTCCCATTCCTATAACCTATATAATTTTTCATATAACCCATACGTATAGGGTATCTAGATTGGTCTTCAAAAATGATGTTGAGGTTTATAATATCGTTTTTTTTTCTAAACTGAATAGTTTGCGCGAGAGACACTTCCAAAGTGGCAAAATGTGTCCCGCCCCCCCCACCCCTGTTTTTCCTTAAATAAGAGAATGATAAAACTAAAGAAATAAATGTACATTACCTCCCAAACTTCCACCGAAATTTGGTTTGAACGAGATCTAGTAAGTAGATTTTTTTAATACGTCATAAATCGTAAACCGCAATTTACCTTTCGACGAACTGCAAGAACTTTTATATTATGTTATTTGCTGCTACGGAACCCTTCATGGGCAAGTCCGGCTCGCACTTGACCGCTTTTTTTTTTAAAACAAAGTCATGTTTAAAAAGATTTTATTTAGAAAAACAAGAATCGTTGCAAGAAAAGCGCGGCGCGTAGAAAGTTTTTGCAATTTTCATATAATTTGCGTGATATTTAAAGTTAAATACACATACACATTGTAAAGCACTATACAAGTACCTATACAAGCCTTGGTCTGCAATTACTGCTCTGCCCCGAGCTAAGCTTCACTATAGTCTAGTCTTTGAAGCTTGGCCATCATGGCAGACCTTGCTGTCTGCTCTATAAAAACCTCGACCTTCGATCTCGGGCCTTATTCCAGCTTCCAGACCTGAGATCGTTGTTACACTGTGCCCTCGGCCATCATCGACAGCGACCAGCAACACACAGTCTTTCGAGTGATAACAATTATAAACACACGCTTCACTAATTATCATGAAGTTATTTCCATACGAACTTTTCCAACCCTGTCCTAAATATAACTATTATGAAAATATTCGTATCCAGTACGGTGTATCGACGTCACGGCGCAGTGGAATGAAAATATTGAATAAAGAAGCAGCACCATAACCTCGTTATGGCGCACCCTCCTATTTCCCGTCGCTCGGTAATGCAATCTGGGTAATAGGTCCACTCCCGCCATCCGACAGCGCTCAATTTTGATTGCACTTATAATTGTGATGATAAACTGAAAATTTACTTTCTTTAAATGTCTTTAAAAGTCTAGTGCTCATCCTGACAAAATTATTAACCTTGGCCACTAGAAAATGCGATAATTTCTCAATTATAAGTATGTTTCGATGCTTTCAAAACTGAGCGCATTGCTTCCGCTCTACGGTTTTCAAGAAACACATTTTCAATTGCTATTTCTATTTCAATTGCGGCAATTGCTTTCTTTCATCACAAAATGGGCTTCTTATCGTGCCTTTCATGGTGGGTCAACACACATTTGAGCTTTAAAATTGTAGAGGGACTTCTAGTTTAGTCGCGATTCACGCGTCGTTACTATTTCAAATCCGGGCGCTAATAAGGTCTGGTCTACACTGCTGAGCGCACAAATCATTCAGTATTGTATTTTGATTACTTGTCGAAAAAGAATTACGAACAAAGCATTCAATGCCTACAATATATTGAGAAAATATTGTAGGCATTGAATGCTTTGCAGACTATATTAAAATATCTTAATTACCTAAGTTGGAATCAAATTTGTCAAAATTATATCAAAAACGTTTCCTTCAGTAACGTATCAATAATATTACATGAATGAGTCGATATTACATAAATGTCAGCTTCGCAGGATTTCGTTTTTTTTTTTTAATTAGTTTATCTCATAAAAAATACATTTTCTTATTACGAGTATTATAAATAGCACTAGGGAAACCACTAAAGTTTGTAGTTGTATGATTTAAGCATATGAGATCCAGGCTTCCGGATTATGAAGTTACAAACACAAACAGTTAGTAAGGCAAACTTATCATCCTTATTGACTTTAAAGCTTTATTTTTCTACTCAATTAATAAGAACTAACCATAAAGCGATGATATCAAATTGACTGTTAATTTATTAGCTCTCTGTAGACTGTGAACTCCGAGAGGTTTGATTTATCGTGCACATTCACTTAACTAATGGAATCTTTGATGCAAATTTAGTTATTAATTTGATAGCTCTCTATGTCGACTGTAATACCCAAAGCCTTATTTGTGTAAACGACATTTGACATATAAAATGCCTTTGTTAATTAATAATAATTTACTAATTAATTAAATTCGGTCAATTGCGAATGCACATTGAAATAACATAATTTCGTTAGTATTCGAATGCAATCATGTATAACAAATTGAAATTCATAAATAACAATTAAATATTTCACAAATTTATACTATTTAAGGGTGTCCAGCTGAGAATCTTTCCAGTTGCTCCGGAGGCGGTTTTTATTATCTCAGAGAGCTAGCCGTCAGTGAAAGATATTTCTGTCTGTACCTTGACGAAAAACAAAAACGTAAATTTTCTATCTTTCTTTTTCTATATACAAATGCTATTTTGGTTTGTGTACGCTTTAAAAACTCAAAAAGTTCTGCACCGATCGAGCTAAAATTTTAGCATGATATATATCAAGGATTGTTTTGACGTGATAACGTCTTATAAATCGATGGAGCCGGCTGCACGCACGAAAAAACATGATTCATGCGTCGTTACGTCGTTTCGTCGTTCCATTTACCTGAGGCCGAGCCCGGGTCGGGTAATGGGTAAGGGTAAATGAGGGTAAGGGTAAGGGTTCGGTCGGGTTCCGGGTCCGGGTCCGAGAGTTCGAGTCCGAGTCCGAGTCCGAGTCCGAATCCAAGTCCGAGTCCGAGTCCGAGTCCACGAGTCCGCGAGTCCGCGAGTCACAAATATTAATTAAAATTCTTTTGAAAAATGCAACCATTCCATCAGTTTTTTCTTATGACGTTATCACGTTCAACTATCGTCAGTAAACCGACTTTACAGACAACCGATTTTTTTATCATTTTTTTGCGTCAGTCACATATGTGCCACAGCGTAGCGTGGCAGGGAACAGCTAGTTATATATATTACGGATATATTAAATGCATAATTATATCCTCTTTCTCGACTTCAAAATGGCTGGTTTTTAACTTTACCGTATTTCTACAGATGGAGAAAGCCAACCGGCAATACATCCTTACGCAAGGCCCGCTTGTCTTCACGTCGGGCCACTTCTGGCTGATGGTGTGGGAACAGAACTCCCCAGCAATCATCATGCTCAACCGCATCATTGAGAAGACCGAGCACAAGTGTCATTGGTACTGGCCGCATGGCAACGACGAGAAGTTCAAAGTGGTGTACGACGATGTTAACATCAGCATCATACAAGTTGAGGAGTTTGATTACAACTACTACACGATCCGTCGTCTCAAGTAAGTTAATCTTGGAATGTCATCTGAGGCATCATGCTCGGTAACCGTTCCTCTTTCAATTGCCTGTTTTAGACTACCGTCAACCATGAAGTAAATGAGTCATATAGAAGCAATAGTAGCAACATCCATGTCTACTAAATTTACGGTAGGCAGTTTTTGAAAACGGACGTTGCTGGTGCTTGCTTTAAAAATGAAGGGATAAATCTTTTTGCTACCAACAAAAACAACCACAATCTAAAACACACTCATTTTGTATAGGATGTTACTAGTTCTTACACGATTTTATTATTTGGTCAAGTAAACTTATCAGAACACTATCAAACTGCATTAAAAGTTGCCACATAAAGAAAATGTGATGTTGCTACCTTTGCTTCTATATGACTCAAATTTCCAATGAAATACTTCTTTACTTTCCCAATACATTAGAACGAACATTTCTAAGCATAAAGCCCTAGAAACTGTACCTCAACCTCTTTGATGCTCGAACATACAACACATATATACATTTTGCTTCTCGGTCTCCGACGAAGTTTGCGATACTAAAATATTAATTTGATCGTATTTCGTGCTAGTGAATGCATTTTATTTTAATTATAAAAGCGATACTAAAATATTAATTTGATCGTATTTCGTGCTAGTGAATGCATTTTATTTTAATTATAAAAAGTGGAAAGATTGGAAAAGAAAGAAAGATTGGTTGGAGACCGCTAAGGATCGGAACGAGTGGAAAGTTTTGGGGGAGACCTTTGCCCAGCAGTGGGACAATGTAGGTTAGATAAAAAAAAAGTGATACCTAAACTTTCAAAGAGAAAATATCTTGGTTCATCTTTCTTTGCTGTAGCTTATCTTTAAATATCATCAGGAACAATTTCAAGCTCTGAAGAAAATCTTTTCTTCGTTTAGTCTAGCATTTCTACAGACTTATCAGCAAGCTTTGAGTCAAATGAAAATGTGAAAATGTTCCGTAAATTCAATGTTGTTCTACGTTACCTTCGTATCTTTTGTAAAGCTTATCAATTGTAAGGTAACCTAGTTTCATGATGTAAATGTAACCAGATTTAAAATAAAGTATACATTATTTATTTGGTCTTATACAGCAATTCAAATGGTCGATACGAATCAGGCCAGCATACAAATTAACTATACTTTAGCATATTTTTATAAAAGCACTAGTGGCCGCCCGTTCCCGTAACACCCCGTTCCCGTTGCTTTTCGGGATCCTATCCCTATGTCCTTCTCCCGGTTCCAAGCTACCTCCCCACTAATTTTCTGCCAAATCGGTTCCGCCGTTCTTGAGTTATAAATAGTGTAACTAACACGACTTTCTTTTATAAATATAGATATGGTATTTGTGATCAAAATTAAAATCACGCATTTATAATTCTGAGAATCATAACCCCCATAGCTCAGTTTGTCTGCCTTCTACGCTGGAGGGCGTGGGTTCGATGACAATAAATGTTTGTTAAATGTAATTTGTTAAGTTTTTTCTGGGTTTTAAACTGTAGTCATTTGCAAAAAAATAAATTTAAGTATTATTTCAGCTATCTAGTTCCCATCGTACAAGCTTCAGTTTATTTTTAATCTTGTTTGCAAGAAGGTTTTAACGGCCAATGTGTCTTAATAAAAATACTACCATACACTACGAGCCATGTGATTACCATATACTTTAATCATTCTTTTTGTCATTTAATTCGCGATTTTTAAAAATTAATTATTAATTATTAAAGTGGACAATCCACATAAGCCTATCTAGCACCAAACTAAGCAGAGCTCGTACTATATAGATTTAAATAAATAGTGGTTGCTATTGTAGATAATCTTTGATTAAAACTGTTGTCGAGTCAAATTAAACAAAATTTGTATTTAATATTTTTTTTGTATACACTCACGCTACTGACAAATCTTAGGCATGTTCTTAGGCGAGCTACAAAAATATTCATACCTATTACGCGTCGGTTGGAAAATCTTTCCATCATTTTACAAAGCGAATCATTAACACAAAGCTCGACAGCGCTAGACAAGAGGCCAATTATCACACTCACTACTTCTCTTAACCCTTACAGAACCAGTCTTATGTCAGTTGCCCTACGAATTGTTCAAGCTGAACTCGAATGCTCTAATTAACGAACAAGAGCCAGTTCTCTCTATATATTAGGTATAGCTTATAAATACAACTTTAATTGTCACCAAATTGTTTGTGGATTCAGAAGCAGCACACAATTACTGGTTCAATAACTCAACTGAGCTTCTTACATGCCAATTGGTCTACGTACTGAATTGTAAAATAAAAATCTCCATAATTTAATTGTCACCGAATTATTGATGAATTCAAAAGTAGCATAAAATGACTAATTCATTGACACGACCGAGATTCTTAAGTGATCGGTACTGAATTGTATAAACACAAATAAAATATACTATGTTAGTATATGCAACTTGTTGAAAATACTGTTCGCTGGAAGCTTTGTTTTTTAAAGCATAAAATAACATTGTAGTCTCACATTCTAGGTTGGGAATTTATGATATTAAATCTATTTTCATCTTGGAAGAGCAGCATTACAAAGTCACTTCAGAATAAAGCTCCTTGAACATTCTAAAACCATCCTATTATTAGATTCATAATGGAAGTCTTATTTCCAGTAGCTGCTTCCTTCGATGCATAGAAGCATTGCTTTCTTTGACAGAATTTTCGTCCTTGCAACGGGTAAAAGCAATTTCATTACTTTATTCTAGTTAGAACTAAGTAGCTATGTCAAAATTGAACAATATTGCTTAAGATCTTGTATAATATTTCTCGGCTCAAAGAAAATTAATCTCTTGGTTATAAATAGTTATTCCTCTTTTAAAAATACCTTCCACGCTGGTATTTCTTTTTTCCGTCTTAGAGTAATAAAATGAAAAGTTTATTTTTTATTGCCATAATGGGAGTAAGCCTCATAAAAATAGCACAGCGCAATAGCACTTGAGAAAATGTTGGTTGTAGATGAAAATAAAGAAAAGAAGGAATATTATAAATTTCCCCTGTTCTAAGGAATTTAACAATACATAAGCGATAGATAGCCTACCTTTATCGATTTAGGTTTAGCTCGAAGGTTGTTTTTGTAACGGTGCATAAAAGTAAAATATGAAATAAACTTCTATTGTTCTATCAAGCCTGCTCGTAGCTTCTGCTACGCTGGAATAAGCTACGATACTTCGTAATAAAAGCTACGAGACTTCGTAGCAAAAGCTACGCGCGTAGCAATTCGTCGTTGCAAACACATTGATAGTCAACTGAGAATTACAATTATATCCGGATTAAAATCATGTTTTTTTAATCAAAGCAAATGTAAATACAAATAAATCAATACCACTCGATTCAGAGTTCGAACGCTTTTAAATATTTCGCAGAACTAAAAATTATTAATATAAGTTGTATGTGCTTTGCGGATGATTTTTGGGAAATTATTTAATACTTTTGTAAAGCGAAACCCAATATTCATTTGCAATATCTGGATTAATCCCACGGGTAAAGTCATTACACGCACTTACGTGCGATGCGGAAATGAGTCGGGACATTTGCAAACGTTAACTTTTATAAGTACCTATATGAATATTTCATACAACACCATTTAGCTCCAAACTAAGCAAAGCTTTAACTAGGGGCAGTAGATTGCTGTTATAATTATACCTTATGTAATTCTGTATGTATCATAACTTTAAAGTTATTTGTTCGAATTTGCTCATTTAGGTACTTTATTTAATAAAAATTTTGCTTTTGCACTTGACTGGAAACAAACATTATTATTGTGTTTTCATTACATTTTAGTTTTAGCCTGTCAAGTATTTATTTGTCAAAATAAGGCCTGGCCATGTCCTGCAGTGGACTTCTTCAGGCTGATGATGATGATGAATATTTATTTGTAGGTATGCTTTACTATTTATTTAATACGAACATGCAACATGCTCATCATTTCAATTTTATAATATTATTTCAGTGTTTCAAATATTCCTCGGTCTGTTTACAGTTTTCCGTCCATCATGGGTATTGGAGGCTTTAAAATCACACAAGCGAACGTAGGATTGTTTGCAAACATGATTCAATCTAGCGTGAACGTTTCGGTAAAACACATGATAAAAAGCTTATAAAAATATCTACCTACATTTAGTAAACAGTAGGTAGTTAAGCCCACTGAAAAAACATTTCCAATGAAAAAGTTTATGAAAAAATATTTTACTACGTAAAAAATTGACAAAATAGAATATTCATTTTTCGAATGACAACAAACGGAACTTATTTAATTTCATTTATTCATTAACAATCCCCTTACAAATCGCGTCTGAATGTAACCTAACATGCTACAAAGTACAATAGCAACTTATATACACATTAATTACAATTATGAAATAAAAATACATGAACAAAAGCAAAATAGAATCGAATGTCCGATTTAATTATAAACCCACAATAAGCAATAATAGTACATTGTTACCCGAGTGTTAAAAGTCACGTTTTTTGAGTCCCGAGACGGGTTTGGCGCCAGAGCGTAGCGAGGGCGCCAATGGAGCTTGAGGGACTTAAAAGACTTTCACCCGAAGTAAACCTTGTGCTTTTCATTACGAATACAAGGAAAGAAAAAATAAAACATGAAAAAAAAATAGTGAAAATGAAGATTGAATTGCCGCCATCCCGGTTTTCTTTTTCTCTGGCGGGCCTTCGGCTTCAGCTCGCCAGCATTATTCAGCCATTATTTTCATTTTCATAATTTAAAAAATGGTAAATTGTTTGCTCAAATCTATGTTATTTTAAATAAATAGTTGAAGCTATATATTAATCAAGTAGTAATTTAGAAGATATATTATTTATTTAATACTATCTTTATGTTATTTAAATTTTACATTGCGCTCTAATTAGACTTTTTAAACTTCTTACCGTTGTAATGGGTTTCCAACCTACTTGCTGTATAAAAAGTTGGAATTTGGTTTAACAACCTCCTTGCAGTTAGAAAGACTTTAGAAAGTTGGAACATGGTTGAATAAAATAGAACTTGTTTTTTTTATAATTTGACAGCTGTCAGTAGAAAGCGATTCTCCCTAGGGCTGAAAGTTTTACTTTCAATTAGGCCCCTCAGGCGACTTCAGACCTACTTTCAGAGTATGAGCAATGAAAAAGTTATTTATTATACAAGAGTGCAAAGCTGCACGGAAAAAACGTAACGGTTGGATTTAAATAACTTATTGCTATTTACAACAAAGCAACTCGTTTCGGAGGGAACCTGCAAAGTGTATTGCTAATGCTAGACAAGCCATCTTTGCTACTGTAAGTTAGTAATATTAATCTAGAAAGTTGGTTCAAATTTGATAACCTGGGCTAGGTAGCTTCCAACCTTTTAATTTAATAAAGACAACAAAGCTAATTGTGAACGTGAATCGAGTAATTCTGTTAATTATAACCAAGCATCTTAGCTTAAATCGTCGATTTTATCAAATCAACTTCGTAAACACAGCTAATGAACGTTTCTATGTTTAACAAAGTAACTTTGTCAAATTTTGGTATACTTAGCAAAGTTACTCGGCGCTGTCAATCGTGTCCACTGGATAGCCATACCCAATATACTTTGTTACTTCTAACCAATTCAAATAGGTATACTTAGCAAAGTTACTCGCGCTTTCAGCCGTGTTGAGTGGGTTCGCTACAACCAATCTACATATTTACCTCTAGCCTACTTGAATCGGTATATTTAGCAATGTAGTTTGTTGTTCTTCAACGGGTTTATTGGGTTCGCTACAACCCATCTAGTTTGTTGTTCCTAAGCGGGTTTATTGGGTTCGCTACAACCCATCTAGTTTGTTGTTCCTAAGCGGGTTTATTGGGTTCGCTACAACCCATCTAGTTTGTTGTTCCTAAGCGGGTTTATTGGGTTCGCTACAACCCATCTACATTTTTACTTCTAGACTACTTTAATTTGTACCTATTTTAGCAATGTTGTTTTTTGTTCTGCAAGTTTATTGGGTTAATACTGCTAAATACTTAGCTGCAGGTACCTACCATTTCCAAGTGACATGAATATTAATAAGCTTTATTTTAAGTTTGATAGCTGCTTTTAAGTAGTCCAATGCACGTTCAAACTTAAAATCTGTAGCATAACTAAGTATATTGTTGTCAATCGGAAATGGTACCAGCAGCTAAGTATTTAGCAGTATTAATCAACCCAATAAACCAGCAGAACAAAAAACAACATTGCTAAAATTCCAATTAAAGTAGGCTAGAAGTAAAAAAGTTCTTCATTTTGACGCTAGTGAAAAGTTGATATGTAGGGAATTGAAAAAGATCGTTAATCTGGCGAACTCGAAAAAGTTAAATCACCCTTTTAAAAAAAGGACTGAACGATCATATTTCATTTGCCCACAGACCGTACTTCAAAGTTAAAAGAATGTATATGAAATAATAAGGTTTTATTTAAATTCTTCAACAATCGTTAATAAATTCTAAAATTCTAAATTAGACCAACTAAAAATAATATTTTTAAGAGCGTTTACATCTATCAGCTATCTTTATAAAATTTTAATAAAAAAATATATGTAAATTCATATGTTCATGATTTTTTTTGTAACCATCTTTAAAAGCTAATTATGATTGATGTCCTATATCTATAAATGCTAATATAACTTTTTTTTAAGTTACTCACATAGAAACATTATTATTTCTAAAAAAAGCTTAAAGGCAATAGAAGGATGTAAGCGCTCTTAATAGCTAGTAGATACACGATACTAAATAACGATGTATGCTTCAGAGAAGAATCAAATATGTTATTCGTTAATTAACATAAAAAGTTACATTCGAGAGTAGTTTAATCTTACATTGTTAATTTGTACAAAGTCATTTTTACCTCAACTTTTTCAATTATTATATTAACCAATATTTATCATAAATATTGTTTGTTAACTTATGAAATAGGTACTTAAAAATATTTTAACAAACATAAGTCTAACGAGTACTTACCTATACATAAGTATTTTGTATGATAACAAAACATTATTTTTTTTTTTAGGTATTTAATTTAAATTACTCATCATGTTGATGATGATGATGGCTTTAATTTAAGTAAATGAAGATTCTTTTACATAGTCTTAGCAAAATAGAACCGTTTTTCCCCCGAAGGGTAAAAAACGGATATTTAGGTTTCTGCCGAAGCTTGAACCAGGGTTGAGATTACTACCTATGTAACTCAGTCATTTATAGGTTTATATCGATAATAGCGCCATCTATGTTGTGAAAGTGGAACTAACGGAAGCTACGAGGACAGCGCGTGGCTGCTCTTTCTTCAGTACCTACCTACCTATAGCCGGCAAGGCCTTTAGGTCTGGTTCAAGCTTCGGCAGAAACCTAAATATCCGTTTTTTACCCTTCGGGGGAAAAACGGTTCTATTTAGGTGTTCGTGCCTCTGCTTGAACCAGGGTTGAGACGTGTTTAACCTCTGCCGGCGCTGTCCCAGGCGTACTGTGACATGGTGTATGCGCTCCAGGGTTAATAAAAATTTGTTCATATTTTTCTGCATAATAATTATATTAAATATCCTTATAATAAGTAAGCAACATAAAGTAATTCTTGATCTTTTCATTGAATCAGCTTCAACCTTTTATAATCAGATAGTTATTATTACTAGTTATACCGGGGAAAAACAACATGATACGTTGTTTGTTGTAGAAGTTGATGTTGTTGATTTAACATCTCTTAAGTAATGATTAAAAAATGTATGTTTAGATTTCCAATTTCCTCTTCTTAGAACCTCATCAATATCCATTTTTTGATGTGTCCAGTTGTCAGTTGCAACACCTGCCCTTATACTTCCGGCTGTTGATGATATTCCTGCTTCTTTAAAAAGGGTATTTATCCACCCCGCAATCACCGCTCGCGATGCTTCTTTCACGTTTCTTCTCGTCGTGATGAACAGGCTTTTTATCTGCTTTGACTTTCGACGATTCTCAGATAGTAAAATTACTTGTTTTACCCAGTGTATCAGATTAAATCTATGTTTAGGGTGGCTTTTGAGACACCATCCTGACTGTCTATGCGTGGCGTTATCTGTTTTAGACCCATATCTTGGCCAAAATACCATTTTGTTATCATGTTCTTCAAAAAGATCTGATTTTAAGCTTAACAATGTGAGGTCGTGTACCCTTCTACCTGATGCCAATAAGAGTAAAACGCTCGTGTGACGGGATACTGCAAACAAGCTTCCATTATCAAAGTTATAAGCTTCAAGGAATCCTATTAAGTCATTTACTGTCCAAGAAAGCGATCTTTTTATTTTTGGTTTAGAGGATAGGATTCCTTTGAGTGCATGAGTTACTATTGGATGTGAGCTCAATCCTGCGCTATGACGAGGGTTTGTAAATGTTGCTACCACGGACTTATGGACCAAGACAGTTTTTGGGGCCAGTTTTACCACTTCATGTAAATAGCAAAGGAATCTTGCTAACTCTGATGGTTGGGGTTCATCGCTTTTAACTTTTTCTTGTGATGCCCATTTAAGCCATCTTTGCCATGCTGGGCGATAGGTTTTTAATGTAGATGACCTCCAAGAGGCTTGTAACAACTTCACTTCGTGATCTTTCCAGCCTAAAATTTCTCTGGCCCAGCCCGTACCTTCCAAACCAACAAATTGAGTTGGTCTACCTTCGCTGGTGGTTGGTTTGTCTGGAGGTCTACTAGATTGAATGGAAGGTTGGGGATTTCCCACGGTGGTTGAGTGGCGCGCCTCTTTATTTCTGGCATCCAGAAAGCCTTGCACCAGTTTGGGGCTACTAGTAGATAGGTCCCTGTTGATGGTTTGAAGATGATACAGAACTCTCGGTATGAGAGCTGGCGGAGGAAATATCCACCCTAGGTTGTACTGCCATGATTTGCTGAACGCGTCGGTGTATTGGCTCATCTTGTCGGCGGCGTCTTCGCTTACGTACTTCGGTAATACTGCTGACCGACTGGAGGCGAATAAGTCTACTTCTGGCTTGCCCATCAAGTGGAAAATCTGTTCGACTATTTGGGGTTTCAAGTGCCACTCTGGTAGTTGTTTTGTTCTGGACAGACTGTCTGCCAGACCATTGTATGGCCCTGGAATGTAGCGAGCAATTAGGTTGCAGTCGTGTTGTCTGCATAGATGCAGGATGCATTTTGTTGTTTCTAATAGTCTTATGGACTTTGTACCTCCTTGTTTTGTTACATATGCAGCCGCAGTTCGATTGTCCGTCTGCCAGGTTATCACTTTTTGCTGTATTTGTCTTCCTAGACATTTTAAAGTTTCGTAAAGAGCCCACAGTTCTTTTTGGTTGCAGTGCCATTGGCGTTGAGAGCATGTCCATCTTCCCCAGAATTTTTGGCTGTTTGCTATGGCTCCCCATCCGGAATCGGCAGCATCCGTAGTTATGAACCAGGTTGGGTTTGCTTGATGAATTACCGTGTTCTTGTGGGCATTTTCTATCCACCAGTTTAACTCTTCCAAACTTGCTTCTGTCATCGGGAGTTTTTTGTGCGGCTTTAGTTTTAGCAATTTGTTGGATTCGATCTGTAGTCGTCGGCAGTGTAGTCTTCCTAGGGGCACTACAAATGAGGCAAAATTCAATTTTCCCAAGATGACTTTTGCGTCGTGCCAGCTCCAATATTCTTTCTGCAGAAACGTCTGGCTCATGGATACTACCTGCTTTACCTTTGTGTCTGAAAGCATCTTTCGGTTTCTGTCGGTATCCCAGGTTATTCCTAAATATTCTAGGCATTTCGATGGCTCTGTTACGGATTTTCTCTTGTTCACCGACCATCCTAGCTCTTCCAGTTTGTTGATTACCAATATTGTTTGTTCCCTTAGAGTTTTTGGATCTTGATTCACGATCAAAAAATCGTCCAGGTAAACTACAACTTTTACATCCAACGTCTGTCGAAACCAGTGTGCTAGCCAACTTGTTACCTTTGCGAAGGCTGACGGAGCGCTTGCTAGCCCGAACGGTAGGCAAGTCATCTCGTAGATAACCCCTTCGTAAACTAAGGATAGAAATCTGCGATGTGTTTGTACTACTGGTACGTGATAATAGGCTTGTGAGATATCCACTTTTGTCATGAAGACCTTTGGACTTAGGACCGTTGGGATCCGGCAATGGTTCAACAGTCTGAATTTTGGTGCATGTACGAAACGGTTCAATCTTTTTAAGTTGAATATTGGTCTGTAAGTTCCATCGGGTTTTTCTCTTAAAAACATTGTCGACAGGAATCCTGTTTCGTGAGAGCTTAGTTGAATTGCCTTCCAATTCAACATTCTTTTGATTTCGTTCTTCATTCCTTCGGAAGGTCGTGTTTCGAATGATTGTCTGCGATTCGCTAACTTTATCATTAACGGTTTTTTCAAAAAGGGTATTCTGAAGCCTGATATTATGTTTATTACTGTTTGAGGGGCACCTATCGACAACCATTTTTCTCGGTGAAATAACAGTTGACCGGCTTTGAAAATTTCTGAGTCATGACCTTTTGACATTTTTCCATCTGTTATTCTGCCCCTTGGCATTTTTATCTTGTTTGTCGTTGTTGGTGTGTTGTGCCCTTTTGTTACCTGAACCATAGGAGGGGTTATAGTTCCTATTGAATTTGATAGATTCCTTCTTAAAACCTCCTTTTTTGTTCTTATAATCGGGTTTGTAGGCCGTTTTTGAAGTTGGGTGAAAGGTCTTCTTGAAAAGAAAAAACTTTTGTATTCCTCCTTGATCTTTTACAACTTGGGTTAGCTCAGGTTCTTGGAACAGATGGCAGTCTGAAGGTGGTATGCTGTGAAGGATTTCGTGCAATGCCTTATTTTTCACTTTATATGTGTCTCTTCTTTGTTGGATGACTTCACCTCTTCGACCACATACATACTGAAGCAAAGCATCAGAATTCTTACGGAATTTGGAGTTATTGCCTAAAAATTCCTGCCCCACCCTTTGTTTGACCTCTTGTGGTAGCTTGTCACAAAGTTCTTCAAATATCTGTCTTTGCTGAAGTAAACCATTGGTAATGGCTCCCAAAATAAGATCCGTCTTTTCTAAAATGGCAACAGATGTCCAACCTGGGGTGACTCCAGCGAACAAGTTGTTAACCTTCAAAGCCGAGAACGTTGGAGTAGCTTGAAACTGCTTCTGTACCTCGGAGTACCGAATGTATTTCCAGTTGTCAGTTCCCAAACGTTGGCATTCCATTCCTTGTTTTGCTAATACGGGATCAGCTTTGGAAAACTTTGGCTCAGTTTCCGTAGTGAAAGGTTTGAAATCAAAAGCTGTTGAGCTGTCTTTTGTAGCTTTGGTTGCTTTGATTGCTTCCAAACGACGTTGAGCACTAGCTATTTCATTTTCTACGACTCTTTCAGCGTCATCCGTGTATTCCACAAAATCTGCTTCACTGGTATCGTTTTCCCAGTTGACCATCGGAGAGCGACTACAATCTGCTTGTACTTCGTCGTCTTGAGTACTATCAGCCATCGAATGTATGGAGGCATTTAAATCTGCTGGTTTAATTGCGTTCTCACATAACTTCTTCATATTACTGTTTGTATCGGACTGCATTTCGAGAATTTTATTAAACATCTCCATTTGTTTTTGCATGACAGCCTCTAAGAAATGGCTACTGTTACTATGATCCACGGATCTCACCACATCCTGGCGTTTTGATGGAGGAGACGTCCCTCTTTCTTCACTTCGCCGCTTGGTAGCCGACATAGTCCGATTATCTGGATCCGAGAAGAGATCGCTTGTTGCCTTTCTGGACCTTGATGACCTTGAAAGGGGGGTGCTACTCGCGCATTGTGCTTCATAGTTTTCACCGCTCATGATTTTTGACGTTTTCTCACGATTCGTGAGTTTGCCTCGCGTCCTTAGTTCTCGGACGGTAGCCATAAATTCATGGTAAGAGGGTTCATGAACTTTTGCTGCGATTGTGTGAGGTGAATAAATCAGCGCTCTCCCTAGCGGCCAGTTAATAAGTACTTTTCGAAGGTACCGATAGGCTCTTTCAGACAGATCTTTGGCTTCTGGGTAAAAGGCACGCACTAGATCAGTGGTTGGTATTGCAAACCTAAGCTTGCTGTCCATAGCCGACGAAATTTCTTTGCAAATAAATCTTCATAAGATTGATTGGTCACTTTCCAGTCTTCCCATTCGCAGGGGTAATTCTGTTGAATCGAACGGACAATAGCTTTGAAAGCGGTTGCTTCCTCTTCGTCTTCTGGCACTAACAAGGCCAGGTTTTTCATTGTCAAGGCTGATGTGCTCGCCATAATCTGCAAACCGTCAATAACCCCATTAGTTAAGACGACAATTAGGTGTCATTTGCTACATGCGGTAGGACTACTAAGTAGGTAGTCATAAAATAATTCCACCCGGGGCGGTAGGACGACAGACACAATCTAATATACCAACTGAGGGTAGTGTTTTAGCGAGACGACATGTGTTTTTGGGACGACATGTACTATGTTCGGTAAGACGACATGCGTTTGGTGAAACGTCATGTTTTTTTCCATACGACATGCGCTTTGTAAGACGACGACGACGTGGCTGTAAGCACACTTGTGACGGCTTATGTTACTACCAAGAGCGACCGCGTCTCGTCACTGGGCCTAGGGCGCCGAGCGGAATTATTGTCGTCGAAGAAGAAAATCATTTTAAACTTACCGAATTTTTTGTTTCAATATTATTTTTCCTTTTAGCACTTGTTTTCCGACTGAGTTACAAAAGCGTACTGAAGAAAGAGCAGCCACGCGCTGTCCTCGTAGCTTCCGTTAGTTCCACTTTCACAACATAGATGGCGCTATTATCGATATAAACCTATAAATGACTGAGTTACATAGGTAGTAATCTCAACCCTGGTTCAAGCAGAGGCACGAACACCTAAATATACAGTTTCTCATATAAATGCACAATATGCGAGATCGGTACTTAGATCATAAACATTATAATTATACCCACCCCTATTTTGTAAGCACCATACTGGTAAGTTACAATTATGTTTACCACATTTATATTATAAATACGAAGTTTGTGCTTTTTGCAAATAGCTGGAAGGGTGTTGATGAATTCATCTATCTATAACCACGAAGTAGTTATTTATACTGTCAAGAGATTCGCCTACGATCACCAAGTACGATCATGATAAAAGGTTGCATTGTAAGTCTATTCTTGAAACTTTGTTCGCTTACTTGCTATTGCACTGTGGATATCCGAATAGTTTTTCACATGCTGTGCAAAACTAGCAGTTGCTTCAGCTTTCGAAGGACACCAAATCTTTTTGCGACTATTCTTCAGCCGAACACTTGTAACAGCCACGAGAGATGGCATAAGCAGCAAACAAGCTATATTTGATGCCTCCTCTGAACCTAAAATTAGAAAATATAATTTATAAACGCTATTAAGATATATTAGTACTCGTAGTTACTTACTTAACAGGATGAATTAATAAAATACTATGTTCAAACTTATGAGAGCATTTTTCGTTTGACAGCCTGACAGCTCAGTTGGTAGTAGATCTACCATCTACGCTGGAGGTCGTGGGTTCAATCCCCACCGAGAACAAATATTAATAATATAAAAAATAAATTAATAAATTACCATGCTGATAAGTGGTGAGATAATCCAAATTTTTGTCCTTGGTCTTGGTGCGCAGTTTAGCCAGCTCAAAGATGTTGTCCTTCAAAGCAGGATTTTTTTCTGTAAAAGGATAAATAAATAAATAAAAAAAAATCGGCTTGTTCAGCGGCACGCACCACACTTTGTTTGTATACCTAGTGAGCCAAGCCAACCGCGGGCGCACTGCGGCTTGCCCGGCGCGCGGCGCGGCCGGTAAAGATGCTGTGGCAAGCCACGCATAGTGTGCTAGGTACCTTTAAGTTAGGTAGGTATTATGGCACATAATATAATTACAGAACTACGGCTTTTTTGCAGAAAGTTCTACCAGGTAATTCTTTGTCTTTCACCTAATGTAGGTAGGTAGAAGTAATGGCTTCAAGCACCAATTAGCACACACTATATAGCAACGAGTTCTGCCAACTACAATAATCACCGTGGTAATACTTACTTTGAAAAACTTCGATATACTCCTCCAAGCCCCAAGCAGTAAGGAGATTCCTTACGTCTTCATCCATCGGGCGTTTTGTACTTAATGCAGTTTTATCAAAAATGATGAATGACAAACTGGTAAAGCGCTGCAAGTTTTCTATGTTCAGGTGCCAATCTCACTTAACTCACTCAACCTCTGCTCTCACACTGTTTATTATAAAAGTAGATACTCTCGTGTCCGCACCCAAGAACTTGTAGAAAAGAAATGGCCGTTGTCCTTGAATTGCACGCGTGTCTAAACGCATTATCCGAGTTTACACAATTCACATGTCAACGAATAACCATTTTCTTCGATTGTCCCAATTAAGTTACTTGTTTAAAATATTAAATAGCCAAACACTTATCTATTGATTGCTGTGTTACTTGCTTGTTGATAGCTAATTTACTTGTTTAAAGTTTTATAACCCACAGTCGTAAATAACAAATGTAGGGATAAAAAAGCAGCCAAGTGCGAGTCGGACTCGCCCATGAAGGGTTCCGTAGCAACAAGTATCATAATAAAAAGATTCTTTTTAGTGGAAGTTTGCATAGTAATGTACAACATATATTTTTTTTAGTTTTATCATTCTCTTATTTTAGAAGTTAGAGGGGGGGGGGGGGGGGGGCAACTTTTTACTACTTTGAAAGTGTCTCTCGCGCAAACTATTCAGTTTAAAAAAAACCATATTAGAAACCTCAACATCATTTTTGAAGACCTATTCATAGATACCACACGTATGGGTTCGATGAAAAAAAATTATAGTTTTTTTTTCTATTTTTGTGTAAAGACCTTAATGTGGTTCACAAAATACATCTACTCGCCAAGTTTCATCAACGGTTTCAGAGAAAAATGGCTGTGACATACGGACGGACAGACAGACAGACAGACATACATGACGAATTCCGCTGACGGGTTCCGTTTTTGCCATTTGGCTACGGAACCCTAAAAAAGCGGCCAAGTGCGAGTCGGACTCGCCCATGAAGGGTTCCGTAGCAACAAGTAACATAATATATAAGTTCTTGTATGTTCGTCGAGTTTTGTTATGTACGGCATTGCGCTGTCAGTTGTGTAGGTAAAAGTAGGTACATGCACACAGACCTATACACGAATTTTCGAAGGGTTCTTTATTGGTGATAAGTGCCATCGCTAAAGAAGTTATTCCCCGTTTCTGTTATTTTTACGGGATAAAAAGTAGCCTATGTTTCAATACAGGATACAATCTATATTTGCTCAAGATTTCATCCAAATCGGTCCACTGGCTTGAGCGTGAAAGAGCAACAAACATCCCTAATGTACATAAAAACTTTCGCATTTATAGTTGTAGTAGAAGAAGCATAGGTTTTTAAACTTCTGCTACGGTTACTTTAACAAAGATACTCACTGGGAAATAATGATTTACTCGGAAGAATATACAACAAAACAAGCTTGTTTACTACAAACATACGTCTATTTCCTCTATTGTACGTTTTAAATGAGTCTTGGTTATTTGTAATCATACCAATCTATACAAATTTAACCGAGTAGGAGTTGTCTAAACTTAGATAGGTCAACTTGTCAGTTTATAAATCTGAAAACTTATCTATATTCAAACGGAAACTGAATAGGTTACTATAACTGAGGCACTCACTTTGAAACTATCAAGTACTCTGTTAGAATTACCTAGAATATACAGCAAAACCGGCTTGTTTACTATTAACAGAGCTTTATTGTGCGATTTAGATAAGTCTTAGTTATAAGTAGTCAAAAAAAAAATAACCAAGCCAAATTGGTACTTTGCTAGTGCTCCGTTTTTTCCGTGTGCTTTTTAACCGCGTGCTCAATTTTGATGACCGAGCAAGCGAAGGATTCTAAAATTTAACTTAGTAAGTTAAATTTTACTGTCACGTCTGAGAGTCAATAAATTCATCAATTGGATAAAAACACATATTGTCATAGGCATGTAATGTTTAACGTGCCTTGGTAAAGATCCTGCTTAGGGACTACAGTCATGCATGAGCATATTATTATTTCATAATTAGAAGGACCGCACAGAGTGGAGGGGATTAGGGGAGGCCTTTGCCCAGCAGTGGGACATAGTAGGCTCATAATAATA
This sequence comes from Thera britannica, assembly GCA_939531255.2. Classification (NCBI taxonomy): domain Eukaryota; kingdom Metazoa; phylum Arthropoda; class Insecta; order Lepidoptera; family Geometridae; genus Thera; species Thera britannica. The sequence continues at coordinate 6,412,700 of OW618044.2, forward strand.
ATAATAATAACGAGTATTCTAATTTGACAGGCGTGGCTTTTAATTGTGTTTGAAATATCATTAGCTCGTACTCTACTCGATTACGAAACCTTCATCACGATGCAACAATAGTGAATTAATTAGTAGAAAGACAGTTGGCATGAATTCTCCCGACGCCTCCATTCACTGCGACTTACCTAATGACTAGGTTAGAAACATGCATGCGATCGACGCGACGACTTGAAGTGAATACTCGTTCATAATGTAACACAAACCTAAGTCGTAAATCACGGAATAATTGATGACAACTTGATGAACGAGAAGGCACATTTGTAATTATTACAAATGTGCCTTCTCGTTCATCAAGTTGTAAAATTGATCTAAAAAGCTTTGATGTCCAACCTGCAGCCTTATTGTCTAACTTGAAATCCATTATCAGTGAACTTTAAGCCGATTATAACTGGTCGACCCAGTTTGAATTTTTTTGGTATTGTTGATACTGAATTTCATTTCGGCGTTACGCAATTCCAAAATACGAAGCTCCATCAAGTTCCATTCATTCACTAGGCTTACATTTCGGTGGTGGTGGTGTTTGCTATGACAAGTAGTTATACAACAAGATAGTGACAGTTAAAGTCTAGGCTAGGTTGCAAATGTCAAAAATGTAGCCGATGTCTATTACGTGTTTACTTAGGGCTATGCTACACGGGCGGTTCTCCCGCCGAGGGAATCCGCTTCTGAACCGCACTAGACTCAATTCTTATGGACATTGTATGCTACAAACTACACGGCGCGGTTTCCCGCCGCGGTTTGCAGGCGGGAGAAATTCGACCGCCGCATGCAGCGTCAAACCGCCGCTGTTTACCGCCGTTCTAAACTACACGGGCGGTTATCCGCTATTGCGTCATTGTGTGCGGGACCTTCTCGCTCGCTCGTCGTTCGTGCACTTGCTTTCCATGTTGCGGGTTCATGTTGAAATGAACAAAAGACAGCGAAAAACCGCGTCCCGTATAGTTTAATGGTCTGCGGGAGCTTTGTCAAGCGGATTCCCGCGGCGGGAGAACCGCCCGTGTAGCATGACCCTTAGACAATAAGGCCCTTGATTTTGCTTTTTAAATACCGCTGGTATAACTTATAATATTTTTAATAATTTCTGTAACATTAAAAATGTATACTGCCTGTCTACTAAGTACTGCCTTTAAAATATATTTTCGAGGGTGTCCATCAGATGTGTATGTGCAAATACTACGTTATTGTTAAAATATTTTACTACTACCGTTATCGTTTTTATAAAATCAGAAACGTTTATAAGTCAAGCGGAGTAGAGATCAAAATGAGAACAAAGTGAATTGCAACTTATAAGCTTAGGTAGTTGCTTGCTTCATTGGATATCGATTTAATCTGAAGTATTGTTCCTGGATCAAACAAAGCGAGAAGAAACAGACCTATAAAAGACATAAAGAGATCCTCGGTGTTATTAGTATAAGAAGAAAGTAATTCAGTTGATAGATGTGTGTTAAAAAATACATTTTTGGCTAAGATAACTAAGATTCGTGCTAAATTTACTAATTGTATTATTTCGTAACATCTAAATGAAAAAACTGTCCTCCTCTGTTGTTTACCACGTTTTAGTCTGATGTTTGGCGTTTCTTACATCATTTATTTCTGTATGTTTTGTGTACTTACTAACATACTGCCATAGAACATAAAATAATACTGCGTATAGAAAGGACACTGTGGCCCCCCAATGACCAATTCGGTCTTTCTTACCCCGCGGGCTTGCGGTTAGCTAACGCATCGAGACGGTTACATTGTATTTTTTTACCATTTATTCAGAATGGGATATTCTTTTACTGTTTACGGCTGTTTGTCGACTATACGTCACAAGAATAAAAAGATTCATAAATTCCCTAAGGTTCTGATGTTGGATATTCTTACTTCCTACGCAATTAATTGGGTTGAAGTTTTGTGATAAGTCAGTGGAGCTACGAAATCTATAGCAATAGGCGACATCCAGTGTCAAAAATTTCTTGTAAATATATAAGTAAAAAATATTATGGACAATCCACACAACACTATCTAGCCCCAAACTAAGCAGAGCTACCCAATAGCTGGTTATAGTGCTTATTATACTTTTTTGTAAATACATACTTAGAACACAATATACTCTTAACACCCAGACACAAAGTAAGGTACGTGCAATAATTTTCTTGAACGGTGACCGTTACAACTGTAACTAAACGCACACAATTAAGCGTGTTCAAAACCCACTTCATGTGTGATTTACTCGAGGCTTGTGTATGGGATTTGTCCGAGTGTCCGGCTGACCACCTACCTACCACGATCACCACCACCCGGATGCCTTACTAATATGCCACTTTCTTACAAAAATTTCGCGCGTCCCAGTATAGCGAATCTCTCTGTATTACGCTCTTTTCAATGAGAAAACCTATCGGTCAACAGTACTGTTCAACAAAACTGGAAACAAACACGTAATATTGTAACGAATAAACGAAAACAAAAGTCCCGTCGACTTTCATATCGTTTGCAATGGATAAACCTGGCTTGTCCTATCCGTTTAATTGACAATGCCATGTGCCAATTCGTCTGTGAATGTTTGTTGTTGCAGTTATATCATATTACAAAATTGTATTTCAAATGAACAGAAACAAGAGAAAATTGTTTGAATAAGCTGCGCTCAAAGTAATGTCAAAAGCAATTTTGATATTGTGCAACCTGTCTGATAAATTTGCAATGAAATACATTGGAGAGACTTCCAGTTAATTGAAATTTCAAGCTTAAAATAATATTGTATTGGAAATTATTTAATCCCGTTCATCCTTACTAATATTATAAATGGGAAAGTAAGTCTGTCTGTCGCGCTTTCTCGCCAAAATGACTATTGTACTTAAATTTTGTACACAGATAATTTAGAGCCTGAGAAAAGACTGCGACTTTTTAATGCTAAAAAAGGGTTTGTAAGGGGTTCAAAAAGGAGAAGAAAAGTTGCATGGTAGTTAAGTCATTTTTAGAGCTAGGGGGAAACTTGTTTTTCAGGCTGTTGATTTAATAAACTCGTAAATAAATATGATATTCAAAGTTTGTAAAAGTTTTACCCTTAAGGGTGTAAAATAATAGGAGATGAAAGTTTGTATGGAAACATTTAATTATAAGTATAATATCTTATATCTTAAACGAGAAAATCATGGATATATTTAGGATCTCGGAAACTGCGCCAACGATTTTCATGAAATTAAGTATACAGAGGGTTTCGGGGGCGATAAATCGATCTAGCTAGGATTCATTTCCAGAAAACACTCAGGAGAGAAGTTATTTTAATAATTAATAACTTTAGCGCCATCTGTTGCCGATTAGTCGATATCGCGAGTTAGTGTCACGGAGAACGCCATCTATTGAACTTCTACGTAAACACTCGAGACAAAAAATCCGGGGGGCGGTGTGGGTGGGAAAATATGCCTAAGTGCTTACCCAAACGGGCAGACACGTGAGGGCAAACAACAGTGCCACGTGCTTGAAAATACAGATGATCCCGCACAAAATTACAAATGTTACCCAAAGACACTATTCCACGCGGACGAAGTGGCGGACACAACTAGTTCTAAATAATTAGCAGTGTCTGAGAGCACTTTTATACCCATTAGCAGTAATCTCCTTACGAACAGAAATAAAAATAGAAACCTCGATAGAAGTTCTTTTTTAACCTAAGGTTTATTTTTGTTCGCGGCTTGTCCATCTCTCATTTATTTCAAGACTAGCTTTTAAACTTAACACTAAATAAGAAATTCGAATTAGGAATTCTTCTTGTTCTGGACGTTATTACCCCCTAAGACCTATAAAACACATGAAGCAATGAATAAATCAATATGAATAAATAAATAGTTGTCTAAGTTAAGTTATTCTATATATTCATAGGCATAGTCTAACCGCACCCAATTTTAGGGTGACTTACGAAGAGACTGGCGAGTCTCGCGAAGTTTGGCATTTCCACTACACGACCTGGCCCGACTTCGAAGTGCCTGAGTCTCCCCACGCCTTCCTGGATTTCCTCCAGCGCGTTAGGGACTACGGTGCTCTGGACTGCAAGGATGACAACGGCCCTGCTATCGTGCACTGCAGCGCGGGCATCGGCCGCTCCGGCACCTTCTGCCTCGTAGACTCCGTGCTCGTGCTTGTGAGTATCTTAGTTCATGTTCTTGCTACGATTCATAAGCGTTAGGCAGGACCTGTACTGTACATCATGTCACTGCAACGCGTAAATGGCTACTTTTGACAATTGTAATCGACGTAAATTTTCACGTCGTTATAATAATAGGTAATTTAGTTACACCAATAATTATACAGAGGAATAGTTTGTATGTAACGAATAAAATCAAAAACTACTGGAACAATTTCAGGAATTATTTAGTGTTTAGAAAGCTACATTATCCGCTCGTAACATAGGCTATTTACCAGCGATCCGGCTTCACACAGGTGTTATTTTTCCACCCGTCTAGAAATATATATATCTAAAGTGGATTGCATGAATTTTGTAAAACCTATCTTAAAAGAAAAGTAGCCTCTAACACAATATTGTTCGCAGATCGAAAAGGAGGGCCAGGCGAATGTTGACATCCAAGATATCCTGCTCGACATGCGCCGCTATCGCATGGGGTTGATCCAAACGGCGGAGCAACTCCGCTTTTCCTACATAGCCATTGTTGAGGGTATCAAACGTCTGGACCCGAACTATGTGAGTTGCATTTATAGAAATAGAAATATTTTTTTTGCGTCAACTTAAAATTAAAAAAGTACAGTTCAACTTAAATGAAATGACGGCAAAAGAGTAAAAGATCGTTCCATTTTTTTAATTATATTATGTTGTGTTATATGAGTTTACTTTAGTTTGACCGCAACCGCTGTGCCGCAGAGCAAGAGTGCACATGAGATCTCGATATTGTCAGATCTTATACGATATCGTAAACGATATGTTATTTTATCTAGCGACTAGTAGAATCCGCGGGACTTCGTTCGTGTTGAGTTTTGTCCATGCAAACTTCAACCCCCGCTGCACCCCTTTTTGCTTTTAAACACCAAAAGCTTTTTGATTTTAATTGTTTTTCTAGTGTTATTTCGGTGGTATTTTAACCAACATTACTTGAGGTCTTAGCTCAAAGTGTTAGCAGTTGAAATGAAAGTGTATTATGTGATATTCTGATTTGATCGAAACGGTTCCTGATGGTTTTGGAAACGAACGACCATCATTTTGTTTTCAAAGCCCGACTTGTCTATGACTGACATGACTTGACGAAAAAGTATTTTATATAAGTAATATAATCCTCACACCGAAATGGACAGATGCCATTAAATATAGAAAAAGAAAGAAAAGAAAATTAAAAAAAATTACAGAGTTCTATGTTTATATTTAACAGTAAATTTATTCTTAAAATCGATAGAATACTATATACAAGGTTATTCATAATTAGCTACACAAACTGACAGGGCCTAATTTTTGGGTCGTGAAAATTGATTTGGCCGAATCCATTTAATTCCTAAGCTGATTTAAGTTTTTGTATCAAAATTTTATTTTTATTAATTTTTGTGCTTCATTTTGCATAACTATTGCCACGGACAACAAGACGATAGCCTATTGCGCCCCACCCACACACAACCCATCTTGTTACTGCCTACATGTCATTGACCTTAGTGATTTTTCTAATTTAAAGTTTAGACTTTCCATCACACTTTAATCAGGATTTGGACTAACAAAAAAGCGTTGACTAGTTACTTACCTATTTATTACCTACATAAATACCAATATACATAGGTAGTTCGCAAAATACTTTGTAACTGAGTTTGCAATCACATCAATTTCATTACTAAGTAGGTACGTAGGTAACTAATAACGACTTACATCTTGGCGTGTTTAAAAGTCAGTTCATTTATAGGTATTTACACGGATTACTGATTTATTTTCACTTACACTGTTCACGCACTCGAACCTCGAACTCCTGGCATGCCGTTCATTGTTCCGTGCTGTTACGAGCACCTCATCACTTTCTCGGTAACATAGCACCATCTCAAAATAGTCTTGATTAGAGTACCGATAATTAGGCGTCGCTGAACGTGCGGTGACGTACAAGCGGCGACTGATCGGTCGCGGCGCGGAGGGAGGGGAGGGCGCGGCGCGAGCGCGGCCCATAGGTCAAAAAAGATCACGCAGCTCGCCTTTGTTTGAAATGGACTGTTAGGTGTACCAACGAGCCAATAATTCCAAACGTTAATCGACATCGATTTTCTCGGGATTTTCATAACAAAACTTAAAAAAATCATTTCATAAATATTTTTTATTTTAATTGTTGAACCTAATTCCTGAGTATTTGTAGCTAATAATGAATAACCCTGTATAATAGATAGGTACTAGATACTTTCGAGAACAATTTGTTCTTCATCGTAGTACATTATGAAACAGATGAGTAAACCGCTACAAAATAAATGAAATATTTCCTTACAAATAACTTACAAAGGAAGGAGCTAAATAGGTGTAAACATGAAAGTACTACTTCAGATTAGTATTCTTATAGAGTGGCGGATATTCTCTGAAAATAAAAAAGAAAATAGCGAAGAGCGAACGCTCACCTTAATTCATCTCTCGCTTTCAATAATATTTACAGGCAATATATTTTCTTCTATTGTACTGGGGATTACAGTCGAGATGTTGCTGAGGTTATAAGCCGTTATCTTTATCACGCTCTTTGTTATAATTTGGTTTGTAAGAAACAAGTTGTTTTTAAGTCGGTTCGGTCAGGAGAAGGTTCTCAAGAACCTCCTCCTTCTTTTGTAGTCGGTTAAAAATATAAGATAAATCCAACACTAGACAATATAATGACCTATCAGAGAAGTCTAACAAAGCGTATACAATTATACGCTTTGCTTGGTCTATACCCATATTGGACGATGTTTAGTTTACTCTACTTCCTTTCCTTATCAGATTGCTGTGTTTTATTCTTTTGTCCTAATAATTTATTTCCGAATCTTACAAATTAGGTAGGTTTTAATTAATAATTAATAAATAGTATCCACTGACGACCTCTTATATGTATACAAGCGCTATTTAGAGACATTGCTCAAAGCTAGGTCGTCTGCAAATTAAAGGTTTTTTTTTTATGAGCTACCCTAGCTTTCTTTAACTTGTTGACTTTGGCTTTGTACCATACAACATACCGATTGGACAAGCATGTAGTCTACAAAGTAAGCATCACCTATATCAAAGTGAAATGAAACTCACTTTTTTTAGACATAGACATAGACATTCATTTATTTGCTGCTTCAGCACACATACACACTATTAAAATAAGAAATGAAAAAAAATAGGCCTTCTCGTAAAATAGGCTGTAATAATTACTCCATGTTACACTTTAATATTTAACAAAATGATATACATAAAGACTACACTTTACAGACTATTTCACAAACAAATATGACAAGTGTCATCAAATATCATGATAGTAATTTCTATTAAACCATTAAAATTAGAATCATTATTGAAATTCATCACAAAAGCATTATTACGTAGGTACCGACAGAACCGATCAACGAGTCGGTCTACTCCGCTGTGGCTGATGAGGAAGAGGCTCCTCCTCCACCACCACCCCGCGGGGAAAGCCTCGGCCGCCCGCCCAAACGCCCGCTGCCCGCCATACCAGCCAGCGCTTCCATGGGTGAGTATCTCATATCTCCCACACTCGCAGTTGATTATTTGGATACATCGCAATTCCTTATATTGAGTCTCCTTGAAGGGCATGTACAAACACATTATGTTTGGTTCGTGAATTGGACCTCAGAGAACACCTCTACTTTAAAAGCGGCTCTACACTTTGTCGTCATCTTAGGTTAACCAGCGCATTAACCGACCGCTTATAATATGAACCCATTTCTCATTATAAGAAAAAATATGGCCAAACTATATTTTGCTCAAAATTGTAGGCTTTATTTAATCTATGTGTAAAAACTTTGGATGATTCAACTGTTTTATCATGTGTAATATACAAATATAATGGGGTTATAACGGTCGGTTAACGTCTTGGAGAATACCAGCCTTCATTTATGTTCTGTTTTAGTAATGTTAATAATAATAATTGGTTATTTCCTAATGTGTGCTTAAACTAAAATCACATGTCATATGCATGACAGTCTCTGGTCATTTTTCATGTTTAGCGTGATTTCTAACATTAATAGCATGTCGTGTCCTTGAGAATCATTCAAAAACATATCAATGTACCATGCCATTGTGTCTTCAAAGTCTTTTTTTAAATTCAGAGCTTTTTTTACTTTCTATTTTACACGACGCTTAGGATATTTGACTGTATTGTGAAAGATTTATGTACAGTTTAAGAGTCAAATTAGGATCTTTATCGACTATAACTTACGAAAGTTACTTCCGATCTGCGTTACATTTACCTACTAAGTTAAGGCACACAAAATGGATAACTTTTATCTGTTTTTTTTTGACGTTAGTCATTGTTGAAGGTACTTGTCAAACAAGATTAGGAACAAATATCCAGTTTTTGTATAAAATTGTTATTTTAAACGCAACACAATAACTTGAAACAGTCAAATAACCTATCTTTATCTCTATCAGATTACATTTTGACAACGACTTCTCTCATTCGAAAAATCTCGTGTAATACCGCGGTCGAAAGTTCAAATGCAAATTATAAAAGAACGGTAGTCTAAGAAAAATAACAATGGCGCGTGGCGCCTTCTTACCCGCGGCCTCATGATTTATTCTTTGGCAAGTACCTAAATGAGTCTTTAATGCATTAAAATTAAGTGTAACTTTTTTAAATTGAATTTGTATAGTCAAATAAAATCAAATCAAAATTGTGTTTATTCAGTTCAATTCCAAGAATCACTTTGAAACGTCTTAAAGCTAGGTGAATCTAGGTGCCAGTTCCACGCGTTCAAGCCTAGAAGAACAGGTAACAAACTACGGCTTGGTTCCTACCGTTTTTATATGATCCTTTTACAAATCAATAATAATCTAAAATAATAGCAGTGAAGTTCCAGTGTGGTGCCACTTCACTTAGTCAGACGTATGCAATAATACAAAAGCAAAAGTTTCAAAGACAGCACACGCTACGCTTCAAAGTTATAATAAAGTATCTACACAGCATATCAAAATGTGTGTTCCGTCATGACGCAATAAGTGCCCCCATATGCCTAGTGGCGGAAGCCAGACGGCTCACTTAGTTAGGCCGGTATCCCCTAATCGATTTCTGAATTCATTTATCGATACTGAGACCGACGTAGCAGACATTAGTTCAAATGTTTTCCCTACGGGACTGTTTCTATTCAATCGTCTCGAATGCGCCTAAACGAAAAGAATAGAAAATAAGGAAATATCCAAAATTAAAAAACAAATACAAATACGCAGTTTAAGCTGATTTAATCTGCCGAATCTTTCGACCTACGTTTTGAATCGGACATCAGACCGTAACAACTCAATTGTGGAACGGTCACAACATCAATACGAAACTGGCAGACAAGTTGCTATTCTTCATGATGACATGTCATTTGACACTCACAAATGAACAAAGAAACAAAAAAATATTATATCCATTTCGCCTTGATTGATAAAGCAAATATTGTACCGATTGCCCTTGGTGTGCAAGCTTCATTAAATTTCGGCGGGTCAACCGCGAAGCCAAGAATGTGTGAATGTGATCGGAATCTATACCTTGATAATCATCAAGGTTTAGTCATGGTCATCATGGTCCCCTAGATAATCATCATGGCCAAGGTTTAATCATGTTTCCTAAATAATATTTTCAAAAAAAATGTATTTAAGTATTATATCAGCTATCTGGTTCCCATAGTACAAGCTCGGCTTAATTTGGGCTAGATGTATGGACTGTCCACAATATTTACTTATTTTTCAATATTCGCAGTTAGTGTCTAGAAAATTTAAAACTCCCCTGAATAAAATGTAAAGAATGTGGATACTGCTGTGACTGCACAAATTATAATTAGAGTTTTGATTCCCATGTTTTCCATTGACTTCGCGGTAAGGAATCGGATCTGAAATAAATACCCACAAAGCAATACGCTTGCTTTGCGTGTTTTTAGCTGATAATGCTTGTCTTAAAGCTTAGTAAATATTAAAAAAGTTAGTTAGTAAAGAAGTAGCGTTTTGAGGATAGCGATTTCTTTGAAATTAGATTCATATTACTAGTAGATGTTTTACAGTTTTAAACCAAGTAAAGCTTGCAGTTTGCCGCGTTCGTTCCCATATTATATTAATTTTATTTTAAACTATCATTAGGTATTTCTGTAGTGTTGTGTGTATAAAGTATTTTTTTCTTTATTTTTATTTTGCGTAATTTTTTTTTACTCTATTTTTATTTTACTTGTGTATCAAGTCAGTTCACGTCAAGCCTTGTCTGGCTGTCATTTTCCGGTAAGTGTCATTTTACTACTACATTTTCTATATTATTGGTCATCCTAAGAAACGAAGAGACATAAATATACTGGTTTTCATGTAGAATGAGTTCCAATAGTCTCATAGTTTGATTTTAGGTGATTCTTAAAACGCGTTTTTTGCGCTGAACTGTAAACAGAACACGAGAATGTCAGTTTTCTAAAATAAAAGTTTATTGATATAGCTAATCGGTCGGACTGGGCTATCAATTAAAATAATAGTAACGATTACACTTTATTCAAATTGAGACCGAACTCATGCTTCTTGAAATACAGTAAAGTCATCCGTATCTTCTTAGACTAGAAATATAAACAACCTTATGTTGCAACTTGCAAGCAGTTGTCATGTAGCAGTTATGACGTACTCGCTTTTCTATTATCAATAGTGGAAATGGGCCTTTTCGCTCGTCGCCGTGCCCGTGCTCCGAGTGGTGGAATTCAGCCTTTTGCAAGCACGGGAGGGGTGCCGACGCTTGCAAGCCTCGCTGCGGCCGTCGTTGAAGGTCCTCAGGCGGAGAAGCCGGCGCCGACCGGCGGCGCGACTGTGCCGTCATTGGTGATGCTTGCCTCGACTGTCCTCATGGCGCTGCCGATTGATTTCTACGGCCTACCCGCCGCTGCTGAACACCACCAACTGATCTACAGACTCACTGACAATGCTTGCGTAGATGAGGGGTCTTTTGACACCACACTCACTCGGTCCGATGACGTAACCGATCAGGAGTCCATAGCCGCCGATGATCCTGAACTGATCTTGACTAATGATTCGGTGGCTAGTGACATCTTCTTGGATGAGAATGGATGTCTGCGAGATGGCGCAACCACGCTTTCCACTACATCCGATGTCGGTGATGGTAAGTTAAATGTTAATCGTAGAAAGCCACCCGTGTTGTAAGATCCTGACGAGGACGAGACCATCCACCTTGGGAGGTGTGGGTGAGTACATTGTACAGTCGCTAATATTACTTTTTGACAGGTTTTCGTCTAGTGCGCTGTATGCTGTAGTAATCCGCGTTGCAACTTTTACGCCCAAATTATACACCACATTTTTAAACGTTTACAATTTATTCGAAGCTAAAAGTTGCGACTTTTGTTTTGTAGTTTTTTATGAGATTTTGCTCCTTCAATTCAAATAGCGCTCTTACATTTTATTTATTCAAAACTCGATCCAAGTAGAGTTTTATAAACTTACATTTCAATCCAACCTAAAGAATCTTAAGTCGTAATTTCCTAACTGACGATCGGTGACGACAGCCTAATCTGCGGGTCGAAGAGACTTGTCATTTGGGGATCTTGTCGGGGTGCACAGAAGTTTATTACTATGAGGACTTGAATGGAGTTCACAGATGCTAGAGCAATAACTCAAACAGAAACGTGCCCACAGAAGTACACAATCAGTGTATTTATTGGTGGCATTTATTAAAAGTTACTCAATATTCAATTATACCATTTTCTCTATTATACGGATAAGAATTGCTTAAAAACATTGTATCCGCAATCTGGGCAACTTTCTGCAAAGAAAATTCCTAACTTTATAGCCTTGTACTTTGGAGTTGTATTGTAAAGGCGGCATTCGTATACATCAAAAACTGACGACAATAGAAACATGATTTATAAAAAAGATTTTTTTTCTTTAAAAAGATACCAATTAAACAGTGTGGGGACACACATATCCAGGAACAGAAAAAATACTCTCACTATTCCGACGTCAACAAAGTCTGTGTCGCATATGGTCCGTTTTTTTAATAAAAATGGAAAGATCACTTTTTGATTAAAAATTGTTTATTAGCTTTAATAAACAACTAGTGGCCGCCCGCGGATTCGCTCGCCCGTTCCCGTTGCTTTTTCGGGATAAAAAGTATCCTATGTCCTTCTCCTGGTTCTAAGCTACCTCCCAACCAATTTTCAGCCAAATCGGTTCAGCCGTTCTTGAGTTATAAGTGGAGTAACTAACACGATTTTCTTTTATATATATATAGATATCTTTTATATATATAGATAAGTTACTAGCACGAAAATGACGTGTCACACACGCTTTATCAAAACGTTTTTTATGTAAGTATATGATCTTCCCATTTATTACAAAAGAACCTACCCAATTCTGCGAAGCAAAGCTTTAAGTAAGCAACTAACTTGGCGCTGTTGGCCAACTATGCAAAGTGCCAGTAGCTTTTAAGTTGAACTGGTATCGATATTTCTCTTGATTTAATTTAAGGCGTCTACCACTTTTACACGAATGATCACAAAATAGACGTTTGAGTAGTTTAAGAAGAGAAGTACATCTACGTCGTAAGCAAGTCATAGCGAACTTTCGAATGTCATCACATATTACAAATGTGAAGCTTTTACAAATCTTCTAATGAAAATCGTCTGCAAAGCGAAAAAAGGACGACTACAAAGCAGACTCATCTTAGCTACGCCACCCTTCGGCTAGGATTGTCTATCTGTATATACCTATCGGTAAAGTCAATGGCTTCAGGGGGGCTTTGTTACATCGCAATACGGTGTTCGTTATTTTTACTCAAATAATTCAAGTGCATGAGAAGAGCCTCTTTGAGGCACCCTTAAAATGCCTTTCACCACACTTGGTTCAAATTAACCAGTGGATACGATAAGACTCAAACAATTTGAATTTTATTAACACCACGAAATATTTATGGTAAATATCCCGTTGTTCGTAAAAATCGTGTTAAAAACATGATAGTTTCAAAAGTTATTATCAGATGTATTTGTTAAACGAAAAAATGTGCCATAGTTCGCAGAATATTGTTTTAAGTGCTTAATTAAGTCTTCAAACCAAAGTTCTAGACGCTAGGAGTGTTTCTTAAGATCGTTGATGTTGACGTCGAGTTTCTTAAGTTCTTGCTAAACTTTTCCTTTGTAATATAATGCATTAAGTGACACTAACTTTTGTATAACACTGACATTACCAGTACATAAGCAGAGTTTACCAACATTAAACTAACTTACTTTAATCCATAATACAGCCAGGGGGTGCAGCACAATCCCCTTACATACAAGCGTTTCTTAAAAGGTAGCCAGTGTTTAAGCAACTGCTATCTCTTACCAGACAGTGACATGGCTTACACTTGTTTAATGTTGCTTACTTAAGCAATGTCTGGCCTATGTAACGTTTGTAAAGTAAGGCCAAATAGTTCTATGTGATATAATAATTATTCTGTGTATTCGTTTGTCTAAAATCTGGTCTCTACTTATTACTATGTAATTTTTATTGCAGAAACAACGTGTACTTGTAAGTAATGTTTAAAACTAGCACGTGTGCACACGATATGTATTATTTTACTCGACAGTACCTTTTTGAGCGTTTAACATACGGTATGGGTAGCCGTGGGCCCGTGGTGGTACGCGTTTGTGCGGTTTTTGTTACGACAATGCTCTGTCTGGATATTTCGATCTTTCAAGTCTGGAAGTACGAGGGTTTTCGCCAGTAGCGGTACAATGGCGCGTGCGATGTTGCCTCGACGTCCGTTACCTTTTGTAAAACGCTTTGGCTTCCCTATGCGATAATTGTTACTATTATACCGCATGCGTTTTTGCGTATTGCGACTCACGTCACGTGCAGTAACGTTTTTGTGTATTGCGTCTTGTCGACTGTGATTGCACGAGTTAATGCAAATAAACTAATCGTGCGGAATATGCACCATCATGGGGGGGTTTTAGTCCATACCTGCTGTCATTTTTCAACTTTTAAACCAATTACAGGCACCATTGATATGTCCACTAACATGGACTCTGAGGAGTCTGACGCGCCACCGACCCCGCCGCCGCGCGACCAGAAGTCGAGCAACTCTCGCCGCGACACTCCGTCGCCCGCTTCCTCTGCATACGGCGACGATGACATTGGTGATGACATTGGCGATGACATTGGCGATGACGAAGACGACACCACGGAGACTACAGAGTCCACTGAGAATGCTGATGCTGATGGGTAAATTGTTTTATTTATTTTCAGCCTATTTGATTGTCCATCTAACAATGGACCAGTAGAATAGATGCACATCTAACTTGTCGCACCATCTCTGACAATTCATTGTAATTTTAAACAGATTTTCCACTGCGTCTCCGAGGACCAAGCTAGGATGATAGCCTTTGACATCGAATGTGATGCCATATTAGATAATGTAGGAGCTGGAGATGGAGATTGTTTTGCGATAAAAACGAACGTAACTGATCTGTTAACAATTCTTATTGTCACAGTTTGTCGAAATTATTTTTGATAAATATGTGGCTGCCCTGTTGAGGACTTGCCTTAGTGATGTTGACCCGTGTGTCTCATATTTTGTGTTGTTGCAGAGGGCTGGTTGCATCGGGCGATGGCATGACAGGCGACGGCGTGCGCAAGCGACGCGCGCTGGCCGAACGCGTCGCCGTCATGAAGAAGAAGTCTCGCGAGGCCGACCGCTGGCACTCCTTCAAGCGGTCGCTGGTGAAGCCGCTAGCTCTCTCCGTCGGCCTGCTGGCCGTCGCTGGTATTTTCATCTACGCATATGCCAAGCACTAAACGTCACACTCATTGCTCGATGATGTTCTTTATTGACGTCACTTTTCTTACAGTCTAGCGTTTAAAACCTCTGAATATCTCCTCCTAATACAGTCCAAAAGCATTATTCGGAATTAGCTTTTTTGGGTCTTGACCTTTTCTCGAAGTACAGAGATGAGGAGGTGTTCCAGGTTAGTACTAGACTGAACGCTAAAGCGTTTCTGATGTCTAAGAGAATCTCAAGTTCTATCTATATGAAAGACCGCGTTTTGGAAGCAGCTACGATTAATAAATCGGTTGTCAGTATGAGTATATGGTAACTACTCAATTGCAGTAGTTATAACTTTGCAGTTATCGAAGTGGTGACCTACCCAACTCCAGCCGGGTAGCGGATGCAGGTTACACCTAACAAAGTTATCGGACAGGGTTTGAACGTCGATTGCGTTAGTCCTCCGTAGAAACAATAATTGGTTGTCTATGAAGCACTTTACGTGGCCAAATGTTTTATAAAGTATTATAAAGTAACTTCTACGCAACCGACGGGATAGGAACATTAGTGATGGGACGTGTTTTCATAAAAAGCTGATTTTGTAATCGTACTTTTTCAGACGGTTCATGGCTATAAACGTACATCCAAAAGCGGATTATTTAAGTGACTTTCGTCGTCACTATTACTTAAGGGTTGTTATTTTACGCATTCACGCGTAAAATGTTGTATCGAGGGTTGACTAATAAACAGTGTATGTATTTTATGACGAATGTGTCATAGAGATAGGAACATTCGCGAAAGCGTATATTTTGGTAATCTGATGTTGTAGTCGTACATTTTAAGACAGTCCATACTGTCGGTTTCACAAACGCCATCTATCTCAATGGCTTTGTTCTTGTATGTGACCAATGCTGATAGGCTTGTGTCCTCACTATCACTTTGCATTTTCCCGGTTAAATCTGACGCATTCACGCGTCAAGTTTTAAATCGATTGTTTTGGAAAAGAATCAGAATGGACGATATATTTTATCGTCGATTATAATGTAAATACGTTGCACCTGTTATAAATATAAATGCGGAAATCGCATGTTAGATATACGAGTACTTACTTAAAATGAATGTTTATTATCGATGTCGTTAGAAACTTTACTTCTATCGTGAATACTTTTTTCAGTACCTTAACTATGACTTACGTTTTCTGACAGAAGTAGATTTATTGACTTATGAAATTGTTAGACGCAGGCGGACCGTATTCGCGTCCATAGATTGTGTATTAGGTACATATCTAATGATTCATGTAGGTTTTCACAGGGACATTGTAAAATGTATCTTGTTAGTAACATTATAATACATTTCTACCTTCTATCTATTTAGAAACTATCAAATAAGAATTGAATTGTAAACGAAATCTTTTACGTGTCTATATTAGATGTTTCCTCTTTTATATAGGATGAAATAATAGAAAAAAACAAAAAAATTATGTTATTTTCTCAGTAATAATTCAATATTGATAATATTTTTCGATCAGTAGTGACTAGTAACCGAATTCAATGGTACTTCAGAAACACAGAAGATTTGTTTAATAGGTATTTTTATTAGCATAAAATTTATATTATATCAAATAATCTTAGAATTAGTAGCAAATTAAATGTTAAATTTATTTATATCATCACGAATTCACGATGCATGCTTCGATTTTTTTTATATTGTTTCATATTATTTGCTCATTGAGTATATCATAATAAACGTATTTAAAACCCAATTTATGTAAACTTGCTTGTGAACAACTAATTGTATTTCTATCGGATTTATTTGTATAAATTTCCTAGCAAAAGAAATGCCCCAAAATTGTAAGCTTAAGATATTTGATTAAAAAACTGACAACTAATGTACCTAGAAATCATGTTTATCAATGATGTAGGCATGTACATGTAACAGTATGAATGCAGGTACTACACCTATTTGTATTCACGGCGTATTTATGCCGATTTCAACGGTAGTTACTTTCGGCAGCTGATAATTGTTTGCTAAATAAAAAATTAGATGCATTTAATAATATTTAGTTTGTTCTCTAAACTTTTTTGTTGAATTATGCTAAATATAGTATTTACTTATTATATATCAGTAATTATATAAAAAACCATATCTGCATATTGTTATATCGTGCAATAAAAAGGATTACTGTTGATTCATAGCTTTTATTGAATTGTATTAAATATGTACACCATCTTATCGTCACCTAAGTGTTTAAATGTAAGCTACATAACGTATTATAAGAATAATTGTTGGTTGTTTAAATCGTAACTTAAGAGGCGTTTACTCTTGCCCTTAATTTTATCAACAGAGTTATAAAAGCATCACTACAATGTTAACACTGAAATAATTTAACGTTTTCTGAAGCTTGTGTAATAGAGAGTCGTTGTTACTAGAATAAAATCATGAAATATATAAAAGTTTAAATATACTTCTTAAATAAATCCTTATTTCTGATTTCTATCACTCGAGTTCGTTTTCTTATCGTCGACTCGATGTGTCTCTGTTAATTACTATTGTGTTTAAAAGGCCATCTACAGACGATTTGAACCGCGTCAAGGGTAACCAACTATCCCTTCATACGACACGCTACTGTAACGCATGTATGGCATATATTTTTTAGATATTAAAAAAGCACTTGTCCGACCGCCGGCTGTGAGCGAGAAGCGACGAGCGAGTGTGTAGTTCTATAATTTTGTCGCTGGGCTATAAAAAGAATGGAGAAAAGTTGTGGTACAGTGTAAACGGCATGCGATATCCAGCTTGTGATCGTTTCTTGAGCGAGAAAATATTGATAGCCAATAGCTCTCGTCGGTAGTCGGGCAAGTGCCCAATACTTTACATGTCACTAGTAAACTATTATACTTCAACATGTAGACTGAAGCGATCTTATTGTGCGTAATCAGAATAAATTGTTTTTATTAATACTTGTGTTTTATTTAGTAGCTTAGTTACCCCCATAGAAATATAGGTATCCAATGAATCTTAGGTAGGTACCTTACCTACTGAAGTGTTATGAGGTCAGGTACGTATACCTACAAAATTATTCAAGAAAACAGGTGGCCACACAGTCCTGATTACTGAACGGTGGTCCACATGTTTAGGCTATTAACTCAAGAACTAGATCGTCAAAAATTCTAAAACTTATACCAATCTGCGTCACTAAATATTGGCATACCAGAAAGCCTCAATGTTTTCTGGCCATAGGGTTAAGAGGAGAATATTTAAGGAGGTGATATGCCTCGCACGACGACAAGACCTTGGTTGTATACAGGATTAGGCTGTCAACGGTGACTACTCTGTTATACCTACTGTCGTGCTGAGGTAGGAGAGCTGAGAGCACTGGTAGTGTAGTAGTAGCAGCCAGGCCTTCCGATCTTAAGGTCAAGGTCTTGCACGTAGCAGAAAATGTATGTGCACTATCCTACTTAGAAACGGTGAAGGAAAATATCGTGAGGAAAGTGACATGTAGAATCTAACAAGCTCGAAAACATGGTGTGTCAAGCGTCATGCACAAAAGAGCCGGTCGGCGGCCACTTGCGTTAACTCATTCGACACCGAGTGCGGATGACATTTTTTTTATATGTACTGCTATATTTTGAACCATGGCTAATTCCTAAGTGCGTGTAAAAAAAAATCAACTCAACAAATAGAGAATTATTACCACTGTGTGTATATTTCTCCTAAATCCGTTTACTATAGGAAACACAAAAATATACAGGAACGACCAATAGAAAATTTGACCTAGGAGAAGCAAAATACCGAACTGGATCTCATTTGAAAGAGCTGCTAATACACAAATTAGAATCACCAATACAATATCAACACCAACGTACACTATGCCTGCCCATAAATACAGTAAAATTAATTGTTCATTATAAGTAATAGCCGCGACCAAAAGCACTAGGTGTACCGCACATAATAGAATTCCTAATACAGCGTAGATGTGTATGAATGCATCGGCAGCGATAGGGGGGACCCCGTGCTAGACTAGCCGTGCTAGACTGCGGGACTAGCGGTTCCATACAGAAGTACCAGAAAAATGCTTGGCACAAGACCGGTTATGGCTATGATAATAGTTCCAACCTTGAGTGTAATACTAAGGCAGCAACGTCTCGATACAGGACAATTATTTAAAACTGATGAGTCATTTTTCTATTTTAGTACGAGGAAAGTAAATGATAAAAATTTATATTTTGGTGCCGCAAAATTCTGATTTGACTCTATGGTTAGAACAGAAGGCCAGAAAAGCTGAGAAAGCATAGACATGGAACAACTGAAAGTAGTTTTCACTGTCAACGACTGAAAGGCTCTAAATTATTGTCTATGCTCTCTAACCTCTATGCAGGAAAGAAGTGGGCGCTCCATTGGCGAAGGTGGTGAATGGTGCGCCTTTGAAAACGGTTTTTTTTTCATTAATAAACTTCAATTAATTAACTGCTCTTAGTTTAACAATAAATAAAACGAGCTTTCGTTGGTACTACTGTTTTTTATTGAACGAAAAACATTATCTCTTTTCGTTATGTAGGCATGCATCGTGCTTGAGAAATAAATCAACCTAACGAACGACCGAATACTGAAACAACAAGTGAGTTGACACAAGGTAGGTAACTTGAATTGAGAGCACTGGTGGTCTAGTGGGCGTGGCCCCGCCTTGCGACCCTAAGGTCGAGGGTTCTAATCCAGTCGTGTACTCAACTCTCGCAACCGTAGTAGGTTGTAACCTCTCAAATCAAATACTTTGAGAGAGCTTTTAAAGTTTTTGTAAATCGCGTAAGGTTTTCGCCATGTTGTTAGAAAACGAATGATCGACAACCCTATATTTATTTGAGGCGATTCCAAATATTATTTAAGTTGCGTTTCGAGTATTCGGTCGTATCAAACATACATTTCTGTGTTTAAGTAATCTTAGTAATACAATTATATTTTACGTTAGAATGGGTAAAGTGAATGGCTATTTGAACATTTAAAATAGGCACAGAAGTAAAACAATATAAATACTATTTTACCAACATAGTGTAAAAAAACGTCCCCAAAACAGAAGGTAAATCACAGGTTACAGGTCATCACCAAAATATGAAAATCTACAATATTTTGATATTATAAGAACCATTTCTGATGGGTCATACCTATCCCAATATGGCATTGATATGGGAAAGTTCAGTTCGGAGTAGAGATGGGCAGAGGGTTTAAACCCAGTTGGGCAAAAAGGCCATAAACTGGACAAATAGGGCAAAAACGAATTAACGTCCTTTTAAATGTCCAAAATCAGGGCGGAAACTCTAATAAGTCAAAATCAGGCTTTTTCATTGAGTATTCGTAAGATGTACCTGTTTAAACCATTTTAATATTAGAACAAATAGTAATTGACCAAAAAGGAGGATCTCACTGAAAATAAAAAATGTATTTGTTGCCGAATTACAGAATTATCAGCAGAATCACAGTCGGTCGGTATTATTTAAATCAACATTTTACCGCACATGCTCTAGCTCAGTTGGTAGTAGCTCTGCCTTCTGCGCCGTAGGTCGTGGGTTCGATCCCCAATATTTGTGATGAGAACAAATATTTGTGTGGTGAACATAAATGTTTGTTCTCTGTCTGGGTGTTATATTGTATTCTAAGTATGTATTTACAAAAAAAAAATGTATTCAAGTATTATATCAGCTATCTGGTTTCCATATTACAAGCTCTGCTTAGTTTGGGGCTCGGTAGTGTTGTGTGAATTGTCCTGAATATTTATTTTATCTATTTATTCGTGATTCGTGCCTGCTAATCGCTGTCACTATCGTAATCATCATTAACCTTTTGAAGTCCACTGCTGGACATGGTCACTCCCATGGCGCGCTACTGAGCCCAGGGTTCGGTTTGGCTCTTCCTATCAAGTTGCGGCCCGCCACTTTGCATAAGTCGTCGCTCCATCTAATCTGAGGCATCCTACACTACTTTTCCCTAAACGTGGTCTTCACATTATCGGTTCTTCGAATCATGACCGGCCCACTGCCACTTGAGCTTGCTAGTTCTTTGGGCTATGTTGACAACTTTGGTCCTCTATCGAATGACCTCGTTCCAGATCCTGTCTCTGAGAGAGACTCCGAGCATAGCCTTAACCATAGCTTTTTGAGCGACTTTTAATTTATGTACCCGTCAGTGTCCACATCTTATTATAACTGGTAGGACGCACTGGCTTTCGTTTTTGAGCACTGTGGGATGGGTTACTAGAAGACCTGACGAAGTTTCCCAAATACCGCCCAACCCAGCTGAATTCTCTTTCTTAACTCTATACTGTACTATCATAATAAAGTCGGGACAAATTCAAATATTCTGGATGTAGAAGTTGATGCTTGACCATTGCTTCTCTATTAGGTTCATATTTGGTTTACGCAAATATGACCATGTTTCCGATTTTTGTAATAAGCTTTAGTGGTTGCCTATTCGTTTTTGCAGGAATACTCGTCTCCTTTCCCTCTTGTACAGTGTCATGTTTAACCCTTCCACCCCCCTTATCTAAAAGCTAAACTAATCTCAACGCTTTGAATACCTAAATCTTTCTAACTCTCGTACTTTACGGTCTTCTGAAACTCTACAACTTCGTGTCCACTCTTATTCTTTCTATAAGCACTTATTCACTGTACAAGCTATCTGTATTTGGAACTCTCTTCCTATTGATATCAGAAAATTGATATCTCTTCCCATCTACAAAAAGCTTTTGCACAGCCGCTATTCAGTTGAATTAGGAAATCGCTACGTTCTTCAGAAGCTTTTTAATTCTGTCATCCTTGAGGGTACGATGCCTGAAGCGTGGGGCAGGAGCGTAGTGGTGCTCTTCTGCAAGAAGGGTAATAACACCCTCTTAAAGAACTATAGGCCCATCTCTCTGCTTAGCCACGTCTATAAGCTGTTTTCGAGAGTAGTTACCAATCGTCTCGCTCGATGGTTTGAAGACTTTCAGCCTCCCGAACAAGCCGGATTCCGGACATGCTTTAGCCCCATAGACCACATCCACACGCTACGGCAGATTATACAGAAGACTGAGGACTATAATCGGCCACTTTGCTTAGCGTTTGTAGACTATGAGAAAGCCTTCGATTCAGTCGAAACCTGGGCAGTGCTACAGTCGCTCCAGCGGTGTCAAATTGGCTATCGGTATATCGAAGTGTTGATATGTATCAACAGGAATGCCACAATGTCTATCCAACTTCAGGATCAGAGTACAAATCCAATCCACATGCAAAAAAGGGTGAGACAGGGAGATGTCATATCTCCGAAACTGTTCACCTCGGCACTGGAAGATATTTTCAAGCTCGTGCCCTGGACAAGGTATGGCATCAACATCAACGGCGAATTCATCACTCACCTTCGATTTGCCGACGACTGGCCATTATGACTAAGTAGTCATAATGGCGGAGTCGTTGGAAGATTTAGGCACAATGCTCAGAGACCTCTATATTGTCTCCCAACAGGTGGGTCTAAAAATGAACAAGACAAAAATCATGTCTAATGCTCATGTTAATTTGGGTCAGACGATCCAATTAGGTAGAGCCAACTTTGACAAAGAGGTCAGCCGACGAATCCAACTCAGATGGGCAGCGTCGGGAAATTGCGCCACATCTTCTCGTCGCAGGTACCGCAAAGCCTCAAGACAAAAGTCTTTAATCAGTGCTTGTTGCCAGTGATGACTTACGGAACTGAGACGTGGTCGCTAACTATTGGCCTCGTGCACAAGCTCAAAGTCGCGCAACGAGCTATATATAGAGAGAGCTATGCTGGGAGTTTCACTACGTGATAGAATCAGAAATGAGGATATCCGTAGAAGAACCAAGGTCACCTACATAGCTCTTAGAATTAGTTAAATTAATTAAATTGAAGTGGCAATGGGCAGGTCACATAGCTCGAAAAACCGACAACCGTTGGGGAATAAAGAAAAAGAAAAAAAAACCATCCGTTCCGTTGGGGAAGTTGGGGTTCTCGAATGGCGACCACGAACCGGAAGACGAAGCGTAGGGCGCCCAGATTGTTAAGATTGTTAAGATCACGGGAAGTCGATGTTCTTCCTGGAAATGTGTGGGGGAGGCCTATGTCCAGCAGTGGACTTCTTCAGCCTGATGATGATTATAGATTAACTTAAAAAACCTTTTTAGTCATTAGAACTTAGCATTGTGTAATAATTTGTGAATTTTGCGATATTTTACATTAAAAATATATCCGCCCTGTTTTGGGACGTTTACTGGGCGTAAATGGACGCTTACTCGGCATTTACTCAATACGTCCATAAATGCCCAGGCAAAAACCCATCTCTAGTTCGGAGAAACTACTAGGCTATAATCGGGTTTTCTTTCAAAATCCTTTCAAATATACTAAGTTACAATAATTCAATTTTTATTTCTGGAAATTTTATAACCTAAATAGAACAAGTTATCGGGAGTCTTTTTACATTATGTTCATTTAAACTGTGTAAAGTGAGGAACGAAAAACTACATAGAATCGCTGAACGTGAAAAGAGTGAGACTACTATTTATAGATTTGCAAGGATAATTTATATAAGTACTAAATATTAATAGTTCGGGCATATGGCACATCAAAATTCTAATACATTTATATAGAAATATACTGATATGTAGTATCAGAAAAAAACATATCCTGGGGGCTAATTCTCGGGCCGATCTCGATCATTTTAAAATTTTATTTTATTGCTTCTTTTCACAACCCCGCACTTTTTGTACGTTTTTCGTATATCGTAGCTGTCGAGGCTTTTACGAAGAGGTCGTTGATGAATTACTCAAGGAAATCATCCATTCTCTCATCGAAAAAAAAGCAATAAAATTAAATTTCAAAAAGATCGAGATCGGCCCGAGAATTAGCCCCCTGGCCTTTGAAAAGCCATATTTCGTTATAAACTTGTTTAGATTCTGAATTTTTTCTTCTTATACCTTTTTCTTAATTCTACAAATACCCATGAACAGGGTTACAACACTCAATGTTGCTAACAATTATACAGGGTGTCCCATAAGTCAACGTCCAACCGAAAACTGGCGATGCGCAAAGTCATGACAGTTAACAGAAAAATATAAAAAAATTTATTTGTTATGTAACTTTCGAGTTATGAGTATTTAAAAAAAACAGAAAAAACTGACACCCTGTGATGATCTTTTAAGTCCTGTGACTACAAATATTAACTTTTCATTAAACTTTTTTCTGCAACGTAAGCATGAATAACCCTTCTGTAAATTACAATTCAAAATTAAGCCATAACTGCCTCAGTTTTTAATGAAATCGTGGAGTTTTGGCCAAAGTTTTATTTCAGATAATTACATCACCCAACTTTAACCGCCTGTACCGCAAAAAAAATGTACTACACTATCATGGCATGTAACTTTAAAAATTGGCGCATTTATCCAGGATTCCAAAATGGTATAATACTTGCTAGAGTACTCCTTAGTTTTGGAAATAAAAAATGTTTTTTCAACTAAACCGGATTTCCAATCAATTTTATTTCAATAGATAAAATGTTTGTACCCTTTAAATGATGGACTTAAAATGCCTACGCTGTGTTTTTAAGTGACTCACAATTCACAAGTACAAGTAAATACCATTTTGACAATGCAAGTAAACAGATTGATCCACCATCTTGTCGAAAGAGTAATAACCATGGGTTTTCAAGTAATTTGTTAGTTTTAGGTAAAAGTTTGAAATAAAATTCAATCATAGGATTACTTCAATCGTGATTTTAATCTAAAGTTTGCCTTCGCCCTTCGCCGGTCTTATTACATGGTTTTTAACGTGACAACGTCTTATAATTCGATGAAGCCGGAAAAACATGACTCATGCGGTGTTACCTCGCTCTGAGGCGTTCCATTTAATACTTGAAGTGCAAGTGAGAGCGCGGAACGAGCGACAAAGAGGCACAATCGGCCTCCGCGTTCGGCAGCGTTCGACATCGGTCTCTCTCCTACTTGAGTGAGCGATGCGACCGCGTGGACAGCTGTATGACGTTGTCACGTTCAACTGTCGTCAGTTAACTGACTTTACAGACAGCTGATTTTTTTTAAGGAAATGTAGAGCTTGCATTACTGCTGAAGGCTAACAGTTTGAACATTTGCTGTAAATCCTTGATGTAGTTAAATTAAAATCACGATTGAAGACATCCTATGATTGAATTTTATTTCAAACTTTTACCTAAACCTAACAAATTACTAGAAAACCCATGGTTATTACTCTTTCGACAAGATGGTGGATCTATCTGTTTACTTGCATTGTCGAAATGGTATTTACTTGTACCTGTGAATTGTGAGTCACTTAAAAACACAGCGTAGGCATTTTAAGTCCATCATTTAAAGGGTACAAACATTTTATCTATTGAAATAAAATTGATTGGAAATCCGGTTTAGTTGATAAAACATTTTTTATTTCCTAAACTAAGGAGTACTCTAGCAAGTATTATACCATTTTGGAATCCTGGATAAATGCGCCAATTTTTAAAGTTACATGCCATGATAGTGTAGTACATTTTTTTTGCGGTACAGGCGGTTAAAGTTGGGTGATGTAATTATCTGAAATGAAACGTTGGCCAAAACTCCACGATTTCATTGAAAACTGAGGCAGTTATGGCTTAATTTTGAATTGTAATTTACAGAAGGGTTATTCATGCTTACGTTGCAGAAAAAAGTTTTATGAAAAGTTAATATTTGTCGTCACAGGACTTAAAAGATCATCACAGGATGTCAGTTTTTCCTGTTTTTTTAAAATACTCATAACTCAAAAGTTACTTAGTAAATATTTTTTCTTATATTTTTCTGATAACTGTCATGACTTGGCGCATCACCCGTTTTCGGCTGGACGTTGACTTATGGGACACCCTGTATACTACCAATTTTTATACGAACTACAAGACTTAATAGTAGATATTGGCCGTAATTGGCATTTTCTTTATTCACAAAGGAAGCGGTAATACACAGCACATTTTTTTTATTACAAACACATTCATGCATCAAAATATATATAGTGTATTTCATCTCATTTTATTCAATAAAATAAGTTGTTTCATTTTATATGGATCATTATGATTATTGCATACTTATTTCAAGGGAAATTACATTATTCGTCATAAAATCCCGCCCCATTCAAATTGATGATTTGAATAAGTTCGTATGAAGCCGGCAATCGTCTATGAAAGATAAAACAAGGTAAGCGACGAGCATTACATTTGGTAAGACGCTACCACAAACAATTTGTTATCCTCAAATTTTTCAACTGGATGAAATGCTGTCACATCATTTTTACAAGTTACAAAATAGTCTCAAACGCTAAAACAGCCAATATAATATAAAACAAAGTATTTCCAATCTTTACTACACAAGAAAAGTATACAGTAGTAGTATAAGTATATAATTTAGATAAAACACCTCCATCCACTGATTCAGATTATTCTTAAAAATATTTCCTTTGGGATTGCGTTTTAAGTAAAAACGACAACAACGGACACGAGCACCACAAAAATCTACTAAAGCCCTCCTACATCTAGAAAGTACTGGCCAGCCTATTCGTGCTGTAATTGACCTTAGCTTCAACATCACGTTCGAACCTAGCGATCCAGCCAGGGATGCGGCAAGGGTCGCTGACGTTGGACTCAATAAGTACATAATTATGATAACATTGAACTACCAACTATTACTAGAAAGATGATTTTCATACTTTAAGATATATTCACAGCAAAATGCTCTATACATAGGTGCATACATTTATTTTTCTGGGCGATCGTACGCGTCTAGTTAGAAGTTGCCGAAACGGTCCGCAAGTGGCGCCGTTTCGACGGTTCTATTCAGAAACGCGTTAATCATCAAACTCTGAATTCGGTGCATTATTTTTCTTTATTTATATTTATTAGTTTATTATAACATCGACAAACACGTCACAGATAGAATTACAAAATACTTTATCTGAGTTAATTAGATAGGGTATATACAACGCCATCTTAGTGCCTTACCAAAAAACGAACAGGGCCATTTATGGTCCTGTAAAAACTACCTCCTTTCGACAATCTTAAAAGCAGCAAGCACCAGTTGGTTCATTGCCAAGCTCCGAATTTAAAATGTCAACCCGTCTTTTTCGAAATAACTTCGTCTGCTCTATCCGACTTCTAACAACTTCTTTCTTATAAAAGTTATAAAAATAGATTCCACATACTTCTAGTAAGTAGTTTACAAACTACCGAAACTATGTTACGTGTTCGTGTGAAACTAGCAAAGTTAAAGCAATTTTTCAGTTTTAAGAGTTATCTTTAAAGTGGCCACATTGTTAATCAATGCTAATTTGAACGGAATCCCATGAGGACGTGAGAAAATTTATAATTTTTTGCATACCTTCCTTCTTATAATAAATACCAATATGATACAACATTTATCAAAAATACACCAATAAATTGTGTCTAATATCTGGGACTTATCTACTTGTTTTTGTATTATTCTAATTTAAATCTTTATTTTTCTGAAAAACCATTGAGAGCTTAACGATTTTTTATACTAAGTGCTTTTTAATTGCGTTTTGTGAAGATCTTTTACGCACTACAAACAATGTTAGACAATAATATTCCTATTCATATTCCTATTCCTAATCATATCTGCACTGACATCACAGTATTCGATTACATACTCTCATTACAAATAAGTTTAAGAGAATTAAAAATTTTGAAATATGTATAAAAACATCCTTGTTCACTAGATAAAATCGTTCCAAATTTTAAATAGCCATCAATAATGAATATTTTGTAGGTACTTACACTGTGCTTATACCTACACCTATTACCTCACAGAAATACAGTATATACTAACTTAATATAAAGATGTACAAAATGTTACAATACTTCCAATACCACAAGATCCACAGCAAAAGTGCATGAGTAAATAATTCTGAGCAAAATAATACCGTGTTACAAGTAATAGTTTATATAAAAATATATTATTCAATTATATCCCTTATCATTCAATAAATATATCGTATTAAATTTTGAATTCCTTAGGAATTTCAATAAAAAGTGCATAAATTTAGTATAAAATTCTCCAATCTGTAACATTTACATCCATAGACATGTAATAAACTTACAAAAGTATACAAAAACCATATAGCATTCCAATTGCAACAACAATAATTATCAACAGTGTTTTACATATGTACATGCAAACAACCACATATGTGCATTCAACAACCATTAATCAAATTCATTCTAATTGCAAATTCACCCCTTGTGTCAATGATGAACACCTATACAAATACATAAAAGTTCGTAAATCAGATTAATAGCCCATCGGTGGGCACAGGAGGCATGTTGTGCGGCCTGCGTATTTAATGACGGAACACGGGATCGCGATCCGCGCGGGAGTTGCGGCTCATCTGACCTCAGACTCTACCTCATGGTATTCGTGGAAGCATGGCACGATGCACAAGTTAGTGCGGCACTCCGGGCAGTGGTACTGCGTTTTGCGACGGAGGATCCTGCCGCACTTATCGACGGTGTTCCAGCAGAAGTTGCAGCTGAGAGGCGGGCCGGATCGCACAGCGGGGGTGTGAGACGCGCGGAAAGACGGCACCGTGGGCGTTGAGCAAGCGAACGGAGTCTCGTTACGGTTTCTGTCTAAGCGGGGAACGGTGTCAGCATTTTCATGATCCATGTTGGCCACGGTGCGGTTCATCGGCACGACAAGGTGCTGCGGAGGACTGACCTGCAATTACAACATGTTTTGCTAAATGAGGTCAGTCTGTTATAAGGATCCAGATTCGTGAGTTCAACGGTGTGTCAGCTCTCTATAGTCTGTTGCATCAGCTCCTTAGGTTGGTAATTTAAGATACACTTATTACACGGGGGTGGTAAACTTATTTACATAAAGGATTGTGAACTAGGGTATCGACCATCCCGCTATAGAAGGACCTTCACCGAGCTGGTTATTTAATGAAATGTATTTTATATTTAATTAAACATGCCAATAAATATATTCTATATGGGTTGCCTATCAAATTTCAGTCCAGGATAATTATGATTAATTATTAAAAAAAAAAAAAAACTTTCCACTGGTTTGTTTATTAAACAAATTCTATACCAATCGAAAGTATAGACCCCAGTATTTTTATTCAATAAACATACCGGTGCAAAATGCTAGTATCGATTTACCTGTTTATACCTGGTTACCCGAGAGTTGTGACCGGAAAAAAATAGGCAACCTAACGTTTGCATATTCTATGGGGTCTATACTTTCGATTGGTATAGAATTTTATTTATATTATTAATATTATTATTTATTTATATTATTATTAATCATATCCTGGACTGAAATTTGATAGGCAACCCATATAGAATATAATATATTTATTAGCATGTTTAATTACATATAAAATACGTTTCATTAAATAACCAGCTCGGTGAAGGTCCTTCTATAGCGGGATCCTATACTAGGAGCGGCAAAAATGTTATAGCCTACAGGCGGCAAATTGCATTTTTTTTCTCTTGTGTCATGTTTCTTTTTTACTTTACTTTTTTGTAATATTTTCTTATCTTTCTTTGTCTTTATTTCTTTTTTAATAGTGTTTATTATGTGTGCTGAAGCAGTAAATACTAAATGCATATTATCTATGTCTATGTCTAAATAGACGTACCATGGGCGCGAACTGCGGGTAGGATTGTTGCTTGCGTAACGCGGGTGGAGGCATCCTTGGAGGGCAGGGCTCCGAGGCCCAACGCCGCGTCCTTCGGTCGAACACCCGCGGCTGACGCTTCAGTAACTTAGCGCGACGCATACGCAGCCCAGCCAACACCTCTGCAAATACAAAATGAAAGCTATCAGAAACATAATTAAGCTGAACACAGATGATAAAATTCACCATAATTCTCTTTCATATAATTAGGTATATATTTATAAATTTTATGTGCACTACCCGTTAACAATGTCCCAATTACACAAAGGTTAACTGGAAGAGAATGTTCTCTAGCATTAAGTTCGCCTATGTACGATGCAGTTTTTGTTTGAGTGCATTAGATAATTTTCTATCTATCTATCCATAATTTAGAAAAAAAAACGGTTGTCTGTAAAGTCGCTTTACTGACTTCACTTTCATAAGAAAATACACAGATGTCGAACGGTGCCGAACGCAAAGGTCGATTGTGCCTTTTTTTGTCGCTCGTTCCGCGCTCTCGCTTGCACTTCAAGCCTTAAATGGAACGCCTCAGAGCGAGGTAACGCCGCATGAGTCATGTTTTTTCGTGCGTGCAGCCGGCTCCATCGAATTATAAGACGTTGTCACGTCAAAAATATCTGATATTGGTATCATGAGGGATGAAAGTCATGCGACTAGAGAGTAACGAGTATAGATGTCGATGGATATGTGAGCAGAGGAAAACATGGATGAACTGTGTGAAAGATGACATGAATAAAAGAGGAGTGAATGCAGAGATGACGGCTGACAGAGGGGAATGGAGGAGAGGAATACATGTTGTGCCAACCCCACATAAAGTGGGATAATGGAAAGAAGATGAATAAGATCTGATATTGGTATTTGATTTCGGTTTCGATTCGATTCTGTTGTTGCACAGACGTTGAAAACAGTGAAACAAGGTCTCGCTCGCACACTCCATTTGAAGGATATATAAATACATCACGGTTGTCTTCGCTTTAAAAAACAGAACTGACAATATTATTCCAATTGATGTCTGCGTTTGACTTTGGGCACACTACGCTTAAATCAAAAACCACAACCATGCGTGCAGTAAAGCACATCCATCGGACCTACACATCAGTAGCCGTTATTTACCTTGCTCCTTGCATGAAATAAAAAACACAACGGAAATACAAACCTGATTTATAATCACTTATAATACCACAAGAGCTTCAAAATTATCGGGTATTTCCCGATAGGTTCGTTGCAAACAAATGAAGGAGTCAAGTTTTTCAGGTTAAAAAATCACGAGCGCGAAGCGCGAGTGATTTTCCTGAAAAACTTGACGACTTGAGACTTGGGAACCTTGAGGGAAATGCCAGATAATTTTGAAGCTCGTGTGGTATTCGGGGGATTATTTTTCCGTCCCAAATATCGACCAATTGCACCATTCGACGTCACGTGGTACAACCTAAAAATTTTCAAAAAATTATCAGTATAATACCATGTAGGTTGTACCACGTGACGTCGAATGGTGCAATTCTATTGGTCGATATTTGGGTCGGAAAAATAATCAATAGAAAATTTATACCTAATTTGAACTCAACAAAATTGAATGGTTGACAAAAAACAGGACCTTATGAAATAAAAACCCAAGTTACAAAATAATCAAATAGTTTTATTCTATTTTATTTATGTATCTAATTGTATATACATGTAATTTTGGTATAAAATAATCGAGTGCTACGCACATAATTTCAACTGCTTACCGCAGTAAAAACGTACATGAAAATATCAGCAAGGACTTTAACGCACACGTAGTACATAATTTCAGAGAAAAGATTAGTGGGTAGCACTCCAATAAACAAAATTATACATTTACTATCTTTGAGATGAACGCTGCTATTACAAATTATTACTAAATGGGATCTGAATTCCCACAACAAACGAGAAACTAGCTCAATTTGTAGAGGTTTTTTGTAAAATATAATTATGTACCTTACAAAAGTAAATGGTGATGATAGAATTATACATATTTATGATAACATTTTGGTTCGCTATCAAGGCATTATCTAACCTCACAAGACAGCGAACATTGGGTTAGCGCTCTGGTAACAAAATTTCACAAGATTTGTAATTAAAATACTCACATACCGCTGCTTATCAATAATGGCACTGTCAACTCAAGTTGTTCACAAACGTCGGTATTAACCATAGGTACATAGTTTCCGTTCTCTAGCAGTCTTTATACTTACACAATAATATTAAATGCCAGCGTACTAAATACATTTCTAACCAGTTATATACAAAATTCATTATTTACATGCGAGCTACCAGAGATGACAATAGCAGCTTTTCCTAAATATTATACAATACAAAAATCAGTCGAAAATGTATAAGAGAGATCGTGCATGATAAAACAAAAGATCGTTGTAAAATCAACCTATTCAATAAAAATAGGAAATTAATGTATAATACTTATGAAAAAAATGTGAAATGATCAAAATAATACAAGACTACGACAGTGTTTGAATGCCTTTAGATCACATTGGAGGCCGCCGGTTGCCTACTTGCCGCGCTTTATCAACTAGAGAGCTCAAAAGAAGTTACGATACAAGCGTTGGGGTTTGTGAAAAACTATACATGTACAGTACACTGATAAATCATTGATGTTGCTATAGTTAGAAGTGCACACTTAAACGCCCTTTACGGACGTTTGACGAACCATGTATCGTACGAAGTTTTGAAAGAATTAACTTTGATCTAAAAATCTCACTACATGCGGATCGAACCCGCTTTAATATTCAAATTGGCGGGTTGAGTGCAAACGCCAAAAGCTGTGCAGAGTGCAATCTTATCAGATAACACGTTATGTTCATTCACAGCTTTATTACTAGGACGAGTGCTAGTAACCAACCCTATTAGAATCTCGAACGTGTCTCATGCCTTCTGTTTCAGCAAGCGAATGGTCGACTCGCGTCTGGCCTTACATTACCTAACATAAAATACATCATTTGACACTGGCACCGTTACTCTAAAATACCTTAAACACTAAATACTACAGCTATTATAAACTAAGAACCTTATAAAAAATACTTTAAACCACAACACCTTGTAACGCTCCGTACACCACATAGGTCGGTAACTATATAAAAATATGTGTTTTATATGAAAGTAAGCCGTGGTTATAAATTTGATAGAAATTCCTGAAAAAAATTGTGAGTTTATTTCAATAATACTCGTTAAAAATAAGCGTTTAAGACTGTAATGAGTATATAATTTTACTCAAGTCAAGAGTAACTTAATCAAAAGAACAGCCTGCACATGTAGCTTACATAGTGCAGAGGGCTTATTCTGAGTTTTAAACATCATTTGTCGTTAGCTTAACGCAAAATTACATAAGAACGCTACGTAAAAATATTAGCTCTCGCAATTCCGACAGGGGCGCTCATCGTTTCTCCATACAAAATCGGGGCTTACGACTACGCTAACGATTAGCCATTTAGCTTTAAGCTTAAGACAATATGATGATAAAAGTCAGAATAAGCCTACTGATCACGTTAACAAAATGAGGGGGGTAAAAGGGGGTAGGTAGGATTGTACGTTATAAATTCACGGCCAACTCTCGAAACCATAGCTTAATGTATTCGAGCTTACATTATTGTTTACACTTCGGTAACAATAAGGCGAAGACAACAGTCGGTCGTATTCTCGCTCGCACCCTTTGATCTTTCGAAAGATTTAAAAACGCTTAACTTATTTATCGAAAATCGCGAGCAACCAATTTGTGTGCAATACGATTTTACACAGTTTTTCGTAAAAAGTTTACTTATGTAAGAAAACCAGTTGGGAAAACTTTTAAGTAGAAGAACGTGTTGGGATTACATATAACCTTACATATTACCGCTAAGATAATGTTTCGCTGTACTGCGAAACATTATGTTAACGGTAATATGCCAACATAAACACGAATACCAGATCAAACCGATATATTAAGATCATCGGAAAGCTTAATTTACCAGAATCGCAAGTGTTGTTGCTTGCGTTTTTCCCCTATTCAAAATATTAGTAAATCTCTGAAATATCTTTGAACATACGTAAATAAATCACTGGGTTGTAAATTTGGCCGCTATTGATAAAGAATTACTCACGACTAATAAACATGCATTGTAGACACTAATTTTGACCAACTGCAAAGGAGAATAATGGGTTTTGGGTGTATGTACATCATGAGGCTTGGTGAGCCAGTGCAACAACAACGGTTTGATGATTTTTCGTAAATGACGGAATAGATAGGAAGTTAAAATTTAGAAAAATAAAAGCAAATTCTGACTCAATGCGAGATTTAAGATAAAATTAGATTATTACAGAAAATCGAGAATCAGACCTCTCTGACATAGAAGTAAGTCAGGATAGCAAAATAAATATGATAGTAAACTAAATGTAAGTCTAAAATCACGTTAAAATTCTAATTAACATGTTGATCATGTGATCGAGAAAACGGCAAACCTTAAATGGGATTGGGCAGGGCATGTGGCTCGTATGCCAGACGTTATTTGGGGCAGAATATTAATAGATTGGACCCCACAAGGTTGGCGTCGTATAGGAAGGCCCCGGAGAAGATGGCGGGATGATCTCGATTGATATATGAACGACTGACCCACTGTAGCCAAAGATCGAGAGGTGTGGAAGAAGGGGGGGGGAGGCCTTTGCCCTGCAGTGGGACGGCCCACTCTAAAAAATAAAAATGATAGAGTTGGGTGAAAAAAATTCTGAAGATTGGATGTCCAGGCTGTCCTTTGGTCTTGTTTTTTTAAGTCCATGTGAGACATACGTAGGGAGATGTCTACGACGCATTGTGATATTAATCGAAAGAAAATTGTTTACGCCATCACTATTACATCTACTATTAAACGAGATCTCTAATCCGTGTTAGTATTATTGAAAAACTTAAACTAGGCTGCCTAAAATATCTCACATTAATTTCACTATAAAAAATAAGTTTACTACTTCACTAAAACTAATTAGTGTGGTGTCATTGTGATCTTAAAATTACGCTTAAAGCACGCACCAGGAGTAAGAGGAAATAAATATTTTTATAAACTATAACCTAATCACAAGGCACAACGTGTAGTATCAGAATGAACCATTCGCGTTTAGTAGTCTTATTAATATTGCCAACATAAATAAATCTTTCCGATACATCACTCCTGGCGCTAGTTTATAGCTTACGAATTAATATTAAAATAATGTTGAATTGAGCTTATCATTGAATTTAGTATAGTTCACGTCACTAAACAAGTAATAAATGCACAAAACTATGTCACCGCTTTGCTAGAATCTGCATTGACTAGGGTGATCGATGCTACGGTTAAATTAATGAATGATGAAACCATTGAGTATATGTAGGTACATAACGATTTACATATTTTAATAATACAACTGCGTACATTCATAATGGTCATATAGCTGTCAGTTAGCTTAAAATAAATGTTGACATAAAAGTGTCATTGACAAGACTCTAAAGGTGATATCAGACGGTTCACTCGGATGAATGTTCACTCGAGTGAATGGTTAATTTTTCTTTCATGCCATGTTCACTAATATTTCATTCGGTGTTCACACGTTTCATTTCGCGTGAAAAGTGCCGAATGAAAGGCAAAAATGAACAAAAAATGAATCGTCTGATATCACCTTAAGCGAGCCTTTAAAAAGAATGAGGGGGTAGTCTATAAAATAGTTCAAACTACAAATGTTAACTGAAGGACGGTACCATCTACCATCACTATTTATTTTGACACATATTGTGATTTAACTCTTGTTTGGTATGGATTTTGTAGAGTTGCTCACAATCTCATCAATGTTACGTTTAAGCTAGAACGAGAGAATGAAAAGTGCAGACGGTGGTTCTTTCAAACCAGTTTGGTGAACGGATTTTAAGTGCGCCTCAGAGGTTTTTTTCGTGCACTCGACACATGTATTCGAAATTTGAACACGGCGATAAAAATAATGTTTAGGCCAAAAAGTCAGTCAACGATGATAAAATCATATAATCATGGCTATTAAAATACTTAATACTGTAACGTTCGAATAAATCGCGAATTTGTACTTCACATTGAAATCAGGAGGCACTGAATTACATAATATAAATAAAAACATTTTAGAGATTAAACTATAAAAACGTCTACAGCGTTTCTAAATTATTGCTTCAAAGTTAAAATAGAATATTGGTCAATACCAACTAATAACTATTGGTAAAAGAACGAGTGCCAACAATATCGATTCGACAAAGAAAATACTTCTATCAAAATAAATGCGAAGACTGGCACAGCCTGTTCGTTAATTACGTTAAAAAATCCGCTTTTAACTTTAAGCCCGAAAAACATTTAACTCTTACCAATTCATAAAAATATTCGCATTTTTTAATATAAAAATGCATTAAAATTATTTTTTATGATAATAACCTCTTCAGACCCTCGGTACACATACGTGACCTTCAGAAAAATGGTCATATGGAGTACTAGTGACATCTATTAGTCACTTTTGGCGTTATTTTTTGTTGAAATAAACATAATAGTACCAAATTGATCCGTTTATTTTACGTACGGACCGCGCAAAGTGAAGAAAAATTATATTTGAATTCAAAAGTGCATCGTTTTTTTTCACTTCAACGGCGCGGAATCTTGGCGAGCCAGGTAAAATTATTTAATTATGATATTTGATTGTCATTTTTGTGTTATTTGATAGAAAAATAGTATGATTCTAGTATTCTAGCAAAATATTTTGTGGAAAACGTATTTTATGTTGAAAAATCGAGTCGTGTTTTTAAAGTTCACTTGCGTGTACCTCAGGTTTCAATAGTAGAATTTTCAGTTGTATGAGAAAGTTGCACCTAGGTATTTTGCTTTCCAGGTCATGGATGATAGAGCAATCTTGGATGCACTTGATGCTAGTGATGGGAGACTTTTCTGGCGATGATAATGAGCCAGAGTATTTGCCTCCAGAAGACAACGAACCTTCCTCATAGGAGTCGGAAGAAGAACCATCCCAAGTTCAAGTAACCAATGAAGAAGTCACTTCGTGGCAATTCTGGCTGATTAAAGAAATGATTTCTCGTGGTCCTGACATTACTGATGATGTACTCCTCAATCAGGGTAGTTCTAAGACCAACTGCCTCTATGATTTTTTTGAGTATTTGTATCTTGAATTCTGGAAACTTGTAGCTGATTAAACTACCTTGTATTCTGTGCAGAGGCGTGACTTGAGATCAGTTAGTACCAATCACATAGAAATAATACAATTTACTGGAACACAAACACTCATGGGGACTCTAAAATATCCTCAATCACGGCTCTGGTGGAGCCGGGAACTAAGTGTACCCCTGATCAAAGATACGATGACTCGCAACAGGTTTTTCGAGCTTCCGAATCATCTGTAGGTACTTTGCAGATAATACTGTGACTCGTAATGATGGCGATAAGATGTGGAAGACCTATACTGAGAAACTTACTTCAAAAATGCCACAGCTTGCCTAAATCAAAGCACAATTGCCAGTGGATGAGCAAATGGTGGCATTTTCTTGGAGGTGCGACTACCGGCAATACATGCCTTCAAAGCTGAACCCACTGGGACTTAAGAACTTTGTCTTAGCTGCAAAAGATAGTCTTGTCCTTGATATTCACATTTATGTTGGTTCAAACACAATACCTCAGGAGGATATGGCTGAACTTGGACTCGGAGCAGACATTGTAAAACTGCCTGCTCCGCCGTTCAGTTGAAGAAAACTGTGGCCTGTGTGATTTTTCAGCCACTTTTTGGATTAGCATAGTGAATTGCTGGATCATGTACATACGCTGCTGCAACTATGAGGGCATAGCACCTAAGGATAAGCTAGGGTTACTGCAATACAGGCTAATCATAGCCACTGCAATGGTCAGGTTTGGTGGCGGTAGGGTTGACTCCGAATTTTCATCCAGGCCAAGCACTATCAGGGAAGAAGTGGATCAGCCAACTGGAAGGAACGAAGGAGAACCTAAAAAGAAAGTACCGTGCGGTGGTACTCTTTTGAACCCTGAGGTACGACTGGATGATGTTGGACACCTACCGCGGTTCATGAATGAAGTTTCCATCTAAATGCAGGTACCCACAATGCTCGTCACGTTGCCGTACCATCTGTACGAAGTACAAAATATACCTTTTCGTGATAAAAAACAGTTGTTTTGATCTTTTCCACATATATAAATGAATGTGAATATTATGTGGCTTTTTACTTGGTTGAGTCCTGAGGTTCACTTACGTACACCAATATTATCACCAAAACAAAAAAAAATATTAAAAAAAATGTTGGCAATATGTTTTATTTGAACCCTAAAGATCACTAAAATAACATAAAATAAATTAAACTTAACCTGTATACGATTCAGGTCTGAAGAGGATAATGATAATGATAATAAATTAAATTCTCTCAAAATGATGGGAAATGAAGATGGTGAAAGTCGGTCTCAACGCTTCCTGATAACATTGAAAATAAAGTATTTTTTTACATGTAAAACAAATATATTCACTCGCTTGTACGGGTAAGTACATTTGTCATAATATGAAATCCAGAAAAAAACGGTTTTTCATACTGATTGTAAATATATCTCCATTATTATCAGAAGTCGGTGGAAAAACTAAACTAAAATAACCTAATACTTACACTTCATTATGGCGTATTTACATACATTTGCGAGATTTCATTATTTATTTGTTCAAACACGATAAATTAGTACAAGAATTATATATACACTTCTCATAAAGAAAACCGAAACAGAAACTGCACAAACGAGAATTTACTAAGATTTTTGACTCTCATCTGTTCTAAGATTCAAACAGTAGATTATACGTGAAACTAAAAAAAAACAAATAACGCAAACATCATAGCCGGCTGAATTAAAATGTATACAGTTCGTTATTTTGTTTATTGTGCTGCAGTATTGCAATGATGATTAACAGAGTATACTAAATAAACTTAAATACCATGGAAAGAGAATAAGTTCATTTATTCTTTGAGTGTTTGCCCTGTAAAAAATAATTGCAATGTCTGAGACTGTATAAAATATACGAATTGTATACATTATTGTGCAGTCGACTGTACAATACGACAAATGAAGAGTACGCAACTTAAAACTAATGAAGATGATGAACATCGTGAAATAAACAATTAAGTGCACCGGTATACTCTGACACGGTAGATACATTAAGAGAGAATCACACAGGCGATTCTCCATACAAACGTAGTCCCCTATTTCCTCCCTGGATAATGCCTCTAAGAGTAACCATTTTGTCTCATAAAATCCAGATCTGCTATATGCGTGCTAAAATGTTTTCCTTTTTTTCAGAAACTTATTGATAAAGAAAATATTACCTCCAATTCATATTTCATATAAATCATAATTATGAGGGTCATATTTTCTTTATCAATAAGTTTCTGAAAAAAAGGAAAACATACGAGCACGTATAGATTTTATGAGACAAAATGGTTACTCTCTAGAGGCATTATCCAGGGAGGAAATAGGGGACTATGTTTGTATGGAGAGTCGCCTGTGTGATTCCCTCTTAAGAGATTTACCCACGCTACATCTTGAGTAGTGTGGGTAATCTATTTCTTACCCTTTATGTTACGCTCACTCTTCGATTGCCTATTGGCTAGAGCAGTAAAATAAAGAACAATGACAAGGTGATATTTTGACGGCCTGCGCACATCTAGGTGATGACGATGGCGATCAGCTGAAACACTGTCAAACATAACAGCGTTTCAGCTGATCTCCATTTCTATCGCCCAGATGTGCCCAAGCCTTTGGACTTTGTGATGTCAAGTGTCATAGTTGAGTATACCCGGTATAGGCGGAAAATTAAACGACGTCCGAAATGCGATTAACCTAACAGATACCTCTTTCACCATGTTCAATCCTAGCATTTGTGAGAGAATTTAAAATGCTAAATAAAATTGTAAATGTTTTATCAAAGTTTGATAACTGAAAATAAAATATGTTAATTAAAACTGTAAATGTCAATGTGCTCCGTGTAGCAATCTGTATAGGCAGAGGCACTAGTTTAATGCCCTTTATTAAAAAAAATATATCATGGAACTGCCCAGTTTTTTAACAAGAATATGAATGTCAATTGAAGAAATTAAATTACATGATAATATGTTTAAACTTTTAAGTAGTTATGTTTTTGTTCTCTTGAATAATGATTTATTTTGTGTCAGGCTAAGGTTAAAATAAATGATATGACTACTCACACTACAAATACTTCGATTGCTTGTTCCTTATAGCTTAAAGTATATATTTATCACGCATTTTGATAATGCTATACTTATTAACATTATAATTATAGAATGCCATGCACGAACCGAGCACAGCACATGATAATACTTCCTACACTCGCCTGTGCCCGCCCCCGTCAGGCGACACGCGAGTTCAAATATAAAATGCAGATGACCGAATAGTTTAAAACTTACGGTGCTATTGAGATCTAAAAATACATATTAGTTTATGGCAATTGATGTTTCAAGAATGCTAAGAGCCCTAACGGTTTAACATCTCGGCCTAATCGTTACAACTTACGCCAATGGACGTCTACAGCTACTTCTAAAACGTTATCGATAAAAAAGTAAACGTTCACTGGTATCATAGGGTATGTTTTCAAGTCTTGTTATGCCTAAATACGCT
Organism: Thera britannica; assembly: GCA_939531255.2. Lineage (NCBI taxonomy): Eukaryota > Metazoa > Arthropoda > Insecta > Lepidoptera > Geometridae > Thera > Thera britannica. The sequence goes on from OW618044.2 coordinate 6,453,030, forward strand.
ATTCGATGTGCGTAACATAAACGGCTTTACGATGCGGCTACCTTCCTGTGATAGCCTACAGATGCGACCAGCTGTCTAGACAAGAGTGACAAAGTGCAGCTGGTTGTAGGGGGCGGCAGGGAGGTACCCCAATGGTTATTGCATGGAGTTGAAGTTGAGCCCGCCGAGGATGTTGATGCCCTGCAGGCCCTGCGGCAGGTCGAGCGGGCGCGACTCCACGAACCCCACGGACAGGTGGTGGCCGGCGTGCGGGTGCGCCGGGTGGCACAGCAGCGCCATATGCGGCTCGCCTCCGCCACCAGCCGGCTCCTCCTTGTGCGGCGCGGGCGGCGGCGTCGCGTGCTCGCGCTTGATGCGGCTCTTTATGCTCGGCCGGTTGTTGGGGTAGCCCTTCTTCTTGTACTCGAGCCACAGCGTGCGGTTGTTGACGCCGAACATGCGCGCCGCCTTGCAGAAGCCGATGCCGCCGATGCGCACCGCCTCGAGCGCGCGCTGGAAGTTCTCCTCCGACTGGGGGTTGGTGGTGCGGCGTCGCTTCTGCGGCGCGGCGGGCGGCGGCTCCGCGAGCGGGGCGGCCGCCGGCACGCAGCTGGGCCCCGCGGGCGCGCCGTACATCTCGCCCTCCATGCCCGCGCCCGCGCCCGCGCCCGCGTGCATCATACCGCCCATGTACATGCCGCCGCCTCCTTCGCCACCGAGCGATCCCCCGAAGCACGAGTTCGTATACCGCGGGTACGTGTGCTCCATCATACTCCACTGACCTCCTGGGAAGAGAGATTAATGGTTTTTTAAACAGGTTCACAAGCTTTTGTTCGGGCCCGCTCTCTACGAGAATGCGGCCCCGTACTTCATTATTACAAGTTACAACATTCATTGATCTCCCTTCCCTGAAAAGTAAAGGTCCGGAATGTGCCACGGTGGCTTTGCATTGCAGTCTTACAACATCAAAGGGAGATCCTATGCAGGGTTAAGCTTTGCATATATATTAAAAGCGTTAAATAAGCAGAGCGCTAAATAAGCAGAATGATGAATTATGCTGTTCGAAGCAATGTTTTGTTATAATCTTATCATGAGAATGGATTAGAAAGAACCCTGAGGTTTATTTATGATGCCGGATTTCACAAGATACGGGTTACGGGGTTTAATTTGAATTGTTTCGTAACCCTCTGAGAACATGTAAAGGATATACAGGGTGTTACAAAACTACCCGTAGAGCCAAAACGAGGTTAAATAAGGCCTTATAAAAAGTAAATTTAAGAACCGTAGTAACACTGTATAACATATCCCAAAAAAATATTATTAATTTCACTAATTTGTGAGTTTGCACAAATCAGTGAAATTAATAATATTTTTCATTGCTCATACTCTGAAAGTAGGTCTGAAGTTGCCTGAGGGGCCTAATTGAAAGTAAAACTTTCAGCCCTAGGGAGAATCGCTTTCTACTGACAGCTGTCAAATTATAAAAAAAACAAGTTCTATTTTATTCAACCATGTTCCAACTTTCTAAAGTCTTTCTAACTGCAAGGAGGTTGTTCAACCAAATTCCAACTTTTTATTCAGCAAGTAGGTTGGAAACCCATTACAACGGTATGAAGTTTAAAAAGTCTAATTAGAGCGCAATGTAAAATTTAAATTTAAATTTAAATAACATAAAGATAGTATTAAATAAATAATATATCTTCTAAATTACTTTATTAATATATCATCCATGTCAACAATATTTATAAAAAATATGATAAAAATTAGCACTGCCTACTATCCTCGTGTGTTGATTCCTTATACGGCTTAATTATTATATTCGTACTCGTACGTTCAACTATTTCTTTAAAATAACATAGATTTGAGCAAACAATTTACGATTTTTTAAATTATGAAAATGAAAATTTTGGCTGAATAATGCTGGCGAACCGAAGCCGAAGGCCCGCCAGAGAAAAATAAAAAAAAAACCGGGAAGGCGGCAATTCAATCTTCATTTTCACAAATTTTTCTTTCATGTTTTTATTTTTACTTTCCTTGTATTCGTAATGAAAAGCACAGTGTTTACCTCGGATGAAAGTCTTTTAAGTCCCTCAAGCTCCATTGGCGCCCTCGCTACGCTCTGGCGCCAAACCCGTCTCGGGACTCAAAAAACGTGACTTTCAACACTCGGGTAACAATGTACTATTTTTTTATTTTTTTGGTAAAATAAAAAAAATTAACTACGCAGAATGTACCTACATTTCTACCTAATTCGAGGAACGACAAAAATTTTAAAAGACATAACCTAACAAAACAACCTATATTACTTTTTCATAACAAACGTCAAATTTACAGAAACCGCTCAAAGTGTGGTCCGTCTTGCTCAATACACAACCTCGCTCGTCGGAATATGGTTTGCGTGGCATTTCGCACTATCGTCTGTGTTATTGATGCGAAAACCGATCTAACATGCTGTTTCCATCAACCGTTGGACAAGCGGAGAAATACACTCTGTCCTTCACATAACCCCACAAAAAGAAGTCCAAGGGTCCAAGGGTCGACCTTCATAATGTTCAGACAATGCATTCAATTTACAAAGTGCCTCATGCAAAATAATGAGAGTGAATCCTTTCAGTTTTATTTAGCTTTTATGCAGCAAAAGCTTAATTTAGCATGGACTACTAAAAACACAATGATCAATAATGTCTAAGTAGCAAAACGTACAACTACATATATCTACTGATCAAAGTTCTCAAAAACTATTAGTCGTTTGGTTCATTGTATGTTTTGCTACCCAGACATATTAATTCTGAAACAGCGTTAACATGTGTGCAGGGCATATTGATAATGTAAGACTACGCTTAACACTCACAGTCCACTTAAACATTGAACATCTAGTATCACAAATGAGAGTGGGAATGTACACATCCAGTGCTAATTACGTAATGGTAATGAAAAGGCTCTGAATTTACACAACTATGGGCAAACAAAGTATAAATGTACACTGAAATAGCTGTAATAGAATTTTACAGTGGTCTTTATTGCATATGTCTCAAAATAGTCGTAAAAGTCTGTTAGTTCTTTTTCTGAAGCCTCGACTGCCACGACCAACGGCTGACACTCCAACTTTAACTTTACTGTATAACTGGCCGGTAATTAGGACCACTGTAAAAGCCTATTACAGCTATTTCAGTGTACATTATTACTTTATTCGCCCATAGTTGTGTAAATAAAGTTTGTATGGAAATCGTACCCCCTTAAACACAACTATTTTGTAAAAACAAAAAAAAAATGCCGATAATGACTGCTGACACTGAAAACAACATCGAAAAAAAATTTTTTTTGAGACAAGACAATTTTTTTTAAATAACCAAAATTTTTAGTCAAATATATTGAGAAATAATTCAACAAGCAAAAATCATTTCATTCATAAACGCTAAATACCAAGCGGAACCGAAGAGCATATTTTTTTTCTCTCTAGTACTACGTAACTATGTGTCCATAATTTTATGCAGGATTTCTGAAAATTTAAACATTTAATAACTTTGTCATTTTATCGAAACTAAAAATTCTGATTGCACATTCATAATGTTCTACCCCTACATTACCCTATTTTTTTTTTGGTTCCTAGTTACAAAATAGTGGTGTATTCTGACTTATCAATGGACGGAGTTGAAGATAAGGGCTGTGGTGACTAGACTGGTATAAATCTCAAAGCAGCCATGCTTTAGATCCCAAGCCAGCCAATGGTGGCGGCGTAGTACATTCCAATTCTCATTTAAACTACAGATATATTTTGAAGGATACCAGGATCATAGATTAATTCAAATCACCGCACACATTCTATGTCGTCCTCTGAAGCATTGTAGCCATGGATTTAAATGAAAATTCAAAGAAAATCACACAATAGTTAAAACAGATCAGATTTAGATAAAAGCATGCCTATAGTGGGGAGCAAAATAGTACAATAGAAATATTACCTACGTTAGGTGAAATATCTTTGTATAAGTATTGAACATTTGAAATACATGTTTTAATAAATAGAAACAGAGGTTTTCACCAGCTAAAATAGGAGCAACGTAATCATCTGAACTAGAATGAATACAACTCGTAAAGTTCAAATTGGTGTTGCAGCATTGCAATGAACATTATCAGAGCAAAAACTCAATTACCATGAAATCAATTGATAAATTCCCCAATTTTTTTTGTATTATTAATTTGGCAATATAATATCAAGATCCTATAAATTTACTGTTGACTTTCGACCATCACAAATTATTGGCCAAATACTACTATTGTATTTCACTCTAAGTAAACTATTTTAATGGTTTATGAAAATAAATGTAATTGAACTTAATACCAAAATTGACCAAAATAGATTCTAGAAATGATTGTATAAAGATAATTTACAAGAGATGTTTTAGTAAAGTAGAATCTATATCCTATATTAGGTTATAATAAGCACTGTATCTACTACATTCCATGATATGATATAAAATGTAACTAACCTTGCGGCATAACGGCGGGATTGTGAGTAACATTCAGATCATCCATACTTATGTTTTGTTGCTCCGTATTCTGAAAAAGTCATTTTAAAGGTATAAGAGAGAATTAAGCCAATCCCTCTTGGGTCGGCACTACTCGGCACGTGTTTTTTTCTTCAGCCTTGCGAAAATCTAAGCTTTCTGCGGCGGTGATCAGTAAAATGCCGTAGAATATTGCGCGTTTTACTGATCGCCACCGCAGAACGCTTAGATGTACGCAAGGCTATCTAGTCAAGCCTCAGACACCTCTGTAATCACTACTTGATGCCTTAAAACGTGTATGAGGGTGACAAACGTACTCTGGCGCTTTCGAATGGCAGCATTGTAAAAATAAAGGTAAAAGAGACATTAGCTAGAAATCACCATCATTTTAGCCTGGCATCACCTCATTTTATGCCAGCCTCCTGTCATATGCGTCTCATATCCAAGGGTTTCCTGCGACCGTTAAGAGGTAACAACACAGGCGATTCTCCATACAAACGTAGTCCCCTATTTCCTCCCTGGATAATGCCTCTAAGAGTAACCATTTTGTCTCATAAAATCCAGATCTGCTATATGCGTGCTAAAATGTTTTCCTTTTTTTCAGAAACTTATTGATAAAGAAAATATCACCTCCAATTCATATTTCATATAAATCATATGAGGGTCATATTTTCTTTATCAATAAGTTTCTGAAAATAAGGAAAACATACGAGCACGTATATAGCAGATCTGGATTTTATGAGACAAAATGGTTACTCTAGAGGCATTATACAGGGAGGAAATAAGGGACTACGTTTGTATGGAGAGTCGCCTGTGTTGTACCCTCTTAAGATTTCGTCAACCTATCCATCCCATTTCCAGTCCTCACCACATAGTAGGAAAAAAAATAGGCACGGCTTACTTGTTGCGCGTTGCTGTCATCATGTGAGAAGTCTCGGCGGCGTGGCACGCTGCTCATTGTGATTCCCTCCCTAATCTCTATGTTCTGATCGTCGCGATTCTCATCGCCCACCATGTTGAGAGAAGCGGACACGTTTGAGCTTCTTCTGCGCCTGGAATCACATAACCCCCTTAAGTCGCGAATTATAGAACGCCATTTATTTTCTCCTCTAGAGAACGAGCGGCACGAAAACAGAATTATTATTTTTAGTGCGAGCGAACATGAGTTGGGCCGATCGCACCGGTAGCTTAGGCCGCCATGAAGCGAGCACTTACATTCACCTAGTTTCAATCATCAACATAAAATGTATAGATGGCACATCCCTAACTGACATAGTCGAACACAGCGGGTAAGTCAAATGGCGTAATCTCACTCACACGACGCTAGGCACTCGATGTGACAACACGCGCTTTCGTCAGAAAATGGTGTATCCAAAAAATAATGCAAAAATAATTCGGGGAAAACAAAGAAATGCGACGGAATCAATTTTCACAAGTAAATTCTGATTTTGGAATAAAATACACCTGAATAAAACATTATTTTGTCAATTTGTAATGACGCTCACGGCGCACGGCGGCGGCCGCGACGCGGCGCCATTACGCGCTGCATGTTTCAATCGTTTGATTAGACGCACTTTTTGCGCTACCCGAGCGAATGCGAAAGACTTTTGTTCTGAATAGCTTCTCTAATACGTAGTACATATTATCTCGATGGTTTCAATACGTCTGTTCTTACCGTCGCCGTTTGCAAGCAGGCGAGTTAATGGGCGATGACGGACGCCTCTGCTGTTCTTCGCCAGTCGACTCGTTCGACGGCTCATTGGACGGCTCGTTTGTAATATCCATGGTTTGTTCCCCCATCGGCTCTCCAGCTGGCTCGCCGGACGCCTCACCAGCAGCTTCGAACGGGAAATCTGACGATTGAGAACGCATCACTGCTGTTGATTCGGTCTCTGTTAGACCTTTTACTTTGAGAGACTTTGCGGAGTGCAGCATCTGAAAATGTTAATCGAATTAAAATATCGTACTATATAAGGTATTAAAATAAGATTCTATTGTAATAACCCTTTGACATGTAAGTACATTTAATTTCTAGTAACATTAATTGAATCCCGTTGTCTGACATTAAATAAATGGATTGATTATCTTTTTTAACTACGCACTTTTTTATTTGTAAACATTGTGTTAATTGAAATTGAGTGTTCGTATTACATTTGATTTTGAATTTTACATTGCCTGGATGCCTGAAATCGGGACCTCAGAGATCAATAATTAAGGAAGTAGTAAGTGTTTTCAAATCCGCTTTTATCGGATAAGGTAAATATTTGAATACCAATCGAATAATTTATGGATAATGGTTATAAAGAGATACGCAATTCACCGCAAATATTGGGCTTACCTAGCTTCACATTATGTCCTACCTACTCCTTTATTGTAAATGAACGTCTGCTTTAAAAATTGGGCCCTTACCTGAGGCAGTTCCTCCTGCGTTATGTTCACTTCGCCGTAGTACATGAAGTCGACGATAGTGCGGAGGTCCGAGAACGCTACGTCTTTCAGGATCACGATAGGATGCTGGGAGGGATTCTCAACGAACAGCGACTGAGATAAAACAAAAACCTATATTATTAATCTGTATAATGCACAGAAAAAATTAAAGGGCATGTCATGCGAAGGGAAGAATGTCATGTAACGAGAAGAGTGCTATGAATGTGGATGGTTATAGAAGTAGAGGTAGGCCAAAGAAAAGATGGATGGATTGTGTGAAGGATGACATGGGTAAGAAAGGAGTGACTATTGAAATGACGGCTAATAGAGGAGAATGGAGAACGAAAACCTGTTGTGCCGACCCCACATAGAGTGGAACAAGGACAAGGAAATGATGATGAATGCATAGAAAAAGACGGGTTCTATTCGAGATTATAGAAACAAATTTCTGAAAATACATCAATTTTATGCTGCCACGCGTCGATTGTGTACTGCCAAGCTGCCTTTTCAATTATTATGATACATTTAGATGATGGAACAAGCTTATTGGCCTACTAATGTTAATTGGTAACCATTGGCTCGCAGGTCACGCACGTAAGGAATGAGCCCCACGATACACTGCTCTGCCTTCATCAACTTGAGGCATACAGGCTTGTCAGTAATTTCAGTAGAGTTACTGTGTAGACATACTCACGTGAAAGTAAGGGCTGCAAGCTGAGAGCACCATCTTGTGAGCGTGAAGATGCCTGCCTTCCGCCGCCAGGGTCACATCCACCAGGGCTTGGGAATTCCGAAGCATCGCGAACATCGAGATGAAGTTCGGCTGGTGGTTGTTCCACTTCAGGCTATACTGCTGGGCCATGGTTGCCTGGAAAAGAACGAAGATTTCAATCAAAAAGTTCCAGTGAAAATGGATAAGGAAACATATACACAATGATGAAGTATGATTGTCATACAATAAAACTTCAGACAAGATTGGATAGATAGGTAATGGGTAGTATACCCCATCAATTTGTGCCTTTTGTAAACCATTTTGATGCAGAGCAAGGCAAGCGAACGGAAGGTTTCTCAAGAATGACTACCGGAGTTGAGATCACTGTGGTTTTATAGGCAAATATCTAATGAGATCAAACTGAATCAGAATTAGATTTACAAAGCAATATTTTTATGTCATGTTTTTATAAAGGTGCTTACACACTTTCGTACTTTTTGCATTTGCTTGCCAAACAAATAGAAGAAATAAATTACAGGAAACATGCTATTTTACTACATCTTCTTCTTCTTATCGTGTTCCTGGTTATTTCGAACCAAGTCTGGTGAAAGGATTTGTGCGCCTCAACGAGGTTCCTTTGCAAGGTAAGGTCTCTCCTTAAAATATAAATACTTGAAATGTTATCAAAGTAAAATGTTCTGTTCTTTTTAATAGCTGGTAATGCAACACAAAAAAACTGACCTAAAGAACAAACATGAATAAAAAAAGTAATTTACTTCTGGGCATAGACAACAAACTCCTAACCACATAGTAAAACTGTAATCAACATTCGTTAAAATTAATAGTATACCACTATCCGTTGTCCTACCCACAATAAATGAATACAGAGAAAATGGAATAGTAGGTACCCACCCTATGAAACCTGAATGCACATTTCATAACTATCACCTATGTTTTGTACAAGGATCTTACAAAAAAACAGTAGGAACTCAGCCATAGTTTGTTGCCTAGTCTTCTATGCTAAATCGCGTGGAACTGGAACCTAGGCTCACCTAGCTTTAAGAGGTTTCAAAGTGATCCTTGTGATACAACTAATTAAGAAATTTTGATTTTGAATCTACCAAGAGGTGCACAAAATACATACCTAATTGAATTGAATGAAGAAAATGTCCCGGAAGCTCAACTTCTTCGCCCATTATGAACCATTTGATCCAAAAAGAAACCGTTTTGAATGATTAAAGCTTTTAGAACTTGTTTATGTGGTGAAAATTTGGGTGGCTAGAGGATAATATTATTCAGGATTTCAGACATTCACAAAACAAGATGGTTGATATTAAAATGAAGATAGGTGGGTTTACACTGGCTGTATCTTGGCAGGCTTGAAAGGCCAGGTTATGAGTATCCTAAACCGACGAGCATGTATGAAGAATGTTATGAGAGTAAATGATGCGAAAGAGGTGTGTCAGGATCGTAGCAAGTGGAAATCCGTGTTCTCTACCTACCCCCCTGGGAATGAGGCGTGATTTTTATGTATGTATGTATCTTGGCATCTTCAACAACTTAATAAAAGAACACAAAGAAGGAGCAGGAGAAATGCTGATGAACAATCCTTGTGACAGCCTGGATGAAGTTCCATTTGAAGGGAGACAAAACACTAACTTGTTTTTAGCTTGAGACTGAATGAAACAAGATGAGCAACAGGCATCTTTGGAAACACAAACCAAAGAATGATGACCACTGTATAAAGCTCAGATTTTGTATTACCTACAAGAAAATCTGAGCCCCAGAATTGGTATATTCTGGGGCTAACAAACATTAAGAAATTTTATAGCCCAGAGTTTAATTTATTAAGTTAGATGTATATTAAAACAAATCAAAGAAGACAGATAAATATGACCTCAAGGTTAATAGTTTAAATACTCAAAAATACTGGTGGATTTGGATAAATATAAATTTTGGTGCTTGTACATTCCCCTTAAGATTATATAAATCTCCTGTCAAAAGATCTAAATTTTAAAATCTGATCATTATGCACATATTATTGGAGCAAAACTATTCTGAAAATCATATTCCAGCAAAAGATTCATAATATAAACCATTTCCATATTTGAATGTGAATTTAAGCCGCCTTGCTGGTTTTTTCCTTTGTCTTTGTATGGAAAAGGTGGAAACTTTGAAAAATTAATAGTTCCTTTCAACTACCTTACCTAACTATTTCCTACTAAAATAATTATAGAGAACCTTCATACCAAATACCAACTTCAAATATATTTATTTTCCTTTAATTGTGTATTGAAGATTACTAGCATTTCTGATTTCGGTATGAATTTCAAGATGATAAAAATATAATGGAAAGACACCACAGCACTATCCAGCGTCAAACTAAGCCAAGATCATAAAGCCATTTCTGAAAAAGGTCTCAACTGACATAATAAACAAACACAAAAGTGACCCATCATAAGGTTTCAGTGTTTTCCTGTTGCAGCACAGATCTCTAAAAAGTAATAAATATTTAGGTTCTTACATTGTTGTATGTTCTACCTGAAGAAAACACCGGCCTGTTGTGGTCAAGGCTAGCAGACAGGAGAGACAACTAAAAAATATGGAGGCCTTTGCGTTCGAAGCATATACCTACCTACCTTGAAACTCCTAAGACACACTAGACGAAATAAACCTATTAAGAAGACAATACAGTTTTTGTGATTATCTTTTGAATAAAGATCGACAGGGCTAACATCAAGTCACAATTCAATACCAATCTTATTTTTTACAAACCAAATCAAGACAGTGTCAGCCTTAAATAACGCATTGGATTGAATCTGTAATGTTATTTTAAGTGAATAAATTGAAATTGAAAATACATACTCTTGCTTGATAGTAATATTAATTTGTATTGGAATTGTGGGTTTGAATAGTTGTACACTTAATTGGATATTTTGTTGTATGTTTCACCCTAAAAAAGCAAAGAAATATAAGATAGGTAAGCCTGGGCTCAACTATTACCAGCAATGGATCATGTGAACCAGATGTGCGCAGATGGATAGGTATGACCAAGAATGTCATGTCCCAATAATATAAAATATGGACTGATGGGAGAATTTTGTTTAAGACAAAGCGCAACCTAGTGAACACCCTAGTTTTTTCCATATTTTCTTACAGGGCTGAAATTTGGATGCTTAAAAAGGCAGACCAATCCCGCATTGATCGCTTACAAAATGTGGTGCTGGCAGAAATCGCTCCGAATCCCATGGACGGCACATTGCACCAATGCATCAATACTTAAAGACCTCAACATTGACTTTCTACCATCTGTCTTCGCAGAGGGTTCGAATTTTTCGACCACATTGTCAGGAAGGAAGGAAGGAAATAACCCTCAACTCAGGTCACTGGCAAAGTGGAGGGAAAGAGGCTGTGAGGGTGTGCTCAGCAAGTGTTTCTTCTGTGAGCGATGCCATCCATGCTGCAGAGGACATAACCTGATGGAGAAGTATTGTGTGTGTGTGTGTAACCTTACATTCCTAATAAACGAAAACATGAGACTGTTTATGTATAAATATTTCATCATTGGACAAACAATGAACAAAATAAGATGTAATAACACTTGAAAATCTACAATCCGCTAATGTACCCAGCATCTGAAATAAGATAGCTTCTTATTTCTGTATTAAGTCATAGCATGACTCACCTATAAAATTATCAAAACCTCGGAGAAGTTTCTCATTCTTGGTGGCAATAAAGGCCATTATCTAGGTTTTTCTATTTGATAATACACTTCAAATAAGCTTCAAAACCTCCTTATACCAATAAATGTTGTTTACATGTACCTTATACCTCCTTCATAAACGTTCAGGAATTAAAAATTTTGCAACTAAAATAAGGAGGTAGACCTGTAAATGTATGATTCATTTAAACTGAATACTGCCATACAAAACTAGCCCAAATAGATTTGGAAGTATCATTGAAAGGGAAGTGGTTTTTAAACAAAAGAAATTCCATTTCAAATTTTGGAAATGGAACTATGGAATATTTATTAAACCTGGCTGAAAAGTTTTTATAAACAATCATCTGGTTGGTACCCTGCCTAAATTATGTATTATACACTAAAAGGTCATCTTTTCACCTGAAATAGAAGAATTCCATTATGTACCGCTTACATTCGTCATGAGTTCGTGCTAAAGTAGCCGCGAGTAACAATGCAATGGGTTTCCGTCGGTAGAACTTTGTCCAGGATTCAGATAGAAAAATAGAATAGTCGTGCATTTAACATACCTAAATCCACACCCAGGGAGCGTAGCCAGTGCAATCTTTAGTATCAACTCTCAAAAGAACGTCGCACAAGTTTTTTTACAAACACCTGCACAAATGAAACTAAAAAAATATACGGTGACTGAGGCGACCACCTCGAAGCCTAATCCATATTTACCAAACCGAAGGCTGCACGGTATTCTTCTAATTAGAAACTTTACTCACGTTTGCAGCGCCTCGCAGGCCCTTTATTTAACTAAAATATAAAAGTGTTTCAAGAAATTTTCACAATCACATCCATTTGATTCGACCCACGCTAACAAAATATCCCATAGAAAAACCCACGCTAAAATGAATTGCCAGTTGCCAGCAACAAACCATTAAATTCTACCAAGATTCTACCCTACCTTACCTGGTATAATCCTCGGGACTTGACATCCTGAGCTTGGAAAGTTACAGCAAGCATATCTTGCAGTTCATATCTTGCACATATCTTGCAGCTCGTTAGTATTTTGATAACATTATTCCTTCTTTCATTTTAGTAGAAAAAAATATTAGCTTCTTAGTTTAGAAAAATATTTTGTCATGGAAGAAAGTGAATGGGGAAATTGGTTTTTCAAGCTGGCAATGAGTTTTGATTCATTCCGTTACACGCATAACTATAATAATGGACTGAAGGGCAAGTCCCAGTGCATTTACAACATTTCGTCTACCAATAAATGTGGTTTTCATGTGAGCACGTGTCTCTCCCTTTTTTATTGAAAATTTAATAAATAACATCTCGTTTCGATGTAACGTATTTTTGCTGTCTCATTTTATCTCCATATAAATAGGCAAAACGAAATGTTGACAGTTATAACTGCGACTTGCCCTTCTGTACCCCGAGTCAGAGTTTTGCTACCACGTTTTGTCTACCAAAATGTTTTTCGTTTTCGTTTCGCCTATTTATCTTTCTCTATTGTATGGAAAACGTAAGACCCAGCAAAAATACGTTACTACGTAGAAACGATCGAAACGAGTTTTTGTTCATCAATTTTCTATGCAAAAGAGAGAGATACGTGCCCATACGAAAACAACAATTGGTAGACGAAATGTGGTACCAAACTTCGACTTCTGATACTAAACAAGAAGTTTGTGCATAGTACCAACTTCCAAAATGACAACCAAAGTAATAAAATCGATAATACTGTAAAGGAACGTATGCTAGAAGACGTCCATGACGTCATTTTTGCCTTTGTCCATATAAAATTGTACAGAGTGGTTTTTTAAAACATTACGTTAGATCGCGAGTTGTTTTACCAATAGGTATATCTTGACATTGGTATACTGCAGCACAGGTAAATATTTTTTTACACAGCGATCGAGTGCTTATATTGTTTTGAGGCACGTGCACATAGTAAAAATACAATCCTTTTTAACAAACGCCTGTATTTATATAATGGCCTAATTTAAAATTGCTCCAATATTACTGTGGTGTGATTTATTGCGTTACGCTTGCCTATTAATAATGTCCTTTGTCCTTTTTTCTCCTTTTGTTTGTGACCTTCGCACTAAGGGAAGGTCAAAGCAATGTGTTTATATAATTTTGGTCGGTGTAGGAAGGTAGGTAGGTACTTACCTGTTATGTAGGTACTTTATTATTTTAGCTGGCCATCATTCGTATGTTTAATTATCTTGATTGGTAGTGTTGAATCTGTGGTGCGGCATCACCGTTCATTGTCCTCCGGCCCTTGTTTACACTGATAATCAAAACATACGATGGTTTACCTAAACTTATCACCACTCACACTATTTTTAGAGCCCGAGAAATCCAAAGTGCCCTACTTTATTACGATGATGTGGGGGCGCGCGATGTTTTGTGCAAATAAATATTTGGTTCAAATTAAGGAGTGAGTAAATTGCTTCAGATTCAATTAAAATCATCCTAATTACCTAGATACACAAATAGTTCTTAAATAAAATAAAAATAAGCCAAGTGGCAATGGGCCATAATAATATGCTACCTAGTTCAATTTCATAGTTCTAAAAACACTCTTCTTCTTATCGTGTCACTTGTTCTTTCGTAGGTACCCGTGAGGTAAAATAATTTTCCTAAACATGCGCGGAAATATTGTCATTACTTTAGAATATAGAACACGCGAAGTATCATATCTAGGTAGACTGAAAAACCAAAATCACTTCCCGGCGCGTTCTCGCTCCGGCAATGTTGTATGAAACGGTGTGCTGTTTGAATTTAGAACTCTTTCATCTATCGTACACATTGCGTTCTCGTGGCTGTATAGCCACAGATACGTTTACCTTTTGGCACAAACTGTAAACTAAAAAAAAAATTGGCGGTAAAGCGGAGTTCGTTGTTATTTGGTTAATAAAAAATAAATTTATTATGTAAAAGACCCTTTTTTATTTCCTTGCATTTTTTTAAGAAAAGCACTATATGTATATGCCTCGGCCGAAATGGCAATTGCCTATTTCGCTGCCTTTGCAATAATGTACTATTAAGTGCGCCTCAAAGAGGCTCCTTTCGAAAAAAAAACACTGATTTAGTATGGGTTCCTACTACCTACCTAACTACTTACCTACTAGTTTTCTCATTTTTGGCGATATTCTTGATATTATTTTTCACTGGTATTTCACGGTTTATCATATAATATAAGAGCAAAATATTTAAAAATCATAGCATCTGTAAACGCACTAAGATAGCGCATAAACAAACATTGGCTCGCCAGCCATATCAATTGGTTTCAATTACAATATCTAGACTGCGAGTAGGTACGGCTAAAGACTCACGCGCCTATTCACACAACACAGGACAGGCCTCGTCATTAACTACCTAATTGACTAGATAGGTACCTACCTACTCAACTCTCATGAGCTGATTAGTGTGGCGTCAACTTGATTCAGTATCTTGTTAAACATTAAATGAGTCTGGAGGATATTTGGCTTTGTGATCTTCTTTTGTGCAAAGTCCTGATTTGTTTAGAAAAACTGTTAGTTGCGTATGTGTGTAGCTATCGATATTTTTGTTGGGATTTGATTTTTTTTGGCTTACGACCAGATGGACCGACGACATTGTTAAGATCGCGGGAAGTCGGTTGATGTAAAGGGCTCAGAATCGTTCTTCCTAAATGTGTAGGGGAGGCCTATGTCCAGCAGAGGACTTCTTCAGGCTGATTATAATGATGATGATGACGATTAAACACCTATGATAATTAATCGTGTTTTGTTTTACAGAAAACTGATACAATGAGTAAGCTGTGCAGACAAGTCTCGATAGAGTCCCCGGGGGCAGCTCTAAAGGAGTGCGTGTTTAGTTTCGACGTGCCCGTACCAGATGTGCCCATGTACGGCGCCCGGATCCGCGTGGTGTACGCCGGAGCCTGCTACCGCGCCAACCGCACTCGCTCAGCCTCCGTATGCAGCACTTCCTCAATCGGTAGTCTGTCGGGGGAAATGGAAGGTTTCGGTATGCATGCATCAATGCCCTCACATCTCGGACTTAAAGACGGAGCGCTCTTCCCAGGATACGAAGTAGCAGGAATCGTTGACGCTATAGGAAAAGCGGCAGAGAGAATCGATGGTATTCACGAGGGCACCCGCATAGTTCTCTACCCGTACGAGGGTGTACCGCACGGATATGCGGACTACATAGTCGTTCCAGACTTCAAGTGCTTGGTTCCGATCCCGGACGCTCTGCATCTCAGTGTTGCAGCCATGCTGCCCACTGGCGCCTTGCTAGCTATGAACTCGGTGACCACAGCTATTGAGTGCTTGAAATCTGTACTCGAAGGGCCGAACCAGAAAGATAAGGCTACGGTTTTAATAGTAGGCACTGGTGGCATGGCGTTGTGGGCACTCAGGATTGCATCGTACTGCTTTGAGCACGGGAATTACACTGACAGAATCGGCATCTGCGTGGCTACATTCAAGGATGACGGATTTCAATTGGTGAAGAGCTGCGAAGAATACTCGTAAGTAAATCAACACATAATAGCTTTAGCTTAACTTTACTTCTGCTGGTACAGTGTTCAATACCAACAAAAGATTTAAGGTTTAAATTTGTACTCAAACAAATACTTTTATGCCGTCTAAGGTTTACACGCATGAAAGATCATTTGTTATCATAGTTGTCCGTGATCAATCAACATAATACCATACAGTCCAAAAATAAACGTTTTATAAAACACAAAAGATCTTTACTCTGTCTTGTACACACAGAACACAGGAAGTTTTTTTATGCAAATGATAGTCAAGCGGGCTTACGGCCCACCTGATGGTAAGTGGTCACCGTCGCCCAGATAGGGTGTCATCAGATAAATTAACCGTGTCTTTGGCTTCCAGCATCAACGTCTTGCAATGGAGTGAGGATCTGTACGAGAAGCAACTGATTGAGCGCACGACGGATGCGTGCGGCGGTCCAGTAGACGTGGTCCTTAACTTCGGAACCACTTCACGGTCACTGCACCGATCGCTCCAGTGTCTTGCTCCTGTAAGTTTAACACCAACTCTCATAGTCCTGTTAGTTTCAATCATTTGTAACCTGGATATAAGTAGCCTACCTAGGCTACTTTAACAACAAAAACAAAGGGAAATTAACCACTCACACGCATGTGAAGCCGCAGGCGATTGAAAGTATACAAATAATACCGTTGCACTATCTTCTAAAAAATAAAAATAAACAAGCGACTGCCAGTGATAAAAAATCTGTTGCAGAAGTTGGCTCTTCACTTCTACATTATTGTGGTAAACTAATTAGACCAGGGGGCTAATTCTCGGGCCGATCTCGATCATTTTGCAATTTTATTTTATTGCTTGTTTTCGAAGAGAGAATTGATGATGTCCTTGAGTAATTCATCAACGACCTCATCGTAAAAGCCTCGACAGCTACGATATACGGAAAACGTAGAAGAAGTGCGGGGTTGTGAAAAGAAGCAATAAAATAAAATTGCAAAATGATCGAGATCGGCCCGAGAATTAGCCCCCAGACTCCATTCTAATAAATCGTTTGTGCTTTTAGGGAGGCGTAGTACTGGTGACAGAAGAAATAGGCGAGAAGCTTCTGCCTAAGTTTTCGAAGAAGGCTGAGGATATGCACGTGAATATCTCAGTCGTGCCAAATGGCTCCATCGAGCAACTGAAGCAGTTGGTTGTTCTGGTCGCAGGGGGAGAGGTTAGTAAAGTCCGAATCTGCCGTTAAACCGCCGCGTTTGGAGAAGTTCACTTAGATACTCCTGATTCCAACCAATCAGGTTCAAATCTTTAGTTGGAATCACTGTTCCAATTAGTTGGAACTTCATTAAACTTGGTGGTTATTCTGCTGCCTGTAGGTCACACCGCATTCCAAAACGTGAACGTGTATTTGCTTGAAATGAACCTAGTCACTATTATCCGCTAGGTGTTCCTGTACCTACCCATCATAAGAGATGTTAACATTTCTTTCTTCGATCTATGGCTACGGCTGGTGGTTAGTTATAGGTAGGTAAGTTGAAAAAAATATTGCTAGTCAAAGCACTAATATGATTTATATCTTTTGTGCAGATTGAACCACCACCGCACTCTGTGTTCCCGGCGGAAGAGGCGCAAGAAGTGGTGCGCAAACTCTGCAACTCCGAGATCAAGGGCCGGGCGATCCTCAAATTCCACGATATTGACTAGACTGACTTGCTCATTAGCCCGAGTCCACACAGAGCGCTCAATGTAACATATGTATAGATAGCGGCACATAACTTTAGCGCTGACCGTTATTGCGCAGAAGTCCAAAAATAAGGTACCTGAGGGGGGCTAGGGGAATGAAAAGCGGGCGTGCGTAGCGCTGATTGGCTCTACAGTCGCACTCTGCAACATCCAGTGTGCGCGACATGCGCACACTACGACGCATGCGCAGCCATCCCCTCTGCGTATCGCTCAGCGCTAAAGTTATGTGCCGCTAGTTATAACATTATATTTAATCTGGGGAAGTGGTCGCGAAGCTAAGAATATTTGCTTCGTTTAAGCGTGATTAGCGCTACCCATCAAGCCGAGTACGTAGCTCGATGAATGTGGATGTGCCTCAGGGTTTTGGGACACACACTTCGAGCATAGACCACATGACACACACTGGCTCGGCTGACTAGAGTAGTACTAGTAAGTACTTCGAGCATCGAGTAAGTAGGTACATATTTACTCGTATTTTTATCTCTGTACCTAAATACTAAATACAACTTCCTCGCGAGCTTGTACTTTGTGGCAGCTATTGGTGTATTCTTATTCGTTAATTTTGAAAGTTACCTGGGTAGCTAAACCTCGTCTTAAATTCTACACACAAATACAAAATGGCTACTTGCGTACCACCTTAATAATCGTCACTTACCACTGGTGGTATGCGTACGATAGTTCGGGAATCACTGGTCTAGATACCCCCTCTCCCCCCCCCTGGGGGTTATTATTTGTTTCCAAAATTGTATAAAGGTTTCGTGGATTTTTTAAAATAACCATGAAAAAGTTAAGACGTTAATATCAGCCTATTTTAAGGACTACATAATCAAAGAAATAAATATGTATATTAAATATATATTTAAATATATTAGTTTTCTGCCAAATTAGTGCGTTTTAAGATTATATTCGAAGCCAATTATTGAGCCAATTAAACAATATACTAAGCAAGATACATAGAAAATGTATTAATAATTTAGATGATTCGATATCAATCCATGCTTTTGCATGGACTATTTAGGTACTTACTCAGTAAAATCACATGAATTATTTTGGTTGGCTACAACGCCATGTTTTTACTTACTCAGTAAAATCACATGAATTATTTTGGTTGGCTACAACGCCATGTTTTTATCCTAGGTGAACATAGACCGGGCACCTTGCCTAGGTTGATCTTAGTTGTTCATAATCTCTGAACCTACCAATGATAACTTCGTGTTAATCGTTTAGAGTTCACAAGAGATTAACTGCTTATAAATAAAACTATTAAAATTCTATGAGTTTTTACAATATTTTGGTAATTCTCATTTCAATTATTATACATAGTCATAAAACAATACATAAATGCACGCGGTGAGTAAATCGTGTGACGTCACCGGCATGCATATTTTTTTTTCATATCCTGACGTTCAATCATGATAGTGGACGCAGTTGCATAAAAAAGGTCTTCCAAATGGGCCATGTTTTGGACGCAGTTGCATAAAAGGTCTTCTAAACGGGCCATGTATTGGACGCAGTTGCATGAAAGGTCTTTTAAACGGGCCATGTTTTGGACGCATTTGCATAAAAGGTCTTCTAAACGGGCCATGTTTTGGACGCAGTTGCATAAAAGATCTTCTAATCGGGCCATATTTTACTGCAATTTTGCAGCTGCACTACTGGCAACTAATTTTCCGGCCAATAATGATGAATTTATGTAAAAAAACCAACATCACATCAGTTGCGTGCCGTGCGTGCGTTCTGGCCGGTGCGTTCCAGTCTACGTTCACCTTTAGTAGGTCTGGCTATCGCCTTGGGGTCAACTTGACCCATTTAAAAATAAGCAAAGAGGGATAAAGTATCGATATATACGCTTACATGTAATCTATTCATAGCATAAGTTACAGCTGTGTTTTTTTTACAGCCAAAAATTGCGTTCTAATATTTCGTTTATGCTAGGTACTTAGTAGGAACCTACCAGTTTTAATTTAAATTAACCTCTAACCAGAAAATCATGTTATAGAAAAGATTAATATATTTTACATTATGTAGTTTATTTTAGTGCGTAATGAAACTTTCAATCTCAAAGAATTTAGGTCTAGTCAAGATGATAACACAATAAAAGTACCTATTATTTTTCGTGAAAATTTAATATAAATGTACCATTAGCATAGAGTAGATTCGTATGTATTTTAATTTAAGTGTAGGTAAGCTAAAGTCGTACTTTAGTAGGCGACTATGTGTATCCTTTTAATTTATAAGGTGGGATAAAATGTAATAAATTTCACTTTTTATCATGGAATGGTGTTTATTTGACCTACTTAACTTTTTGTTATTTCTCTTTTATTATTAAGTAATGCCCAATAATGCCCTAACTAAATTCGATGATCTACAGCTGCCTTAGACAATCTAGATCAGGTGCACTTATTGTTTAAAATGTGTTCTCCCAAAGTTACGCTATTTTTCCACTCATGATCATTAAACTATGAACCCGCTGTGAGGTAACGACTTTAGATAAGGTAATTGAAATTAACATTTTATCATGTTAGCCTAAATCGCGTGGTCAGAAATAAAGATGAGACATAAAGGCACTTACATGAGAGACGACCCTGCGCAGTAAGAAGAGACTATGCATTCTTACAAAAATGTTTTGAGTTTCATACTCATGTTTATATTATTTAATGCAATCATTAAGTTACATGGTCTTTTAGTTAAAAATAGTGAAAATATATTAATAGGCCCTGAAGTTTAGCATTCTTATACTATGCTAATTATAAACAAAACTTAGTACTTATTGTTATGAGCCCGAAAATCCTTGAGTAGATACATAGACTTCATGTTTTTGAGGTCTGCTGGTTTCAGGGGACGGACGGTCGACTTATGCGGATTTTCCACGCCCCAAATGTCGATCACGGAGCGTATCTCTTGGTTGGTATCCGCGTGAAGTATAATCAGCAACGTAGAAGTACCTACACCGCCAGTCTTAATGGTTGCACTCGCTCCACAGGTTTTCACAGCCAAGTTATCCACGTGAATGTACTTTATCGTGTGTCCTGGGAAGTAGTTTTCGTATACGTGCACCTGGCCTTCGGTCATTGAAACTGGTTTGTTCTCTACTACGGCTGAGTCCATGTGCTTGAGGAAGTGTTTCCATACCCCCATTTCAAGAGGTATTTTGGACTTTTCACAAAATTCCCTTGAGTGGGCGCATGTTGCGAGGACGCAGAGTAATAGTAACAAGTCCATTTAGGTATGTTGTACACGGTGAAATGAAAAGCATCTGGTATTATTACGACACAATGAGTGTATGAACAATAAGTTCTTTGCGCCAGAAAGCAAAACAACGAGTGCACTTCGCACAGATGTTTGAAGTAAAGTGTAAGCGTAAGTAGGTTGTCTGCATAGCAGTTTTAACATTTTAAGGTATTTATAAATAAAAGGCGATATAACGACACTATGTAGGTAATTTATTAAAGGTTCTTCACAATGGTCCCTTAAAATTAATAAAATCGAAACACTAGTGCGTAGTTACAGACCAAAAAATAAGAAACTGAACAAGTCCTGATTGTCAAATAAATTGATTTTCTTATAGGTCTTTGGCAAATCTGTTACAAAATTCATTGAGTAAAATAGAAACTAAAATACAACATATCCCCAAATTACAAAATAACGTTACGATAATATAGTTTTACACATAATATCACTAATATTACAAAATACCTAAACTAAAAATGAGATGTAAAGTAGGATATTATAAAGTTTAAACGGCTTAGTCGGATGTGCACTTTGTACACTCAAATACAAAAGATTCAGAGTTCCGTAAATGTTTTAAATTTCATTATACTAAAACATGAACCATTTCATGGCACTCACATTGCACACTTTTATTAAAGGCACTTCGTTCTAAGGACGGTTCAATCAAATCTGCCTGCCAAATTAAAGTTTAATATGCATAAAAATGTATTATTGCAAAGATTGTAAATGTGCAATTAAATTTTTCATAATATTATTTCTATAATTTTTACAAAAAGTGAGTTTTTTACTGAGATTCTATTATTAATATACGCAAGTTCAAAGAGATTCATTTCAACAACACTACATTCAATTTATTACAAGTTTCTTTTCATACAGTTCAAATGCAAATTTCGTGCAACGTTCAAAAATAAGAATGTAAATAAAAATCCAAATAAAGATGTAAGTATGTAAATTATAAGATCTACAATTTAGGACGGAAAATATTGCAGAACTTTACGGAACTCTTCAAGGCACTCAAAACGTTTTTTATCATTTGTTTCTAGCTGCCGGCGAAAAACTAGACAATGGACTTACAACAAGCCAATCGAAAACGAAGATTAAACCAATTCAGCGTGTTACATACAGTGTACATACACCACAGACATACTTCTAACGAGATATCGCAAGGGCGCAAAGGGCATATTGTATGAAAAGCAAGAGTATCACATCTTCTATAATAAAATCACCTTAGGAGCGGAATCTTAACGGAACGAGCTTTGGGTACTTGGACCAAATTCAAAACCGGATGTATACAAGTAAGCGCATTGCACGGGGTAAATTAGTGTCACGAAAATAAGGCACCTTGGGGTATCTAGTTAAATTTATGTCTGTAACATACCTAAATAATTTTTTCGATCAATAAAAGCTTCTTAATAAATAATGTGCAATAAACTGCAAAATAATATTTTTATAATTGTCTTGAGATTGAGCCTTAGGTTAGACCTAAATAGTCTTTATTTAAAATGGGTTTATTAAAGTTTATTTTAGCTGCATTCGCGAGTCAACGCATTAAATAGTTTATCGAGCGCCGATTGATAGTCTAACTATAAACTAATATAAAATTACACAAGAGGAAGGTGCTGTGTAATATTTTACAAATACATGATTTCAAAAAGTTAGTAACTACTAAGTGTCGTCTTAGTAATAAATAATTATGTAAATTATCTGTGGTAAAAATAGTACATACCAACCGGAAAGACAAATTGTGTGATTTTTTATCCTACCTATTCCTAAACTGACTGAACAACAGCCAACTAAAACATTGCCTAAAAGGTTAATAATTTTTAAACATATTAAATATAATAGCTCTGATATTCATCACGGCAGAGTTATCTATTTTTGACTGATTTGTTGCATAGAACATTTTATTTATAATATTTTGTAGAATCATAGAAAATTTTAGTAAAATATTCAATAAATATAGATTTCGTTAAAGGCAGTCAAGGAAGTGAGTTTGGATGTAATTATATGTAAAGTTCCATGTAACAAATCAGCTGAATGTAAATTGTAGATAAAAAATTGTCCAATGATATCAAATTTCTTAGAACAAAATAGTACAATGTGTAAAGGGCAAGCTCAAACTATTTCTATAATATAAAATGGAAGAGATTGGCAGGAGACAGAAAATGGGTAAGATTTGTAATCATATTCTGAACACTTATAGCAAAAAATCTATTCACCTGTACCCGAAGTCCGAGTTTTGCTACCACATTTCGTTACCAAATGTTGTTTTCGTTTCGCCTACGTGTCTGTCTTTTATATGGAGAAAAAATGAGATAGCAAAAATACGTTACGTAGTTAGAGTTGTTGTCTCATCATTTTTCCAAGCAAAAGAGAGAGACACGTAGGCGAAACGAAAACAACATTTGGTAACGAAATGTTGTAAATGCACTGGGACTTTGGGTACTGTTATAAAAACTATTTCAGTCGTCAACCGGCGTGCTGCATGTATAAACTACGGACTGACACTAGCTGCGTGTACGCGTGGATAGATATGTTGCGATACATGTTGCGATACGCGTTGCGTGTTGCACGTCACGTTGCGTGTTACATGTGAATGGCGGCCGCAGTGTATCGCGCCCGGTCTGACTTCCACCTCCATTGAGTTGGTCGGTACTGAAATATTAAAATATGAACTTAAAATAGTAGGTATTAAGCCCCGCTAAAAGTCTCTTGCCACCAACATAGCATAAGCAACAGACTTACTGGTCTGCTAAGCTGTTATATTTGCACTAGCTCCATACATAATTAAAAAGTATTTCAGTATTCTATCAATTAGCTGTTATATAGTTCAAGTTTTGCTTCGTTAGATCTTTGTGAAGGCTCATCCGGGGAAGTACCACCATACCTATGCAACGTTGCAGGTTTCGGTTTGAAGGGAATGAATGCGGTGAAAACGGGAAAAGCCTTTTTTCTTCATCTGTTTCACTCTGTTCTGGTAAAGTAAGAAGAGCATTCGATTCGTTTTCTGCCATTTTGGGTAGAGCTTTTTAATGGTTTTCTGGTGTTATTATGAGTTTTGTTGTGTAGTTTCGGTGGTATTTTAACCAAAATTACCTGAGGTCTTAGCTCAAAGTGTTAGCAGTCGGAATGAAAGTGTATTATGTGATATTCTGATTTGATCGAAAATGTTTCTGATGGTTTTGAAAACAAACGACCATCATTTGTTTTCAAAGCCAAGTAGGGCCTTGCCTATGACTGACTTGACTTGACGAAAAAGTATTTTATTTATGTAATATAATCCACTCGACACTGGCTAACTTGATTCAAAATGGACAGATGCCATTAAGTAAGTAGTACGGTACCTTGATGAGGATTTGTCCGCTGCGTGTGTGCGGGTTCTTGAAAGCGTATAGCACCCAGACAGCGAGGACGACCAGCGAGATGGCAAGCACTGCGCCGACCACGCCGCCGACGGCCGAGTGCTGTGGCTCGGCGGCGGTTACCGACGCGGCGGGGATGGCAGCCGCGCTGGCGTTACTGACTTTGGGGCTCTGCGTCTCTGGAACTATACAATAAAGTTAGGCTACAATTAAATTTACATCATACATGCTCAGTAATAGTAGATTGTTATACAAGGGCTGTAAGTGAGCTTTTGCAGAACAAGATCCTATTTGGCGCCCGTGCGAGCGCAGCTCGCAAAGGGCCCTAATGGATCGAGTGTACCTTGCTAGATAGAGTGTGCTTACCTCGGTCATAAGTAGCTATTGCACCCTCGAACTATATTCGCCCTCGCTCGCTTTGCTCGCTCGGGCATCTAAATATCTCAGGTACACTCGATCCATTAGCGCCCTTTGCGTGCTGCGCTAACACGGGCGCCAAATAGGATCATGTTCTGCAAAACCTCACTTACTGCCCTTGTATAACAATCTTCTATTTCAGCCGGCGCAATACGCGACCGCTACTCGTATTTGTCGCCAGCTAAATCAGTGTCCCTTGGTTACTCAGTCATACTGTTACTCTGCAAAGCGATAACCGAAGTCTGGAAGACAACGCTATGCGCGCTAAAGTTTTATACATCTTTAGCATCAAGTCAACATATCGCATCTTTGGGAAGACGAAATATAGAGATCGTAGGCTCGTCTCTTCTTGGAAGAGCTGCTCGTTAGGTTAAATTTCACATGAAACTAACCGATTTATACGATAGCGTTGTTATCTGTCAGTTGCAGTGTCTGTAGAGATTGAAGAAAAGGCTTTGCGTTGTCTTGGAGAATGGATCATGTTACGGATGCTGTTAATTAGGTGTATTTTCCCATGAAACTAAAAAACCAGCGATGCAAGAGTTACCGTGCCCTTGTAGCAAATGCTGAGTGGTTACCTTTTAATTTTTAGTTGATGCAAAATAAATTATTTATTTTTATATTTCTATGTCTACGTCTATGTCTATTTCCATTTCTATTTCTATTTAAACTCACCGATATCAACGGTAGCGTTGTTGTCAGACGCGGTCTTGGTGTCAGTCTTGTAGGCAGTCTTGTTGTTGGTGTCGGAAGACGCGTCATCAGCGATCGGGGCGGCGGCACATGCGCTCACATCGGATATCGCCGTTTTTTCGCAGTCTGGAACCACATGAAAGAGTTTATTCTTATTCTCTATTCTCTAGCCAGAGACTAAAGAAACTCAGCCAAGTTTCATATTGTATACTAGGTCTGTATTTACAAAGTATATAAGAATGGCTATTTAGTTTCCATAGTACAAGTTCTGCTTAGTTTATGGCTAGATAGTGTTGTGTGGAATGTACACTTTTTTTTATTTACATTCAATCACGCCTCATTCTCATGGGGGTAGGCAGAGATCACGGATCTCCACTTGCTACGATCCTGACACACTTCTTTCGCTTATATAGGGATTCAAAAACTTGTGTCTATTGTGACTGGCCTCTCAGCTCAGTTGGTAGTAGCTCTGCTTTCTGCGCCGTGGATTCGATCCCCACCGAGAACAAATATTTGTGTGGTGAACACAGATGTTTGTTTGGCTGGGTTTCATATTGTATACAAGTCTGTATTTACAATGTATAATTATAAGAACTCACTCTCACGGAACTGAGACGTGGTCGCTAAATATCGGCCTCGTACACAAACTCAAAGTCGCCCAACGAGCTATGGAGAGAGCTAGGCCTCGAGTTTCACTACGTGATAGTATCAGAAATGAGGATATCCGAAGAACCAAGGTCACCGACATAGCTCGTAGAATTAGTAAGTTGAAGTGCCAATAGGCAGGTCATATAGCTCGAAGAACCGGCAACCGATGGGGAATAAAGGTTCTCGAATGGCGACCACGAGCCGGAAGACAAAACCCACCCACCAGATGGACGGACGACATTGTCAAGATCGCGGGAAGTCGGTGGATCGAAAGGGCTGGGAATCGTTCTTCCTGTAGGGGAGGCCTATATCCAGCAGTGGACTTCTTCAGGCTGATGATGATGATGACTACTCACTTCTCAGTTTCCAGTCTTGCTTGTTCCTGTCGGTGCCACTCGAGCATTTCTGTATGTTAGGGCACCACGTGCACTGAAACATGGAATTGCACTATTCACAACAATTCTTCACAAAAAACATTCATAACATAACAATTTATCAAATTTATACTATACTAGCGGCCGCCCGCGGCTTCGCTCGCCGTTACCGTTCCCGTTGAAAAAAAAAACCTTTTAAACCTTCTCTGGACCTCCACAAATCATTCAAGACCAAAATCAGCCAAGTCGGTCCAGCCGTTATCGAGTTATAGCGTCAGGAAGGAAAACCCGACTTATTTTTATATAGTAGATTCTATGGTCCGCCTATTGTTTGAAGAAATAGTTTTTGTGAGCAATAAAGTTTTTCCCTATAAAGTATTTCCATTGTAATGGATTTCAATCTCGGGGTATCTTTCTAATATCCTTAGGGGATCCGAAGGTTACTCTGAGGTTGAAATCCATTACAATAAAGAGGAAACGTCATTGGTTTGTCTAGTACGTATTATTGCGTGACGAATTTAATCTGGGGTTTCAGTAAAATATGTGGAGATTTTGTTATTTGCTGGAACCTTCTACCGCAAATTCCATCATAAATTTTTCAGTATCTTTGCCGCATGTCTATACTACGCAGCAAAGAGTTTCCAAAGTCTCTGGGTTACTCACATTGAATCCAGTGTTGTGGTTCAGACAAGTGTCGCAAGAGTCGTACTGAAGACAAGTGGGCAAAGCCACCAGCTTCAGAACTGTATGGTTAGTGATCTCGTGGTTCATCAGGCTAATTCTGTGGTACTCGTAGATTGTCTTGCGTCGCACGTCTGAAATATTAAATAGTTTTAGGTCTTTGAACCCAAGGCACGGTAGATATCTCGATCTTTTAGCCATCATCAACAGCCTGTAGTTAGTTGGTAGACATAGGCCTAATCTTTACACTTCTAGGAATAATGATTCAGAGCCGGCTACATCTACCCATCTTCGCAATGGCATCACTCTCAACATGTAACCTGAGTTTTTCCAATGCGGATTTGACTTTTTATGCAACGAAACAGCTACTTTTTCTTTTATCTAGCTCACTTAGCTTACTCTTCGTGTTTGTCTTCCTAGGCCTCTAGCTCAGTTGGTAGTAGCTCTGCCTTCTGCGCCGTAGGTCGTGGGTTCGATCCCCACCGAGAACAAATATTTGTGTGGTGAACATAAATGTTTGTTCTCTGTCTGGGTGTTATATTGTATTCTAAGTATGTATTTACAAAAAAAAAAATATGTATTCAAGTATTATATCAGCTATCCGGTTCCCATATTACAAGCTCTGCTTAGTTTGAGGCTGGGTAGTGTTGTGTGAATTGTCCACAATATTTATTTATTTAGGTTTCCTATAACCTTACCATACCTTTTAGCTTTCATGTAGTAGAAGATTCCCAAATTTATTCGGGCAGGAATCGCTCCTGGTAAGCAAACACTACGTCTAGTATTCAGAAATAGTGCGTGGGCCTCAAGCAAAGATTTTTTGACGGAGGGGATAGCTGCGCATGCGTCGTAGTGTGCGCATGTCGCGTACACTGGATGTGTGGATGTGTGCAAGCGTCCTATTGGTACAGAGAGCGGAGTGCGACTGGAGAGCCAATCAGCGCTACGCACGCCCGCTCTTCATTCCGCTAGCCCCCCTCAGGTACCTTATTTTTGACTTCTGCGCAATAACGGTCAGCGCTCAAGTTATGTGCCGCTACCTATACAACAATACTTACAGAACATGATGTTATCGTTGAGATAGGCGTCGCTGATGCCCACTTTGACGGGATGTTGCGCGTCGGCTATCAGCGGTACTGCGATCGGTATGTCCTTGTAGGCAAACACTATGTCTCCGTTCTTGTACAGAGTGACAGCAAAGGTGAATGTCTTTGTCACGTTCTCTTGAAGTGTTACGTTCTCCCAGAACGCTGTGAATTTCTCACCTGCGAATTATGTAAAAAAAGATGGTATAAGGATTAACAATAAAACTTTTTTCATTATAATTATGTTTACGAGAAAATCTTTTTTTGGGCTACATTTCTATATAACTTAGATGTTGTATATGTTAATTAACAAACTACTACTCATGCGCAGAATGAAAACTCACATTGAAAATAGGATGTACAAGCTATGCTTATTAGTTGGACAGAAAAAGTTACGAACAAAGATTACGAGAACGAGTCTTAGAGCGAGTAAAGGAGAAGAGAGTTATACTTGAGACAATACAAAATCGAAGAGGAAAAATGTTTGGACATCTTCTACGACACGACAGCGATAAAGAACATCATTGAAGGAAAGGTTGAAGGGAAACGGGGAAGAGGAGCGCCAAGAATTAGTAACATGAGCCAGATAAAAGAAATCGATATATAAATCGATTATTTCCACTCACCATCATCGTACAGTTTGACAAGGCTTTCATTGGTGAGGCTGGTGTCGAAATTTGCCATCAACGGTGCTATGTACTGAGTCGCGGCGAGCCAGTTATGGACATGCTCGCCCGTGTATATAAAACCTCCGGTAGCCACTGTTATATTGTGTACGTTTGTACCGTAGAATGGAAAGCCAAACGACAGCGACAGCGTCTGAAAGATAATAAATAAATAAATAATGCGGACAATTCACACAACACTATTAGAAACCAACCAGATAATAGGAATAACGTTTATTTCCTAACAAACAAGACCATACAGTTATTTGTAATACCTATTACTAGTACTAATGCCATTTTATTGCCTTTTAGTTCCAGAAACAGCATCTGAATCTGGAAATAATAGGCAACTCTAGGCAATAGGCACATACTGTGGTTTGGAGCTTCCGTGCTAGTTAAAAAACTGTGTTACGGCAAGGTGGGATATATAATACTTGAATGATCTTTTTTTTTCATACATACATTGAATACAATATAACACCCAGAGAGAGAACAAACATCTATGTCCAGCACACGAATATTTGTTCTCGGTGGGGATTGAACCCACGAGCTACGGCGCAGAAGGCAGAGCTACTGCCAACTGAGCTGGCAGCAGCTCTATACGTGCCGCTACTTAATACTAGTATAGATAGTGCAATTCACGAAGACGCGCCCCACCAATTTTCGGTTGAGGGGATCGCGGGGCGCGGGAAGTTTGCTCCGAGCGGCAGTCGCGAACCGTAGTCTATTCATTGTAGTGTGCGTGTGCACTCATAGGTAATTAGTGTGTACCGATAACACTCAAACATTGACGGAAGCTTGCACACATATACTATAAACGGTTAAGGAGTAATAGTGGGGCGCGCCTTCGTGGATTGCACTATATAAAGTATCTATACTATGATACTCTCTACTGCCTATGTCAGTCCAATGATAGTGATTTGACTCACAGTAGCTCTGCGATGCGAGTTGCTAAGAACGGAGTGGACCTGGGCACGAGGATTGCTGATATTCTTCCAGTGCTCGTTGAAATACGACAGGTTACCGATGAACGAAACGTTGTAGAAATCATGGTCGTCCTGTAATGGAGAAAAAAATATGTATATTGGGGGCCATTGAAGTATTAAAGCAGATTTTTACAATTATGTACCTAATGAATCATAAACAATTGGTATACATAAACAAATATCATATAAGGTCTTATGTAAAACAAATCTTCCACAATAAAGAACAATTTACTTTAAGAAAAATTGTACTTGCCTAATTTAAATTTAAGAAAACTATTGCCTAGATAAGTAATTTTATTTAAGCTCTTTTTATTTTTTGTAACCATATATGGATATGGAAGAGCGAGGTCCTCTAACACAAGTATCTTCTTACTTAATAGAGGGCCTCCACATTGTGAATTTCTGCTAATTATTTTGGCTACAGAAAAAAAATATTTTTCAATTTTTTCATTTTCATTTTCAAAGAACGCTCTCTCAAGGAGCCATGATTTGAGTTTTGATTCGAATGAAGAAAGGCTTGGCACATCCTTGATTGTTTCTGGTAGGCGATTATACAGGGCCTTACAAAACTACCCGTAAAGCCGAAAGGAGGTTAAATGGGGCCTTATAACGAGTCCATTCACAATATTTAAGAATCGTAGTAACGCTGTATAACATACTCCAAGAAAATAAAAAAAATATGAATGAAAAATATAAAAACTATCAAAGTAGACAATTATTAGGTAAAAAAAGGTACGTAGGCCTTTCTAATAATTAACCTGGTTCCCTGACAGCTTACTAGGGTTGACAACATTTTTGGCTTTGATAATTTTTACGGGGTATTTTGTAACACGTTGTATAAAGGAGGACCCTATCACATGAGTGTGTTTATTCGACCTTGCTACTCTACTGGTCATGCTTATGGTTTGGTTTTACTTACAAAGGTGACTTTAGAGAGATTTTGTTCCGCTCTGATCTTCTCTGGTGTTTCTATGATGAAGCTGTCAGTAAAATCTGAAAAAAATAAACAAATGAATGGAATTCATCATAATATAAGTTTAAAAACTTGAGAAAGTGACTTCATAGCCAAAGCTACCTATATTATTGTATAGTTTCATTAAAACATTCAGTAGTTTTTACGTGAAAGGGTAACAAACATCTATCCATGCATACTTATAAACTTTCGGCGTTTATAATATACTAGCAGCCCGTCCCGGCTTCGCACGGGGTAGACAATATTGTTGTACATTATTTTGTTCTATCGCTAATAGTTTCGGCAGCGCATTCGACGAAAGACATTTTAAGACTCATTTTTCTACACCTTCGGTTACATTGTTCAAATTTTACCAAGGATCGATTTTTTTTCAAAATGAAATGTAGCCTATGTCAAATTGGAAGAATGTAGCATTCTATTGCTGAAATAATTTTTTAAATGGGCCCAGTACTTTTTGAGCCTATTCATTACAAACATACAAAAATAGGTACAAATCTTTCCTCTTTATAATATTAGTATAGATGAGTAGGATCATAATGATAGCCACAATTGCCAATCTACATTTGGCGCTAACTGCCCCATAAGTTATGAACTAGTTCAACTGAAATAGCCTAGTTACTGTCAATCATCGATTTAATCGATATTATAATAGTTATTCAACAAGTGAAACTTGTAAACACGACTTTCACTGTTGTCATTGTTGCGTAACCGATAGCCGATTAGAAAAATCTGCCCATTGGTCACGTTCTAGGAACCAAAATAGCAGCCTTATCGCCAAGTGTGCATGGACAAATCCCGATTCCAAGGCCCAAATACGTAAGTACATCAATGCCACACCACACTGGAATTTCATTTCTTTTGACTTTTGAAATTAGATAAAACAATTTTCCATACAAAGGAGAATGACACGTGCTCACGAGAAAACATCATTTGGTAGACGAAATGTTGTAAATGCACTGGAACTTGCCCTTCAGGTGTTACAATAATTCGTAAGCATAAACCACAATCAACCTTCAAGAAGTTTACGTCCTGTAACCAACTCGTGACCTCATAACTTTGGTCACGGTTAAAAACAATACTAAGTATAAAAAAATCAATCCGCTATACAATAGAATTTGTAACCTTTCTGAATAAGGACTCAAAAAAGTCGCCTATTGTATGGTGTCATGGTGCTAATTTAGGTCCATGGCACAATTTTTATGCTATGTTCACATGCACACCGTGCAGCCCGGCGGGCTGCCTGGCGGGCGGCGCGGCATGCAGCCCGTCCCACGCCGGCGAAAATTCAAGCTGTTCACACGCACGCCGCCGTCGTGTCAGTCAGTGCCAGCAAGGCGGGCAGCGAGGATCTCGGTGTTGTTGCTGCCATAGCCTTTGGCTTAACTTATTTTTATCGGATAAAGAAACAAAATGATGAACGACGGAGAATAAGACTGATTTTTTTTCTTGTCCTTATGGAATTTATGTTCGGGGTTCCATAGTATGTCTTCTTCCTGGTAATATTTCAGGAACGTCATAATTGTCTCTTTTGACCATTCGACCATGTTGTAATCTCCGATCGTAGCGACTTTTTTAGCAACGTTGAAGATCCACTCGTCACGAAAGCGCGAGAGAGACTGACTTCCCGCGCGCGTGTAAGCAGTCACCGGGCGCCCACACATTCATCCTTTGAACTTTGCCAAAAAACCGACAATCGCCCGCTTCGCGGCATTCACGTTCACAGGCGCGTTTACGGGCTCGAGCGTACCGTTTACACGCTCGGGAATGTGAATGTGCACGTTGAATGTCGAGTTGAACGCGCGCGTGTGAACGTAGCACTAAAAATTGCAATTGAATTTGACAGTCGGATTCCTTTTCTGTCATTTTGAGAAGTCACATATTTATAATCTTAATTGTTTTTCCGGTGTTAGTTTGAGTTCTGTTGTGTAATTTCGGTGGTATTTTAAGCAACATTATTTGAGGTCATAGCACAAATACGAGTAATAGAGTTGGAATGAAAGTGTGTAATGTGATATCCTGATTTGAACCAAAGTGTTTCCGATGGTTTTGAAGAAAAACGCCATATTTTCCTTCAACGCCAATGAGGAACGCCTTGTCTGTCTATTGTCTGACTTGACTAAAAAATATTTTATTTATGTAATTATTATCCTCATTCACCGCAAAATTGATCCATAATGGACAGATGCCAAGAAGAAAAAGAAGAATTTGACAGCCATACCTATAAGTTTACACGTTAATTTAATCA
Source organism: Thera britannica (assembly GCA_939531255.2). NCBI lineage: Eukaryota > Metazoa > Arthropoda > Insecta > Lepidoptera > Geometridae > Thera > Thera britannica. The sequence continues at coordinate 6,485,949 of OW618044.2, forward strand.
TTGCTTAAAGCTCTGCACTTACATCATATTAATCATATTCTTTGGTCTCAGTTTTTTTCATTTTAATTGTATTAACAATAATCTCTGATTTTATACTGTCAAAAAATATGAAAAATGTTTCATAATTTCTACTCAGAAGAGTTTGATTTTGGTATTTTATTTACAGCGTTTAAAGTTTGAAAAATGTGTTACTCGCAAGTGCACGAAGGGTGCCTCTCCGAGGCGCACTTATAATCCATTTACAACACATTTTCGAAAAAAACAGAGACACGATGAGAAAAATAAGAAGAAGATTATGCAGACTTGTTTGTTTATAATATGTACCTACTTTGTACGAAACCCTCGGTGGGCGAGTCCAACATGCATTTGCCCGGTTTTTTTCACTACAATAACTCTACTCGTACTGTGCATTTAACCAGCCGGAAGAGAAAAAAAAGAAATTGGCGTACTCTCGGATTGTAAGGAAATTTCTGCAAGATCTCGTTAAATGCAAATCATGACTCACGCTTGGCTTAGGCTAGTGAGCTTCATTATTACATTTTTTTTTATAATGAATAACATTTACCTACTTAGTAATTTGAGTTTGGAACATGTAATACAGCATACCTTTTCATACAAGAACGAAATTGGTTCTGAATTTACACCTAGATGGCGTGAGTAAAACTGTACGTTTCTAGAACGCGCTATCGTTGCGTTTTGCCGAAAGGATGACATAGCCGGACCAAATCCATTATCTTCACAAACATCTAAACTTTCGCTAACTAAACTAGCTAACGCCCGCGGCTTTTGGCTGCTTTTGTTTTTGGAGTGCCACACTGACCCCCGAATACTGAAACGCAACTCAGATTTAAGCACGTCTCAAGCGACCAATATTTGACAGATTGAAAATCTGTCAAATATTGGTCGCTTGAGACGTGCTTAAATCTGAGTTGCGTTTCAGTATTCGGGGGTGAGGCACTTAAAATATTAATCATATATTAAATATTGATTTAAAAAAAGTAGCTTTGACCTAACAGTGAATTAAAAGTGATCCTAGTGATTTAATGAATAATTTACTTTCGACTTGGAAATCCTTTGTACTTACTCTCATCAGGAACAATAGGGTCGCTGACTTTAGGCATGTTCTCTGTGTTCACTTTGAGTTGGCCGGATCCATTGACGCCAAGCAGTGGTATCTGCGTCACCGCCGTCGGCATCTTTGTGGCTGGAATGAACCATTGTTCAGTATTAAAAATTACAAATAAGTAATCATATAGAAACACAGTCACAGCAGCTTAGCGTCTTTATGCCCGCACCGTAAGTATCGGACGGATTGCATCCAAAGGATCGTAGTATTCTTTGTATAGAAAGTCACCCCCCCACTGTACAAATCGCTCGAATGTATACAACATGTTTTATTACAATGTGTCTGATACCTACGATGCGGACATGTAGACGGACGGCTTAGAAATACTAGAGAAACGGGTTTGTGGAAAAACCCGAAAATAAACACAGATCGTAAAAACAAAGCAATTTGCATCTTCGTTTTTCTCGCAAACAAATCTCAATAAAATAAATAGCAGCAGCACGCTAATATCATGCATAGTATTTCGCAAAAGAATTGAAATATTTCTACTTCTACTGAAAATAGCACACAGCGTTATCAAAATAAAAATAACATAAAGTGGCAGACAGCAAACAAATATTGTGAGAAAAGCAGATGCAATAGATTACTATCTCTGCCTCCAAGCAGTGTTTTTCGGCGCACGCACATGACACGTAACACTTTTATGCCTCAAGTTTATAGACACAGGGCAGTGCATCGTAGGGCACGTTTTTGACAAGCGTAACCTGCGATACCATGCTTTGTTATAGGCGATGGTTACCACTAAATATCGGGTGGACCATATGCTTGTTAGTACAGCTAGTTGTATTAAAAAAATGCAAACAAAAAATAACTTTCGCAACATAATTAGCAAACAATAAAAGCAAAAAGGAATAATTCTAAAGGCCAAAAAACATTATTTTATACATTTTGCTGGCTGCAATAGAATGTATACGTTCATACATTTCAAGTTTGTGTCGCAGACACTAATCAACTGATTTCATGATGTTTGAGTTTCTGTTCCGTTAATGTGTTTGTTACAGAATACTTTCTAGTGCAGCCGACTGTACCGATATAACTAGAACGCAAGATTAACTTAAGACCCTGTAAACACTAGATAAAAAAGTGATGTTTTCAACAATACTTCAAACTTGTCCTGACACCTTCAGCCATATTAATAAACGCAATTTAAATTTAATCATAGCTTGAAGTTTGCCCTGTCACTGTTTGTCATTACCTGGTGGTTTTGCCATAATGTTTTAGAATAGAATGCCTCCTAAACGTTCTTGAATGTTCTTTGACCTTCTGGAATGATCTAGCACTCAAATTCATTTCAAAAACGCCGGTTTTGCCGCTAGTATATTTAGATAACACTGCTGTTTTTGGAGTAGGACTCAATCGGCATTGCTGCTAGGTTATCAACGGTACAAACATGATGTTATCGTGGCGTACAAGCACTTACTCTGTTAGGTGTTGGTTGATGACCTCAGGTTCGTTAGGTCTTGTGAAATTATCATATTAATTGACCATGTGCCTGCGTAAGCCGCGGCCGTTAGTACTTTAAGTTAATGCATAATGTATGATCAATATTTCGCTCGAGCCGTTGCTTGCTTGATTATTCTGACTAGCCTCTCAGCTCAGTTGGTAGTATCTCTGCCTCCTGAGCCGTAGGTCGTGGGTTCGATCCCCACCGAGAACAAATATTTGTGTGGTGAAAACAGATGTTTGTTCTCTGTCTGGGTGTTATATTTTATTCTAAGTATGTATTTCAAAAAAAATGTATATATATGTATTATATCAGCTATTTGGTTCCCATAGTTAGCTCTGCTTAGTTTGGGGCTAGATAGTGTTGTGTGGATTGTCTATAATATTTATTTATTTATTCTTAACCGATAAGTTAAGCGACATTCTGCGCGGTCACTATTTGGATAGTAGACTGTGGTAGCGTGAACTTCAAAGCGCTTTTGAGCTTCATAGAGCACGTTTAGTTGTTATTCTCCGCTGTAGCAGTTATTCGAGCTATGATGGAGGACTTAAAACTTCGATAGAGTTCGACATCGCTTGATGTACCTAAAAGCTCGAACACACCTAGTTCGCTGGCGGTAGCGATCAGTGAAACGCTGTCAAATATAGCTGTCAGATTTAAGATTTGACAGCGTTTCACTGATCGCTACCGCCAGCGAACTAGGTGTGTTCGAGCCTTGACAGATCTACGTGGATGCGTGCGTACCCTAAAACCACTGCCGGCGCCGATAATTATAATATACCCTGCGCCTGACCTTGAAGGTCAGCCTTATCAGCAGTAAAATAGTTAAATATTAATATTCTTTGTTATTATTTTAAATTAAACATAGGAGATGTTATTTTTTTGATAAAAATTGTGTAATTGACGATGAGTAAGATAAAGGAGTGCGCACCGAGACGATGCATGATGGAGTGGAATTGGATGGGATAAGGCAAAAAGATGATTTTGACTGTCATCCGAAAACGGTGGGGGTGGGAGGGGTGTTATAAGTTTGGGGCCATAGTGTAAGCCCAGGATACACAAGGCTATTTTTTCAAGCTAGGATAGCAAGATAGTGGTAGTAAGCTAGTAGTTCTAGCTTCGTGTAAACAGAATTGATTTATGAAAAATGAAGCTAGTTCTGTTAACACGAAGCTAGAACTGTTATAGATAGTGCAATCCACGAAGGCGCGCCCCACTATCTCTCCTAACCGTTTATAGTATATGTGTGCAAGCTTCCGTCAATGTTTGGGTGTTATCGGTATACACTAATTACCTATGAGTGCACACGCACACTACAATGAATAGACTACGGTTCGCGACTGCCGCTCGGAGCAAACTCCCCGCACCCCGCGAGGGGCGCGTCTTCGTGAATTGCACTATCTATAGCTTACTATCACTATCTAGCTATCCTGGCTTGAAAAACTAACCTCATGTATCCCGTGCATAACTGTGGCCTCGTAGCTTCGAAAGCTCTGGTTTGAATGCAGTTTTTTGTTAGAAAGTTGATGAGATGGGTTTTGGCTTTTCCATGTTATGAAGATATTAGTCGTCTCAGTCTAGAGTTTTTACAGTTTAGAAAAAATCGTTTGTGAACTACTAGTAACTTTTTTACAACAGAATGATTCGATAAAACGAGGAATAACAAACTATAGGTTACTAACCCCAATGGTTTGATTTATCTAACAAAAAAACGTCTTTTTATCGAAACTCTAAAAACATACGTAAAAAAAGCGGCCAAGTGCGAGTCGGACTCGCCCATGAAGGGTTCCGTAGCAATAAGTAATATAATATAGAAGTTCTAGTAGTTCGGCGAAAGGCAAACTAGATCTCGTTTAAACCAAATATCGTTTGAAAGTTTGCATAGTATGTACAACATATATTTTTTTTAGTTTTATTATTCTCTTATTTTAGAAGTTAGAGGGGCGGGGGGGGACTAACTTTTTTCCACTTTGGAAGTGTCTCTCGCGCCAACTATTCAGTTTAGAAGAAAACGATATAACAACCCTTAACATCATTTGTGAAGACATATTCATAGATACCCCACACGTATGGGTTCGATGAAAAATTTTTTTTTGAGTTTCAGTTTCAAGTATGGGGGACCCCCAAAATTTATAGTTTTTTTTCTATTTTTGTGTATAAATCTTAATGCGGTTCACAGAATACATCTACTCGCCAAGTTTCATTAGTCTAGCTCTTACGGTTTCGGAGAAAAATGGCTGTGACATACGGACGGACAGACAGACAGACATGACGAATCTATAAGGGTTCCGTTTATGCCATTTGGCTACGGAACCCTAAAAGTGGCTTGGTAATTATTATATGGTGACGACTTTTAATCTAAAACAAGTTATAATAACTACTAATTACCTAACCTTTGTAAAATGGGGTAAAAGATAGTGTGTCGTTGATGCTTATAAGTTTGAACTTTTTCGACAATATATGTGATTTCATTTTTTCAAATCAAATATTTTTTTTTATATGCCACTTATAGAGACGTACAAGAATGAACAATAAGCAAAAATGACATAAAAATTAGCCGCCTTATGCGACGACGAATGTGTAATGACGAGTTCATCTACAACGCTTGGTAATGTATTTCACTAGTTATTTTAAACAAGTGCGTTGACAGGGTGTAGAAAGGTAATTACATTTTTAGGGTTCCGTAGCCAAATGGCAAAAACGGAACCCTTATAGATTCGTCATGTCTGTCTGTTTGTCTGTCCGTCCGTATGTCACAGCCATTTTTCTCCGAAACCGTACTAGACTGATGAAACTTGGGGAGTAGATGTATTCTGTGAACCCCATACTTGAAACTGAAACTCAAATTTTTTTTTTTTATCGAACCCATACGTGTGGGGTATCTATGAATAGGTCTTCAAAAATGATGTTGAGGTTTCTAATATCGTTTTTTTCTAAACTGAATATTTTGCGCGAGAGACACTTCCAAAGTGGAAAAAAGTTGGTTCCCCCCCTCTAACTTCTAAAGTAAGAGAATGATAATACTAAAAAAAATATATGTTGTACATTACTACGTAAACTTCCAACGATATTTGGTTTAAACGAGATCTAGTCAGTAGTTTTTTTTTATACGTCATAAACCGTAAACCGCAATTTACCTTTCGACGAACTACAAGAACCTTTTTATGTTACATCAAGTAACGTAATATAAAGGTTCTTGTAGTTCGTCGCGCTACAGAACCCTTCATGGGCGAGTCCGACTCGCACTTGGCTGCTTTTTAAATAACTTTTTTGCTCAGTTAGGTACAACTTTTCACCAAACTATGGAAAAGTGATATCTTCTATCTAACATACAGTATCTATTATTCCTGCTTAAGAATTGTTTATTTATAAATTGTCATAAAATAGGTATGTGGTGGTGTACGTACATTACTAATACTTGTACGGAGGTAAATAGTCACTATACATTACTAGGTAGCATAGGAATGCGTAAATGTTTATCAAAATAAAGAGCCGTCAGCCTGCCTTGTTCGAGGTGACAATTGTGTTCGTAAAGCAAGGTACTCACTTACAGGTGTATAGATGGTGCAATTCACGAAGACGCGCCCCTCGCGGGATGCGGGGAGTTTGCTCCGAGCGGCAGTCGCGAACCGTAGTCTATTCATTGTAGTGTGCGTGTGCACTCATAGGTAATTAGTGTGTACCGATAACACTCAAACATTGACGGAAGCTTGCACACATATACTATAAACGGTTAGGAGGAATAGTGGGGCGCGCCTTCGTGGATTGCACTATCTATAGCACGTATTGTGTCAGATACTATTATCAATATAATATGTACTCCGTAAGCAAGTACCTCACAGCCGCGTGACCAGAATGGTGATCGGAATGAACTGTGAGCCCAAGGGTTGATGAGTATCTGACGCAGCGTACAAGCATTGCTATTCAGCGTGGCAATGCCGCCAGCGCCTTAGGGACGCTATCGATTGGCAACTGATTTGGATTAGCTTAGCTATCTCTGGATCGTTTGTAACGATAGCTCAACTGTTTCTTGTGTGTTTTGTATATTTTGTAAATACTTGTACTGATCATAAGTTTCTTTGTGTAAATTTTGGCAGTAAAAAAGCAGGGTCGCTTGGTACACAGTATCATCTGATACAGTACGTGCTAAAACTCTAGTGAGTGCCCTGCTTTATAAAGTGATACACTAATGCACTCCGAGCTAAGATAAACTAAGCGTTAGTTCGTCTTGTTATTGCTTCTTTCCTGTAGCTGTACAGACGCCAACAGTAGAAACTTCTAGACTAGTAGCGCTGTGAGCTGTAGACCTCACGAGCACGCTAAAAGTGAACAACTGCTCACTTTCACAAAATCTACAAAGCCGTGATGAACGAGACTACTCCTGGCTTGTTTCACTATGATTTCCCTCGTCGTTTGGGAGCTGGGCATTATCCGGAAATTGTTTTCGACGAGAGAAATATACGTCAAATCAAAGGCAACATAGTAGGATACCTATTCACGCGCTCCAATCTAAGTTCACAATCACGACTAGTTCTATAAATCAAATAGTACAACCATTTTCATCGTATCAATTGAGTCATTGCTAGTTCGTGACGAACATGATAATTGAAGAACTCATAAGCAGTAGCTCGTTTGGTGATGTTATATTGAGATGCACTGTGAAACTGAGATTATTATTTTTTATAGAGCTCCGATAGAACTAGTATTTGGCCCATCTGTCCATTCCTCTATCGCAGGACCCGCATTTTAGGAATGCACCCTACGATGCACTGCCCTGTGTCTATCATACCATGCCTTGCTACCTGTGCCTGTAATGATCCTTGCTTCGTAATTTTACTCCATTTTGTTAACGTAAACACGGCTGCAGTAATACATAAGATAAGAGATAGATATCGTCCAAATGAGACTTGTTTGTGAGTTTGGTGACGGAAAACAGAGGCTTTTTCCATAGATATAGATAGTGCAATTCACGAAGACGCGCCCCTCGCGGGGTGCGGGGAGTTTGCTCCGAGCGGCAGTCGCGAACCGTAGTCTATTCATTGTAGTGTGCGTGTGCACTCATAGGTAATTAGTGTGTACCGATAACACTCAAACATTGACGGAAGCTTGCACACATATACTATAAACGGTTAGGAGGAATAGTGGGGCGCGCCTTCGTGGATTGCACTATCTATACCTATAATGTCTTCAAAGCTAAGTAAAACAACAACAGCTCATTTTATAATGAAAGTAAAATGTTGATGGACCACCTACTACTTAGAGTCTTACGACGTCGATGGCTACTGCTTTTTATAAGAGTTCCTAGCGAGGTAAGGCCTTGAGCTCATCTCATGCAAATACAACTCGTTTCCGAATTAATTAATATTCATAATCAATGTATATAATTATGTATCAAGGGTTGTTAAATATAGAGGTAATTATGATAAAATCAAAATCTGGTATTTCACTTTAACACTTCCTATGTTTTACTTTTACCTCAACTAATGTTTGTCAATGTACTAGCATTTATAGCGCTTATTGTAACATTGTCAGCTATGACTGTGGCCTGAAGAGGGGAAGAAGGGGGGAAGGAGCAACAGAACGTTTGATTGAGCGACCGCGACCTAAAACACTAATATAGCACACCAATCAAAAATTACAGAACACCTACTGCACATACTTTAGTGTGAGCTCGAGATAGAAACGATAACAATGCACCGATAAATAAGATGATATTTGACACAGATGGGAATATTGCGCTCGGCAACCATTTGTTTGCATTCCAAGGCGATTTTTGCGCTCAGAAATAGAGGCGAGTATCTATACCTATACATGTAATTTTAATCAGTTCAAAACGAAGGAGGTACTACTAATTAAACTAATAAAAATTAACTCTTGTATTACAGTGTCGCCACTACTTGAGGTCCTATAACAGGTGCATGAATTACTAATCGGTTAACCGTTGGTGGTGTCAAATCACATTACAGCTACTGGAGCTGTTCGATAGCCATTTGATATGTCAGAGACTTCACCACATACAAAACGGATAGCTAATGAACGCTATTAGTTTTATACTAATAGCATAGAGAACATTACATTATTTGTTGCCGTTCTATTTTACACCTGTAGAAAGCAATTACTTTGTCAGCAAAAAAGAATAAAGTGAGCTACAAAGGCCTATTTTTATTATAAACTAACAGCCGCCCGCGGCTTTCCCATTACTTATTCGGGATAAAAAGTATCCCATGTCCGTCTCCTGGTTCTAGGCTACCTCCCCACCAGCCAAATCGGTTCAACCGTCCTTGAGTTAATAGTGAGTCCGTGAATGGATAGTGTAACTAACAAGAGTCTATTTTATGTACATATTTAGATCGTTTACTTATGTATTTTTTGTCAATTTAGTTGACTCAGTCCAAGCAGTTAACTTTGCAAGTACATTTCAAACGTTAATTGTTCTCATTGTTGAAATGATAGTTATGCTCCGTTGAGCACCAAATCCTGTTTTGAGTAATTTACCGGCTCTAGCACGCACTCACTGAACTAACACGTTCGATTTATCAAGGTTAGCAAACAGTACCAGTTAGTGTTTTTCAGTATTAAAGATCGTCAAAATGTATGCAAAAATAGACTATTGCAATTCATATCTCACTGGATAAAAATGAGATGAAGAACATTTATACGGATAGTTGTTTTGAATTTAAATTATGCAGGTGCAAAAATACATTAAAAGACTACAGGAAAGATGGCAGGACGACATAGTCGAATTGGCAAGGAGAGATTAGACAAAGAAAGCAAAGGAGAGGAAAGAATGGAGACTTCTGGAGATGGCCTATTCTTCTCGAGGGGTCCTTAGTTAGTTTTTTTATAAAAAATATTTATAAAAGTTATTTAAAATAAATTAGGATATAGATTGTGTTGGTGTAAATTGTTTCTTTTATGTTAATTTTTACGTAATGTATTCGCCATTACACCTAAGAGTGGTGGAAGCAATGCCATATGAAGCTGGTTGTCGATGGACGTGCACTGTGCACAATAGATATAGGCAGAGGTAGCCGCTTAACATCAAGTAGAAAAACAGATTAATCCGTTAAATTTATAATTTAAAAAGTTAGGTATGATAGGCATTTATATATATCTAAGATTAAAAAGATATAAACACAAGAGAAAAAAGCCGTTAATTAGTTAAGTACCATAGATACAACGCAATTGATACTGATGAATCATTAAATAAGAAGTTAAGGCGTATAAGCGACGTCATACAACTGTCCTAACAATCACGAGTCTATATGCTATGGATAGATGTTTGTGATTCCCCACCGTAACCGTTTCCGTTCATGACTTGTAATTGCATAGCTACTTTTAGAGTAGCATGCGACTAAATCAGCGGTAAGTAAATACTGTCATATAAATTGGGGCATTGCATAAAGTTTTAAGATACGACCTTGTTTGTCTGAGAGCTTGCGTGTTGCATGCTACTGCTAACAGATAACTAGATATCGAGTGCAGCAGAGTTCAAAGAAATACCTTTTGTTGCATCAATTCGATCGTTTCCAACTATTGTTATCGTTGCTTCAATGCTTCCTTGAAGAGAAGAATGCAGGGGCTCAATTCTAGACCAGTGATTTTTTTGTCACGGTAGATATATATCACAAGAACTGTCAAATTCACTAAAGAAACTGACTGACTGACAGTCAAGTAAACGCTGAAGGGAATACCGGTATGACTAGCTGGTTTTCCGCTCATAAAATCGAAGTCAAAAATTGTTTCATCACTAAATCGCACGGGAAACTTTAAATCGTTTTAAAGGTCGTCGTCTTATACAGCTCATAAGGTTGTATGTTTGGGTTTCAGCGGTACAGGAAAACAACGATAAAAACCCACCTGTGTCTTACAAAAGTTACAAATAAAAACCTGTATAGAGCCAATGCAAGAGTTCACTCTCATAACTCGACACGTATGGACTAGTGGTACCTACTCATTATCATCTTTAGATTTTCCTCTGACTGTCACTAGCTAAACAAAGTAAAGAGTCTGAGCCGCTGTTTACCCTGTGAATGACGAACAAGGAAACAGCGTTTAAAGTGATAATATAATCGATAATGAATCTGTATTCACAAACGATCACCAATCGCTCCGCTGATATATAGACCTTGGCGACCAGACAACACTCAATTATTACCCCATACATAAAAAGTGGCTTAGTCAGTTCTGCACGTACGACCATGTCTTTTCTATGAATTAAGCTGACGAGGATGGTAAAAGTGCTGGGCTTGCCTGTACTCCATCCATCTAAAGTACCAGGTTAGAACTAAATCGTCTCGAATATAGAACCTGGAACGAAAAGGTTGCTCCTGAGTCTTTATGTTGTTTAAATCATTCACAATGGACGCACCAGTTTACTTTGTGTACGTAAAAAGCTAGCCCATTATCGAGAGATGGCTATCGTATATTTTTTATCTTTTGGCAGATTTTTACTAGAAAAATCATCAGATTATAATCAACTAACTAGACTTGACCAGTTTTCTTAAAGACAGATGAAGGTCATCTTCATAATTATAGTCAAAGTGATTAAATTTAAATCAATTTATTCATCTCCAGAAAGAAGGATTCTGAATACCGAATCTTGATGCTTATAGGGGAGGCCTAATGTACAGCAGTGGACTCCTGATGAAGATGGTAAAATAAGAACAGTAACTGTAACTACTTATCCATTCTAATTAGTCATTCCACATTAGTTAAGCTTAGCTACGAAACGCCATTAGACGTCCTGCTAATTAATGCTTTAGTACCGGTTTTACCACCTCAAAGTAACGCTATCCACCAGACAAATATACGTACGTCTCTACTTTTGGACTTGTCAAAAACAAAGACAGCAATATCTTATCTGACGGACAGCATTCAGATGGTAAAACCAACATTTAGTGCTGATTTTTCCATCAACAGAATAACGCTATTCGTCGAATAGAAAATGACTGTCTTGATTTAGACAAAAAGAGGCCTCAAAGAAGATGGATATATTTTTACCTGACGTATAATTTATCTGTAGATTGAATAGTTTGTCCTCAGACGAATGAATAGTTGTAGGTACCTACACTTTTTTAGTGTTATATGCCAGTTTGTAAAATTGTCTATAAACTATCAGTTCTAGAAATGTAAGATTCTATACCGATGTAGCTAAATATCATTGGGTTTGTTCCAAATCTACTAGAAAGAAGAAAGACAACTACTATAGTAGATACAAGTTTTTGGGCGCCTTTGCGTGTAAACCATACAAAAAATCAGGCTCTATGAAAATTGAAGAAGCCTATGTTTAGCAGTTGACATCTTAGAGTCGAAATAAGCCATCACCACATCATCTAGTACCATACATTCCTCACGATACACAACATCCATCGACTTGAGTAATGATGAAAATCAAAATACTACTGACTCAAGTTGATGATTACTGCGGTGAACACTGTCAATGAACTAACGACCTTGCCAATTTGCGTATGCAGTACACTTAAATTCACAAAAAACACAGTATTTACTATGTAACTATTAGTACGACCACAATTTTTCATTAATATTTATCCCGTTCTTTGCGTTCTTCAACAATAGAAAAACAAACCTATACGTTATTCCAGTTCACGATCTTTATAAATTCCAAGGTTCATCCATAAACGTACATTAGTAGAAAACGTAAGGATTGAAGATTAAACTGAAGTTTCACGCCCCTGTAACTTTTTATACAAATAAACTTCAGTTACTTCCTCATTTCAAGTACTTTTATATTCTGAGAACAGTAAGCAAAAAAGCTAATACAATTAGGTACTTATAGTACGTGTGTCTTGATTAGATTTTTATTTGAGGTCAGAATTTGTTGAAAATGTTTCCAAAAATCACGTTAGTTGCTCACCCAAATATTTATTTATTCATTTTATTCTGTTTAATTTGTTGTAATAGCAGCAATACATCATAACCAACATGTACGGACACATTTTATTGTACAGCATTGTATAGTAAAGAGTTGAACATTGTACGTGGAAGTGTGTAATTGAAGCCTGTTATTGCATATTATTATCATCGTAATCTGTCTATTTAACTATCTCGAACTTCTTCGAAAGAGTCCTTCCTTGTGCTAAGAATTTTATTATTTCAGTTTTTTAACGAAGGAACAGTGGTTTTGGTAATTCCCATTCAGATTAATAACACTATAATCGTGCCGCAGATTGCTTGATGACAGCGGGGGGTTTGACGGTAGATGAACTCTAGTAACATTAGCATCTGAGCGCTTCTAAGCTTCGCAGGGCATCAGCGCTCAAACTATCCTTTTATTATTTTTCTAACCTACAACGCAACATAGAATTTAATAAATTACGGTTACCGTTGCTTGACACTAAACAAGCTCAATCGCGAGGGACCGTCATAAAATCAACTTGTTAATGTATAAATAGGAGTCACTGTTTACGTCAAGATGTAAAAACTGATGAAAAATATTCTTAAATATTATTGTTGAAGACGGTCGGAAGTCAAACTGAGAGCATCGCAGTTTAAAAAAAAAATTATATTGAATGGTGGAATTCCACGCTTTTTTTTGTGGTATTTTAACCCCTATCAACCTCTTGGGGTTCTAGTTTTTTACAAGTGAGTCTTAGTGACCTTCCAACTTCTGGTTCTGTAGTTTCAGGGATTTCGTTTTATGTGAGCCAGTAAGGGGGTCACCTGTATAGATACAGATTGTGGAATAGTAAGAAATAGTATGTTTCATAGCACTGTTGTATTACAATGTAGCTCCTACCTCGTAAGGATACAGCCTTGTTGCGACTGGAGTAGTTCTCATAAAGAAACGAGCATGCATAAGCATACTAATCATAATAATTAGCAAGTTGAATCGTTTAAGCAAAGCTGTATGTTTTAGAAATGAACGAGGACTATCAAGAACAAACGCGCTATTTATATAATTCATATAATCTTATACCTTTAAACGAGAAAATCTTGTATATATAATATATACTAGCAGTTTGTGACCGAGCTTCGCTCGGTATTTTTTAATAACGTATGAATGATGAAATCATATTTTTCGATCTTACTAATATACTATATAATAATTAAAAAATAAGAAAATGGTTATTTAAAAAAAAATCACGAGTGCAATGAGATGGAAACTTCCGGAACTTGTCTAAAGAGTGTTTATGTAGTCATTTAGTTCCAAAACTCGTCAAAAGATGGCGTTTTCTGTGAGTTCTCAGGTTCTCATAGAGCTTAGTTTTTGCTTCTGAGCAATAGATGTCGCTAGGAGTAATGATAAAAGCGTGTTGGCTGCTCTGTGGATATTACGATAAAGTAGTTTGTTCTTAACTCCGAACGCCGATATTTTTTAAAAATGAATCCTAGCTAGATCGTTTTATCGTCCCCGAAAACCCCTGTATACAAAATTTCATGAAAATTGTTGGCTCAATTTTCGAGATCCTAAATATATATATATATATATATATACAAGATTTTCTCGTTTAAAGGTATAAGATATATATTTAGGATCTCGGAAACTGAGCCAACGATTCTCATGAAATTAAATATACAGGGGTTTTCGGGGACGATAAAACGATCTAGCTAGGATTCATTTTTAGAAAATGTCCCCATAATCATAAAGTAAATAATCAACTTTATCATAAAATCGTAACCGAGCGCCATCTGTTGATTAAGTCATGAGTTAGTGGGACAGAGAACGCCATCTATTGACGAGTAGTGGAGTTTATTATTATGTCGGTAAGATCGAAAAATATTAATATTTAATCAGTATGTAAGTAATTCGTATTTAAATATAATTCACAACAACAGTTTACCAAAAAAAAATACCGAGCGAAGCTCGGGCACCAACTGCTAGTTATAATAACGCGCCGAAATAACCAGATGGCTGATATAATACTTAAATACGTTTTTTTTGCAATACAACATAACACCCAGACAGAGAACAAACATCTTTATTTACCTCTTAAATATTTGTTTTCGGTGATCGAAAGAACGACCGACGGCGCAAAAGCCAGAGCTGACCAGGGCTGAGAGGCCAGTCAAATATATTCATAGCCAAAAGTCACTGACAAAGTAAGTTAATCCGTGATGGACTTCATATAACCTTTGAACTGTATGACGAGGTCGACTTCATAGGAAATTACGGTGGTTTTGTGCTCAACACCATCGGCCGTCTTCTCAAACGGAACTTTATAGTCCTTTACCTACTTTATATTCAACAAGTTCTTTAGATTTCCGTTCGCACAGGTCGTGCCAAGCAAGGCTGTTGTCCAAATCTGGCCAAGTGCTAAAGGCCGTGTCATAATTCAACATAGCACGAACTAGACTAGAATTTAGATTTATTTTCATTAAGCACTTGAGTTGGTCAGGTTAATATCTACTTTTCCAGCATTTTTTGCGTTTCACAACCTGATGGCTGAGATGCAAGAGGGTGGGTGTTTGCTTCTCGCGAATCAACGTTTGCATGATTTGAAGTATTTTTTTCGGGTCTGGATAGCGTGCCACTCCACAATAAATGAAATCCTATGTTTTGTACCTTGCCCAGGGTTTTGTAGGTTAACTTTAGTATGGTTATTCCCCTGCACACCACCACAATGTGGTGGAGTCATTACCTTACCTAGAAATAGTCAGATATCAGCAATGCGTCAAATTTTGTCTGGAAATAGATACTATAGTAGCTTTTTCCCAGCAAGTTATTTCACAAGGAGCTAAACTGCCAACAGGTATAATATAACCGTACACCAGCGGCACTTGACAAGCAAAATATCACATGTTTTCAAAGAACATTGACACTACCAACCGGTCGCGACAGCGTCATCGCATTTGATATGCAATTTTAAGTCTTATTGCCTCACAGTAAAATCTCAATAAGTGACAGATAACATCAGCGAATATCCTTTGCAACTTGTTTTTTCAACTTGTCCTTGTATGCTAAACGTGAAAATGAGATTTGATACGGCACAGTGTCGTGTCCACAGTACATTCGAGAGATGTTTACGTACTATTTAGACCTCCCACAGCTTAGTTAGTAGTAGCACTGCCTTCTGCAGCGTGGGTTCGATCTCCATCGAGAACAAACATTTGTGTGGTGAACAGAGATGTTTGTTTTGTTCTTTCTGGGTGTTTATTGTATTTTGAGTATAATATTTACTCCTCTGTGTGTTATATTTTATTCTGAGTACGTATTATCGAAAAAAGTCCTTTGCATGATATAGGCTATCTAGTTTCCTTAGCACAAACTTTGCTTATTCGGGGGTTAGATAATGTTATGTGCAATTGCCTCAATATTTATTTATTTAGTTTTATATTTTATGAACTCTTAATACTTGGGTTAGGTTGAAATAAAAACTTCACACCGAGCTCATAAATCTGATAATTCAAAAAAGTTTACCACGCGCTGTTAATAGTATATTTTTTTGGCTTTTAGTCATAACAAGCGACCTTGGCATTTGTTTGCTAGAAATTTTGAGGTGAGTAGTGTGTTATTTACTTTCAACATAGTATACCTACTATTAGGATACAAAAGATGGCGCACACACAACAAGCTTCGCAATTTTATATCTTATGCCGAAGTAATACAGTGTATCGTATAACAAATAAGAGCAAATACGAAACACTTGTATAACCTTCAATTAAGACGCTGAATTCCGTAAAACAACTCGCTCGCACAATTTGACCTTTTGAGCCATTAATAAGTTCGGTCTTTTTATATCTTCCAAAAGGTCCATCTAAATGTGCGAGCAAAAAGTACATCGACGGTTGTTTTTGCCTTAATGCCCGAGATACACGAGGCTAGTATTTCAAGCCAGGATAGCTATATAGTGATAGTAAGCTATAGATAGTGCAATCCACGAAGGCGCGCCCCACTATTCCTCCTAACTGTTTATAGTATATGTGTGCAAGCTTCCGTCAATGTTTGAGTGTTATCGGTACACACTAATTACCTATGAGTGCACACGCACACTACAATGAATAGACTACGGTTGGCGACTGCCGCTCGGAGCAAACTCCCCGCACCCCGCGAGGGGCGCGTCTTCGTGAATTGCACTATCTATAGCAAGCTAGTATTTCTAGCTTCGATTAAACAGAATATACTATCTACTATCGTGTAAACAGAGCTGCTAGCTTACTATCACTATCTTGCTATCCTGGCTTGAAAAACTAGCCTCGTGTATCTCGGGCATAACAGAAGAATATTTAGCTACTTCGGTTATCCTCAACTGACACACACACTAGCTTCGAAAGAAGACGTTAAGAAGCACGAAATAAAGAAGTAATGGAAATAGCATGTAGACGACCTTCTCACGCTCCAAGTACGCGCAGTACAGCAGACTTCAAGCCCTCCTTTGTTTAGTCGTGTTTGAAGTCTGTCAGAAGAAACGTAACTGAGAAAAACACGAAAAAATATAAAAATGCCGTATTGTGCTGTTTTGCAGTGCTAAAACGATAGCCGAACCAATAATTTAACAAAAGGGGGCATATCGTATCACAGGTTAGTATTATTTTATTGCTTAAATTGGTTTTATTTAGAATGCAAAACCATCAAACAAAAATAGACTGTGAATGATATTCGTTAAGGTCGCGTTTCTATAAATCTCAACTTTCGCTACTCAATTAGGGCTGTACCCCAATAAAGTGATGAATGTGCTATCGAATACTTTATTAGTTCTGATCATATAAATAGTTAGGTTTAGGGAGCTGACTTTTTTTTTGCTTTAGTGATGATTTTATTCCTTATGTATTATTCTGATTCTTTTCTTATTCTTATAGCCCACAGTGGCTGGGTAAGATGAAAATTACAGAAATATTTTGAAGAAATAACATAATAATTTTGGTTTCAGTTTTCCGATATTCAAAATAAATGTATCGATGCAACAGGAAAAAGAAAACACAAGAAGAAAAAGAAACAATATTTGAAACAGTTAAGTATACAATTTTACGAGTTGTAAACATTTGATTGGGTAAATAAAGAAAGATAGATAAGAAAAGCTTTTTATTTCGACCACCATAAATATAACCTGACGTGCTACCGATCGTTATACATCAGTAGGTAGGTGAGAGCGCTGGTGGGCTAGTGGTAGCGGCTTCGCCTTCTGATCCTTAGGTCGTGGGCTTAAATCCAGTCCAACCAATGAGGTTTACTGCCCAAAAATTAATTTACACTATGCCAGTGCTCTTAAACGGTGAAGAAAAACATCGTGAGGAAACCGGGCATGCCATAGAACTTAAAAAGTTCGAAAATATGTGTTAAATAAGTGCACGAAAGGAGCCTCTTTGGGGCGCACTTAAACTCCTTTCACCTCACTTGGTTCGAAAAAACCAGTGACACGATAAGAAGTAGGTAGGTAATCATCGATGTCGATACATTTGTCTTGTATCCACCTTGGCACATCACTAAGTGAGTGGCTATGTCAAGTAATAGCCATTGTATTATGAATCTTATAACTTGTGGATAAAGACTAACAGAATTGTTTTCTATAACGCCATCTAGCGTCAAGTAGCTTTGTTTTGTTGTCAATCAAGTAACAGCCATTGTATTATCAATCATATTACAACTAAATAGAGACTAAAAGAAAAAAATACTGAATGAAATCTGCCATCTCGTGGTAAGTAGAATTTCATTTTAGCACTGTTTATTTTATTAAGTTTAGAACCATGTTACGATAGCGTTAAGGTTTATTATCAATTAAATTATTTTTTTGGTTTTAGGTCCTTTTTAACGTTTCTTTTCGACCAATCATAACTTTTATTTCTATGTGTATTTGTTTTTACGTGTATGAGTTTGGCGACACTGGTTCTCTTAGTAATACGTCATCATACTCTCTCTACTTTGCGTAAGCAAAAGCGTGTTGGCTGCTCTGTGTTAAGAAGAACTGACAAGCCTCGGTTTGCTAACACATAAACGGGCGGTTAATATAACCAGCGGCATTGATAATGTCTACGAGAGAGAGTACTTACACTGTTGTTGACGAGAATATAAAACAACCTGCTCTTAGCGATAAGCCCGCCCATTGTACGTCTAGTTTTTTAAGTAATCCTATTATTTAACTTGTAAACTTTTACTATAGTATAGAATAAAGTTATATTCTATTTTAAGCCGTAAATGTAAAACTAGACGAAATCAATGATGCGACATCTCAATTAACCTAATGACCTTGAACCATCGATAACTTGATAGATCTACGGTCGATCAATGTTATCAATAATTCAGGGAATTTCCAGAATCATTGGCATCAATAATCATACCTATTCCATTTAAGATTCAACGATGCAGCGATGTTTTCCTGTTATATGAAATCCGCATCTTGCCGGATTAGATCATAAAGTTATAGACTAGCTGCCTGTCCCAACTTCACACGGGTGGATATTTATTTTTGACGTGATAACGTCTTATAAATCGATGGAGCCGGCTGCACGCACGAAAAAACATGACTCATGCGTCGTTACGTCGTTTCGTCGTTCCGTTTACCTGAGCCCGAGCCCGGGTCGGGTAATGGGTAAGGGTAAATGAGGGTAAGGGTAAATGAGGGTAAGGGTAAGGGTTCGGTCGGGTTCCGGGTCCGGGTCCGAGAGTTCGAGTCCGAGTCCGAGTCCGAGTCCGAGTCCGAGTCCGAGTCCGAGTCCGAGTCCGAGTCCGAGTCCGAGTCCGAGTCCGAGTCCGAGTCCGAGTCCGAGTCCGAGTCCGAGTCCGAGTCCGAGTCCGAGTCCGAGTCCGAGTCCGAGTCCGAGTCCGAGTCCGAGTCCGAGTCCGAGTCCGAGTCCGAGTCCGAGTCCGAGTCCGAGTCCGAGTCCGAGTCCGAGTCCGAGTCCGAGTCCGAGTCCGAGTCCGAGTCCGAGTCCGAGTCCGAGTCCGAGTCCGAGTCCGAGTCCGAGTCCGAGTCCGAGTCCGAGTCCGAGTCCGAGTCCGAGTCCAAGTCCGCGAGTCCGCGAGTCCGCGCGTATTTTCTTATGACGTTATCACGTTCAACTATCGTCAGTAAACCGACTTTACAGACAACCGATTTTTTAAACATAGAATATATCCTTTGTTTCTCAGGGTGAATGTAGCTTACCAAGGGTGAAATAATTTTTGAAATCGGCAAAGTAGTTTTTGAGTTTAATATTCATTACAAACATACAAATCTTTCCTCTTTATAATAATTAGTATTACTAAGACTTTGCTGTCCATCCGTCTGTCTGTAAATATTAAAGGGCGGCAACAAACGTGATTTTAGCCGTTTTTATAGATAACTTGTTGTGGCGGGCACAACAAGTTATCTATAAAAACGGCTAAAATCACCTACTGAAACGACATACTTCGTCCACGTGGAATCTTTGGATAGCATTTAAATTTGCAGCGAAAATCTGTAATTGCATGCGTGTGGCATAGTCGTCTGCCCTCTAGTGTCTTCCCGTTCAGAACAGCACATATTTCCCCACCTACACCTCGCTGTACCACGCCGCGCTCCAACTCGCTCTTGGCCGGTTTTTTATTTCGCTTTGAGAATGCTTAAAATTAACATCTTCCAATAACTATTTAAAAAGTAGGTAATTTCTTTGTTTTTTTAGAATTCAATACTTTTAATAACTATTTAAAAAGTAGGTAATTTCTTTGTTTTTTAACCGACTTCCAATCAAAAAGGAGGAGGTTCTCAATTCGGTTGTATGTTTTTTTTTTTTTTATTATTATTATTATTTTTTTTTTAATGTTTGTTACCGCATAACTTCGTCATTTGTGAGCCGATTTGAAAAATTATTTTTTTATCTGAAAGGTACTGCTTCCAGATTGGTCCCATTTTAATTTTATTAAAATCGGTGTTGCCATTTTTTTTAAAATATTTTTTTTAATGTTTAACTGCATGCCTCCGTCATTTATGAACCGATTTAGAAAATTATTTTTTTATTTGGAAGGTTATTCTTACGTCCAGATTGTCCCAAACAAATTTGATTAAAATCGGTTTAGCCGTTTGACAATGAAGTCGGTTTCTCAAGTTTTTTAAACTTAAATTATTTAGAATTCAATACTTTTAATGCTGCCTTCCTACGGTGCGTGGTTCTGCAGATCATCACGCACCGCGCACGACAACGCACGGCAACGCACACAGAAAAGGCTCCTGTGCTACCAAGCACCTCGGCGCACGAGACCGTTCCCATGGTGTGTCGTGCGAGCTGGTGCGAGCTGGTGCGGGCTGGTAAGCGATATCACGCACCGGTGGGAAGGGGCTATTACTGATACGTTAACAAGACAGTTAAATCTTTGTCCGATATTGAGCACCGGTTCATGCAGCTGGGCACATCCTAAAAACACGGAGTGATGGCGACACATTTGACAGATGAACCTAGCTTAACATAAGCCAAAATTCTAGACATTATCAGAGCTTGACGTTGTAACACAATGTACATTTTGAGCAGCAATACTCAAAATTTACATTGTATTACAACGTCAAGGTAGAGTGAAGGTAGCGTACTTACTTTCAGTGGCATTGTTGCCCTTGGCATCGGTGGCATTGATAGCACCAGGGGTCGGTGCAGAGCTTGGGGTAGGTTCGACCGCACTGCGACGGGTGCGTTGATGATCCAAGTTCACTATGCCCGCCTTGAAGCCGAAGGTTTTGCCGTTTTCTAAAGAGTATTCTTCGCTCCATGCTAAAAACAATATAAAATAGTTCTATGAGAATCGGTTGTAATCAACATGATATAACGCATAGAATATCTCAAACGATGAAGGAAAACATCTTGAAGAATACCGAAGATTGGTCAGCTCCACACGTATTGACTGTGGATTAGGATTAGGCCGACTAAGCTGTGAGGATGGTATGGGTACTGGGCAAGCCTATTCCATCAAAGTCCTGTCCAAGGCACTGTAGCGTCCCTTAACAAGAGCATGAGTAAGAGAAGGTAAGAGCATAAGTAAATACCAGTTGCTCCTGACGCCATATAAATCATCTATGTATAATAGATACAAGATGAAAGACGAACAAGGCTAAATATAATTATTTTTGGAAATGTATGCTTTAATTCCATACTCATTTCGGTTTAAGAGATTTGGTGCTAGTTTCATAATAATAAAGCGAAGTTCATCATAGTACGAGATTCACTTATATTATTTTTAGTAGCTTGTTAAGCAAACTACAGGAAACCTATAAAGGTTCCAGCACACTTTGGATTCACGACGTTGCCGGTCGAAGAATGAGTTGCGTCGCTTCCAATGTTTTATAAATGTTTCTGGTCATAACAAGTAGGTGTAATTGTTTATGACTCAAGCCGGGCAGCATCATAATTATTAGTCTCCTTTCAAAGTGTGCTTTCACCTTAACCATATAAGGCAACGAATCGCCTACGAGTAAAGTGCTTTTATCAATCAAATTGCCTACCTGATGTTGCTGGTTACCTCTGCTTTTGGCAGTGCAGAGCGAGGTCTAAATGGCTTCTCAGGATGAGAAAGACAGTGAATTAGATAAGTGATGTACGTGAGCGGTAATTGATCTGTTCATTTAGAATGTTGGCGTCTCGTAGGCGTCGACGATAACGATGTTAATACACACCAACTGAGCTCGGTATATATCAGCGAAAGGTCTTTTAACTCTCTACACTACGTTGGTTAAATGTATCTTTGAAATTATTCTATAAGTCGTTTCTTCACTGAGATATGCATATTTAAATAGTAAACATAATTTTGTGTTTTTACGTTAGATAAATGTTAATTTAAAGTTTTCTTCAACTAAATTAGTTTGCTCTAAATAGAGACCAAAATAAAAGCCTCAATCACAGATAATTATGTCAGTGTACAATTATACTCTCATCAGTCATCGTCGCCCATAAATGGTAAAATCAATTTGAATAGAAATTTAAACCCTTCAACGATTGACGAACGTATTATACATTTCCTAAAATAATGATATTTAGCCTTGAGAAGGATCATCGTTCGTCTTTCATCTTGTATCTATTATACATAGATGATTTATACAGCGTCAGGGCAACTGGTATTTACTCATACTATTACTTACGGGACGCTACAGTGCCTGGGAGAGGATTTTGTTGGAATAGGCTTACCCAGTACCCACACCATCCTCATAGCTTAGTCGGCCACACAATCCGCTGGTATTTCGAACGTATTTCTTTATGAGCAAAAAATGAGTCTTCTTTCGAATATATGTAAGTCGAGCCAACAGATGGTTCGCCAAGGTAAACGGCACCTTCCGCTGTCCAATCCGATTCCACAAAGATATAAATTAACTTATATAAAGCTTCCTACGCAGTTCCTACAGTTACATGATGATGCCGAATGTTCAAGAAACAGAAAGAAGTAATTTCACTGCAATTCTCTTTTATTTTTTATCTTGATCTTAATACATAGAAACGGCCCAATTTGATTACTTTAGCTACGCTATTAGCTGTATATTATACATATACAAATATACCAACCTCCTATTATCTAAAAACCTCGGCCTACCTCTATGTTGCTGTATAGGTACAGGGTCCATGTAATACTTATTTACACCTAAGAATACCAAAGAAGTATGAACCTAAACTAAACCATGCGTATGCAATATATATATTGAGTATTTTTTTAACAAAATGAATACAACCACTTTTTGTATTATATCAGCTATCTGTTTTCCATAGTACAAGCTCTGTTTAATTTGGGGCTAAACAGTGTTGTGTGGATTGTCCACAATAATATTTTATATTTTATTTGAATTCCAACGATCGAAATATTTTGGTAAGTAATTGCATAATATGAGCTTTGTAGTTTTTGTGTCAATCGAAACACATGGTAAACTCGTTTCACGTACTGGTAGGTCGCGAATATGGTGGACACACATGTGTGACGCTAGCTACCAGAGGTCTACCATGAAAACATAAAGCCAAGGTTTCGTATTATAGTTTTGAAATACGTACACTACGCGGCATACGAGGCAGCGACTACTGAAGAACGGTTACTGAGTTGCCCCGGAGTATAGTCGAAGTATCAATACGAACCTTCGAATAATTTTAACAATTTTATGGTAACCCAGCAGTAACCTGTTCGGTCTACTTGTACTATGCTTATATTATACTGCATGCAACCTCACATAGATAAGCAGGTACATTAGAATTATGCAAAAAAACTCTGGCCTAATTTACTTGTTACATTCATTTCTAAGTATGATGTAAATTAATCATTTAAAATAAATACTGGTTGGGATAGGAGTCCTCGATCTTGCTAGTGGACAAAAAATTGGTTAAAGTGTGTAGACACAGATGGTGTAAGCGAGTACATCGTTAGGTAAAGTTTGCAACATAATACTACGAGTAATTACAGTGTTTTTCTCTAGATATTAGAAATTAATGGCAATTTTAGTACATGCAAATAGGTAGTTCTCCGGATCTCCAAATGAAGTTGAAATCTAGGTTCAAAAGCGCGCTGGTTTAACGCAAACAAAATAACAAGCAATATTTGTCTACTTATGTTACTGACTGTACGTACCTATTTGCATTTGATACTTATGTACAGCTCCACTTTTCGTCTCCCACTGAGAATCGTCTTTTATATTTTAAAAACTCAATGATTTGAAATGAATGAAGTCTGTCTTGCTTACATTGTTTACAAAACGGTAGGTCAATAAAAGAGGTAGGTAAGGCAATTACTATAATGTTCGATATCATTAAGGTCATGCAATATGACATCTATATTTATAAACGAGAAGTTTACTCACTCACTTATCACGAAATCTCATAATAAACTCAAATTCATCACGAATTACTATAATTTGGTACCAGCACTATTTGAGGAGTGAAGACGCTAATTATTTTGGACAATTCGCACCCTAAGGAGTTGAACCCACTCGATGGATTCACGACATTGTTAAGATCGCGGGAAGTCAGTGGATGGAAAGATCTCACAAACGCTCTTTGTGGAAATGTAGATAGATAGAAAATACTTTATTGTACACCACATAAAATTAACAAAGAAATATAGAAAAACATCAGAGTGGAATACAATGTATAGGGGAGGCTAAGAATACTTACAACATCTGGCTAATATCTAGAAGTGGGCTTATTCAGGTTGATTGTGATGAAGGGGTTGAAAAGGATATTCATGAAAATAGCGTAATTGTGAACTAAGTTACGCGGGTTTCCATTACTTAAATGATAGCTGTTGGTGAATGAGAACGCAACCATATTTAGTTCTGTGTGTTGGCATCACCTTCGTTATGCTAGTTTGCCTACACTGAGCTGTAAACACTGTAATGACGTGACGTTTCCAATAAAACTACAATTGCATTTTCAAACCGTTTTATATTTAATTCCAACCAAATATCAACATGGTAGCAGAGCGTGGTTCGGAGAATTAAATACAGTAAATACGCAGAAGAAATTTGAAAACCGGCAAGAGAGTTTTATCAGTCATATTGTTGAAAGTGCCGTGTGCCGGTAACCTAACTTTGGAGGAAACGGCGGCGGTCGGCGCGTGGTGTTTTTTTTCCTGCTAAGAAGATGTCGAACACTAATCACAGTGGTCACAACCCATTTCATATTGACCGACTCGTTGGCCGAGAAAACTATGCGAGTTGGAAATTCGCCGTACGAGCGTATTTAGAGTTGGAAGATTTGTGGAGCTGTGTCACCGGTACAAACACTGATGAGAAAAAGGAAATCAAGGCAAAATCTAAGCTAATACTATTGCTAGACCCAATCAACTATGTACATGTTCAAAGTGCGACCAAATGTAAAGAAGTTTGGGAGTGTTTGGAACAAGCTTTTGATGACAGCGGGTTGTATAGAAGAGTTGCCTTGTTAAGAGATCTTATCACGACTACTTTGGACTCTTCTCGGAGCGTGGATGATTATGTAAATAAAATATTGTCGACCGCTCACAAGCTCAGGAACATAAAGTTTGATATTGATGATGAATGGCTTGGAACGCTGATGTTGGCTGGTTTGCCTGAAGAATATAAGCCAATGATAATGGGATTAGAGAGCTCCGGTATCAAAATCAGTGCAGATTCCATTAAAACAAAACTCCTGCAGGAAGTTCAATGCTCAGAGAACTCAGCATACTTCACTAGGAAAAGGGCCACTCAAGGAAATAAAGTCAACAAAGGACCCAGATGTTATAATTGTAATAAGCATGGACATTTTGCTAAAAATTGTCGTGCTCCGAAGAACGATCCAAATAACTCAGAAAATTCAGAAGAAAATAAAGGCTTCGTTGCAGCTTTTTCAGCTTCTTCTCAGAGAATGAATCCGGACCTGTGGTATGTGGACTCAGGTGCCTCCATGCACATGACCAATAGAAGTGATTGGATGTATGATGTGACAAGTCCTCCGGTACCCACCATAACTGTTGCCAGTAAAACACCATTACCTGTGGAAAGTATGGGAAAGGTTAATTTATTGATGGATAATAATGAAGACAAGAAAATTCAGGTAAAACAAGTTCTGTACATACCTAAACTTGCTGCAAACCTGCTTTCAGTGAGTGCAATGGTGAAAAATGGCTGCAAGGTGATTTTTAGAGACAAAGGCTGTGATATTTATGGCAAAAATGACAAACTCTTGTGTTCAGCCTCACTAGAGAACAATTTGTATCGGCTAAAGACCCATAGAGAAGTATTTTCGAACCTGTCATGTTCAGATAATTTATACAATGCTGTCCTGTGGCATAGACGCATGGGACACTTAAATTTTTCAGATGTTAACAAGCTGCCAGATTGTGCTGAGGGAGTAAACATGTTTGATGAGCAGAAGGGTCCTATTACATGCACAACCTGCCTCATGGGAAAACAAACCAGACTACCCTTCAACAATGTTGGTTCGAGAGCATCACAACAATTACAGCTTATCCATACTGATTTATGTGGACCTATGGAACAAGAGTCACTGGGAGGTATGAAATATTTTATTACCTTCATAGACGATTATACTAGAAAAGTTCATGTGTATTTTTTGAAAAATAAGCTGAATATTATGGAAATTTTCAAAGACTACAAGAATAGGGTAGAAAATGAAACTGACAAAAAGATAAAAGTTATTCGTTCAGATAATGGAAAAGAATATTGCAATAAAGACTTTGAAAACTTCTTAAGAAGGCATGGAATAGAGCATCAAACAAGCACTCCGTACTCACCCCAGCAGAATGGTCTTGCCGAAAGAATGAACAGGACCCTGGTAGAAAAAGCTAAGTGCATGCTACTTGATGCAAAATTGTCAAAGCAATTATGGGCAGAGGCTTTAGCCACAGCAGCATATGTCATAAACAGGTCACCCACAAAGTCAATTCAAGGTAAAACACCCATGGAGATGTGGTCTGGTATGAAACCTGACCTATCAAACGTTAAAGTTTTTGGCTCTGAGGTTATGACACAAGTACCTAAAGAAAAACGCCAAAAATGGGATTCTAAATCAAGAAAGTTAATATTTGTTGGATACTGTGAATCAACAAAAGGCTATAGAGTGCTTGATCCAGAAACTAATAAAATTTTTAAAACCAGAGATGTTAAATTTTTGGAAAATGTTGAACGGTATCATCATAATACATACATACCCTGTGTAACCAACAGCAATCTTGAGATGCAGCCGCCTGTGGAGCCTTGCGAGGAGGAATTGGAGATTGATTCAAATCAATCATTGAGTAATGATTACCTCTCTGGTGACAACAATGACTCATCCTACACACCAGAAGAATTAAATGAAAGCGACACTCCAGCTCGTAATGTTAATTTACGTCCACGCATAGCTGTCAAGTATGCAGAGAAGGATGAGCTTGATGTGAGTTACTTTTGTCCCGTGCTTGACTTAAATGATCCTCAGACGCTAGATGAAGCCCTTTCATCTCCAAATGCAGATCAGTGGAAGGAGGCAATGCAGGAGGAATATGATTCTTTGATCAAGAACAAAACCTGGTCACTGGTTGATCTGCCACCCGGTAAGAGAGCCTTACCTAGTAAATGGGTCTTCAAGACAAAAACCAATGAGAAAGGCGAGATTATTCGCTTCAAAGCGAGATTAGTCATAAAAGGATATGCTCAGAGAAAGGGATGTGATTATGATGAGGTATATGCTCCAGTGGTACGGTACACGTCAGTTCGGTTTTTGATTGCACTGGCTGCTAAGTATAATTTAGAAATGGTCCAGATGGATGCAATAAGTGCATTTCTGCAAGGTGACATAGATACCGAGATTTACATGTCTCCACCAAAGCCTTTTGTAGAGAGTGATCAAGTATGTCACCTACACAAATCAATCTATGGACTTAAGCAAGCTAGCCGGCAATGGAACCTTAAATTGAATGATGTCCTACTTAGAATTGGACTGAAAAGATCAAAAATTGATCCATGTATATACTATTTCATTAATAAATCAACGATGATATACACTGCAGTTTGGGTAGATGATTTTTTAATCTTTACAAATGATAAAAACACAACTGAAGAAATCAAGGAAAAATTGAAGAAGGAACTTGATATGAAGGATCTGGGTGAATTGAGGCAGTGCATTGGCATTAATATAAATAGAAATCGTGAAACAGGTGTAATCACAATGGACCAAGAAAAATACATCAACCTTGTATTGGAACGTTTTGGTATGTCGGAATGTAAACCAGTTCGCACGCCGATAGAAGTAAATGCAAAATTTGATCAGAATACTGAAGACAGAAATGAAAACAACCCGTATAGGGAAGCAGTGGGATGTCTCATATATCTGGCACATGTGACACGGCCTGATATTGCTTTTGCAGTCAGTAAATTAAGTCAATACTGTAATAATCCAGGAAATCAGCATTGGCATGGAGTAAAAAGAGTCTTGAGATATCTTCAAGGAACTAAGAACCTTAAGTTGTATTATGTCAAAGAAGACTCAAGAGAGATAACTGGATATTGTGATGCAGACTGGGCCAGCGATCCATTGGATAGAAGGTCGTGCACGGGTTACACTTTTCTGTTCCAGAATGGAGCTATTTCTTGGAATTCATGTAAGCAGCAGACCGTGGCGCTCTCTACAGCCGAGGCAGAGTACATGGCAATGGCATCAGCAACCCAAGAGGCTCTATGGATCCAGCAACTCCAGGTTGAGCTTGGGCAAGCTATGGACAGCGCACTAGTTATATACTGTGATAACCAAAGTGCTATAAGGCTGGCATCAACGGACTGTTATAAGCCTAAAACTAAGCATATAGACATTCGTTTTCATTTTCTTAGAGAAAATATTGTTAATTCTAAAGTTAGATTCTTATTTGTTAATGGTTGTCATATGGTAGCGGATAATTTAACTAAGGGTACCACGTATGAAAAACATTTTTATTGTATCAGTAAAATGGGTTTGCGTTCTGTAGGGAGTGTTGGTGAATGAGAACGCAACCATATTTAGTTCTGTGTGTTGGCATCACCTTCGTTATGCTAGTTTGCCTACACTGAGCTGTAAACACTGTAATGACGTGACGTTTCCAATAAAACTACAATTGCATTTTCAAACCGTTTTATATTTAATTCCAACCAAATATCAACAATAGCCATTCATATTTGTAAGTAATAACTTGAACGACCGACGACGCAGCAAATATCTACCTATGTGCAATCTACCGTAGATGACGCAAGGAACGTCCAGAACAATGACATTATGATGAGAAATCTTTGAATCACTGTAATAAAATTATGATGTCACATGTATCTCCAAAGATGTAACAATAACAACTGAAAGCCGTAACAGTGAGTATTTTAACCTGTCACATATAGATTACCAGCTATTATAAGACCTCCATAAAGAATCTGAAGCTTGGTACTAAAAGATCCAAGACGCTTATCAGATCTTTTGGGACGTAGTACTTCAAAGCCTTAGTAGTTTAAAACGCATCGAAAAATGAAATGCAATCTGCCAAAGGGTTAGCTAGTCCCACGATTGTCATACATATTAGTTCGCTTTTGTGGTTGGCTACGTCTCTTATTTCGTCTGCTTGCATGCAAATCCGTGCAAGTCATCAGACTACAATAGCCACTTCTGATGCACTGATTGGTAGGAAGAAAACAATGCTACTCGTAGGTATAGGTATTTGTAATCAAACATTGTTACAAGGGTTGTCAGTTCATAATTTTTATCCTACAATCCTACTGATTTGTTTAAATATGAAAGATTTCATCTGAAACAGATTAAACGATCATCATCATGGGGCTCTAAGTTTTTTCAAACTTTATCAACAGCCAATGGTCCTTGTATTCAGAGTTCAGCGAAGAAATAAGCACATCATATTTGTCAATCTACATTCTACATAAAACGACATATTGAATGCAAATTGTGATAAAGTGGTATAACTGGACAACAAAGAAGACATCTTCTCAGTTCATTCACGCCTACAAGTCGATGAATGAAGAGTGCATTATCCGCAAGCACAAATAGGGTAAATTGCAGCTACCAGTAAGTATAACAGGGTAAGAATTGAACGAGCAAACGAACGGCCTTTAAACTAAGGAACGAGCGCAACAAACAATTACCTACAGAAAAGATTATTTTTTTTACAAAGAATATCACAGGGCTTTTCGTTGCTTGTCGTGGGTTAGAAATCCACTCGGATTGTAACTTTTGTAACTATACAAATTCTATGAGTAGGTTGTTCTTATTTCAAAAACTTTTTTAAGTCCATCAGCAAGAGAAGCACACCGTTTTTTGACCCATCACTTATCTACCGCCGAGTGTCAAAAATAATTTGAAAATCAAAATATTTACTTGCGATCGATGAAATATTTACTAGCAACTGAATAAATCTGAGATGTTCCTCAGTACAACTGTGACTCTGATCATGATTAAATAGCAGTTTCTTAGTAATTATGTGGCATTTTAGTCGTGACTAGGCATATCCTAAGTGTGTAATTAATTAAACCATGTCATAGCACATATATAATAATACACCATGTCTTATACAATGGTGTGAAAAACATACTTTTTTATATAGTTATTCGTCTTTAATCAATATTAGAACTTCTATTCTTATCAACTGATAACAAATAACTTATAATAGATGCTTCCGTGCAATGTTCAAAATAGTACTAGTACACCGAAGAATTAAGAGCAAGTCGTTCGAGGAACGGACGGAACGGATAAGAATGTCGTAGTGTCAATGTTCGTAGAGATACAGAGCAATGCTCTGCTTTATACGGGTAGCTAATTCTGCAATTGGCATCTGTGACACATGTCTCCGCTGGCTGGCTAGTAGACAGTTCGCTTCCAGTGATAGTAGGTACCGTCAGGGCTTCGCGAATTTTTATTTTATTTTTATTTTATTTTCAAAATTTTGGGAAAACTAACAGCTAGGTATACATAAATAGGTTACAAAATTAAACATGTAGCAATGCTACATGTATGCAGAGGGCCAATTAAAAGTTTCCACAGATAAACAAAAATGAGTAGGTATGAAAAAGTAACAGTAGACGACAGAATACAATACAAAAGAAAATTGTTCAATAAAATGGTGCTGGTATTATCCTGGTTGAAAGAAGTTGTTGCTAAGTAAGCGTTTAAGCTTACTTGTACTTGTATTGAATAAATCTACATCAATGTTTGCTTTAGCCAGCGAGTTAAACGAGCATTTCCGCAACAATTTGCGGATTTTCTCACATAACTCTCCTACGAAATTTGAGTAGGTAATTAAGTATGTTGTATCCTACTAATATAATAAATGCGATAGGTTACGATGCATGTTTAGATATTTGTGGTTCAATCACGCCTTAATCACAGGCCGATTTGGATGAAATTTTGAATCTTATGTACCTACAGACCTACACCATTGGAGCAAAATTAATGATTTAATTTGATTATAGATAAACACATAGGTTGCTTTTTATTCCAAAAAAGTAAAAGGCTTTAGGTCTTTTGATTTTAAGGAGCCTCTTTGAGGCGCACTTAAATCCTTTCACCACACTTGGTTCGAAAGAACCAGTGACACGATAAGAAGAAGATTCCAAAAAATAAGTGGAAGGAAAGGGGACAAGAAGCCCGCTAGTAGGTATGATAAAAACGGACGTACTTCTGACTCCCCCTACATCCTTTAAAGTCGGTACTTAGTTAAGAGATCGGAGGGTGAGGGAATATCCAACGTACGCGTGCCTGGGAATCAAAGTCGTGAAGCTTTCACTGTTTGGGTCAATTTTGTGATAATTATCATTTCAAATGTTTCACATCGAATAGAAGCACAACCGTTTTTAACCCACGACCTTTTACTACTTGCTGATGGTACAATTAGATGTCTCACCAGAACGAAGCAACTACTAGATCATCAATGCTATTAAATAGTACCACAACAACTCCTTTATACAATTTGTAAGTGGTAAGAGCGCACTATTCATCACAGAGCACGATGACGCGATGATTAGTTTTAATTGAAAACGCAGGAAGCCACTATTTACCAAACACTCTTTGAGTACGGATATTATGTTTTCAAGCGAGGTTGTTACACTCTAAACTCTAACTTCGTATGCAGCCAACATGGAAACTATTGTGGGAGAAACAGGAAATATCTGGTAGCTTCGTAGTGGGGGATGTTAGATTATTCTTGTTTAAGCTAAAATAAAAAGATAAGGATTTAATCAAGCTTATCACCACTAATATTATAAAGAGCAATGGTTTATTTATTATGTATTTAATAAATTCTAATTAAAAATTTAAAAACTTAATTTTTTTTCATCATTCTAAAACTACACATTTATCCTTGAGCATAGGCTATTTACTAGCAGCCCACCCCGGCTTCGCACGGGTTTCAGTTTTTCACTCATGCTAAGCTGGGGCGGATAGCTTAATATTTTATAATACTTGTTTATCGTTATTCTGCAAAGGTTATCAGCAGCAGGGCAAAGGCCCCCTTTCCTAAAAGTATCCTTTTATGCTTTTCCAGGTGACAGGCACACAACTCCAACTGACTAACATTCTCGTGAGACATAGATGATGAAGACATAATCCATGTCTCAGCATCAAGGTGGTGGGGAAAAATAATTAAAACTGACCATACCCCTTGACATAGTTGTATGGTGGGTCAGAAGGGCCGAGCCCGTGTAATCAGTGGACATAACACAGTGCGTTTACAGAACATTTTAGATGCAGTAAAAATAGTACAACATCATAAGCTTGTTTCAATTTGATTAAAAATGTTAAAGAAGCTGTCAATAATGATGTCCCAGTGACGGACCTCTTTCAATCTGAATAAAGAAATTTTGATTATTTGTTTTATTTAAGACTTTGACGTTGTAGACCATAAGCTTTTATTAATTAAGTTTTAAGCACAGAAGTAGGAGAAGAGCAAATGACCAGCTTTCCTGCTACTTAAGTAATTAAATAATAATATTGTGGTCAATCCACACAACAACACTAGAAAGCCCCAAATAAGCAGAGCTTGTACTATGGGAACCAGATAGCCAATGAGCTACTAACAACTGCGCTGAGAGGCCAGTCAACGACTACTAAATAATATGTAAAAAGTATATTTTACATATTTTACAACATGTATTTAATGCAATAAATACTTTGAATTCGACTTTAACTTTGATTTCTACCAGACAACCGTTTTTAACAAACGTCATAAAGCTACCCCTTTTGCCTAATTATTTTTATCTTAAAAACCATTTATTTGATTTCAATTGTGTCACTTATCCATCCAATTAGAACAGTAGTTTGAATTAGATAAGAAGCGGGATGGAGATTTAAACCACATGATTAAAACAGTAGGTAGAATTTGATATTTATTTCCAGTAGGTTCAAAGTGTCATCCATTGTTTACTTTAGAACAAATATGAAAATTCTGTGTAGTGTGCTTGCCAAACTGAACATGATCTCTTCTCTTATCGTGTCACTGATTCTTTCGAACCAAGTGAGGTGAAAGGATTTTAAGTGTGCCTCAAATAGGCTCTTTTCGTGCACTTGACACATATTTTCGAACTTGTTATGTTTAACGTTATGCCGGTATTTCCTCACGATGTTTTCCTTCACCGTTTGAGAGCACTGGCATAGTAGTATATAATGAGGGAATTAAGCAGCAGTGTGGTTATTATTGCTGTAAAATACCTAATATATACTGTTTTTTTATCCAACAGAAGTAAATATTCTTTTGTAATTCATAGATCACCTTTTATAGTTAGTTATACCTTTTATAAGTAGATATAACTTAGTTTGCCTTAAAACCAACTCAATCACTTCTTTATTCTGCACTCCAACAAATAAAACACTTTAATTTGAAACGTAAGTGTATTACTTATAAAAAAAAAGCCAATTTTTACTCGTAGTTACTATTACTCTGAAACAATGGGATGATTAAATTTTTCACAATATTTAATCATGGTTCAGTATCCCATTGTTTCTAAATAGTGTTAAAAACCATGATTGTTTCAAAAGTTATACTAAGTAGATATACTTACTAAGCATCAAAATAGCATAATCGAAATAGACCTATCTATTTATTTATTTATATTAATTGAAATTTTTTGGACACTATTGGCCTTACTTATAAAAATATGTCAAAAGATAAACAGTGCTTAAACTAATGCCATCTCTTATCACTGGGTAATGACAAACAGTGACAGGACTAACTTTAAGCAATGATTAAATTTAAATAGTGTTTATAAGTATGGCTGTATGTGATAAAGTTCAACAGAGTAAAAGCATGATTCACACAAAATAACTTTTCATTGGACTAGTGAGCATGAGCAGTCGGTCAATTGAATACTAGCTAAAAATACGTTCACCAACCTACGTGTTTAAATTTCTCGTTTTGGATTCGTGACCTAGAATATCTAATGTACATTACAACTCTCAAAACTTTCAAGAAACTCTTGGTGGCTCTTGAATAGAGTTATCTCCATCATCTCGGCAAATCAGATACGTCATCAAGCTTCACTATGCTGTTGCATGAAATATCTCTCATTGCATTCAAGAATTTCGCAAGAACAAAACGATTACCTCTTGACTGTTTTTATGTGGCATGATTTAAACTTCTCACCTGGGACGCCTTGGCTGAATGCCACGAGCAGGAATACACTCCAAACAAACTTAAGTTTCACGTCCATAAGATAAGGATCCATTTTCTTAACTATATTTTACTTAAGCGTATATTAAACTTTTGCTTCGATTTCGAACCCGTCTACCGCTAGCAGCTAAATCTGCGCGACACACTCGCACTCGTGTTCGCTCGCAAACAAAACAGTCTCTCTCAGTGTTGCCAGGGCAGGGGCAGATAGTCAAAATTATAACATGAGACAGCTCAACAAATAGTGATTCCCACGAGAAAATAACTTTACCTTAAATTATGTAGAATACTACACAATACTATAATAGGTCACTATAATACATAAAAGTTAAAATAAGTTTCTTGTCCTAATGTACCCAAGACGGAATGTGTCGGCATAATCCAGACGGCGCGGCGAGTGGTGCGCAGGAAGGTAACTGGTATAACAACATCAGAATCCTATCAGACAGTGCTGCTATACTACAGTCCCTGAACAGGTATGATTACAACTCTGGACTCACACTACAGGGTCATGAGCTACTGGAAATGGTAAGCATCATCCTTCAATGGATCAAAGGGCACAGCGGATCTAGAGCCTAGAGGCAACGACGAAGCGGACGCCTTGGCCAGGAGAGGCTTGGAAATGCGGACAGCGGGACCGGAGTACCCCTCCCTTTTAGCCAGATTCGTTCCTGGATCCGCAAAAGAACGGTTAAACTACATCAGGACTACTGGGCAAGTATTCAGGACTGTAGGCAGTCGA
Organism: Thera britannica; assembly: GCA_939531255.2. Taxonomy (NCBI): domain Eukaryota; kingdom Metazoa; phylum Arthropoda; class Insecta; order Lepidoptera; family Geometridae; genus Thera; species Thera britannica. The sequence goes on from OW618044.2 coordinate 6,521,215, forward strand.
AGGAGGCTTTCCCGGTTCTTAACCCGAGATACCTACTCCCGAAAGCTCCTCAGCCTGAAGCGTGACAAACTCTGGCCTTATTGTCGGAATTGTCACAGGGCATTGCTCACTAAACAAGCACTTATTTACACTAGGTGTTACTGACAGTCCTCTTTGTAGAGGATGTATAAGCACAAAGGAAACTGCCGCGCATGTACTCCTGGAGTGCAGCAGTGTGGCGCCTCAACGAGAGCAACATCTTGGAGCACCAAAAACGCCTAGGGAGGCATGCGCCCGAATCCGTGAGCTGCTGGCCTTCCTGGAGGACATCGGGTGGTTGAAATAGCAACACCACCACCCGTCACGCAAAAAGGGCCCACCTGCGGCCTACTTGCGGAAACCAGTCCGCTCTATTCCGTCTTTACCATAAGGGCACACGGGGCCCGTGCCCAGGGCCCCGATTCTCGGGGGGCCCCGAAGGACCAACAATTTCTTCACATTCATTCTCAAAACATTTTTGTCGGGCACATTACATTTTTTTCATAATACTACGCCATTATACCCTACTGTATTTGATTACCTATATTAAATGGTTATGCTTAGTAAATAAATGTTATCATAATTAGCTTATACTACTTTCCAAAAGGGCCCCAAATTCTTGTGTGCCCAAGGGCCCCAGCCTAGTTTAAGACGGCCTTGAGTCCGCTCAAGTTACCTAAAAACAAAGAAAAATTACGCTTACTGCAACGACATAAGAGCTAGCAGTGTATAGTCTGATGCGTAAGTATAAGGCAACAACAGTTTTCTTTCTTCCTTTCCTATTTTTGTAATTACAAATTGTCCAGTGGAATCTAGTGTATTTAGAAGATGCATAATGTTCGCAAAAGATCTCAAGCATTTGGGCGTAATGCATATTATTTTCGTTAAGCGGCAACACTATCCGCGTGAAAAAATGACAGATTTCGCGTGGACCGGACGTCGCATTGAGAGTGGCAACGTTACGATTGACGCAAATAGATGTCAGTGTATGACAGGGTGTATGACACTGACACCTGCAACTCCCATGAAAATGAAGATGAAGAGCGAGCTCTAGGTACCGGATGAGAGATTTGTTTTCTGTCATTTTGGGAAGTCACATAACTTTTTGATTTTAATTGTTTTTCTGGTGTTATTTTGAGTTCTGCTGTGTAATTTTGGTGGTATTTTAACCAACATTACTTGAGGTCTTAGCTCAAAGTGTTAGCAGTTGGAATTAAAGTGTAATATGTGATATTCTGATTTGATCGGAAATGTTTCAGATGGTTTTGGAAAAAACGGCCATCTCTTTCTCCAAAGCCAATTAGGGTAGGGCCGACTTGTGACTGGTGACTGACGACTTGACGAAAAAGTATTTTATCTTCATTAAAAACTCACTAAACTACTAGACACTGGCAAAATTGAGTCGAAATGGACAGATTTCATTATGAAGAAGAAAAAGGTACCGGATGATGATGTCAGATGATGTTGTAGACGACGACGCACCTCTCGAAACTGATTTTTTTTTTATTAAACAATTATTTAATTATAAACAGTGTAGGTTGATTTAAATAGTATGAAATATACTTATCTTCTTTGTCCAATTAAACCGAAGCCTACCCCCCGCTTGTAAGCAGACACTACGTACTCTAAATTAGATTGTGTCGTTTCGTTTTCCACAGAATTTATGGTAATGTTACTCGCGTGAAAATCACTCTTTGTCTCATGTTAAAAATTATTTGACTATTTGCTACTGGCAGCACTTTTGTTAGTTATTGATCCAGTGAATTCCGGTAATGTCAGATATTTTTTCGCTGGCTGGGGACCGCGCCATTTATCATAGAAATTAGCTTAAAGAACTGCAAAAACATTACTTATAATCAGTGTAGCTTATCTCTTTGGTGATTGAGGAAACGGGCGCGAATTCCTCCCCTCAGAGAAGAGCTCAGATAGTGGCAGTAGCGTTACCCGATATTCCGCCCTACACGTATTATTTCATTTGGATTCCAGAGAAGCTATGACTGATAAAGGTATGTACCATATACTTTGAATCCATGCTTAGAAAGTTTAGGTGCCACCTTATTACGTGGTTGCTTCGTGGCGCTTCAATTTATAATCTTTTCTAAATAGATGTATAGCTCTACTAGATAAAGAGCTTGGAAATAAAAACGTTACTACACATTATACTGGCATTTTTGATGCTACACCGCCTCATAGAAAGGGTTGAGATGAAAAGATAAGCTGTGGATAAGCACAGGTAAGCTGGTAAGAAACAAATACTACTGTTAAGTTATCAAGATCAGATACAGATAAACTGTGAATGTTATGGATCCAGTATGCATATAGTATAACGGCTAGCTCATTCCATTGATTTGCACTTGGTGTACGGACTGGTTTTCGCAAGTAGGCAACTGGTGGGCCTTTTTGTGTGATACTTGATACATATTTTCGAAATTTTTAGGATCAATATTTAGATCATATTTTCCTTCATGGTATGATAGTACTGGCACATACATTTTCAAACAGAAAAACTCATTGATTCATGACAGCATTTCAACCCACAACCTAAGGATCGGTCGAAAAAAGGCGGGGCTGCTACAACCAGTGCTTTTTTTGTTGTTGGTAGGAGTCTGCTTTCTGCATCCTTGGTTTTGAGTTTCATCCTGACTAACATTTACTGTGTTAAGAAGTTTGATTGATGTAAAAAAACACAAAAATCATAAATACTTACCTAACTTACTTACCTAACTTAATAAACATGTGTCATCTTTGTTCATATTAATAAATGTTATTAATATGAACAAAGATGACACATGTTTATTAAGTCAACTTTCAATTCGTTTTTGATTCCAATTGAAGCTCAATATAATGTTAAAACTGACAGATGGTATTAGGTTTTGATTGCAACAAAAGATACACAATGCATATATTATACCTAGACTAGATAGAGTTCAGTCAGTGACTAAAGTATTATAAAAAAAAGCGGCCAAGTGCGAGTCAGGCGGCGACGCAATTTTTTCTATAAGGGCCACTGTTAGGTTTTACGTGTTGTAGTGTTCATTATTTGTCATCATAGAAGCTGTATTTACAAAAGCTGTGTGAATTGCTAGGCGACGATTCTGAACTATTCTACAAAGGTCACTCCTAGGTTTTAAATAATTATTGGATTAATTGTTTATCATGATAGGGGCTTCGTGTGCGTATACTTAAAAAAGCTGTGTGAATTGCTAGGCGGCGAATCTGAACTATTCTATAAGAGCCACTCTTAGGTTTATACTTGTTGTAGTGTTCATTATTTGTCATCATAGAAGCTGTATTTACAAAAGCTGTGTGATTTGCCAGGCGACAACTCTGAACTATTCTGCAAGGGCCACTCCTAGGTTTTAAATGATTATAGGATTCATTGTTTATCATGATAAGGGCTTCGTGTGTGTATACTTACAAAAGCTGTGATTTGCTAGTCGGCTAATCTGAACTATTCTCTAAGGGCCACTCTTAAGTTTTTACTTGTTGTAATGTTCAATAATTGTCATCATAGGAGCTGCATTTACAAAAGCTGTGTGATTTGCTTGGCGACGATTTTGAACTATTCTACAAGGCCACGCCAAGGTTTTAAATTATTATAGGATTCATTATTTATTATGATAGGGGCTTCGTGTGTGTATTCTTACAAAAGCTGTGTGTATTGCTAGGCGGCGAATCTGAACTATTCTCTAAGGGCCACTCTTAAGTTTTTACTTGTTTTAGTGTTCATTATTTGTCATCATAGAAGCTGCATCTACAAAAGCTGTGTGATTTGCTAGGCGACGATTCTAAACTATTCGACAAAGGTTACTCCTAGGTTTTATATAATTATAGGATTCATTATGATAGGGGCTTCGTGTGTGTACACTTACAAAAGCTAGGCGCCGACGTTGAACGATTGTATAAGGGGGCCACTCCTAGGTTTTGACTTGTTATAAGATTCATTATTTATATAGGCTACGTGTACACGAAGACGTTACAAGAATTGTGCGAGTTGCTAGGCAGCGATGCTGAACTGTACTACAAAGGCTTACAGGCTGTTCTTCTTGTCGCGTCACTTAGTTCTTTCAATCACAATTTTCACAAGTTTCACCACAATCAGTGTGGTGAAAGAATTTTAAGTGCGCCTCTGACATAATATCACTTTGACAGTGATAGATCCCTCATTTGCAGTGCTTAGTACCTACAGAGAGGATGCTAAACCACTGCCACCAACGCGCAAGAGCTGTCCAAACGACCCTTTATATTGTTGCAGATATGCAAGTGTCACCTAGCTGTTCCAGCTTTGAAGTCCTGGATCCGCATGATCCTGTCATCAGCAGGCTTGCAACGCAGCTGTTCAAGGGAACCAATGATTATTTGCAAGGAGAAATGTCCGCTGGCCAGGTTAGTAAAGATGAACAGATAGATAGAAAAAGAAGAAATAAAATATATTTATTTAACATAACATACACATAACGGTTACATTGACAAACATTAAGGCACAGAAAAAATGCAAACCCAAAAAAACCGAGTAGGTAACTATCCTAGCACAAAACAAACTACTATTTAACCATGTCCCGTGACGTTATGCCAAATAGGCCCTGACTTAACTTTTGCTGCTTAGCGGGGTATAAACCTATATACCACGCCAAGCAGACCTAGTTTTCAGGCAGAGCCTACAGGTGACGCCACATGGGCAGACAAAAATGAAAAAACACTAACGCAGTGTACTTAAAAAGAAAATAATATTAAAAATACAATACAAAAAACTATACACACAATTGAAATAGTTTTTAGACAGAAATGTATGATAGAATAAACAATAAAATACGTACACATTATTAGTCGATACAAGAAAAACAAAGCATAGCAAATGCACGCTCGCTGTGTCGATACAGAAAACACGAGGCAGTCGCACATTTCCGTTGTTTAAAATGACACATCTTTTGAGTCATTAAGCCCTAGGTGGTTGAAAATTACAACGAATGTTATTGGCTGTCTAGTGTGATAGATAGATAGACTTATTAAGATTCTTAAACAGTTCAAAATGAAACTTTATTCATGGCTTTTGGAAAAATGTTTTTAGCGTTAAAGATTTCGTTTATATTATGTTATATTGTAATTATTTTGGTGGTGTTCTATGAATTATTATTTTTGAATTAATTAATATTTTTGACGATTATTATTATTTTTTACCGATTTATTTTAATTTAACATATATTTTCATATATTTAGAATTTTGTATGTTGGTCTCCGACGAAGTATGTGAGCCACTAAATAACAAAATATTTTTAACGGTGATTTGTTAGGTTGTATTTAGTATAACTAATTTGTTAGGTTGTAATTTGTTTAAATAAATATGAGTAAAATGAACTGTTAAAACAAAAAAAAATACTTACTTAACTAAACCCATCCCATCGCCACGTTTGTTTGAATGTTTTTGAGGACCCGAAGCCGAAGTCGCAAGTCTACGCTTAAATTAGTTACTTTTTACCAGGAACATTATCAGCTGCTGGAAGAAGTAAACCGCGTCGCTTCCTCCAAATTCGGGGATCTGCGTAGCGCCATAACCAATTTACACACGGCTCTTAAGAGTTACCACGAGGGATGTAAGTATTTTGCTAATGGGAATTCTAGTAATTTCGGTACTATAGAGAGCACTCATTCTCAGATAGTTGCCCAAAAATCCAAATTTCACTGGAGATTTTTGGTGAAGTTTATCCTTCAAATAAAAAAATATCCATTTTATTCTCGAGCCAAATTTTATTCCTCCGTATACCAAATAACGACTATTCTTATTCGTTCTGCCCTTATCCCACTTAGTGGGGTCGCCATGTTGTAGTGGGACCATGTCTTTTACTTCCGTTCTCCCCTATCATTCGTCATCTCATCTCTATTTTTGATCAGAATCTATTTACAGAATGCGATAAGTGTAAAAGTGCAATTACTTAGCATGGCAGATATTACAAATAGCGGTAAAATATGACGCATTCTGGTCAGATCATTTTCCACTTATCATTAGTTGTAATTTAAATTAAATTAAACACGTTAAACTTACACCCCGTCATTTTTGCTTGGGGGGTTAAAAAAAAGCACTGCTATTTATTAGTCGACGAATAGTCGTTATCGATGATCACCCATCCAGATTCAGAAACCAAGCAACGTATGCTACATGTCATTCGTTTAATTAATGTTTTTCATTGACCATGTCTTTCCTGTGGATTAGGCCGACTAAGCTGTCAGGATGGTATAGGTGCTGGGCAAGCCTATTCTATATACAATCTTGTCCCAGGCACTATAACGTCCTTCAAGCATGAGTAATCACCATTGCTCTTGACTTTATATAAATCATATAGAACAGATGCAAAGGCCTGTTTACTTTTATATTACTCTATTTTTATTTTAATATTTTCGTTTGTTGTAGACATCGCTCAAATCAAGCCATTGCTGGACAGCATAGACGCGTTAGACGAAACAATCAACGCTTTCGAAGCGAACGCCTATCGTCTTGACGCGTACACTCGAGAACTACGAAATCACTTTAAAGATCTAGATATTTAGTCTTCTATGTGAATGGTGAGTCGGTTTTTTTTATAATACATACATGCTTATACATCTGCGGTTATGGTTTAGAATTTCAGTTAAATTGGGTAACTGTCCATTCAATCACAATGATCCCTTTGAAACGTCTTATAACTTGGTTAATCTGAAGTAAGTTAAGTCCTTACAACATTATATAATTATGGAGCTCAATTGTAGTACTTGAGCTCCATAATTAAGAATCAAACGAACTTACCTAGTGCTGTTTGATTCCAATTATGCGAAGGTCTCGTCCGAAGACCATTTATTACTTGCAGCATTACGAGTTGTGGTGCTGTCTCTGTCACACTTCAGATCCAAGTTATAAAAATACTAAACCCATCTCTCTCACTCTCATGCTCCAGCGCAGGCCGGCGCGGCCGGCGGCTAGCAGGGTATGTGCCTGCAACTTGTCATTATTTTCAGAGAACACCCTGTTACACCCTGTCTTAGTTATTTGTATTTTACTTTTCCACGACGTGGTAGGGTTAGCTATTGGGATGGGCGGGATCCTAATGGTCTTCGGACGAGACCTTCGCATAATTGGAATCAAACAGCACTAGGTAAGTTCGTTTGATTCTTAATTATACTTCAGGGTCTCGTCCGAAGACCATTTATTACTTGCAGATGTTTAGAGTAAGTACTAGTCATAATCCTGACAAAAGGAAAATACATAGACTTTGTACATACTTGATATAATATTATACGAGTAATACTTATATCATGTATAGCAAAAATAAATGAAATGGGTACTTATCAAACAATTTTAAATACCTATACTTATTTTTAGCAAGACCGTGACTCGTCATGATACATTTATTCAATTTGAACAAAATTGTTAAAACAATAAGGTGTATGTACCTGATCAAAGACTGTACTTAACTTATCAACAAGTTATAAATTATTAAAATAATTTCATAAAAATCTTTGTGAACTGAATCATAAACTTCCTTGTTATAGTATTTTAAAAATATATTAGAGGTCTAAGACCAACCTGAAGCCTTTCGAACCACTTCCAGGTTAACGCCCAGCCAATGTGCGGCTAATGTCGAAGCATGGCGAGTGATGTGCGCTTCGAACATCGATATTATGTCGATACCACTATCTGCCCAGGCTTTCTTTACCCAGTGGCTAAGAGTTTGTGAACAAACATTTTTATGAAGTTTCCTCAAGCATAAGAGCTTATAAGTATCAACAGTTGATAATCGTTAGCATTGTCACGGCGCATGGTCAAAGTTTTTTAAGTATACGCTTGCAATACTGTCGCAGGACATATCAATGGATTATTATTATTATTTTTTATTTTATTTTATTTTTATTATTATTATTTTATAATGAAAGGTAGCCTGATTAGTGGCTGAAGGGCCCCAGGCCTCAATGTTTTAATAAGATCCGATTTTAATTACAATCGTATCATTTGTCATACAAATATTTTTATTTTTTATCATACTTAACGTCTGCATTCTGTGCAGAGGCTATTGCGATTAAAGATATTGTTTTATAAGATACATTTTCAAATGTAATACCAGTGTAAGGATAATAATTTGATACATAACTTAACACATCATAAGGAACCCAAGTGACAGCGCATTATGGTTTTTGTGGTTTTAAATCTATACACAACACACCTCTTAAAAATCTATGAATGCTATCATCTAATGATATTTTTGATCCTAAAATAGTCGATAGCGATGTGTATTTAAAATACCTTCTATAGAACCAGCTCTTTTTTCGAATTTCATGGATAATAAAAAGAAAAATCACTTGAGTACTTGACTCATTGAAAATATTATGACTGTTATTTTCACAATAAAGTCCCATGGTTTAGGGGATGAACTATACTAATTAAACGTTTTGTCCGCGAAAGATGCCATTTAAATATCTAACGATGCCTCTGGAATACCTCGGCCCATCATCGCCTGCCTGATAATTTCACCACCACCCGGACAAGGTTTGCGTGAAGCGGGGTACAAGTTTTGAAAGGTGAGTATAACAATTATTTATCAGGTCCAAAGTATATTTTATTAGAGACTTTGAGCTTAGGGTACCAAGGCTGTGATCGCCAGAGAGGTTCTACTAAAATACGCTCCACTTCATCTAAAATAATCTTTTGTAAAGTTTTGGTTATCATAACTAAAATGCATAACAATTTAGATGTTCCCAGTTAAATGTAAATGCGTCTACTGCTTCAGAATAAGAATCAAGTTCCCATGATGTATATCTTAAAGATTTATAATTTTGGGAACTTGCAAAAAATCAAAGTCAGTTTGTCATTTCAAGTTCCCACTCTGTATCTATTATAATTTTTGCAATGAAGATTTTATATATGATGCAAATAATTATATTAATATTTCTTAACTTACAACATTGCCAAATAGTACGCGCTAAGTCGTACAACACACGCATTTGCGTGTGGTATTCTACCAATGCAATCTATATAACAGATAGCGGTGGTGTTATTTAACCTGCGTAGCACGTTGCAATCGCAATGATTAGGAGCAAAAATCTAAAATCTTAGACCGTAAAATACAGCTTTTATTCTAAAGTATTGATATGTGAGGTAAGTTTTGATTGTATCCAGTTACCGTGGGAACTTACAGCTGCAGCTTACGCTGCAGCCCAACCTGTAGTTTATGCATTGTATATATATTTTTATACAGTAAGTACTAGGAAAAATAGGCCTCTTTGAACGTAGAATATTATGATACCACCATTGTCTGGTCAAGTCTTGTTTCAATAAGCTCTTACACCATTTCCTTATTATAGTCATCAGTGTTTCCCAAGGCTAAGCATTTTTGTCTTTCTACAATTTTTTTATACATCCACCCATATCTAACGGTAGGACAAGCAGATATCAATAGACCAAAAAATTCGGCAGAGTATTTTATAGTACATCTTTTATGTTTTGAAAAATCTGTTTTTTCTTCAGGAAGGTAGATTCATAATTGTTATTATTAAGTAAAGTCAACAAATTAACAATTATACACTAAATAATTGACTGAAATAAGGCCTTGTGAACGTAAATACTGTAAAACAGGTTCATCAGTTTAGTAAACACAAAAGACGTTGCACACAGGTCAGAGCATAAAACATTAAATTCATAAAATGGTGACTTCCACTTGAAACATATCTTTTTTCTATGTTGTTCATCAATGGACATAATAAATCAGGCATCTTTAAATCCAATGTTTACAACGCATTTCTAAATACTTCCATTTTAAAATGTTCCAGCTGAACAAACTTATTTAGATGTTTCAGGTTTGAAAATGAAGCGATGCTGGCCATTAAGCTTGCTGGGTACCGTGATTATGAAAGACAAAGATTGACCTGCACACGGTTCACAAATTGGAATAAAGTCAGATTGTAGTAAATCTTCTAAACATTGATCAGTTATTTTGATTTCTGGTATTAATTTAGGTGAATTTCGACAAATAGATATTTGCAAAGGCTCGCTTTTAAAGAGTATATACTACATCCTCGAACCCAGGACCATACTACAGAATCATCAGTTATGGAGCACCATTGGTAATAGAAGTATTGCAGCCTCCCTGCAATGGGTACCTGCAATGGTGAAGAAGAGCGTCTCGATGTCCTCAGGCGCGTCGAGTAGCTCCGGCGATACGTATCTCGACGGTGGTCCCGCTGTGCTGCTGCCGGTTTCCGGTAACTAGGGTACTGTACTGACGCGGCTCGCCGACTACTGGTCATGACATCCCCCTCGAGTTTAAAGCAACCGCGCTGAGGTTTTCTTGCAGATGGCGGAGGCTTATAAGCGGCGCGCTGCGCCGCGTTATATTTCATCTCTGCTCCCGACTGGGATATAGCTTCAGATGATTTAAGAGATGCTCCGCAAGGCTAGCGTCAAATAAAATTCATCAAGCTTTGTATTCTTCACAAAATAACATTTTAAACTGTTTATTATGGCATATCGTCTTGACTGTGATTCTTGATAGGGACTGCCATAGAGTAACCGGCCAGTGTCGCTTGAAAGCTTTGGCTGACGATATCATTAACGGTGATAATGCCGTTTGATTTCTAAATTAAGTGTTGGTGCCTTCATACTACAATAATTCTCAGCTGGTAAATAGATTCGCAGGTCTGACTTTGCTTCTTTAGGCAACCTGTTCATTAAAGTATGTGACCAGCGGGCAGCAATATCTGTGTGTAAATCCATACCATTATTTTTCTGAACTGAGAGATCTTCACGTTATATTATTAGAATTTCTGGTTCCAGGATCTCTTCAGGCTTGTCTTGAGCAGCTAGGTAATAGCATAATCATCAATTCCAATACTGATTCCTCAGTTTTGATGATGTCACCATCTTCCTGAAGAACATTTTCTTCTGTAAGGACATAAAATGTAGTAGAAAAGTAGATACTAGAATACTTTGAAGCTACTCAACACGGAGATAAGTTCAGACCACCAGATTATGTTGTCGTTATAGAAACCATCTTTTGTGTCTGATTATATTTGCTTAGAATCAGTGGACCACATGTCGTGGGTACTCTCAACACACTTTATGTGGAGGCATAGTATGTGATAGCTGCCTTAGTTACCTTTTTTCGACACGATATACATGCGAGAATATTATTAATTATTCCTTATAAGGAGGACACTCGACGCGATAAACGCGAAGTTTATGATTGTGAGAATGCATGATACATATGTTTGTAAGTAAGTAGACACGCTCGTCACGATATACATGCGAGAATATTATCCTTTTGTAGTTATTCCAGGTAATGAGAGCACTCGACGCGATATACGCGGAGTTTCCGTGAGGATGCATGGTATGTTTGTAAGTAGACACGCTCGTCACGATATACATGCGAGAATATTTTTCTTTATTAGTTATTCCAGGTAAGAAGGACACTCGACGCGATATACGCGGAGTTTCCGTGAGGATGCATGGTATGATTGTAAGTAGGTAGGCACGCTCGTCACGATATACATGCGAGAATATTATTCTTTAGTAGTTATTCCAGGTAATGAGAGCACTCGACGCGATATACGCGGAGTTTCCGTGAGGATGCATGGTATGTTTGTGTAAGTAGGTAGGTACGCTCGTCACGATATACGTGCGAGGGTATGGATCGATAGAAATATTGATCATTACACCTAAACTACTAAAATAAACCCACAACGCGATATACGCGGGGGTCTTCAAGGAAGGTACGATTATTTGTATACTAAAATACGTTCAACACGATTTACGTGAAGAAAATAATACGTACTCTCAACAAGATATACAAGTGAGACCTTGGTAGCATCCATTTTCCAACCTCTAACAAATATCTATCAAATATTCTTGACCATCTTTTTCCATGCGGGTAATTAGATAATTTTTCACTCGAAAAAACGTGAGACTGTAATTCTTATTTAGCCAAAACTGGGCTTACATACCTTGTACTTCCCAAAATTCTTTAATAGATTCATCACCATAGTAATTGAAGCGATATGAGGCGTCTTCGCGACCCTCAGAATCTGATGATGCCAAGCTACTCCGATTCTGTCTTCTACATTTTCGAAGCTTGCCTTCGAGATTTTTAACTTTCTTTTTGATACACTTATAATCGTCATCATCTAGATGTGAACGCTTACGCTTTCCCATGGTAAATTCACTAAAAACACCTATATTTGAGAAAATGTAAAACTTTTTGTGTGACCTAGGTAACACAAAAACACGTAATGACAAGTTGCAGGCACATACCCTGCTAGCCGCCGGCCGCGCCGGCCTGCGCTGGAGCATGAGAGTGAGAGAGATGGGTTTAGTATTTTTATAACTTGGATCTGAAGTGTGACAGAGACAGCACCACAACTCGTAATGCTGCAAGTAATAAATGGTCTTCGGACGAGACCCTGAAGTATAATTATCAAAGACTAGATTATTAAAGACTTACCTTACCTCAGATTCACATAATATTTGAATCAGCTTGGGGCGATTGTGGAATTCTGTTGCAATTAAAGTTTGGTACTAACATACAAATGATACTAACACGGTACAGCGATCATATGTCTTGTTGCTATCGTTCTTCGACCGCTATCAATCTGTTGCCACTACTTTTACGAAGCTCCTATTCGTTATCTCATGTTTTACGCGAACATTCAGTCTGTTTTTAATTGTTCCTTTTCACGTACATATAAGTGTTGTTTCAATTTGAAATTTGTGTGGCAATTGAAGCTCAAAATAAATATGAAACTGACAGATGCGACTATTTTGATTGCAACAAAAGATACGCAATCACCCCACTGTCAAGAGTCTGAGTCGAGCCATAGATTTTTGTTAATTTTCAATAGAGAACTGTCAAAAAATCTATGCTTGAAGCTCGACTCAGACTCAAGCACTGTTTCTGAATACAGGCCTTAGACCTAGCTCCCCACCTAGCGCCGTACCATGACGCGCCCCGGCCCGGCGCGGGTGCACAGACTGCACAGCGCTCAATGCTTAGCGCTCAATGCGGCGCAGTGCTTGGCAAGAAATATTGTAATGACCTTATAAATTTATTTATATTTACATCAGAATAGTTTTCATATTTTGTGTCTGGTCGCAAACTCATAAAACATTCACATATTAACCTTACGTACATATTTAAACAAATATTTTAGCCTTAGTGTGCTTTCCCGAACGGGTAGACACGTGAGGGCTGACGACTATGAATACTACCCACATACACTATTCCACGCGAATAATCACGCGCATAATAATCTAAATCGTAATGATTCAAAGAGTATATTTATGCTGTTCATCAGATCATGTAGTTGACTACCTCTAGGCTCTAGGTAGTGCTTTCATTTCTGGTACTCGTAGCTTATGTCATGGTTTTAGTGCCTTAATTACTCGATTGGCTCATTTTCCATTAATTTTAAAAGCTTGAGGCATTGGAAGCATTTATGAGACGAGCCAAAAGGCTCATAGTAGCGACACGCTTGTCGAGTCTAAGCTCCTAAGTCTCGTACATCGCCATAAAGTTGCCAGTCTATCGGTATTTTACAGCATACATTTCGGAGAAGTGGAGTGTGCGTTGGAACTTCACAATTTAGTTCCCCCATCCCCATCATCGGACCACTAGACGCATGGAAATACGTCATCCATACATGGTTGATGTTCCAACTGTCCGCACCGAGCGCCTTGCTTCAACATTTATGTTGCGGACAGCTAGGGAGTGCAATTCTTTGCCGGCGTCTGTTTTCCCGAGCACCTATAACTTGGATGATTTTAAAAGAGTGAATAGGGTATCTTTTAGGTAAGCGTGCTACACCGTCGACAGCATCATTAAGAGGGAACAACACAGGCGATTCTCCATACAAACGTAGTCCCCTATTTCCTCCCTGGATAATGCCTCTAGAGTAACCATTTTATCTCATAAAATCCAGATCTGCTATATACGTGCTCGTATGTTTTCCTTTTTTTCAGAAACTTAATTATTGATAAAGAAAATATCACCTCCAATTCATATTTCATATAAATCATAATGAGGGTCATATTTTCTTTATCAATAAGTTTCTGAAAAAAAGAGACAAATTGGAACGTCTCCACAGTCTGGCCTCTTTTTAGATACACAAAATCTTTCTCAAAAACTAAAGGGGCATGCTCAACTACCCCTAAATATGCCCCAACACGGAAGTGGTCTTTCGTTTACCTGTATTTCTTGATTTGATTTGATGATTCTCTTACGCTTACATAAAATAGTTAAAATAATAACATCGGTTACTTTTTGTTATGTGTATTAAACTCTGATGTTATGTTAAATAAAAGAATGGCTGAATGTCTGTGTTTCATGGATTTTATTTATTACTAGCGGATCGCCCCGGCCTCGCTCGGGTACGATTTAGAAAAAAAGAGGTGGAATATATTTAAAAATTGTATTTTAATATAGGTACTCGAAACGGTGCGCGCTGCACGGCGCGGCGGCGGCGCGTCGTTTAATTTATGATTAGTATTTTTTAAATTCATAATATCTTGTCTTATTTCGATAATTCCTTTTTTCAATAATTTGAAAAAGCCTTATTTATACGAAATTGATTTGGATAAGGATTAATACAAAGGTATGAATAATATGGTCTGAATTCGGTCGGTACTCGTATTTCTATCAACTTTTAAAACGTGAAAAAGTAGTTATAATATAACAATAGTTGGGATTATGATATCGTTCAGTTATTTCAAGATATTGCTGTTGTTTAATATTGTAGAACATTGTTTTGTTCTATCACGAATGGTTTCAGCAGAACAGAGAGTTATTTGGGTTATATTATTGAAGTAAGAAGTTTTAGTAAGGATACCTAATTCGATTTTTATTCACGGTCTTTCTCATTTTTCAGAATTGCTTTTATCTTAGGTAAATGAAATTAGCTTATATCCACGTGCGGCCTTTTTAGCGATGCTCGGGTAAAAGGTGGTTGGAGCGCTTCTAAGTTCTAACCCGATTGACTCAATTAATTAAAATATAAGTACAAAAGTTTATACATAGTTAGGTAAGGGACGATAGTGAATTATTGTACCATAGGGTATTACGGCGTATGAGTTAAGACGCGAAAGAGAACACCATGTCTTGATCATGAATGTGACATATTGAATTTCAATTTCAAAAATTGAAATGAATGAAGGGATAAGAAAACCAGTTTGTTTCTTCGTCAGTTGCGCATCTTGTTATAAGCTCTAAAACAACACTGGAAGAAATTACTAGATGCGGTTACCATATTTTGGTACGTTTCCTTGACGATGCAGAGAGCCAATTGTATGAATATTTTCAAAGTTTTTAATAGTTTGCTCTAAATCTATGTATAAACAGCGAATTGTCGCTCCGGGTTTGACGCCTTCGAAAACGGGCTGAGATGAATAGAAATAAAGATATTATCTCTTGGTGAATCTATTTCATAGTAGCGTAGACCAATTGCCTACCTACAGTAGTTAGGTTGTACCAATCCTACCTACTCTAGGCATTTTCTTCATTCGTAGCTGCAATAAAACTAAACATGATGTAGGTTAGTACTAAGCGCCATCTATTATTTCTGTTAATAAATAACTAAAGGCGCCATCTGTGCAATAGCTGCCGTACTAATATTGTAGCAATGTATGCAGTCTGGTTGCAAAACTACCTATGTTTCTAAGGGAAAACATGTAGGTTAGTAAGCGCCATCCATTATTTCTGTTAAAAAATAACTATAGGCGCCATCTGTGCAATAGCTGCCGTACTAATATTGTAACAATGTATACAGTCTGGTTGCAAAACTACCTATGTTTCGGGATTATTTTTCGCGCCTCCACCATGTCTTACTTAAAAAACTAGTTCATGGCACTGTCTATAGATGGCTCTTACAACAAAACAACAACTTGGGTAGTAGTAGGTACCTACTTGAAATGAAGCCTTTAATGAACTCCTATAGTTAGTAATCTGAATAAGAACAAGCTAGTTATTAACAAGAACGTGGTCAAAAAATCTATTTCGCAAGCGAAGCTGCGAGCGGCCGCTTATATGATTTTTAGCGCCATCTGTATACAGTGCCATGGAACTAGTTATTTAAGCAAGACTTTGCGGAGGCGCGACAGTCGCCCTTTGTAACAGCTTTGCAACATACCAGTGCCCAGTGCTGTACAATATAGTAAGGCGGCTTTTGCATAGATGGTGCCTTTAGTTATTTCAAAATGGAACTAATAGATGAAGCTGTCTTTTATGTTTGGTTCTTGCAGCTTCGGTTTTGAAGAAAATAGGTACACCTACCTTTACGTAATGTTACTCAAGATTTCTTGCAATAAATAAACTTAACTAATTAATAAACACTACTTGCTTGGAACGTAAATCGTTTCATGTAATTGTTTCTAAGGACGCCATCTGTGCAACGGCTGACAAAAGTTGTATGTGTGGGGGCGCTACCGTTTCAGCCCTGCCTTGTTTTATGACTGTTGTTCATAGATGGCGCTTATATCAAAATTAAATAATTGGTTTTTGTCCCGTATAAAAAAAAAGACAATACTACTCAAGCTCTCTCAAATCAAGTCTTGTGATTCTAATTCTAGTTACTAAAAAGTAAAGAATCATCTCAAATCAAACATGTTGTGATCATCATCATAATTATAATATGTGTTGGAGTGTTTAGTATTTTGGTAAGATATTATTATTCAATAACATGTGATTGTTTCAATAGTTTGGATTAATACAATAAAATATTTTCAAATACTAAATTGTTTTATTATAAACCCGTTGTTTGCGTACTTAAAGAAGTAGGGAATTAATTTATACAACTAAGTTAGCAAACAAGCTTATGGCCCACCTGTTGGAAAGCGGTTACAGTGGCCAGAGACATTACTTGCGCGTTGCTGACCCTTTAAATATTTTAATACACCCTATTTTAAGAACCCCATGGTGTAGTCTCTAGGGAAAGCCTTAGCTGGAAGAGCGGAAGAGATTCCAGTTTACCTACTTAGGCCTCAATTATCTGGATTACTACAGCCTTCTTAATGACTTCATATAATATTCCTACTAATAACTAAACTAGGATAACTGAGGTTTATCTTTTTTAAACTGTAGACTGTAGTAAATTTTGTATGATTTTAGTTTAATTTTGCAACTGAAGCCTTCATTTTAATCTAACGTGAAAGCAGTATTACTTACAAGGCATTCATTAGGCATGACAAGCCGCATCATCATCAGTCTTAGAAATTGTAGGCTTCTTATGGATGTCTAGAGTGGCATTAAATATTTTCCATGCAGTTTTTGCGCAATTTTTGTGATCTGGATGGGAGGGTCATGTCGCGCTGATGATTGCCGACTTCTAGGGTGCTAAATCTATGAAGTGGGGTTATAAAAACAATAACTAAAAATCGAAACTCATAAATTTATTTTATTTTGTAAGGTTTTTATAACAAGTAGTCCAATAAAATTTTATTTTTTTACATACAAGGTATTCCTTGGTTTAACGCAATCTGGCCGTTGGGAAGAACGCTCGGGTCGCTTTCGCTTTGGGAGACGTCACTCGTCCGTGCGATCTGTCGCAATCTCTTGCATACATACAATTCCATAATTATGTATAGCCCTAACTAAGCCCATTACGATACTAAAATTATACCCTACCAAAAATGAAGCACCGATTTTAGATGGCCCATAATGTAGAAATATTTGTGGTATTAGGTGCTATTTAAATGTTCAAATCTCATCGCGTAAGATATAAATTTAATTGAGGATACTGTTTAGGTACCTATATATTTTTGGCTGTGTGGTTAATATTTTATAAAATCTTTAAATATTTCCACATTATGTTATTTTGCCGTACTTAAATGCCTTATAAATTGGGTCGGGAACCCCATGGGATAGTATAATATATTGCATTGGGATTCCATTACCCATAGATTGGCAAGGGGAATTAGCCCTGCTTATCATCTGTTTCAGTCTCAGGGCTTATTTTTTCAAGTCTGATAATTAATTTGAGGATCACATTGCTTAGGATATGACCATATCACATTGTTTAGAAAATTTGTTATTATTTGTTTATTAAATAAAATAGAACTAGCAATTGTGTGGGGCCATGCAGTACTAAATACATATTCGCAATTTTCATTTTTCTATTCTGAATAAATTACGATGACCAAAAACTACCAGTAGTACCTATGACCAGCATAGAAACATTATGTTACAGAGCTCAGAATAAAAATTGAAAATAAATTTTGTATAAATCATGTTTTTGCGACATGGGTAAATTTAATATGTACACATTTTTTTTCAATTAACTTCTATTATAAAATCATGTAACAGAACTTTACAACATATAACAGAAACTGCATATTATAATATAACAGAATCTAATTTAACACTCTTCAGAGAGCTGCCATAAAATACATTTATATCAACTAACTTTAAATTACAATAATTTATTGCTTAAGCCGATTTTACATTTTTATAAAATAAGTGCTATAATAATTGAAATCGAGAGTAATTTGAGACATAGGTTAAATATCTTTATTGTCTGCTCGTTTCCTTAGCTCAAAAAAACATTTATACAAATAATTTTATAATTTCTCAAAAAGTTAAGAGCCGAGCATGATTTGAACCAGCTACCTTCCCCTTAGTACGGGGCTGCGCTAACCGCTGTGCTATAGGATCCTAGTCACACTCGACGAATAACTCATAAGAACTGTTTATACGGTACCTTATAACGCGACCGTGGAAAATCTTTATGATGCAGTGTAGAAAATACTATAAAAAAACAATAAATAAAGCATACAGGTAGTATGTTCACTAATAAAAATAAAAGTACTTTGTGTAGTTATTTGTATTCATAAATTAAAGTATTTATACATAATGTTTACGTTTTGGAATGAAGGTTGACATTCCTTATAAGTTTTATTTCTATATATATTCCAACATTATATCTTTATGTATATTATATAAAAGAAAATGCGTGTTAGTTACACTATTTATAACTCAAGAACGGCAGTACCGAATATGCTGAAAACAAGTGGGGATAATAGACACATTGGTTACAAATATTTATCATGTCAAGAACTAGCTAACCTGCGACTTCGTCCTTTTCTTATAAACGTCAAAATGAGAATTATTAAAAAGTATAAGCCTATTCCTGTTTACTGCTGATAATCTTCGTGACGAATGAATGCTTAATACATTTTAAAAACAATATAAAAAATGTTGGCAGAATACATCACACAGTACTTCACAGTACTTGTACAGTATCTTGCCCAAAACTTAGCAAAGCTTACATTAAGAAACCAGATACTTTGTAAAAAAGTGGTATTATTTTTTGGGAATACTTTGCATTAATTATAAACTTATTGGATTGTCAAACTCAGAACACCGTAAAGGAAAGTTAATTCTTCTGGAATTACCAAGTTGATTTAGAAAACATTTGATAGACTATATTTTCTTAATGTTATTCACCACCATGTTCCATTTAATCCAAAGATATAAAATGTGCGGCGTTTTTATTGGGCAACGTGCGAGTGAAGCCGCGGGTCGCTACCACAAAATAGATAAACATAGTAATACCTACATACATTACACCAACAATGATATTAACTTACATATAAATATTTATCTTTTGGTGGGATACATTTTTATGCATAAAAGCTAACAAACTGAACTTATTCTAAAACCCTGCATAATATTAAATAATAATAGTAATCTTATAACATTTGATAAAAATTTAGAATCATTCAACTAATATTATTTTAACAATTATTATAGTCAAACGTAATAATCTTAACAAATGTAATAGTGCCTTGAAGCTTTAATATAGTTTAACAGAGAAAACTCATATAAAATATGCAGGATTGATCAACTGATACCTAATGTATTTAATTTTGAATCGTACTTATAAAACGAATAGTATTTTGTATGAACTTACAAATATATTTTACAATGTTACGATCGTAATGGGCTTGGTTCAGTCGGTCGAATACCACACAGTCTGAGCCTATAATAGTTATTATATTGGAGTGTAAATCACAGCAACGTTGTATTGTATTTCACAATAATAAAATTGTACTAATTTTGCATAGAATGAAGTTCTCTGAAATCAGCGCTCAGACCTTAATTCTTGCCTTGTTATTCAAATGCCCGGTATCGTAGGCTACAATTGCGTTAAAGCTTAAAGTTTGGGCTCCCAGCTTTCTTAAATGATAGAAAGAAAGAGAGGATTTATATTTTAGACATTCGACTGTCCACCGGATACAAGATTTGCAGTCCTTACGAATTTAATGCGAAAAAAATAGCTAAGATTCAAAAAAGATAAAAAATATAGTTTAGTTTCATAGTAATAATACACCAACTTCAGACATTATTTATTACACATTATAATTGCAGTGCATTTGCTCGACTGAGCAGCTAATTGTTAGAAATAAGTATATCTTGCATAAATACGTCACAGCGCCCACGAATTTGACCGATTCAATTATTATTGATCTATGACCAAATTTACAGAAAAATAATATATTTAGAAATATTTGTACAAACTAATGTGGCATAATACGGTATCATATACCGGGCAGTGTGTTTTTATATGCGGCCCTTCCTATTCTCTATCTCATCTAGCCAAACTTACGGTCGGGCGGAATCGGTCTGAATGAAAATTATATTTCATGTATCCCCAGCGCAAAGCCTAACTACTGCGCAAACATTTTAACCTTGCATGAGATAACTTTCCATGCATCAATTACAATCGTTCATTTTATTAATTACTATGAAAACTGTGGCCCGCGCTTCTGCACATAATATACATGTACATACATATCATATACTATATATATATTTCAGGGTTGAACCTGTTGAATGCAGCCCAATGGCTCCGCCCACTTCGCCCACAGTCCACATAGAATATACATTTACTTGTGTCTGGACTCTGGGTGTTAGTTAAGCTTCGAATACCTGCTATTCAAAGTGATTTCTAAAAGTCAAGCTAATAACATAAATTTAGCATAACTAGCTATTACAATACATGTTTAAGTAATAAAAAATATGGTTTACTTCACAAACAGAAATTAATTAATTCAAGCAATCATATAGCAATTCATTCCGTGTTTTCGTAAAAAAGGAATGTTTTAAATTTAAAATAAAGTTCGCTTTTTGATGTCTGAATACTGTTTGTATTCGTTTCAAATTATTTATTTTATGCCACGCAAGTATTACACAAGGATCATTTACAAGTAACAATGACATAAAAATTAGTCGTCACTCAGCATAATTATGTTATAGTAGCGAGTGCCTATAACGCTGGTCTTCCGTGACACCAGTAGAGTGCGACACAACGCAGCAACTGCGACTCACCGTCGTTACAGACGGTTGATTTACAGTAGAAGAATATAACATGAACCGTTGATACAAATAATAAAACAATAACAAGACTTTATTTTAAATTTATAACATTCCTCATTTTACGAAAGTATGGAATGAGTTGCTATGATGGCTTGATTTGGGTGAATTGCTCTTTGTGGAGTAAACCTTAGTTTTTCCAATAAGTAGGTACGTATTGTCGAAAAAGAGGATATGTAAGCACTAAGACAAAAATGATTTATATTTGCAGGACATGATTTATATTTAATTTGACTAAAAGCTGCTTCAGTTTTCTGGAGAAATCTGTTGGTCCCTGAACAATCTACTGTCTAGATCACATATTTGTAAGAATTTTAGAAGGAACGGGCCAAGTCATCGTAGGTAGGTAAGTCAGATATCGCTTAGTTTCGAATTTTGGGTTTATTAATATGAAAGTATTAGCAGAGCTCTTTGTGAAAGAATTCGTCAGAGGAAGCCCACAACCTTTTTATACCACAAAATACCGATGCTTGCATGGCTGTGTTCCGATTTCTAATGGTTTCCGGTAGTATTAGAAGAACACGAATCTTTACTCCTTCACGTATCAGAGTGATGAAGTCGTTGCAATGCTACATTGGCACGTCCAGTGGTTTTTCTAAAGTTTAACACACTTCAAGAGCTTTCAACTCTGGCAGTTCAAAAACACTCAAAAAATTTACTCGGTACGCTTATTTGGAACACATTTGCATATTTTTATTTTTGCATATTTTCTCGATATTTCGACTATGTGCAATGTGCAATAGTCGACGACTACGTGCAATAGTCGCCAATATGGTATGGTCGCGGGCAAACTGAAACATTGAGCATGAGTGCTACCATCGAAGAGCGTTGGTAGTTTAAATGACTACCCTCGTATTGGTCTTCCGTATTCATAAATATGACGGAAGTCGCCTGGTAAATAAAAAAAAGCGCTATATAATATGAGAAAACCATATTATATTACTTTGTTGCAATTGTGCAGAATTTGGTTTTATAACAGGTTAGTTATATCAGGCAGTGCTTTTTCATGTTGATAATATATTACTGCGTTTTGATATGGGTATGGTTCAGGCTAGGTATGTCGAAAGCTATTGGTGATTGATGCATAGTTGGCCTTCTCCTGGCCTCAAATATGAACAAAAAGTTTGATATTAATTATAAACTAACTACTAACGTTTCTTGTACTTTGTGCTCTTATTATATTTCGTCTGCATATCGTCTTTAGACCGCGTTTGTGCAACTCGCTTGTGCTTCCCTTGTGCGGAACTTCACTCATTTATTTCTTTACACTAGCATTAAAACATCTATACATGATTTGACTAACTTTATTTTGAATCTTAAACTTTATACAAAAGATATTTTTTTTTATGAATATTGCATTCTATAGGCGCCCGTAACTGTCGACCCTACGCGCCTTGATAGTAATCAATCAGGAGTCAAATAAAAGGACCATAGGTATATATATGTGCAATGCTAAAACAGTTCTCCAAAAGATTCCATGATACACATCTAAAAAAAGTAGTACATGACTTTATTCGAGTGGAAGTAACATTAATATTAATTACAACCATTCGTGGATCGTGAAATTGACAATTATGGATTTACATTATTCGTTAGATTTTGCGTTAACTGATAAACTATTTTCCTACTATCCTAGCCAACACTAGTTTTAAATATAATGTAAAATTTAAACTAGATCTTAATAATATAATATTGTGTGTAAAGAGGTTCAACAGTTTTATTGCGCAGCATGATCTTTAGAATAAACGTAAGGCGACTGATCATAGTCAGCTTTTATCGCGAGGACCTGATGCGGGACCCGAACCGGCGCCCCGGTCATGCACGCTCCGTTTGCCGGCGCGCCGTCCGCGTCGCGTCATCGTCGCTGCACTAGAGCGTATCACAATATAAATGATATTATTCAGTCAACGTCAGCGACACCGCTCAGATACACACAAACATTTTATATTAGGCCGTGTATCAATCACGATACGCCACGGAACACCTATAGTTAGTATAATATAATTATTTTTTGAATTGAGCATTAATCAGACGCACGGACGAACGAATCAACAACAACCCTAACTAAAAAGTAATCAAATGATGTTCCTTCACTAGGGGCATAATAATATAATTATTTAGAAGCTTCATAAAAATCACCACAAAATTGTATAACTTACAGTAACACTATTCATTTTTGATTACCTACTCAATTAAAAATATATTGATTTTGATCAATATTAAATAACTACAAATAAATTGTAACGCAAAACGTAACAGTAACAAATGACTAACGAAAACAGTCTAGCAACGTAACTCAAGAAGGTTGCGAATAGTATAGATATTATTTGTTTTACTTTAGTCAATTCCCGGGATAGCAATTTATTTTCCCCCTTGATACATTATTATTCGGTAATTTGTATAATAACTAATAGATTATCTCTGTCATGTAAGATATGACTAATTTATAAATATGTATACAACAATCATAACTATGAGTAAAATAGGATAAAAACATTTGTAAAATAAAATAATACTAATAATGTATAAAAAAAATCAACAATACATTAAAGTCACAGCATGTATTTACATTGTATCTTTTTATACATGTAGGTGACATCTCTTGCTCCAGTACTCTCATCGTACCCATTTTATATTTATTTACTACAAAGAATAGTTGGCATAACCCGTGCGCGCACGCAGACCTCAAGACAGAGGCCTTAACCTGTCGCCACCTCTTTTCGCATCTCTTTCAATAATCGTCACTTCGAACATACTATATCATTAGTACGAGTATATTTTTAATGCAAATGGTTCAAACTATCCCTCCTTCTTGTCGTTCGCATCTAATATGCGAGTGTCATCAATCCACCGTTTTGCAACGAGGACGTAAAATGGGTACAAGAATCAGATGACACTTTACAAAGTACCCATGCATCATAAATTGCGTCATAAAATGACAGACTAGAGAACTATGTTATGTGACTTAAGACTATTCGTTTTTATTAACCTAATCACATCGATTTAGAACATTTGTTGTGTGGTAGTGTAGGAGACGCGGCCCGCTCGACGCTTGAGTCCATGAAACAAGAAGTTGGCGGCGACCTTGATTGGCGTGACTAGCGGTGCACGCGCATTGCTCTCCCATTGTCAGACGTTGCCGGTCGCAGGAAACCGAGGCGGTGGCAGGGGAGGCGGGGGGCGCCCCTGATCGCCTCCAGCCGACGACTGCTCTGACACTGAACACACACAATATCAAATTCAAATTTCTAGCTATCCCAGTCTTGTCTTTCATAGTAAACTCTAAAATGAGCTAAAATGTAACGTTGGCATACCTAATCACAATTACATTAATTGTAAGTTTCTTTGTGTAAATAAATTTAAATTATTACATTTATTATAAAAAAACTACTAAAAATGTAATACAGTAGTATATCACAAGGATCACTTTGAAACGTATTCCTAATGACATTGAAGTGTAATACTAAGATTGCACAGGGTCCTAAAGGTCCACAGGGTCCATCCATATATAATACGCAATACTTAGTGTCTTAAATGTGGACACATAAAATATTGATTAATACCAATCATCGGAGAGAAAACTAGTTCGTGTTTGTGTAAAAAAGTGATTAGTTAATATCATTATCCAGATATTTAATCAAAGTACAGCTGTTGTATTTGATGAACGAATGTAGTAAATAATAGGTATACTGAATGACATCCATACGTAAAGGTTTTGGATTAGTTTTGTACCAATGGCCATGAAGTGTTTTTAAATCAAAGTTGCAATCACACAATTTATCTAAAGCGGTTTTTTTAAAGTGCTCGTACGATAAAAATCGAAGAAACTTGTGTAACGTTCAATGATGATGAAGGCGTACATGAAGCGGTGGATCGTGGGTTAAAACAATTTTAATTAGTTGTAATACATTCTCAAACTGTCAACACGCGAATTACATTTCATTAAATAGAAATTGTTTATATGTATACCATCAATACCTATCAAGAGACCTTGCCGTAGTACTTCGGTTTAGGGACTTACATGAGTCGTGTTTCTCATCAACGGGTGCGGGGGGTGGCGGTGGAGGCAGCTGTTGTTCCAAAGCGTTGACGCAGTTCATCATGCTGCCATAGAGCCGGCTGTCTCGGAAACTGTCCCTGCACACACTCATGCGTAATCACTGACCTGTCAGTGCGTCTACCGCTACTGCACTACTATACCCAATGTACGGAATACGGACATATTGCACGATAATATTCGATGCCAATTCTCAGTAACTGAAGACGCGCTTTAAGTTTCCATCTGGAAAATAAACTGTGTCGAGAAGCAACATCAGTTATTTACAGTAGAACGTGCTTCGCTTGCATGTGGTATGATTGAATTCACTGTGTCATATTTCAGTGTGCGAATGAATGTGGAACAAAAATGTCATTGCTGTGTCAATGTCCAATGACGGTAGACATAAATCGTGTATTGTACAAAACGTGTGTTATAAGTGTAACTTACCTGCCGTTTGAATTCCGGAATAGTGCTAAGATCTCTTCGAAGGTCTTGTTTTTCGTCTCAGGAACTTTTTTATATGTAAATATCCAAAAAATTGCAAGGAATACACTAAAAGGCAGGAATGTATAATTTTCCAATAATGCCTGAAAAGAAAAAAAAGTATAATTTAAATGTGGAAATAAATAATGAAGACGAAGCGATTGAAAAAGATAAAGAGATGCAATGTTACCTTCATACTGGGAAATCCGATCCCTACGACGAAGTTGGCCATCCAATTGACGAGCACGGCGATGGCCATGGCGCTGGGGCGCGGTCCCTGTGAGAACAGCTCTGCTGTGATGAGCCATGGAATGGAACCTGGGCCCACCGCGAAGAACACCACGAAGCTGAGCGTCGACACCACCGACAAGTAGCTCATCCAATCGATCATTTCCTGCACATACCCGAAGAACTCCTATCAGGGGATAGCAATGATGTTCTTTCCCGTCACCGACCGGAAGAAGAAATAAATCACAAACATAAATGCTCATCACACACTCGTCTGTCTGTGTGTCTGTCGATAGCACTCCACAAGTTTGTGCTGGAGTTGGTCTGTTCGTATGGTTTTCACCAGTTGGTGCCAGTAGCGAAGTGTCTTCGTCTATCGCATGTAATGCGTATGCTATAGTGAAAAGTGCTATCTGCTTTTGAGCAGTGTTCGTGTGATCAAAAATCTGGCATCTTTAAAAAACGCGTGCGTTAATAGCCTCTTGTGAGTTTCACGTTTTTGTCTTCACAATATCGGCGGTGAACAAAAAATGTGTATCAGTGCTTTGTGAGTGATGTACCTAACATTTATATTTGAGAGTTTATTTCTCTGTTATTTACATCTTTCCTACCGAGAGTCCGGTTTCGGATACAGGAAAGTCGCAGTCGGGGGGAGGTGGCCTAGCGAAGCATCGGCGGTTCTCGCTCCCAACTATCGCGAGTACATTCTTTGAGATTACCGATCAGATGTTAACGCGCCATTGGGAACTGGAACGGCCGCATAAGCAAACAAAATAGTGGATTGTGGAAATAAACATTAAGAAAATAAATGCAATGATGATCTCAACAGGAATGACGTGTCGATTTAATACCAATGATTTTACCTTTCAGTTTACACTAAAATTTAAAATTATGAACTTTTTTAAATGAAAAAAATCTACGTATCTCAAGAAAATATTCATAGATTTTTAAAAGGCAAACAATGAAGATAAATTTATGGATTAAAAACTTATTTTAACTGGAAATTTTAAGTATATTAACTGTGAAAAGCAGAATGAAAGCGTGCTAAGCAGCTATAATAGTTAATTTATTCATTGGATGATTTCAAATTGTTCAATTTTCTATTAACATCCAATACCCATGACCTAAAAGCATGTGGTGACTTTTTATCAATCATCCAAAGAACGTTGGTTTGCAAGAGTTTCTAAAACGATACTTTAATTTTAAATTGTTTTTTGAAACTCCAGCAGATAAATCTTACATTAAACTAAGGGCAGATTTTTTCATATACGTTATAATTTCGTCGAATAAAAATTGGCCAGTCCTTTGTTTTGACAAGCCTAAAAAAGAAATACATATGTCTATTTTTATCTGATGGAGAAATTTAACTATTAGATGAAAAAATTAGCCCTTAATGATATTTCTAAATTATTTAATATAGTTAATTTCTCTTTAAGACCTTTCCCCAACCCTGCATTTAAAAAAAAATCCTTCCCGTTTTTGAACAGACAAGGCAATGAAAATTAACTGCAATTCTTATAATTCTTTCTAGAAAATATTTTGCGATTCCATTTGAGTGGCGGCAAATAGTGACATATTCACTCATATAAGTATTTCAGTGCTTTTGGAGGCATGTTTAATTGCTAGTTCGTCGTTGTTATCCACAATGAAGAAATTGTTTAAAGCCTGTCAATGCAGCTGGACACTAGTTCATACGAACATGTATAAAAAGATATCTTTATTTCCCCAAGTTCCAGCGATAGAAGCAATATTTTATAAGACACACCTTTATCAAAAAAGAAATGGTGATGAATATTGAAAAGATGAACATTCCGCCGAGGCCGTAGAGGTGCAGGGTACGACGCCCTGTGCGATCCATGAGAGGCAAGGACACAAGGGTCATGCCCACCATGATTGCCCCGATGCCCATGGTTGCGAACTTTGCTGATTCCTCCGTCAGACCAGAAGATGTGAACAAGGACGTCGAATAGTAGAATACCTGAAAACCGACAAAGAAATTCGATTAGTGCTAGAAGCGTCCTCTAAAGTCAAAGCACCATAAAGAAAATCAGCTTGTTATTCCAAAGTTTTTGACAACAATCATAATAGTTCGAATTGTTAAGTTGTGTGAAAAATTTTTGCGTTTTTCTTCGATATAGTCATGCTTATCGACGCTTTGTGCTGATAAACAAGAATTAAAGAGATAACTTACTGCATTGATCCCGCTAAGTTGCTGAGAAAGCTGCATTACGACTCCAATCAGGAGTGGCGCGCGCAGTGTTGGCGAACATAGCAATTCCCTCATCGAGATTGATGCCTCCGCCTGCTGCGCTCTTTCCTCCGCTCTCATCTCTTCGATGTCCTCTTCAACCTGGAACGCAATTTCGAAGATTCGTATTGTACCTTCCAAATAACATTATGGAGAAATAAAAACTTTGATTATTTGTTATCATTTATCATCGTCAGTATCCGCAACCTGTCGTATATTTACGTACTGTAAGCAAATGTCTCCCTTATTTTCTACCACCAATTAAAGTCCAGAGTGAGTCTAACCCAAGAGTTACCCGTTACTTTTCAAACTATATCAATGAAAAGGAGAAAACCTTTTACTTGACTGATTTTAGCACTAAAAGTATTAGTAACATCAAAAAGATTACTGACTTGATTACTAGCTCGTAGCCTCCGTAGTGCTCTCCTTGCTTCCTCCTCCCACTGTCGTGTAATGAGCAAATATCTTGGTGATTCAGGACAAGCTGGTAAAAGGAGCAATTGCAGTATCGCCGGACAAATCGCTAGTCCTGTAACCATAACACAATTAATACAAATTAGTTATTATGGTACAAGCTTTGTTTATATTGGGCCAAGACAAAATTCTGTGAAATGTTGACCAATATTTATTTAAAGAATGCTAAATATTTAGTAATAGCTGAACTTACCAAGTAAGATAGGCCAGCCGTCATCGGTCCCGAGAATCTGCTCGATACCAAGGACTTGAGACAGTAGCAAGCCAACTGTTACAGCCAACTGGTTGACAGTGCCTAGACCACCGCGTAGGTTCAGTGGCGCGATTTCAGATATGTACATTGGCACTAGTGACGTGTTCAACCCTGAAACGTGACAACAAGTCAGTGCTAAAAGTTCTATATTAAATAAAACCTAAAGAAAAACTAAAGATGTCCATACCACAGTTGACTCCTATGATAAACCTCCCGAAAATGAGCAACTCGTAGCAGTGGGATATTTTAGTGAAGCCCATAAGACTTGCCCCGCTGATGCCGAGGATGTTGTTGAGCAATAAACCTCCTTTTCTGCAGAAAAAAAATTACATTATCATAAAACAAGACCCCTGTATTTTAATAACATAATTTGGCGAAAAACGTACCTTCCAAATCGATTCGCAATCATTCCTCCCGAGAAGCCACCGAGCATGCCTCCTATTGCGAATATGCTGACAGCGATGGAGTATAGCCTGTTCACGGTGTCTTCGTGGAGGTCCAGGCCGTAACGGTTCTTGTAAACATCCTTCATGAAATTTGCAATATTCTGAAAAATTTACTCATGAGATTCCAATGAGAGAACAATAATAAAGTTTAATGGGGACTTAAAACCTTATGTTTATAAAAAACCTGTGTTTACCTTGCCGGGAGCGTTGATGACACCGGTGTTGTATCCAAACTGTAGCATTCCCAGCACTGCTGCCAAGATCGCATAGGAAAGGAAGAATGTTAGGCCCTAGAAATAAAAATCTGAGTTAAAAAGGTTAATATTGAAGTTTTAAGTTTGTGGCTGTGATGAAGTTGTAGTTTTCTGTATACCTGTTCTAAAAGCCTGAGCTTTCGTCGCTGCGAGTGTTCTTCCAAGCGGTCTACATACTCTCGAAGCTCCTCGATCTCCTCTTTCACCTGTTGTACTGTGTCGAGCTCTTGTTTGATGGCAACCATGTCCCGTTTTACCTGATGTAAGACGTAAATCTTAGTTTTGTGGATGTAAGAAAGTAGAGATGAGAACTGTTTGCACGATTCATTTGTGTGTCTTCTTGGAAGTTAAACAATCTTTTTTATTATATTGCACAATCTTTTTTATTAACATAAAACTACAGTTCGTGAAGGAGACACTTTTGGAATTAAAACGGTTGTTTGGCCCGAATGGTTTACCTCTGAGACTTCGCTTTGGCATGATTCAACGCTTTTGGTCAACTCTTGGAGCTGCGTCCGGATCTCACAGAGCGCTACTGTCGTCTCAAGCTGTCGGTCGCCGCGCTGCAGCTCGTCTAGCTTCGCCGTCAGGTTCATGCTCATCACGCCCACCTGTCTCTGAAGGCTGACCAACAAAAGCCTCATTAGTATCTTCGCCGGCACGATGATAATAAACGTTCGACCTAACTTTCCCAAACAAGTTTCCCACGAATAGAACACCTGTGTTGCGATCTCTCGCTTATTCTCACTCACGTTCGAAATATGCATACTGCGCTTTAGTATGCAGCAGTATGCGCTCGAGGCCTCTGTCGTGGGAACTAATCCAGTTCTTAATCAAGTACCCTATTTAAAAAGGAAAAATCTCTTTTCTAAGTAATGACTTGCGCACTTAGTAATCCGCCTCTTTCATGCTTGCAAATTAACGAAAGAGAAATAAATGTATTCTGCTGTCTGCTATTCTTAACGCGCAGTCGGTTGCACTCGAATATTAAAATTCGTACAATTCAAGAGTTTCGCATCGTTGGTCATTTACTGGTCAAATACTAAAAAAATTAAGTGACCTTATCAACCGACGTCATCATTTTTACCCGATTACGGTGAAGCAAAAAAAAAAGGTTTATGATTTTGATCGCTATGTATGTATGTGAGAGAGAGAGAGGTATATGTATTTTCATCTTTCTCTTCCCTCATCCATCATTGTCCGCTGCTTATACGTTACGTGTCGTTATATTTAAATGATGTGTGTCGCACCCTCTAGATTCTAGAGGGTGCGACATATTATACTAGAGACAAACACATTATACTAGAGTCTAAAAGACAGAGAAATGAACTAAGTAAAGGATTATTTAATGATGTAGTACTTTGCACATTTTAAAAGTTAGTTTTTGTGCGCGGCTTTGGTTGCATGCAAACTTACATGAATAATTTCTAAAATCAAGCCCAAGATGTAAACCAATTAAATTGTCTGTACGCAAAATACATTTTAAAATAGCCCTGAATAAATAAATAAATAAAAAGTTTAAAAAAAAAAGTTTTAATAAGTATGAAAAAAAAGCGTCTATTTAGCCGTGGTAATGCCACTATGGTGTTTTGTTAGTGTAATTGGAATATGGTCACGGCTAAATAAACGATATTCGTATTTCATACTTTGTAGAACATGATTTTGCACTAGAGTTTGAGTTTTAAAGCATTTTTTTTGGGCACCGTAAATGTCCATTGCGATGCTGCGACACATCCATTACGTAACTAATTGAATACATTTAGGTGCTACTGTACTACGCTTTCAGAATATCAACTGTTTCAAAAATAACTTGGATCCAATAGCGACATAAATGAAGTGAGGCGAGTGGTTTAGCTTATGCTACGCAGCAGAAAGGGTGACCTACATAATAATGTAGATGTAGGTACGCATCTTCCTATGTTCAAATCCTAAACGCCTCGGTTTTGGGTAGTAGTTTAGGGTAGTTTTAGATAATTATAAAATATGTATGTGTGCACATGGTTATTAAGTATTCATATAAATTTTTCGTCAGTGTAAATTTAAATTTGTCTGGATATTTTTTTATTTAAGTAGCCATAAAGTAGATACTTAACGAAATTCAAGGCAGTTGAAGTCGGTAGCTACCTACCATATTGTTATTTTAAATTGTAATACAACACATGTTTTAAAAAGTTTTGAAGTTATGAAAAGTATGTGGCTTCGTCGTTGTATATTGTAAAAACGGTTAATAATCACAACAATCAAGCATCAATTTGATTATAATAGTGAAAAGTATTCAGCAAAGCAAACGTGTAAAACATAAAAAATCGTTGATGATAATTTCCCATGTATAAATAACCATGTCGAAGTAATTTTTCGAAAAAATCTACGATTCAAGGGCTAGGTCATTATATGATTTCTAATCTCACAAAGTCTATGACAACACACGTGATAATACACTACATTAATTAGAACACATCACAGTGACACACATGCAAGCACTCGGTCCCGGGGTTCGTAGGTCGCGAGACGGTATGACGTTACAGGCCGCCTGCTCCGGCTCGGCGCCGGCGGGACAGTCGTGGCCATTGAGGCTAATCACGGTGCTAGGCCGGTCATGAAAAAACAGTGATAATGAAACCAGACCTGCTCTTAACGCATCATTATATCTGCTATACAAGATATTTGGGATGCCAAGCCAAGGTGAAATGTAGATAGGGAGACACATTGAGGCACACTTCCTATGAATGCATTAAAAAGCCAGTTGTGTAGGCGAAAAGCTAGTTTCGATGTCGCTAAAGTGTGAGACGTACCTAAGTAGAAGCTCCCTGAGAGTGGCTTCGTCTTCCTCCGTCGTCGCATATCGTGTCAGCTTGCCTCCGCCCTCCCGGGCCACATGATCAGGTACCACTGTGTGAAAACTCCTAGTTTATTTTTTGGCAAAGACGCGTTGCGCTCCCCTATATCGGCGTGCGACGGCCCCGGTACTCGCGACTCTAACCGACGCAACCGACCACCCCGTACTTGCCAGATGGAACTGTTGCCAACTGCTTTCTAATAAAACGTCGTTTTGTCCTTCGCAAGATCAACATTCTAAGTTCGCCTATAAACGTGATTTGTGCTGATTTAAATTCAGAATAAATGACACCGATTGCAGTTTTTATTGCCAGCTAATAAAAAAATCTACTAATAAGTAAAATAACCAAATTTATATCAATTCACAAGGAGCATAATATATTAACACTTTGATTTTAAAATATTATGATACTTTTAAAAAAAAATTATTAGTTTCGAATAACTCTATAGTCTATCCTGTTTTTAATTTGACACGTATTGACTGGACAATAACAGAAAATAATATTTCTTTACAGTTAGAACGTGTTTTCTTACCATGAAAATAAGGGCTGATTACTGACTACACAAAACGACAGTCGTCGAATAAAAATTACAGTCCTTGTTTTTGATAAGCCTAAACGAACATATTTTTATCTGACGAAAAAATTTATCAAATAAAGTCTAGCGTTCAAAAGTTATTGTAATTTCGCTGGATCTATCCAAAAAGTGGCGAGCTGGCAACAGTAGCCCAAGGACGTTGTATTCACTGGTTATTCCACTCAACAGACCAATAATTCTAGTATACTTTCATCGGTGGTTGTGCCAACCTAATTCTGCTGACGGTGTTTTTTTTTCGTGGCCCTTTCAACCTACGGCATCGAAAATTCTATACCGAATTGCCAATTAGCTTCAATGGCCACGACACGACAGAGGTCTCTAATCAATTTTGGTGTACCGATTCCCTGAATGAATAAAAATTTACGTCGCTCGCTATAACCTGCTGGTTTTATATTAAATACGCTGTAGTTACATGTCAATATTACAAATAAATTAATTCGAAAGAACAAAATTAAAAAGAAACGTTTAAAGTAGTAGGGTACAGTAATAATAATAAATATAAATATTATAGACAATCCACACAACACTGCCTAGCTCCAAACTAAGCAGAGCTTGTACTATAGGAACCAGATAGCTGATATAAGTGGAGGTCCTACGATAAATATTCATATTTTAAGTCATAGATTCATCGTTTATGCTTATTATTTGTTATCATATTTGTGTATGTGATGAGTACAAAAGTAGGTATTATGAATAAATATTACATCCAACTCAATACGATACTGTATATTATATCGAGTTTACGTTATTCACATGACCTCCAGGGTTTCAGTGACAACCACGTGACCTCCAGAGCGTTAGCGAGAATCACATTACCTTCAGGGCTTCAGTGACAACCACATGACCTCCAGAGCGTCAGTTACGATTACTTGACCTCCTGGGTTTCAGAGACAATCACGTGACCTCCAGGGCGTTAGCGAGAATCACATTACCTCCAGGGTTTCAGTGACAATTACATGAGCTTCAGGGCTTCAGTGACAATCACATGACCTCCAGAGCGTCAGTGAGATTCACATGACCTTTAGGGCTTCAGCTACAATTACTTGACCTCCAGGGTTTCTGTGACAACCACATGGCTTTCAGAGCCCAAGTGACAATCATATTACTTTTGGGCATTAGTGACAACTACATGACCTCTTGGGCCTCAGTTACAATCACATGACCGGGCCTCAGTTTCACTCACGTGACCTATTGGGCTTCGGAGACTGCGTAATGAAACTAGGGTAATTTCGCATGGAAGGATATGGTTTTATTTAAACAGCTTAAGCTTTACAAGCATACAAATTGATACTGCTTCTTGTAGTGTTGCTTAGTTATTTTCTAAACTGTGTGGAATGAGTGCAAATAAGCTTCTTCCACACGCTTATTTTAATAGATGGATACATATCTTATTTCATAAAGATACTATTCTATTACGTACATAAATTCGTGTTTTGAAGAAGTAGGTCGCGTGTGATGCCATGCGAAACGAATTGGTGAACGAACTCCACGAACTTTATAATGATATCCCGTTACCAAGAAGCGCCGTGGAAAGTCTTATATGTATCGATTACGGTAGTTCTAAGTATCTACGTTGTAAAATAAAACTAATAAACTTTAATGTAATGCGGCTTTGTACGTGTTATGGCGGATCCTTGCATTGTTGAACTCGCCCTAATTTGTTCTGTGGAATAATCGATGCGCGTTGCTAATGCAACGCATCGACAATTCCACAGAATCAGGCTTTATAAAACTGATAAATCCGTCCCTTATGCCGCAGAAGGCATAAGAGACGAGTAATATTATAAATGAGACGAAAAGGAATGAAAATGTTTTTTTCCTTCTTGCTCAATAGGATCTCAATAGCCGGTGGGACAAAACCGGAATAACTTTTCTTAAGTGTTCTCGCTACAGCGTCAACGATTATTACAAATACGAGTAATTCCGCGCGATTCCTTCAAATATCATATATATTTACCGCTTTTGACCTCCCCCGAGAAATGCTTAGAAAGTATACCGCTGTAACGCCTCACCCCTTGCCCCGCTGCGAGCCTACGCCTTAATATCTAATCGTTATGTACCCTCTGAAGCGGGTTGCGCCAACCCTGGTTTTCCAAACTTGCGATGTTCGCATGCCGAAGCTTATATTAAGAAACAAAATACGTCGCGCTTTGTCCTATATAAAAACCTATCATGTTTGAAGCCTAAAGGCCTGCGCACATCTATGCGATGGCGATCAGCTGAAACGCTGTCAAATATCGCTGTCATATTTGACATCGTTTCACTTTATCGCCATCGCCTAGATGTGCGCAGGCCTTTATAAGTGCCCGCCACCCAAACTGATGAACTGATTTTTTTATTGAAAAGTAACTCTTAGCTTATTCAAGAGAATGAAATTTTATATCAGCGCGTTTTAGAAGTCAAAATGTCAAAAGCGTTTAAATAAAAATGTAACTTTAAATAATTATGTACTGTTTTGTCAATAACCCAGAGTGATTAGCACAGACGCCACGGTATAAGTTTGTGTAAGTTATTATGTATATAATAGTGTGCTGTCAATAAATAACCTATTTTTTTTTATTTGCAGGTAATGGCATCGATCGTCGGTCTTCAGGCGACTAAGCCAGCCGTGAGACACAAATGGTTAATAAAAATAAGATTCTATTTCGTTGCTTTTTTGTTTACAAGTGTCTTTTTATTTTTGCATGTTTGTTATAATTTTTGAATAAAGTTTTTTATTTTCATTTGCGTCGTTTTTTAGTTCTTCTGCTCCTCATTGTATGTGCTTATTAATTTATTTCATTTTGATGTGAATAATTTAAAATTAGAGAGCTATTTAGAATATCATTTTATATTACACATAGCCATGATTTTACAAACATAAACTGAACCCCAATAGAAGAAATTAATATTAATGTTTTTGGTACATTTCATTTTTTGATATATTAGGTATTTCATGAACGCATAGAAATTAGCATTTGCATTACTGATAATCTACTTATTTTATCGTGTCATTATTATAATATGCCGAAGGGCACAGACAGAAGATATATACCAACTAAGTAAGTTAACCAGTTAAAAATGCAATTATTGTAAACATATTTTTCCAGCTACATTATAATGATTATTAAATCAAATAAAATGCAGCATACGATTTATACCCTTCTTAAAAGCATGTCTCCATATTCTTTTCCAATAAAATAAGATAAATAATGCGGAAAATCGACACAACACTATCAATTGCATCCACACAACAATTTAATTGTATTATAATGTACCGAAACTGAAAATCATGTAGTTTCGAAACATGCCTATTTCATAAGGAATGGTTTCAAAAAAGGCCTTTGCATCTATGAATCTTATTCTACTCGAACGAGTACTGGGTATCTATTCTTGTTCGCGTGTTGATATAGTTCAATAATTTAGATCGTGTTACGCGGAACACACACGGTGCGGTCTGGCCTTAGGACGGCAATACATTCTAAACATGTAAAGGTGGACCATAGAATTTAGGCGTGACCATGTATTGCGTTTGCTCGTATTTCTATCTATCTATCTATTCAGCCTGTATGCACCCACTGCTGGGTATAGGCCTCCCCCCTAATACGCCACTCTCTTTGGTCCTGTCCCAGTCTCCGCCATTGCTGCCCAACTACTCCGACAATGTCATCCGACCAACGGGCTCGTATTTAGTTTAAAAAAATAGAAATAGCCTCACTGCTCTTTATAAACGGTTGATAACGTGTCGCTATTTATTTTTTGACGATGATTTAAGATTCATTCTAAAAAAATACATCGGGCAACCTATACCTATATCTACATTTTTGAGAGTCCTCATAAAATTTTATAAATAGAACTACACTGTATATCGAACACTACTGTATATCGAATTCAAAACTGCGTCATATGGATAGAAAGGTTGGTAAAAGTAGGTTGAACTCAATATTGATTCTTGTAGGTTAAACTAACATCAGCCCACACGTAAACCGTTTAAAAAATATTATTAGGTATGAACTTAGAATACATTTCGATGCTTTCGATGTTGTTCTATAAGAGAGCAGTAAAGTATATTCGACAAACCCATATCTTTCTTGCTTTATACGTAACTATCCGCAGACGGCTACGGTACTAGTAAAACAAGTATATCGGGAAACACTGTACGTTACGTCGTAGCTGTAGCTATG
The DNA here is from genome assembly GCA_939531255.2 of Thera britannica. Classification (NCBI taxonomy): domain Eukaryota; kingdom Metazoa; phylum Arthropoda; class Insecta; order Lepidoptera; family Geometridae; genus Thera; species Thera britannica. The sequence goes on from OW618044.2 coordinate 6,558,627, forward strand.
TGGCGTAGCATAGGCTACGTGCCGTAACTAATGAGCTACAGTGTGCTACGAACCGTGTTCGTTCGACTTTCTACGAAACAGAGTGTTTTGTGGAGAATCGAAACAGTACTTAATCATTTCTCTCTTATTGCCTGCATCGTGTTTAATATAGTAAGTAATAATAAGAATCTTTATTATATGACCTACCTTTAAGAAAATCTTCAACACTTAGATCAAATGTTTTCTCCTACCTTTGTGTTAAGTAAAAATGTAGGTAGGTTAGGTTATGTTATATTATATAAATCATAATAATGGACACAAACTGCCTACTTTGACTTTATAGCGACTGAACATAAAAAAATATATGCCGCTATATTCTGCAGGAAACTGTTTGCCGATAAAGTTTTTTGTTATGCGGAAAACTACATAAGCTTTTTCTGGTTTCATCTCAGCTTTTTAATTGCAAAACCTGTAATCAATTTGAAAACGGAAATCTTGATTGCAATTCAACTATCATCCCATCTAAATCTCTCGTTTGACATAAACGAATCAAATAACACATTTAAGTTTGGTATAATGCATCAGACAAAATTTGCTTTCTTCAAGTAGTTGAGTTGCCTTAGATTCTTTTAAACTCTACGTCACCCTCGTTTGGTTAGCAAAATTTTGCGACCGCATTTTTCTAAATCCATCTGCAGAATGCATGATTGTACTATATAAATCCACGAAAAGCATTGCTCTTTACTATGTGGCCAAATGAGTAGGAGTCTAGCTGGTATGCCAATAATAAGTGGTGCATTAGTGACGCAGATAGGTATAGGTTTCAGAATTTGTTACGATCTGGTTCTTGGTGGGTGCCCAACAAGTCGCACACCAGGTCCAGTCACACTGTGACTCGTTGGGATTTTTTTCCCATCGAGTTACACTGTTATACAGGTTCTTGAGTTTATGGTCAAAAATCTGGACCACTGTTCATTTATACGGACTGTGAGGCCAGGTGTTTCGTTGAATAACTGAATCTTATGAATAAAAAAATAGATTTCCGTTTGGGAAAATAGAAAACAAATGGAATTCGTGTAACATTGAATTCATAACTTACTTTTCTTGTGTTTTATTTAGCTCACGGACTTTTTGATGCAAACAAGCGTATAAATAAAATATTCAAACCGATTTTATTCGTAACAGACAAACGAATCTACTAACTAAAACTGACAGCGCTTACACAAACCAACTGTAACAATTCGAAAATGGATTTGAACATGATTGGAACCAATTTGCAGCTCGTCTCGAGTCCAATTCCATTCAAGGTGGGATTGAATTCGCACGATTGTTCGAATCTGATTGCTTTCGCAATATTGGATGAAGCAGTTACTAATTAATCGACTACCTCACCTGAAATTTGATCGATTGGAGAATAAAGGGGCGGTTCTTCCCCTCCGGTTTGTTGATGCTCGAGCAAACGGTGGCACGACTGTCTCATGAGCGCTCCCGACACTGCGGACAAAGGAATGAAACATTTACCACATAATCCCTTTGTGCTTTGTGCCTCATAACAAAGCTGTTAGATGTTATTGCATCCTGTGATTAACTCTATTGTTACTTTTGACGAAAAGGAAGAAACATGCGCTCTTTTCGACACTAATTATATTTTATGTTGATTAGAAAACGTCTTGTTCTCTTTATCTTTGAAACAAGACTGAAAAAAATAATACTGTGATACAGTTTTGCCCAAAAATGCAAATAATAAGCTTTGTTTCTGTAGTTATGATTCGGGAATAAGTTTTCGGCCACGTTGATGCTTGATTTTGATGTTATTTTTCTGACAAACGTGGAAGTTGTCGTAACTGAGTCACTAAAGGCCTGCACACACCTAGTTCGCTGGCGGTAGTGATCAGTGAAACGCTGTCAAATATCGCTGTCAGATTTGAGAGCTATATTTGACAGCGTTTCACTGCTCGCTACCGCCAGCGAACTAGGTGTGCGCAGGCCTTAAGAGTCTAACCAGTAAGACGGCTATTGTTCACATGCTAAATCAATTTTAGAAAGACCATCCTGCTGTACACAAAATGAAATATTTGGTTTTATCATATCTACTCGTAGCAAACGACCTTTCCAGAAGTGTCTCATCGATCATGTGAAAGTTCGAGCAAATGACATCGCCGTCACGTAAACTTTTGTTTCTAACTCCAACTGAGAAATGGCTCTCCAACACAAATACACATACTACAAACAGAGCGTGTATGTACCTGCATATTTTTTTACTTATCCACCTCTAATGCATTTTGCTCTAAAAACAACAAGTAGAAACTCATTCTCATTGAAGATGTAAAATCTATTATAAGGAATGAAGTAAACCTCGTTTCAGGCTAGGCAAACTGGATGTCTTCACAATTATGAAGTAAATTCATTTCTGAATGTATTTATTTGACAAAGGCAAAGTTTGCGTCTTTTGCAAGATGTTTTGTAATGCGTCGTAGGCAACTACGTATTTTGATCATGGCCTGATTTACAAAACTTAGTTTTACGAAGTGACTGGTGAAATTGGGGGGAAGCCTTTGCCCAACAGTGGGACACTACGGGCTAGTAGTATTAGTAATAGTAATGCAACCTAGCCTTAAACTTCACATAATCTTATGTCTTACTATTGTCTTACTTCAAGGAACTTGATATTTTTTTAAACGGTTTTTAGTTTATAACTTAGAATCAAAGCTTCCATACATTTTACTATTATGAAATCAATAAACAAATTCATTTTATAGTTTTTTCCTCATAATTTATTTAATTTGGAGAGAAAGAAGAGAGGTATTTGCCCTGCAGTGGGACACAAGGCCTCTTAATAGTAATAATAATTACTGTTAATCTTCAGTTTTTTACAACTTAATATAGTTTGCCGTAAATAAAGAACATTTATAAAAGCCAACTACAGTTATTTGAATACTATATTGCCTAATCGTAATCGCCCATAAATGGTAAAAAACTGTTTCTAAAGAACAGTTTCCTCTTTGACGTAACGTTGGCGTGTCAACATTTTATTTCTTGGAAATCTTAAAAGTTTCTACCTTCTTTGTTATTTAATAAAATATTCATTCATATGAGATTCTAAAAAGGGTTTTCTGTTAAGTGTTTTTCATTGTGTATAATCAAACGATCGTTGCACGCCTTGCATCGACCGTGCGGCAACATACAATTAACGGTTTTTTAAGCATACAATTATAATAAAAGTGCTTTGAAAATTTCCATCACCTAACATTATTTTTAAATTGCTATATTGGTTATTGAACTTTTGAAGTACAAAATATACATAGTCTTAAATCTCAGGCGATGTCTGTGGACTAAAATCTAATAAAAACTATGTTTTGTTCATGTGTGTGCAAGTCAATAGTTCTAGTCCCAGGTCTAGTCCATCGTGAATACTAAAAGGCTCGTGATAATTAAACTGTGCCAATGATTCATGTTTGCGTGAATTGGATTTCAGTGAATGGTATTGACACCAAGTATGCACGCACAGCGACACAGTGAAGCTTTCAATGTTCAAAGTTAATAAAGTTCAATGCAATCTTACATTTGATGTCGTCTTCCCAGTCCGGGTCTTTAGTGTCTAGTCTAGTTGAGAGTGCGATCGCCATGAGCAGGTGCTCATACCTCTCAGAGTCCATGCTTCTAAGCTTAAATTTCCTAGCCTCCCGCCCTATTAGGTATCACGGCAGGGCAGATTACTTCGGGGGAGATAATCACTTTCCCGCTCGTCACTGGGTGCCGCTGAGACGTCGTAATTCACTTGCGGGACTGCAATAGCGAAATAAATGCAATTTCAGATTCAGTTTCACCGACCAAAGAGTAACGCAGACTGACGGCTGTCGCGTTGCTCTCAGGCACTGAAGTGGTGGCGGGGCGCTTTTGTGATCGAATTTACGCTGCGGCTGCAAAAATTCAGTGGCAGTGAAAATGCTTTAAATTTATTTGACTCTTGTGCGGTTTATTCGAGTGAGCTTTGACAATAAATATCGTTATACGGTATTATGCATACATTCAACAAACGAGGAGCGCTTCAATGCAAGCAGCTCGTGTCAACAAAAACACGAATTATCCCCCACACCTTCACCCTACACTCTCACGCACAAGCCCTCACGAATACACATGAAAATTCTCCTGTGAAACCCTGGCTTTTATGAGACTTCTTTTGTCAGGAGAACTTTCAGAAACACACACTCTCACACATCACCTCCCTCCCATACACACACCCCGGGGTGGACATCTTTCTGGGCTAACCAGACTCTAAAGAGACAGGGGGAATCATGGAGGCCCACTCACGACACGCTTTCACACATTCTCACATCTTCTACATTTCTATTTGTTAAGAATTTGAATACTGCACCACACTAAGTGCCAATTAGTAGATTGTATCATGAGGCGAGAGTGATTTTTTGAAACCTGAACGATACGAGGGATTCAAATTACGCTCGAGGTTAAATCATGTTGGAACCGTGTGGCACGCTGCTTTTCATCCGCCTCTATGAGAAAATTTAATAAGAGGTAGATGTAGTAGATAATGTTAAGTAGGTATTTGCTAAACATACAGTTTCTGCAAATTACTTGCTTATTTTTCATTGGCTTTAAGTTTTTAGTTATTTTTCTCTAGATTATTTTGTTCGGTACTAAATTGTTTATGACAGTTTCTGCGTTTAAATTTTCATTTTCTGGTGTTAATATTTTATTTTCACTGCTAGAACTCAGTTTTAATTATTTTTTGTGAATTATATTTAAATAAGTGAAGTGTGATAGAAAGTAATAAAAAAATAATAAATAAATATTTTGGACAATCCACACAACACTATCTAGCCCCAAATTAGAGAGAGTGCAGAGCTTGTGTTATGGGAACCAGATAGCTGATATATGCTACTTATACATACACAGGGTGTCCCATAAGTCAACGTCCAGCCGAAAACGGACGATAGTCATGACAGCTATCAAAAAAATATTTAAAAAAATATTTGTCTTGTAACTTTCGAGTTATGAGTATTTTAAAAAAACAAGAAAAACTGACACCCTGTGATGATATTTTAAGTCCTGTGACTACAAATATTAACTTTTCATGAAACTTTTTTCTGCAACGTAAGCATGAATAACCCTTCTGTAAATTAAAATTCAAAATTAAGCCAAAACTGCCTCAGTTTTCAATGAAATCGTGGAGTTTTGGCCAACATTTCATTTCAGATAATTACATCACCCAACTTTAACCGTCTGTACCGCAAAAAAAATGTACTATACTATCATGGCAAGTAACTTTAAAAAATGGCGCAATTAAAAAGTGTTTTTTCAACTAAACCGGATTTCCAATCAATTTTATTTCAATAGATAAAATGTTTGTACCCTTTATAAATCATGGACTTAAAATGCCTACGCTGTGTTTTTAAGTGACTCACAATTCACAGGTACAAGTAAATACCATTTCGACAATGTAAGTAAACAAGATAGATCCACCATCTTGTCGAAAGAATAATAACCATGGGTTTTCAAGTAATTTGTTAGTTAGTTTTAGGTAAAAGTTTGAAATAAAATTCAATCATAGGATTACTTCAATCGTGATTTTAATCTAAAGTTTGCCTTCGCCCGTTGCCGGTCTTATTACATGGTTATTGACGTGACAACGTCTTATAATTCGATGGAGCCGGCTGCAAGCACGAAAAAACATGATTCATGCGGCGTTAGCTCCCTCTGAGGCGTTACATTTAATACTTGAAGTGCAAGCGAGAGCGCGGAACGAGCGACAAAGAGGCACGCACGGCCTCCGCGTTCGGCAGCGTTGGACATCTGTCTCTCTCCTACTTGAGTGAGCGATGCGTCCGCGTGGACAGCTGTATGACGTTGTCACGTTCAACTGTCGTCAGCTGACTTTACAGACAGCTGATTTTTTTTTAAGGAAATGTTGAGCTTGCATTACTGCTGAAGGCTAACAGTTTGAACATTTGCTGAAAATCCTTGATGTAGTTAAATTAAAATCACGATTGAAGAAACCCTATGATTGAACTTTATTTCAAACTTTCACCTAAAACTAACAACTTACTTGAACACCCATGGTTATTTACTCTGTCGACAAGATGGTGGCTCTATCTGTTTACTTGCATTGTCGAAATGGTTTTTACTTGTACCTGTGAATTGTGAGTCACTTAAAAACACAGCGTAGGCATTTTAAGTCCATGATTTATAAAGGGTACAAACATTTTATCTATTGAAATAAAATTGATTGGAAATCCGGTTTAGTTGAAAAAAACACTTTTTATATCCAAAACTAAGGAGTACTCTAGCAAGTATTATACCATTTTGGAATCCTGGATAAATGCGCCATTTTTTAAAGGTACTTGCCATGATAGTGTAGTCCATTTTTTTTGCGGTACAGACGGTTAAAGTTGGGTGATGTAATTATCTGAAATGAAATGTTGGCCAAAACTCCACGATTTCATTGAAAACTGAGGCAGTTATGGCTTAATTTTGAATTGTAATTTACAGAAGGGTTATTCATGCTTACGTTGCAGAAAAAAGTTTCGTGAAAAGTTAATATTTGTAGTCACAGGACTTAAAAGATCATCACAGGGTGTCAGTTTTTCCTGTTTTTTTTAAATACTCATAACTCGAAAGTTACATAACAAATATTTTTTTTATATTTTTCTGATAACTGTCATGACTTGGCGCATCACCCGTTTTCGGCTGGACGTTGACTTATGGGACACCCTGTATAAATATTTGTAAATTCATGCTTATAATACAATATAACACCCAGACAGAGAACAAACATCCGTGTTCACCACACAAATATTTGTTCTCGGTGGGGATCGAACCCACGACCTATGGCGCCGAAGGCCACTACCAACTACCAACCACCAACTGACCACTGAAAAAATAAAAGAGAACTTCCCACGTTTTTTTTTATTTTGTTAACCAGCCAGCCTGCGGGGCTCGCGTTTTTATACTAACAGCCAGCATTTTATCGAAGCGAATTGCGTTCAAACTTTTTAATTTAATAGTTCCAAATTTCATAAGTCATTTCGTCACTGTGCCCCGGAATGACCTAATTTCCACGCACTTATCCAGGAACAAAGAGACTTTTTGAATATATGGGATGAAAACACTTTTATCCCGTCGTTTTCGTTTTTTGGTATTTTGTTTAACTTGTGTCTTCTCATATGGTTATAGCTGAAAATCCGCGTTTCGCTCTCGAGCAAAGCTTGTGTTCTGAGATAATACCCTTTTGTCTAGCTGCACGTACTCCATTTGACTTGTTTTTCTACTTGTTATTTGTTTCGTGTGTGTATCATACACAAAAAAAAATGCAGCTCTATCCCAGACCCGTGCCCTCATTTGGAAACAAAAACGTCGCTACGTATACTATATTATGCTATGCACCCTAAGCATAGAATACAAAATAATACCAAACCCAATCCTACCCTATCTCGCAGTGAGATGTAAAACGTGGGGGGCTTGGTGAGTGTCTTTTGTTTCATTCGTGTCGCCTCGCATCGTTCGTTGTATTCCTAGCCTTGCTTTTATACACGACATCAGCTGGATGATTGTGTAACTCTGTTGTAATCAATAGTTTGATACCAACAAATAAGCGATACTAACAAAGAACAGCGATCACATAATTTCTTGTCGAAAACAGATAACATCTGTTTTCGCTCTATCTATTTGTGGCCATACAAAGTGAAGTTCCTTTTCGCTATCTCATATTTATTACGTCAACATTCAGTCTTCTTGCAAACGTTCCTTGTCAAAGAAAATATTTCGTAAAATTCGTTTTTTATTGCAATCGAAGCTCAAAATAATGTCAAAAGAGACTATTTTGATTACAACAAAATATACGCAATCTCCCCAACTCGTCACCAATTTTGCGTCTCTGTACTATCTACTATGTTGTCTCAAATCAGCAGATTCATTTTATAGCGAATCTATTTTTAATGCCAATTTAATTCTAGAACTACCCCCCACAACACAGTTTGTTAACTTTAACTCGTAGGCTCGTAGCAACTATGTATAACTTTGTCAGACTATGTAGGACAGTAGGAGAATGGAAGTAGGTTAACGTGACCCGGCAGCAAACACCTATTGCTTTTATCTCGACCGTTTGTTATAAATGCATAAAATAAACAAAAGTAACCCAACAACAAACTACAAACTACATTGCTTTTTATATTTAATAAAGTTATGCATTGTGATCACACAGTTTCCGTCCATATACAGGGTGTTACAAAACTACCCGTTAAGCCGAAAGAAGGTTAAATTATTTGTGTATTGTTTGCATTGTCTCACATTGCATTATACTGTGTGTATGACGTTTTGACGTAGTATTTATTTAGTCAACACTTACACAGACTCAAAACCAGAACCAGAGCCAGGCAGAGCTCATTGCAGGCCTACTGGTTTTAAGTATCTTTCTGTAGACTGATAAGTTACTCATATGCTAGAAAATATGAGTATAGTTTATTCTTACAAGTTACAAGAAAATACTAAAATTACTGGTACGTGAGGCTGAACAACTGTATGCCTCAAGTTGATGAACGCAGAGCAGCGCATCGCAGGGTACATTCCTGACGCGCGTGACTTACGAAGCAATGCCACGATAATAGGCGATGGTTGCCTTTTAACATCCGCGCTAGCACACGGGGAGGATAAGTTGTCTTTCCACCTTTTTTATCTACTTGACAGTAGAAATAATTCTCCTATCCACCTTACATAGCACGGCAACAGGGATAAAATGTTTCCACTTGACGTTTATCGTGGACATTATGTATTGCTATTCCCGCTTCATAGCATGGACTAGGGAAAACGTGGATAAAATCCTCTCCGTTTGACGTAAGACAGAGAATAATTATCACCTAACTTTGAAGGTGGGTATAAAGTCTATCTCCTCGTTTTCAATATGTCGCGAGCATTTTATAATTTTCGTTTGTCCGAACAAATGGAAAAAAATCAAAGCAAATTACATAGGAGGGCTCTAAGAGATGCTAGTAATCCTACATAGGTGCACTACCTACTAGGTATAACGCTGGTCCGTGACGCCGGAGTACAAACAAAGGCAGCCACTGCGGTGAACAGCACCATCATTTTTCAAGTGAATTAAAACAACAAACAACAACAACAATATAACAACATACAACATTGCCACAACATAGATTTAAAATAGTCATAAAAAGAACGAATAATATTGATGGTTGATGCGTCAATAATGGGGAGTGGAAGAAGAAAACCTGTTGTGCCGACCCCACTTAGCGTGGGATAAGGGCAGGAAGATGATGATGCGTCAATAATGATTAATTTCTTAAAATGCAACAATAAAATATAAAACCTTCGAAACGCTATTCCCACCGCCTTTCCCCGTGGATACGCTATCCACTGGCGAAGTCAGCCTGTCGATTCCAGCAACACGGCTCAATTGAGTGATCGCTGAATCAGAGTTCCATTTTCAAAATTTTCTAACAAAAATTTACAACTCGCATCGATTTACGCGATTTGTGTTGCTAGAATCGAGATGCCCAGCTCGGAGGTCGGATAAAACTGACAGCGGGGAATAAGTTTTTATCCTTTCCCGGGGATAACTTGTCCTCCCCGTGTGCTAGCCAGGCAGGTTGGACATGTGCTTGTTTCATCAACTAGTTGTATAAATAAAAATACAATTTAACTTGGAATAAATGTATTATGTTTGTCGCTTAGTTGATATCGCAAATCTTGGTGCAGGAAATTTAAATTAAATGCAGAACCCAGTCAAAATTAATCCTATTAGTACTATTCATTTAAGGCCTGCTCACGTTTCGATGGCGACCAGCTGGAACGCTGTCAAATATGTCACATTTGACAGCGTTTCAACTGATCGCTATCGCCTAGATGTGCGCAGACTTTTAAGATTTTTGAATGCCAACCTATTTTGAGTCAAACAAAAGGTAATAAATTATGTAAAGGGATTAAAACCTTCCTTTGTTGTTGTTTGTTCAACACCGTCAGATTACCGTGCTCCATTGAGTTAAATTGTATGAAAGTTGAAATAAATGCTAGCTGAGATTCATAGAAACTATACTCCAAATGTCAACTATCGAGCCTTAAAGACCTGCACACATCGAGGCAATGGCCATGGCCCTAACTTAGTATTTATTTCAAGTAGAGCGTTTTGTTTCAAGCTTGTAAAAACAGTACCTTTTTTTGAATCGAATCATGGTCTTTTGGCGTAAGAACGATATAACTTGTAGTCGAAAGTCATCTAATTTTGTTATAACAATAATTTGTGATTGCAACCAAAATCGCTTTTTAAAGTAATATAACTGAAGTGACTGCATTTCAATGCAATATAATAAATAATAATAATAATAATAAATATTGTGGACAATTCACACAACACTACCCAGCCCCAAACTAAGCAGAGCTTGTAATATGGGAACCAGATAGCTGATAATATAATACTTGAATACATTTTTTTTTGTAAATACATACTTAGAATACAATACAACACCCAGACAGAGAACAAACATTTATGTTTACCACACAAATATTTGTTCTCGGTGGGGATCGAACCCACGACCTACGGCGCAGAATATGATTTTTATTATGACAGCTAGTAGTAAACCCCTAGGGTAAAAAGGCATTTCTGATTATGAGGGGATTTTAAATGACGGGGCTGGCGAACAAGGGTGCCGGCCAGTTCCGATCGATAGCTTTTAGCTTTCAGTAGCAGTAAGCCAAAGCATTTCCACGCTAAAAGTACTTACACTGCACCTGGTTTATGCTAAAATACATATTCTATTCACAACTTTTTTGTCGGTAGAAATCCATTAGGTCTTACTCAGGTATACTTTTTTATTTAATCTGGACAAACCTAATGGACTTTGTTATCACTATTCATAGTAAGTCAAAATAGACATTGCGTGTAGCCAGTTTTGTGACTGTTTTTTTATTGGCGTCGATTCCAGCGACACTCTAGTCGAGTCCAAGCTCCTAAGTCTCGAACATCGCCGTAAAGTTGCCAGTCTATCGGTATTTTACAGGATACCTACATTTCGGAGAGTGTGCTACGGAACTTCACAATTTAGTTCCCCCATCCCCATTCTACCATCTGACCACTAGACGCACGGAAATGCGGCATCCATACTTGGTTGATGTTCCGACTGTCCGCACCAAGCGCTTTGCTTCAACTTTTATGTTGCGGACAGCCAAGGAATGGAATTCCCTGCCGGCGTCTGTCTTTCCGAGCACCTACAAATTGGATGTTTTCAAGACAAGAGTGAATAGGTATCTTCTAGGTAAGCGTGCTACATCGTCGACCGCATCATCACTTAACAGCAGGTGAGATAGTGGTCAAACGCAAACCTATAAATTATAAAAAAAAAACACAAATCACTCAAGTAAATCGATGTGAGTTGTCAATTTTTGTTTGAAAAATTTGAAAATGGAACGCGGATTCAGCGATCACTCGATCGAGCCGTGTTGCCAGAATCGACGCCCAGCTATATCCAAAGCTACTTTCCCAATGGTCCCAGTTTTAGAGTGACAAATGAATGCATAGATGTCAAACTTACCGTTGTAGTCTTTTTCATTTTATTGTTCTGTTTTGTTTAAGGTAGTCTACATGGAGGCATCCTGGAGGTCGAAGAATGGACATCATTTGCTGGCGCTTGCATCAAGGTAAGATAATCGTAGATTATGTAGAAAGTAGATAGTTTCGACTTCTTAATATGACTCCGAAAACGCGTTTTTTTATTCTAGCTTTTTTATAGAGATGCTGTTCTTTTTAAAAAAAAACTATTCGCAGAGCAAAACTCCCTCGACGTTTCATATTTTACCCGCAAATTACAAATTAAAAATCCAATTACCATAAAACAGCGATGCGAGCAAAAATTCTGCGGCAATTAAAGCCATTTCGCCAAGAACGAGATAAACTTTTACTCTGAGGGTTCTGTATAAGATTAAAGGGGTTATTATTAAATGTATTATTACACATATTTTTTTATGTTATTCCACAGCTAGCCAAAACTAAAACATGATGTACACAATTTACGATTTTCAATATTATTTTGAAAAATATGACCACATCAGCTTATTGCGTGTTGGTTTTATGATTGTTTTTCTGAACTTGGCGTATTCTTGAGGTAGAGATTTTCCATCAAGGAATTTCAGCTTGTCACTTACTTTGTTCTGTAGCGTGGCTACCATCTAAATGAGGTCATCGGTTGATCAATTAAATGTTAAAATAAAAACCTTAGATTCACGAAGATTAGATTTCTTAAACGAAAGAGGAGTGAAATTAGCCCGTTATTTTTTGATATATTTTTGTAGAAGAACACTTGATTCTAAAGCTTCAATGTTTGTAAATAAAAAATAAAATAAAAGGTTTTTAAATTGCCAGAAGAATCATAAAAGCATTTAAACAGAATAGCCGAAAATATACGAAAAACATCAATTTAATATTAAGACGGTTAAAACATCACCCTCCCTCAAAGCAGTTATAAGTGAAAATAAGCTGCTCACCGATGAAAGAGTAGGTTGTCTGTTTTCCATTACTGTCTACTAAAACCGCATGGCCTGCACACCATTTCTAATATTTACGTTTTCTTTCAACGAAGTACGAGGCTCACTTAAAAAGATGATACTAAGTAGAACTGTAAAAAAAGAACCTTCAAATATGAACGCGGCTTTTATAATAGTGAACGTTGTGCTAGACAAGCGCTAGGGACCGAACTGACGGTGCTAAAGAATGAATAATGAGAAGGAACCGCTCACTACGCAGAAAGAGATAGAACATTCTTGCGTTGTCTTCCTCACTCCTACGTCCACTTGTGTTAATGCACCCCTTTCCGTCATGATTCTCCTGTACTGTACATGATTATACAAAACACATAGTTTTTTTTATCTTGGAACAAAAAAAGACAGATTCGTTTCTGGCTGAAAAATATTGTACAGCAGCCCAGCAGTCTTTTAGCCGACATTCACTTAAATATAATTGAAAACCTCAAGCTTTCATCTTTCATACTGACACCCTACTGTTGCTTTACGCTGAAAATCCTTTCATTCCAGCGCAAAACGATTTATTTTCTGGTTTTCATTAACATTGATATAACCGTAACGTTTTTCAACTAGTAACGTTTGCGCTTAGTTCGACTGAGTGAGAATCAATAAGATAAAAATAAATAAAACAGCGTTGCTAATCATCAAGGTATATTTTGGACGAAAGTTTAAACGGCATTACTTGAGTGAAAAATACCGTAATTTCTAAAATTGTGAAACAAACGTTGACAAGTCGCCAAGACTTGTGGAATATTTCACATTCCACACGGATGCAGTTATTTTTTGATTGTAACAAAAAACACTTGCTCAGCCTGCAGAGCATGGCTAGCAGCATCTTCTGGGTACTTAAGAGCGCATCGTGCGAAAATTTGAGAAATCATAACTAAATAACTAAGTGACATTTTAAAAATCGCAAAAGGACTAATTTGTAGACTATACATTTGAGATTAATTCGAATTTAAGTGTGTTAAAAAAAAAACTATTTAACATGACATTCTATTTAACGCTGACATACGATTTTCATTAGCGTTAAATAGAATGTCATGTTAAATAGTATATTTTTTTACCACACTTAAATTCGAATTAATCTCAAATGTATAGTCTACAATTAGTCCTTTTGCGATTTTTAAAATGTCACTTAGTTATTTAGTTATGTTTTTTTTTTTTTTAAATCTCATTTCAATTTTCGCACGATGCTCTCTTAAGGCGTACAGCGTCGAAGTACTCCTCGCTCGCACATTTTGACCTTTTAAAAGATGTGAAATCGCCGAGCTTAATCATCGATACGTTTTCCTTCTCAAAAGTTTGCCTAACTGGTTTTCGTACATAAGTTGACCTTTAAGTAGGATAACGTTTCGTACTTAGTAAACTTTTAAGTAGGAAAACGTGTTAGAATCATAATATTTTTTTTCTTAACTGTTTGCAATTGGATTGTGCATAAGAAAGTTTTTCGCGATTTTCGATAAATCCGTTCAGTGTGTTCATATCTTTCAAAAGGTCAAAATTTGCGAGCTAGAAGTAATTCCACGGAGATCAAAATCTTAACACCAACACTGCGATAACCAATTTGCCTGCTAATCGGACGGAAAACGACAAACCCTTAGATATTATAAAGAAACGTATGTCCAGCAGTGGACTCGATTATTAATAACCTAATAACCTCAAACGCGCACAAATAAACAATAAAGTCTCAATCCATTTATATCCGAGTGAAAACCGTTTAAAAATAAGCATCTTTATCAGTGAAAAGCGAATCTGAGCTAAAACAAAACAAGAATACAAATAAAACTGAAAATAAATATTACTACGAAGCACGACACAAAATCTATTTCCAGGTTCGTAGTAAAAAGTGAGAGTTTGTTTACCTCCGCCTATCCTGAGAATTTACGTTACAGAATACAACGCATATATCGGCTTTGTCGACATTGAAGCCAGAGGGGAGAAATTATTTAAGATTTCGTGTTTATTTTTAGTTTCACCCACTGACATTCGCGAACAGGGTACCGATCGGGATGTTGTCACTTTTGTTTTCAAACCAGTATGCAGGTTTACAAGTTTTTGGGTTTTATCAATATATTTTTTACTGAATATTTTTTAATTTGGAAAACATGAAGCGTTGTATTGTGTGCGTTCGGCAAGCAAATCCATGCGCAAAAACTGTTTTTCTTCAAATACAATTTATTAATTTTTAATAACAGTTTGAATGCCCCTTATTTTCAAATTGAACGCAATTAAGCTACGTGCCCGCGTTCTCTTTAGACTTAAAGTGGAAATTTTGTTTAAACTACATAAAATCAAAAACATCTAGCATAAAGATTTAAAAAAAAGAATCCTAAGAGTTATTCGTCGAGTTTGACTAGGATCCGATGTCGCAGCGGTAAGCGCAGCCAAGCCAAGGCGAAGGTCGCGGGTTCAAATCCCGCTCGGCTTTTAGGACATTATATAAATCTTTGTGTTTCCTTAAGTATAGTAAACACTATAATATAAATAAAAAATATCTAGCATACTTTTTAAATAAAGACCCGCGCAGATCTAGGCGATGGCGATAGCGATCAGCTGAAACAATGACAAATATAACAGCGATATTTGTCAGAGTTTCAGGTGATCGCCATCGTCATAACCTTGATGTGCTCTGGCCTTAAAAAGGATAAAAGATTGTATAAACTTACCTTTAATCTAGTTATTGTCATTTGTTTCCTACTGATGGCCGTTTAATCTTCGACATTGTGCCTGAAACAAAACAAAGCATTTCATTAACACAGTGTACGAGTATAACACACAAAGTAAAAATAGTGAATTGGAAAGTAGAAGCGAGTCTGTACGAATACATTAATATGTAGGTTAATTTTGAGAGGAATTCTGAAGTGAGTGTGTATTTTATGTTTCTAGTGGCCGCCCACGGGGTTAACCCTTCATGTTTTTTTTTTCGGGATAAAACTACCTTAAAGCTCTTCCAGGTTACAAAATATATTGGTTTGAAATCCAAATATAACTTTACAATATTAATTATTAAAACGATTCTAGAGGGAAACACTGCGAGAAAAACTTTTATTATGGAAGACAAAAGAGTAGCTTATTAAAAATGTAGTCTAGCTAGCAAATATCCCATTTGCTAGGCGACTGCAAAATTAGTTTTGTTTAAAAAATAAAGTATGTTGTACTATAATATTTTTTTGTTTGCCTAGTAAATATCACATTTGCTAGGCGCAAATCGCTACAACATCATCTTATTACCTATATAAATGCGTTTATTAGTTTCTTATTTTGATTACTGTTAATCTACAATTTTTTTTCTCATAATAAAGCTTGCCGTAAATAAAGACTAATTTGAAAGCCAACCACAAATACTCCAGTATATTCACAAGTGAAAATAAAAAATGCTGTTATTGTTTTCTTATAAATCGAGGCATGATTCACTTTCACACACTTTTACGATTTTTCCCTAACTCTCGTGGTTTCAGATTAGGCCATCACCGCTCTTCTCAAAAATACACCTTGCATTAAGTTTTTTTTTTTTTGTAAAGTAATTTTTGGTACTTTTCAAAACAAAAAGTATTAATACTAGGTATTTTCCTGGAAACAACGGACAACCCAATTTGCTTATAAATAAGAAAGAAAATGGGTGAAAAGTGGTCGTAACTTTTAAATAAAATGATATTCCTCGAACTAAAAGAGAAGATTCACAAGAAAACTTCTCCTTATAAATATTATACGCAGTGGTTTTAGACATGATTTTCTCTCATAAACTTTCTTCTTCTTAATTAATGGCATCTGTCCATTGAGATCAATTTTGCCAGTGTCGAGTGAGGATATATTACATAAATAAATAAATAAAATAGTTTTTAGTCAAGTCAAGTCAGTCAATACACAAGTCGGCCCTGACTGGCTTTGAAAACAATGGTGGCCGTTTTTTTTTTCAAAACTATCAGAAACATTTTCGATCTAATCAGAATATCACACAATACACTTTCATTCCGACTGCTAACTCTTGAGCTAAGACCTCAAGTAATGTTGGTTAAAATACCACCGAAATTATTTACACAACATAACATCAGAAAAACAATTAAAATGAAAAAGCTATGTGACTTCTTAAAATGACAGAAAACGAATCGTCCTCATAAGAGCCTGTCCAGATGGAGCGTTTTACGCGCGAGTGCCCTCGCGCGTTTCAATTTATATTGCGTCCAGATGCCGCGTTTTACGCGCGCTCCTACCAAATAGTTGCTCGCGTTTTACGCGCGATTG
Source organism: Thera britannica (assembly GCA_939531255.2). Classification (NCBI taxonomy): domain Eukaryota; kingdom Metazoa; phylum Arthropoda; class Insecta; order Lepidoptera; family Geometridae; genus Thera; species Thera britannica. The sequence goes on from OW618044.2 coordinate 6,575,394, forward strand.
AGGAATCGCGCGTAAAACGCGCGTAAAACGCCCCATCTGGACAGGCTCTAAACCTACTTGTGATAGCAAAATGTCAATTTCAAAATGCGTACACATTTTGAGAAATACGTTTTTCTGAATAGATGTCTGATAAGCAGACCATCTGATAGTTGGACGTTTTGCTTTATGGACATTTTGCATATTAGACTTACTGCTCATTAAATCTTAGGCTACTAGACCAGACTTGATCAGGAGCCTTTTTTCCCAGTTTATTTCATTATTGTGGGTTCTCTAACAACTTTTACAGTACGTAGTTGTTTTAAATTTAGAACCAATACGGCGTTGAAGCCAAGCGAAGTGGTATTTTAAGAACCGACTTCCAAAATATAACTCATGCCTAGATTGAGAATGGTATAATATGTATTACTTTCTGGAATATAATAGGCATGACGACTAATTTTCAAAATCTCTTCTATCATATTCAGAAGCATCTATTATGTCTAAAATATATCATATTTCTGTAGAAAATTAAGGTTTTTGTGCAATAAAAGTACATTTAAATTTTCAAATTCACGCCAAAACGCTCGCTGGTGTCATGGCGTCTGTTATTACGTCACGGGTATGTATAGGTATCAACAGTAAATATTGGTGCTTTTGTACTGAATCAGAATGACGTTTACAACGCCGTGACGTAATTCGCTCTGACCGGTGTTTAAGCTATCATGGCGGATTGTTGTATTTTGTAGATTTATATCAACAAATAAATTATTAATCTCGACATTAATAAGAGAATAAATACATTTTTCAAAATCTTTGAATCCTTTTTCATTAGATCAGATAAATATTGTGGCGATACTTTATTACTGTCTTCATGCCTATTCAAAGGATTCATTCGCCATCTATTGAATAAAAGCCATTATTAAAAAACGGTTCACTAATGATTGCGATGGGCGCATTTACAAAAGAGCCAACTCTTAATCTGCGAAGAGATACTTTTTATAGAAAGCTCAGTATTTTTCAGTTGGAACCGACCAAGACCTTTTGTTAAAATTTTAATACCCTCAAACATCGAAACGAAATGGAGCGAACGACTACCATTGTTCGTTTGGGAGGATAGCTTTATGACATAAAAAAGCTTTTGTGTTGGTGAGTCTCGCAGTTAAGGTTTGGCACTATAAAATTATTGCACGTGAATTCTTATAAATAAAACAATCTGTAAACCAGATAAAGGGACGCATTATGTTGGCTGTTATTAAATACTTACGTCTTGTTAAGTAATTTAACTAAGAGACTTGCGCTAAAAGGAAAATTGCAGTTTTAATAATCACAGTGTTTTAATAAAAGTGAAGCAAATAACAGTCAGCAACGGAAGTTAATTAACAGTGAGTAGTTCTAATTACTTTTCTTCGCAATATGAAAAATGTTATGAGCTAAAGCTTTTAATAGTAGTAGAGCTCTTTGTGTGTGGCTCGTCTGGGGAAGTACTACCACTATGCCTATTTCTGCCGTGAGGCAGCATTGCTTTGTTTCGGTTTGAAGGGTGTAGGTGCCGGTTAAGTTACTGGCACGTGAGGCTGAACATCTGTGTGTCTCAAGTTGATAGACGCAGCGCAGTCCATCGTAGGGCACGTTTCTGACGTGCGTGACCTACGAGGAAACACTGTTATAACAAATGCGATGGTCTTTACATCAGGTGGGCCATATGCTTGTTCCATCTGTTAGTTGTTGTATAAACTGTTGTTTGCTTGATCCTGAGACAGGGTTTCGTCTTTATCATTTGTCATCTTTGCTCTTACCCGTCTTACCCATTTCGCTTTTAAGCCTCTTTGAAAATATGATGGATATTTGTAGCTTTCACTTTTTTCACTGTCGTTGTGAAGGTCAGGTCTTCCCTTTGTATGTAAGTGCAGCGTCACGCCAGCATATACATTTCCAAAATGTTGGGCAGCCTCCTCCACCAGCCAAAATGGGTATCTCTCGACACTCGACCCAATCCCACTTTATTCCATTTTTTTAGCAGAAAACCCATTTGTTTCCGCAACAAAGGATCAAAATGAATTTGATCCTTTAGCACGGTAGATATTATAGCGAAGCATGTGTCTTTAGTTTATACCACCTCCTACCAAAACCTATAGAGATTTTTATTGGTTTTCAAAACCATGTTTATCAGTGCTAGTTTTGATAATAGGCATTTGCATCTTTTGTGGATTTATATAGCGTCCGGGGCAACTGGTGCTTATTTATGCCCCAACTTACGGGACGCTATAGGACAAGATTTTAGATGGAATAGGCTGCCCAGCACCTATACCAAAATAGTGCTAGTATATCAAAGGCTAAAACCGGCCAAAGTCCAATATTATCAAACTTGATTAAATTCTGATATTGGACTAGCTAGTAGATCTGGTTGGCAGTAACAGAACATTCTCGGAATTAATACCACTTAAGTCGGTAAATTGGTCAAAGCCAGAAGCACTCTTGCGAGAGTTCTCGGATGTCGAGAGTCGAAGTCGTTCGGTTTGATAGCTTTGAATTCCCTTTTCACATCGTTCATGACTGTCTACATTCAAGTTTAAATTGTATAGCCATTTGAAGCTGATGAAAGAGAGTTGCGGTGAAGGTAATAATTGTAAATAAAAGTGTCCCTGGAATTTGTAAATAAGAAATCCTATATTATAAATTTGAAAGTTAGGATGGAACGAATGAACAGATCTGGATGAATTTTGGCACAGATTATAAATTATAGTCTGTTATAGCACAGAGGCAACATTTCATCCTGGCAAAACGTATAGTACCCGTGGGAAAGATTCGTTTTAATTTTTCATAAGTAGAGCAAAGGATCGACATGATTTTGCCATGTTTTTTGCCATGGATTAGTTACTATAAACATAAAACCAAATTATTGTGCTCAAATAAAAAAAAGTACTAGCATGGATAATTTTTTTGTGAGTGTTACGAGTACATCACAATCACAATTGAAATTTCAAATTATTTTACACACATACATTAAATATCGCTAACTATGCCTCAAAAGCCAGCCAGGTTGTCAGCCCGCAATAAAAAACTATTATAACCCACGTGTTTCCTTCTATCCATATCAAGCCCTATCCAAATACAAGTTTCTAGGCAGTGGGTGGATAGAGGCTGAAATGATGATTCAGATAAAAGCGATAGGCGCTGCCTTTGTGGCTAGCAAAAACCCCCTAACCTATGCCGCAGAACATAATTAACAACTATAATTTAATAACCAATAGAGTAATAAACATTGTCACACGTCTAATCAATCACTCCTTCGTCTTTGCTAAAGTTTAACCTAGTTCCATCTAAGCTCGTCTACAACTTTTTCGTCTTTTGCTATATTTTTCATCACTGTAAAATATATCTAACGGTAAAATGAAAACCAAAGTCGCAAGAGCTGGTTCGGGAAAAATGTCAAAGCGAAATTGTGAAATACGAGATCCTTTGTTGTATGCGAAGGAAAGTGGAAGCGGATTATCTCTCTGTGAGTCCACTTAATCACATAAAGGAGTCGATATAATAAATATTGAGCAGAATGCACTTTTATTATGCTTTTCATTTCTCGTATCGCGACCCCTTTGAACTTGAGGATTTTCCGTTTCATCACAGAGTAAAATTGAGTCGTAGTTCTTTTCTCAATCTTTATCGGGTACCGCTGGGTTTTCCACAATTTATACATTTTTATAGTTCATTTTTATAGTTTTTTTTAGTTCGATGAGATAAAATATCGGACGAGATAACGAAACAGATATTTGCTGCTTTTTTCTATATAAGATTAATTTATTGCATAAATAGCGGCTGCCCGCGGCTTCGCTTGCCCGGTCCCTTTAAGCCTCGTTCCCATTGCTTTATCGAGATAAAAGTTTTGTCTCCGTCTCCGTTTGTTTTATCTCCGTTTACTGGTTTTAAGCTACGTCCTCACCAATTTTCAGCCAAATCGGTTCAGCCGTTCTTGAGCTATAAATAGTGTAACTAACACGACTTTCTTTTATATAAATAGATTAAAACCATCCCATCCCACAAAAACCATACATTTTACCGAGATAAAAAGTACCTTTGTGCCTTTGTGCTATTTTAGACTATAACCTATCTCTGTGCCAAATTTCATCCATATCCGTTATTGAGTAACAAACATCCATTCATCTATCCAACCTTTTTAATATTAGTGGGATGGGATTTACTAGCCAGGCCCAAAACGAACAAGTTAATTGCTGTGATAATCCATTAAATTCCAACCTTGTCTTATGTCTATCCAATTTTTTCGATACGTAATCTTACTATGTGATATAAAGCACTGTGTCCAATCAAACAAGTAATTTGAATAATTCAACTTGTTTGACAAAATGCATGATGATTGGTAGTAACTGTTTATGCTTGTGTAACATCGATAGTTACTATCGAGCAATTTCAAAGCCCAACCCACAACCGCAAGTTAGGCGCGGGCAACACATAATTGGCGTCGGGGCGCACACACGTTACGTGGTTGTATCATGTTTGGTACAATGTTGGATAAATTATTTTAACTAAATTTCACTTTATGCATTTTGGGCGCCGTACCATGTCCGTCCAACTCAATTTATGTGTGGCCGCGCCTTAATCATATTGTGTACATCTTATCACTTGACACAAATAAAAATGTAAACAGCTGAGATTGTATGCTATGAATCTGAGACAGACCTCAGTTGGAGCTGGAATTTCTAGTCTGGATTAGAAGACATCTTGCATCAACATCTCGGTCTCAATCCGTGCAAATTTTAACTTCTCTAGCTAAACGTTAAACCAAATCAAAGTTAACCCTGCCACTCATCATCTTCCTGCCCTTATCCAATTTTTTGTGAGGTCGGCACAACATGCACTCTTCCATTCCCCTTAAATGATTAATACTTATTCTGGTACATAAATACCCGATATTTTTGGGCTAAGCAGCCATTGGATTTGTCCTAAACATGGTACCGTAAAACCACACGAGAAGTGATTGAATGAAAAATGGCTAAACTACTGAACCGATTTTGATGAAATTTCTATGGGGCTAATAAATGGAAGAATAGATAAAAAAAATACAACCGAATTAAGAACCTCTTCTTTTTTTCTTAAACAACATTCGTGTAACAACTTATTTAGTATATCCCGTTGCTTAAAATAATAATAAATAACATGGTACCAGTCGGCTAAACATCAGGATATACACCTTTTACATCTTTTTTGTACCCACAGGTAAAGCAAGCAAGCAGTTTTATAAGTCGAGACGGATATCTGACAGATAGTGTTACTTTGACTCACACGTCCCTGACAGTTACTAAACTTAATTAATAGTTAATAAACTTTGTTACGGCATCACAGCTATACTTCTGATAAAAATATTTGATTCGGCTTTGTTTTCGGCAAGTCTATAGTAAAGACGGCATTATTCAATAACAAGCTTAAGAGGGCATCACACAGGCGACCCTCCATACAAACGTAGTCCCCTATTTCCTCCCTGGATAATGCCTCTAGAGTAACCATTTTTTCTCATAAAATCCAGATCTGCTATATACGTGCTCGTATTTTCCTTTTTTTCAGACACTTATTGATAAAGAAAATATGACCCTCATATGATTTATATGAAATATGAATTGGAGGTGATATTTTCTTTATCATAAAGTTTCTGAAAAAAGGAAAACATACGAGCACGTATTTAGCAGATCTGGATTTTATGAGAAAAAATGGTTACTGTAGAGGCATTATCCAGGGAGGAAATAGGGGACTACGTTTGTATGGAGAGTCGCCTGTGTGATTCCCTCTTAAGGCTTGTACTGCTTTAGTCGAATCCAGTTTAAACTGGTTATATAAAGCAGCGCTTTGCTATAAGCCAGCTTTTGGCAATTAGAATAGTTTGCATTGTGACCGTTGAATCAGCAACCCGCTAAGCTTGTTTACATTGCAAGCCGATTTGTGTGGCACAGGGTTAACGAAGCTTGGCGCATTGTCGTGAATTTCCCAAGCGGGCTTAACATCGTGAATATAGAAGCCTGTTTAATTAACACGGTGGGTCTATTTGTGTTGGGAATTTGCAACTTGTGAAGTTTTGAAGGTGTTTCAGGACACAATTAAATAAATAAAGAAATAAATATTGTGGACAATCAACACTACACTATCTAGCCCCAAATTAAGCAGAGCTTGTGCTATGGGAACCAGATAGCTGATAATACATAGTATATTATTTTTTTTGTAAATACACACTTAGAATACAATATAACACCCAGACAGAGAACAAACATTAGCTTCCACCACACGAATATTTGTTCTCAACGAGGATCGAACCCACGACCTACGGCGCGGAAGGCAGAGTTACTATCAGCTGAGCTGTGAGACGAATCTTACTCTACTTTACTCTAAAAGAGTGACTTAAAACATCACGAAGAAACGGGCTTGGAATCTTTTATATAAATCTGATAAATACTTGACAATTTTCAAGTTTACCCCAACCTCTCTATTGCAACAACGTCAAGTCGTTGGTTTATTGAATTGCCGGAGCTCGATGCAGAGTGGTTTGGTATTTTCTAGCACTCGGGCCCGTTTGCTTGCACTGCTCTTTGATTCGATCAGGAAATTGGTTTAGATCTAAGTGGTAAACTCACTCTGTAGTGAGAATCCGACTCTTTACTCAAATCGTCTTGTATATCTTGTAGATGTTCAATTTGGGCCACTTTCGGTGTGATCTTAGCCCTGTTTCTGTTGGTAAGGCGAGTCGGAAAGAGATGACAATTGTGTTAGCAGTTTAGTTTAAACAGTCGGCTTCTTTTTCTTGTTCTTTTGAACCAGCAGTGTTGAAATTATTTTATACTTAGTATCATTATGTCGTAGTACAGCTGGAGTGATCCGCTAGTATATACATATAGAAGTACTTATAAGGAACAAGTCCACACGTGTGAACATAACAAGGAAGCCTAATATGAGGTCAGTTTATGGCTCGATCACATACCTCCGCAGTATCCCATAGCTTTTTATGTATTTCTCAAAAACCATTTTCTGGCCAGTATTTCAGTAATTTGAACTAACGGTTTTAATCAACATATTGCCAATTTATACCCATCTATTATATTATATTATGTTTGCACTATGAAGTAATACAACTCCAGTTCCAGCAAATCCTCGAGCTTAACTTCGTGGAACGCTGAATTTCCCGGAAAACCCAAGTAATAGAGTGCGGCTTTACTGGGAATATGAATGCAATTATTTAACAATTTCGTTGAAGAGGATAATTAGAATTGTTATTAAGTATACTAAATATTGTTCGTTGAAAATATTCGTTCGTTGGAAATAAAATGCAATCTAATTTTTATAATTATCAATGCGATCTACGTGAAGTTTAATTTCGCGTAGACCGCATTTATTAATTTTCAAGTAACGCTATGACTACGTCTACTTCTTCTTCCTGCTCTTATTTCTCTCTACCACTTTATTTGGGTTCAGCACAATTATGTTCTCCTCTTTCATTCTACTTTATCAGCCCTCGTAGCTGTATTCACTTTTTTCTTAACCATGTTATTTTTCACACTGTTCATCCATCTTTACGTTGGCCTACCTCTACCCAAATATCCATCTACATTCATACTAATCACTCGCCTTGTCACATGACTTTCAACTCATCTGTTGCATCTAAATTTTTTTGTCACCGGTGCTACTTTCAGACTTCCTCTGACATACTCTTTATCTCTACTCTATATCGTATCTTGTCCATTCTTGACATTCCACTCATCCATCTCTAAATTCGCATTTCGGCCGCATGTAGTCTTCTTTTGCCAGTCTTTTTCGTCTGCGTCTACGTCTGAAAAGAGATATTACTCCATCGAGACATTGTTCTAAAAGGTCCATCAGCAATCATACGATCATCGAAATTATCGAACTATAGCTCTAAAACAAAACGGAAAACCTCAAAAAAAGCTGTGGGGCTACCGCTTCGAATAAAGTTGTGAAGCTGTTTCGTTTTTGATTTTTATTCTACCGAATCGCAGTCAAAACACCCCATTCAACTACCCCATTTTAAATTCAACAAAAACTGTGATTAATCTGCAGGGCGGTTATCCATTTAGAGGGTGACGGCCATTGCCGATCTCCCCCAGTGTTGCGGTTTGTTTGATTAATTCCCTCTGCAAAGCGGGTATTTGTTGGTGTAGCATCACGTTGGTTTCATTCATTTGTAGCTAATCCACCAATAAACACATTAAGGAGTACTTTTTTTCAAATTTAGTTTAAAGCCATAAGAATAATCGAATTAATCAAATCAAATCAAATTATGTATTTGATGCCACTACTATACTTTATATAAACTATAGCGTGGCCCGATGTCTCGGTTGCTCTACCGATCGGAAGCTCACATGTTATCAATTTGCAATGTCTGTACCTACTATTTTCGTATCTTATTTGTATACTGCATCGGTACTTTATTATTACTTTGAAGCGTAGCGTGTGTTGTCTTTGAAAGTTTTGCTTCATATTGCCTAAGCCTCACTAAGTTGCAGTAACAACACACTGGAACTCCACTGTAATTTAAAAAAACGGTACGAACCAAGCCGTAGTTTGCCACCAGTGTTACTACTTTGTTACTACTTTGAAGCGTAGCGTGTGTTGTCTTTGAAAGTTTTGCTTTCGTATTGCCTAAGTCTTACTAAGTTGCAGTAACACCACACAACTCCATTGCAATTTACGAAAACCGGTATGAGCCAAGCCGTCGTTTGCCACCAGTACCACTTGTTCTTCTAGGCTTGGTCACGTGGAACTGGCACCTAGACTCACCTTCAAAGTGATCCAAAGCATTTTTGATTTGATTTACTTGAAATCGCCCTGTACCTATTTGTCATTAAAGCATTTGAAAAAAAAATAAACGTTAGCTTTTCCTAGCTCAACTAACAAAAAATACTATTGTAGTGCCTTTGACCAAAAATTATAATCTTATTAACGTCGTGCGTCCCGCTTTTTTAGGGTTCCGTAGCCAAATGGCAAAAAACGGAATCCATATAGATTCGTCCTCGATTCGTCCCTTATATAACCGCAATTTATCTTTCATTATCATATAATCAACTCAAATATTTAAAAAGAACAACGAACTACAAGAACTTTTATATTATTTTACTTGTTGCTACGGAACCCTTCATGAGCGAGTCCGACTCGCACTTGGCCGCTTGTTTGTTCATGAGTTCGTGTAAAATTATTATAATCGCACTAGTGCCGTGTTAACAGACCCTAAGGGTGTTATTAATAATCCTGGCGTAGCGTTGGACTAGTTAATCCGTGTTTTGTCTCTTGCATTGACATGCAATTGTCAACTCGAACAAATGTGACAAAACACGCCTTCTAGCTTGCAGTTAGTTGCTCACAACCGTCAATAGATGGCAGGAACAGTCGTATATTGAGTTTATGTTTGATTATGGCAAAACACCAACTTCTCGTCATTTTCCAAAAATGAATCCTAGCTAGATCGATTTATCGCCCCCGAAAACCCTTGTATAGTAAATTTCGTGAAAATTGTTGGCTCAGTTTCCGAGATCCTAAATATATAAATATAAACAAGATTTTCTCGTTTAAAGGTATAATAAGATAAAGGTTTTTGTAGTTCGTCGAAAGGTAAATTGCGGTTTACGATTTATGACGTATAAAAAAAAAAACTACTGACTAGATCTCGTTCAAACCAAATATCGTTGAAAGTTTGCATAGTAATGTACAACATATATTTTTTTTGGATTTATCATTCTCTTATTTTAGAAGTTAGAGGGGGGGGGGACCAACTTTTTTCCACTTTGGAAGTGTCTCTCGCGCAAACTTGGCCGCTTGTTTGTTCATGAGTTCGTGTAAAATTATTATAATCGCACTAGTGCCGTGTTAACAGACCCTAAGGGTGTTATTAATAATCCTGGCGTAGCGTTGGACTAGTTAATCCGTGTTTTGTCTCTTGCATTGACATGCAATTGTCAACTCGAACAAATGTGACAAAACACGGTTTAACTACTCCAACGTTGCGCCAGGATTATTAATAACACCCTAAGAGTTATTCGTCGAATGTCATTAAAATCCGATGGCGCAGTGGTCAGCCTAACCCCGTACCAAAGGGGAAGGTCGCGGATTCAAACCCCGCTTGGCTCTTAACTTCTGGGACATTAAAAAATCTTTGAAATATTTTCTACTTGGTAAGGACTCTAGCAAAATAACAGAACTGGCAACCAACCATTGCACACGCCAAAGTGTTCAATTGCTTAGCCTGGATAAAGTTTGTTCAGAAAACTTCGTAAAGTAGGACTGCAATACTGAATGCAGTTTGTGGTTTGTAAGTTGTGCTTTCCACTTGTGGTTTCAGTATATAGGTCTCTACTTAATAGTTTGACCTCGTTTGTGGCGGTGACATCACTGCAGTAATAGATTGTTACACAAGAGAAGGAAGTGATATATTACAAAACAAGATCCAATTTGGCGCGCGCGCTAATAAATCGACTGCACCCGAGATATTGAGGCCAGGTGAGACGAATATAGTCCAAGGGTATAATACTCGTAGCTACTAACAACCGAGGTAAGCATTCTACTTTACATTATTCTTAGGATGTAAATATAACATTTTATAGATGACAAAATGTAATTTTACAAAATATTTGTTTACTGAGGCCGCCCGTAACGTTACGGCCTGTTACCGTTGCAATGTCTTTAGAAATTGTAGCCTATGTGTTATTCTAATGCATAAGCTATATTATTGTAAAGTTTCATTAAAATCCATATTGTAGTTTTTACATGAAAAAGTAACAAACATCCATTCATCCATCCATACTTACAAACTTTCGCGTAGTAGGATTACAGTTAATAATATAATAATTGCCCGGTACCCGCCGAAATAGTCGAAGAAGCACACATCTTGTGCTTCTTCGATTTTCAGTCTTCTTCTTTACGTGTCACTGGTTCTTTCGAATCAAGTGTGGTAAAAGGATTTTAAGTGCGGCTTAAAGAGGCTCTTTTTCAAGAAAAAGTTCTCTTATCATTTCATAAGAAAAGAGATTGTGTCACTAATGAGTTTTGCATACCTTGAACTGTAAATATGTAGTTTGAAAATGGAACGTTTTAAACAATGCATGGTGTTGCGAGTGCCATTTTCCACGACCTTTTTGCACCGCAATAAATCCTATTTACGGAGCTTGTACCATGTAATAAGCGTTTGGTATTTATTGTGAATTATTTGTACAACTTCAAAGGCAACTTTTTACTCGTGTCCATATTTGCGTGATGCTATAGTGCCTGGGATAGGACTAGATAGAGTAAGCTTAACTTCAGCTTTTCAAAGTATTCTTGTCTTGAACCTTGTTCTTGTCGTTTTACTAGTTCTTGCAAACCGGCGTGTTGAAAGGATTTGTTAAACCTTGAAACCGTGAAACAACTTCTCACTCACTCACTTTGAATTTTTTAAATATATGAAAGCACGTAACTTATTTATCGAAAATCGCGAGCAACGTCGTTTGAACACGTATGCGAAAAACGAACTTAAAAAATATGAAATATTCCATCATCATCTTCCTATCCATTACTTTTTAACTCTGTATCCCTTTTGTAGTCCTCAGTTGGTAGTAGCCCTGCCATCTGCGCCGTAGGTCGTGGGTTCGATCACTGAGAACAAATATTTGTGTGTTGAACGAAGATATTTATTATTATATAGTTATAGTTATATTGTATTCTATTCTGTTCTAAAGCCTTGTTATATAAAATCTATTTCGCAAGCAAACTTGCAGTGTAATTATTAATTCCCTACTAGCGTATTCCGTTAGAAATAGATCGAAACGTGTCTACAAGGCAATAGACAGCATCATCAGATAGTGTACAATAAATCCCTCTGTACCCTGGAGGGTCACGTATTGCAATTGTTACCGTCTTAGCGATACAGATAGTGTACCCTCCCGGCTATACACGACATAAATTACCTTGAATGCTTGGTACGTTTAATCTCATCAAATCAAACTCCCCTCTCTCTTGTTTATGTTCGATTCTGTCCATCCCAAGGTTGCCTGGTAGAGATCGCTGTTAGCGATAAGGCCGCCCATTGTTTTACTGTGAATTTTTATTTTTAAGCAAAATATTGTATTCCTATATGTGTCATAGTAACCAATAAAGAGTTATCTATCTATCTACGTAACCAAGTTTCGTAACCAACGTAGAAGAATTTATTTTTCTTAATTCGTAACCGGGTTACGAAGTAACAAAATAATTCTGAAATTACTGGCACGTGAAGCTGAACATTTGTATGTCTCAAGTTGATGGACGCAGGGCAGTGCATCGTAGGGCACGTTCCTGATGTGCGTGACCTACGAGGCAATGCTTTGTTATAGGTGATTACCTGATGTTACCACTTAGCATCAGGTAATAAGTTTGGTCCTTCAGCTAATTGTAAACTGTCTTTCAATTCTTAGTTTATAACCGGGTTATGAACATACTGTTCCTTATACAATTTAAGGCGAAGACAACCTTCGATGTGAGTACCTACTTTATTTTATTTTTTTGAAATATATAACATTACTTAACTCATTTATCGAAATCTTGTGTGCTATAATTATGATTGCACTCAGGTTAGCAAAAAATATTTTTGATCCTATCACGTTTTCCTACTGTACAGTTGTTGGCTTAACTGGTTTTCGTATTTGGGTTGCTTTTATCAAAACCTCCACATCAATCGTACTATAATATAGGTTTATAGCGCCAATAGTAGCATGTGGTGGCTTCAGGCTACAACCATGTGCGGCGAGTCCATATAAAATGTGTGAAAACTACAGGATATATGCCGGTGGCGGCGTTTTGTGATTATGGCCAGAGGCCCGTTTGCGGCGAAACTAAATATAAGAAATAAGAAATATCATAAAAAAATTAAACCCCCGTTAGCCGTTACTGGTGATTAAAATCCTCAAAACAAAACACGGGTTAATTTTTCTACAAAACATAGCTAAGAACCAATCTCTTAGCAAAGTTTACCAAAAAAAAAGTACTTAAAATCGAAACCACAGAACCTATAGACAGACAAACAAACAGATACACACTGAAGTCTCAATCACAAACATAAAACACCCTTCTTTTCGTTCGAGGGTTAGAAAAAGCCTATGCTTTCTATGTGTAGCAAACCTCTATGTGTAGCAAACCCTCTATGTGTGCTACACATACGGGTACATTCGAATTTGTAAATTATTTGAATAGAAATATGAGCAGAAATGAGGATAAATTGTATCACTCGACGTCCTTTGTGTCGTAGTAAACAAAAACAAATCGTGATGTTACAAACGACGAAGCTTCTCTCGGCTTTGAACAAAATAAATCGTATTATGGATATCGTCTTGGAATATTCAACAAACGTTTCCGAAGTGACGGAAATAGACACAACATGACGCACATCCTGTTTTCATGCAGGATATATTTTGTAAGATCTGTATATTGGATGATTGTTTGTCGGACAAATGAAAACACATAATAGAGAAAACATAATTATGTTATTTAGATGATTAGGATAATATGGCAAGAAGAATGTTATGTTTGAGGGGGCACAGTTGTATAACGCTTTACCTAAAATCATTAAGGAATCAAAGACATTACCCCACTTTAAATTACTACTTAAACGCCACATTTTAAAAGACTGTACCGATGAGTGATACTTTTTTATCGAAATTAGAGTAACAAAATCCCCTAGTGTGAACCGGCCCCATTTAAACATTATTTCGTCCACAATATTTTTTCAAATCTACCCACATCTGTTTTGTTTAGCCCGAATAGAACACCCATAATTTGTATAACATTGTTTTAGTTCTCGTAAGCGATTTTTAATATTAAGAGAATTAATAATAAAGATCTTAAACCACAATATTAAGTATGTGGCTATTCAAATAACTTTTAATTTATTAATAATAGATATGCGAAAAGAGGAGATTTTATATGTTTGTGGCTAAATATCACAGTGGTTCAACAGCAGTGGTGGTAACAGTGGTAATTTTTTGGTTCCACGAGTGGAATAAAACTTTAAATAAATTCGTTAGTAACCTAGATTAGAACACAGACTACTCATTATGATAGAAAAATTTAACGAGATCAAATGCAGTAAAGTCTATAAAGAAACGAATAAACGTATGGCATTGGAGTAAATGAAAACCATTTCGAGCAATTTGTTAGTTTTGTATAATTTAGATATTTATTAAAGTAAATAGTGAAAATTTGCCTTTACCAATCGTATTTAGCAAAACATTTGCTTGCAAAGATTGATCCTTATCAGCAACATAATTCATTAGTTAAATAATACAGGGCGTAATTTTTTTTGAAAAATCATATGGTTTCTATTTTTGTCCAAAATATACTTCTCAATAATATATTTAACGTTACCTACTATAAGATAGGGACCTATACCTCTTGTAGATATTTGATTATTTTAAATAAATGAGAATAGCAATATTGCACGCCTGAAATGGGTAGACTGTTGGAACAAAATTGCATAATGTACCTAAGACCTCTTTACACAGTTTTAGAATAAATAATATTTCTTATTACTAAAAGTAACAGATTTTTGAAAACATAAAATATGCAATTATAGTTTTCTCATAAATCGAGGGCATGACTCCTTTCGCGATTTTTCCATAACTATTGTGGTTTCGTACTTAGCCATCACCGCCCTTCTAAAAAAACTACCCTGTATATTACATGCAGGCAATAACAGTTACCAAGAGAACGTAGCCTTTATTATTATGCTCAATCGGGTAAGTATATTCATAAAAAAAATAATGATAAATAAATAAACAAATAAATATTGTGGACAATTCACACAACACTACCCAGCCCCAAACTAAGCAAAGCTTGTAATATGGGCACCGGATAGCTGATATAATACTTGAATACATTTTTTTTTTTTTTGTAAATACATACTTAGAATACAATATAACACCCAGACAGAGAACAAACATTTATGTTCACCACACAAATATTTGTTCTCGGTGGGGATCGAACCCACGACCTACGGCGCAGAAGGCAGAGCTACTACCAACTGAGCTAGAGGCCAGTCAAATGATGATCTTATATTGTAATTATTTTGCAGACCAGACTGAAAAGTCAACTTCAACTTCTTTATTAAATGGCATCTGTTCATTCGGTCCCGTTTTCCCGGGCTTAAATGAGGATTAATTACATATAAAATAGTTTTTGGTCAAGTCAGTCAATAGACAAGTCGGCCGTCATTCCTGTTTGTTGACATAAAAGTGACAGTGATAAGAGACTTTCGGCAAGCCGCTAAAAATTGTCCGGCATTATAAATAAGGGGGAAAACGTTAAATAAAAGTCAATAACTCGTTATTATATCCGCAATTTTAATCCTTCATAATACTCTAAAATTCTGCGCACAATGGCGATCAGTTGAAAAGCTGTCAAATATGACAGCGTTTCAGCTGATCGCCATCTCCATCACCTAGATGCCTAGATGTGAGCAGGCCTGAAGTTTGGACGTCATAATAAGTTATTAAATGGAAACAATTTCTCTTTGAGCTTGGAACGGCACGCTTAACTTTAATAACTCGTTTGAGAGTGTTTATGTCACTTAGTTAAATTATATGCATTTACAACTCTCGCTTACAACTTCAGTGATCCTAACTAACGTGCTTAAATATTATTCCGACAGTTTGACATTTAAATGAAATTACCTACTATCTCGTAGAATTTCAAGATGTGTTCCAGAATATGAATCAACGAGTGGAATTTATGGGTTAGAATGTATGTTTGATTTGTTTTTTTGCTACAATTTCTTCTATAAATTGTGATTATGATGATTATGTTTGTGGTACTCCTATGCTTGTATTATAATTATGTATATATATAGGACGAGTTGTTTT
The DNA here is from genome assembly GCA_939531255.2 of Thera britannica. NCBI lineage: Eukaryota > Metazoa > Arthropoda > Insecta > Lepidoptera > Geometridae > Thera > Thera britannica. The sequence goes on from OW618044.2 coordinate 6,591,242, forward strand.
TACATACGAGTAGTAACGGTATTTAAAAAACAAAATGCCTTGCGACCCTAATCAAACACCCTAATCCTAGTCGTGGGTGCAAATCCAGTCGCGTACAATGAGTTTTCATGTTTAAAAATATATTAGCAGAATAAAATACTTAAGAAGATTTTATTCTATCTTTGAAAGAACAATCCAAAAATACTTCTACCATTGTTATGCATTCATTTTCCACGGCTCGTTTAAAATTATATTCTAGCGTGAATTCTTAAGGTTTGCAGTCATACTCGTACGTAAAGTTTAAATAAACCGCAAATACTAAGGAATCTGCACGAAAAAGCATCCAAATTCCACCGAAGCATACATTATTTACTTAAAGTTGTTTTCACAAAAGTTTATCGTCGTTCCCGGAACTGAATACGGTGAAAATACCAACGCTCATTCTAGTAGAATGATTCTACGAAATCCCTATTGTTAAACAGCGTGGAGTAAAGGTATTGTAGAATGAAATAAACTTATCTTTAGAACTCCTTGTGCATATCATATAATAGGGGCCTTACCACACTAGCGGTTTGCGAGCGGTTGCGAGGCAGAGCAGGCGCGCAGCGAGTGCGTTTCGTCGCGGCTGCACGTTGCGGGCGCGTGGCAAATTCGCAACGTTTTTGTCGAGTGTTTGTAGCGAGTTAACGACGTACAATACAAGTACAAAATTGTTTGATAGTCAGTAATAAAATTGATTCCGGCAAGGAGATGCTGTTGGATTTGTTAGTTCAAAATCGCCGGCGTCGAAGGCGTGTTTATTGCGTGCCCGTAACATATTCGTTGCGTGCCCGTAACGCTCGCAATCCGCTAGTATCTTATGGCCTTAAGAGGGAATCACACAGGCGACTCTCCATACAAACGTAGTCCCCTATTTCCTCCCTGGATAATGCCTCTAGAGTAACCATTTTGTCTCATAAAATCCAGATCTGCTGTATACGTGCTCGTATGTTTTCCTTTTTTTCAGAAACTTATTGGTAAAGAAAATATGACCCTCATATGATTTATATGAAATATGAATTGGAGGTGATATGCATAGATGCATACGAGCACGTATATAGCATATCTGGATTTTATGAGACAAAATGGTTACTCTAGAGGCATTATCCAGGGAGGAAATAGGCAATTTTAAATAAAAGCAGTGAGGCAATGATAAAGGCAGTGAAGTCAGGAAGCATATAATTAAATAAACTGTAAGTCCATACAGTTTTATGCGATACTGACTCAAGCATCATGCTGATACAGGTGCTTTTCCACTAGCAATTTTAAAACAGTTTATCTGGAAAATAAAACAATACTCTTTTAATTGTTAGCGTGCATTGTTACTCATTACTTCTTTAAGCCTACTTTGAATAACAAGTCTGAACTCCGAACACCGTGCCTATTAAAGAAAAGGGCTCATGACTATCCCCCGAATACTGAAACGTAACTCAGATTTAAGCACGTCTCAAGCGACGAATATTTGACAGTTTTCAATGAAAATCTGTCAAATATTCGTCGCTTGAGACGTGCTTAAATCTGAGTTGCGTTTCAGTATTTGGGGGTTAGTTTCATAAAGCACAAAGCAAGCACTCACAAGATTGCTGATTTGAATAATAATAGTCGTTTAGAAAGTATTGCAACACAAGTTAAGAACGTGCCCTTTGATGCACAGCGTCTAATTGAGGCATATGTTCAGATTTATTGTTCACTTATTTAGTCAGAATATAAAAAGAAATAGTTTCTAATAGAAGAAGAGCCCGTTGTGAAGGGCTCGTCCAGGGAAATACTATCACCCTATTTCTGCTGCCGAACAGCGTCGCTGTGTTTCGGTTTGTAGAGTGCGGGTGCCGGCGAAATTACTGGCTTGTGAGGCTTAATATCAGTATGTCTCATGCTGATGGACTCTGCGTAGCGTATCGTAGGGTACGTTCTTGACCTGTTTAGCCTTGCTTTGTTATAAGCGATAGATACCATTTAGCATCTGGTGGTCCATATGCTTTTTCGATCAGTTAGAAGCATAAAAAAAGTTTCAATTATTGCCTATTTTATGCTATTCGATGTACACTGTTCACTAACCAATTTGAATCTTCATTTTGTAAGCGAATGATAGTTCCTCTAGCAACAAGCTCTCTAGGATAAAATACTCACTTATATCCTTATTTATTGAAGAATGATTCTGCCGTTTCCTCCGACCGACTTCTTCCAATTTTTAAGGCGCGGGCCCACCGCGGCGTATGCTGTGCACGAGCATGCGATGCTTAATCGCTGCGAGTATTACTTTGTTCAACAACGAATATGAACCCACGTGTGAAGCCTCTCCGTGCGCCGCGGTGGGCCCGCGCCTTAATAATGTTTCTGGTGTATCATGTTCGGGATACACTCTTTGTAATTTCCTCTATATTACTACATTGCCTGAAGTAAATTTCTCAATGCAAAAGAAAATCTCAAGCATAATCTTAAATAAATATTTTACCACTATACCAACGGTCACCGATCCAGTTCATCCAATGTACTTTGGCAAAGCGCAAAACCATGTTACTCGCTCAAACTTATTCTTGGTTGGATTTTAAATGAAATAAGGCAGCATGAAACTTGTGCTACTGTTAATGCACTATTCTCGACTATTTATAATAATTTCGAGAAAATTATTGGGAATCCTAATTTAATTTATAATTGTTTTTATTTTTATTTTTATTGTAAGTTTCTTTGTGTATTTATATATGTGTGTAATATGGTTTCTAATGTTCCGAACTAAATGTTTTTATTTCATAATTTAATGTATGTGTTGATTTGAATGTATTTTTATTTTTTTATTTTGGATGACGTATCTAAGCACATGGTGACATGTTTATAGATCTCTCTCTGGTGCAGTTGGTAGTTCTTCCTTCTGCGCCATAGGTCGTAGGTTCGATCCCCACCGAGAACAAAATATTAGTGTAGTGAACAGAAATATTTGTTCTCTGTCAAGGTGTAATATTGCTTTTAAAGATGCATGTTTTTGCAAAAAAAAAACAGATAAGTTTGTATAAGAAAAAAGCCAACTTTGTTGATGGTTTAGGCCACCCTTTTTTGGCTTTAACTTTCAATATCAATATATACCTACTAAAGTACGTTAAGGTATGTACGTACCTACGTTGTCTTTGTTTACCGTGTACGCTATTGAAACCACATTACAAATTATATTTAAAAATACTCTAGATCGGAAAATGCAATAATAGCACAGCTATATTAGGTGCATATTTTTTTTTATTGACAACTTCTTCGGGCGGGTTGAAACATCAGCATTTTTTAGAGAGGGGATAAAACAATGAACTTGCGACACTGTCATATACTTTTCCTGGAGTGCCACGATTTTCTATACTAGTCTATACTTAACTAATATTATAAAGAGGAAAGATTTGTATTTTTGTAATGAATAAACTCAAAAACTGCTGTGACGATTTCAAAAATTTTTTCACCAATGGAAAGCTACATTCACTCTGGGTAACACAGGCTATATTTATGTGTTTAAAAAATAAATATCCACCTGAGCGAAGCCAGGACAGGCCGCTAGTATTAAATAAATTTACTTCAAATAAGAATTCACACGCAGATTTACACAGGGTCAGTAACAGTCAGTCAGTATTTTGTAAGTAGTTGAAGATATTTGTTTCGGTGTACACACGTTTGAAAAGTCAGTGCGGAAAAATGTACTCTCTAAAACAGTCTCGAGCTGTGCGACGCAACGTGGTCTCGAGTGGTGAGATCAATTTCGACCATTAATCTGACAAATAACTTCACCCGCAGAGGCAGTTTTACACAGGGTCAGTAACTGTCGACAGTGCTGGCACCGAAAACTGAATCATAAAGTCAGTGCGGAAAAATGAATTCTCAAAACGAAATTAATAGTACATTTTTACCTGAGGATTGAAAGTCACGTTTTCGAGTCCCGAGACGGGTTTGGCGCCAGAGCGTAGTGAGGACGCCAATAGAGCTTGAGGGACTTAAATAAGTCTTTCATCCGAGGTAAACACTGTGCTTTTCATTACAAATACAAAGAAAGTAAAAATAAAAACATGATAGAAAATTTGTGAAAATAAAGATTGAATTGCTGCCTTCCCGCTTTTTTTTCTGGCTTGCCTTCGACAGGCCAGCATTATTCAGCCATTATTTTCATTTTCATAATTTAAAAAATGGTAAATTTTTTGCTCAAATCTATGTTATTTTAATAAATAATTGAAGCTAAATAATAATAAAGTCATTTAGAAAATATATTCTTTATATTATACTATCTTTATGTTATTTAAATTTAAATTTTACATCGCGTTCTAATTAGACTTTTTAAACTTCTTACCGTTGTAATGGGTTTCCAACCTCCTTGCTGAACAAAAAGTTGGAATTTGGTTCAATAACTTCCTTGTAGTTAGAAAGACTTTAGAAAGCAGGAACATGGTTGAATAAAATAGAACTTATTTTTTTTATAATTTGACAGCTGTCAGTAGAAAGCGATTCTCCCTAGGGCTGAAAGTATTACTTTCAATTAGGCCCCTCAGGCAACTTCAGACCTACTTTCCGAGTATGAGCAATGAAAAATATAAATTTTGAAGAAATTTTGTGATTTATTATCCCACGGGCATCCATTATCGCGGTATAGTTCAATAAGCTTCACGTTTTCCGTGTCGCTCAGTTTTAGCATCATTTTGTGATGTGGTGCGAGTGGTGCGACGCAGCGTGGTCACCGTACAATACAGTGGCAGCGACTGATTCGTCATTTCACACGGCGTCAGTTGCGCTGGCTCGGGTGGCGAGGGGAGCGGGCTGACGCCGAAAATAATTATATGAAGCGGGAATATTGAAGTCAGTGCTGACGCGACAGTACTGTATTGACTTGAAATCAATGAGTACGATAGCAGTGCCAGGTCAGCACTAACTCAGCAGTCGACTGACGTCAGTTACTGCCCCTGTGTAAAACTGCCTTAAGCCTCAAACAGCACTCCAGTTGAACTGTCCTGACCCCAGTCACAGATTATATATTAGTTATTGGTGTCGATTCTGTTGCATGCATCTAAACTAACTTACAGTGCCAATATCTGTTCAGTTGAACATAATAATGAACTAATAATAATTTCATTCATTTAATTTTATTGCCAGTTTTTAATGTTATTATTAATTTTTGAAGAAAATACTTCTTTAAAGAGCTTGAGCTTTTGTTCAGATGGGAAACCCCCTAAGAGTCAACCGAGGGGATTAATCGAGAGAGGGATCAAAAAATAAACGCGTTCTTGTTATTTAGGGTTCGTATCCAAAGGGTAAAACGGGATTATAGTACGAGTACTATGTGATATTTAGCTCGTTTTTGTTCGATTTTGATAACGGCAACAGGTAGATGCTTCTTATGTTCGTAGAATATTTAGATATATCATATTATTATTTATATTTAGGTATATTCAACTTAAAAACTAATAATCAAATAAAATAAAACAAATGTTTGAAGGGTGTCTCCATACAATAAATGTGATTCTTTTACCGTTTTTATTGATAATATTAAGGAGCCCTACGTGCGCGAGTCCCACTTGCTGGTTATTTTTATAATGGTATCTAAAATAGGTAAAATAGATGTTTGTTCTCTGTCTGAGTGCTATATTGTATTCTTAGTATACTTACAAAAAAAATGTATATAAGTATTATAACATCTTTCTAAGGTTCAAAAAGTTAATGCTCATAAAATCTAAACAGTTCACTTATAATGAGATACAGTTTTTAAATTAAGGTATTATACAGGGTTATTCATTATTAGCTGCAAATACTCAGGAATTAGGTTCAACAAATAGAATAAAAAATATTTATGAAATTATTTTTTTTAAATGTGATCAAAAAAAAATTCAAGTTTTTGTATCAAAATTTTATTTTTATTAATTTCTTTACGGCTTTTGCATAATGATTGCCATGGAGAACAGGACGATGACCCACCCAGGCGGTGACTGAACGCAGAGTGTCACTCACGGCGCGCGGGCGCGGATCAGAGGTCAAAATAGGTCAGGCGCCAATGATTCCTTTATCGATTTTCTCGGGATTTTCATAACAAAACTTAAAAAAAATCATTTCATAAATATTTTTTATTTTATTTGTTGAACCTAATTCCTGAGTATTTGCAGCTAATAATGAATAACCCTGTATAAGGCTCTGGGGCCTTGCAAAAGAAATTATGCTGTCTAGCATTAAACTCTCTGGGCCTTATTAATAATCCTGGCGTAGCGTTGGACTAGTTAATCCGTGTTTTGTCTCTTGCATTGACATGCAATTGTCAACTCGAACAAATGTGACAAAACACGGATTAACTAGTCCAACGCTACGCCAGGATTATTAATAAGGCCCTTAGTGTAACATATTATTTAATTATTCTAGTAATGTTTATACATATTTCTTCAGTTTACTCATGTATTATCAGATTCCCCTAGTACAAGTTCTGCTTAATTTGGGGTTAGATAGTGTTGCGTGGTTTGTCCACAATATCTATTTATTTATTTATACCTGAAGGAAGATTAGTTCAATACCTGCATAATTTATTTAATACCTACTGTTCCTCAGAGCTATATAAGTTTAACTCCGATTCAATTCCTTTAAATTTCTGACTACTTTCTCAGAAAGTTACCTAAGTGCTGCGTGTTAGTTGCGTAGCAGTATAGTATATATGAAGAAGTACTTATATAAAAATATATGATCAATACGAATTTCCAGGGTGTGAAATTTGTATATCGTAATTATTGAGAAGCTACTCCAAACGCATCTTTACTTTTATAACCAACAACATATCGTTGCGCGGACTTTAATTTAGTTCTAACGTACTCCTGGTGGCTCGCTGACCACTACTGGTTGGGAATCGCTGAAATATAATCATCTGAACTAAGGTTCTGATATGGATAGACTTGTTTTTGTTGTAACTAATTTAATTCCGTTGATGTGTCAAATACTATATTTTAAATTTCAATTCGGTACAGAACGTTCGGTGCGCGAGTTTACTTGATTTAAAATGAAAATAAAGGTTTTTGACAACACGCTAAAAAGAGTGTGATGAATCTACAGAACTACGCTATGCGTCGAAATAAAATGACAATCCTTGTTTTTGACAAGCCTAAAATGATCCGACGGATAAAATTATTTAATCGATTAAAAAATTGGCGCAAAGACGCATTATGTACAACTGATAACTTGTACATGTTTAAAAAAGCATGATGGAATATTATGGTAGGTGCAGAGCACACGTATGTATGTTATGTTTCTTGTTCCTTAGTATGTCCAAAACTATAACAGTCCACATAATTTTCTGTGGACTACTAACTAACGCTACTCAGATCTAAATCACAATGGACGTCTGCATATAAGATTTTGTAGAAGAACGACGGCTCAAAGAATTCATACGGGGTCAAATTTTAAGAACCGTTTCAGAATTCATAAAATAAAGTTTGTTTCGATCTACGATTTTATATTCATAGCTGGGGCATGTGCTGGGGTCAAGCGAATGTCAATTTACGATGACAAAGGTGACCTCTGATTGTGTACAGTGCCGACAAATTGATGCTTGTCAAGGCTCTTCAAACCAATTAGTATTAGTTGAGTTTTGGAGAGTATTGTGGTATAGTGAAGTGAATGATCTATTGGCTAAAGTTTCAAAGGCGGTTATGGAATCAATACTTGCTGTACGTATTGTCTCATATTTTTGAATAAAATATGATCATATTAGAAACTGTGATTAGAACAGCGGTATAAATAATTGAAAATTTTCTCATTAATATCACATTGTATTCTTTGTTATTACATTTTCTTTAAATATCATCTCCGTATTTGTACACCAACATTGGTGAAGCTTGTTTGTCTCATTTGTTCACCATCTTAATTTTAACACATGTTTATGCAAATAAATAATCTTTATCTCTTATCTTTATTATCTTCTATGGCAAATAATGAGAAGAAACGTTGGTTGCTATAGCTGTTGAGTATTTGTATTGGTTTGTGTTGTGTTCTCCCGTTCCTCCGTGCTCCATTCAAAAATGAAAGAGTCAAGAACGAACTAGAATTTTTCTTCCTTGTTCTGTTTGAGTGTACCCCTGCGTTACTACCTACAAGGATATACTCAAAAAGAACACGGGAGATAAATACACATCAGCATGAAATGCGAAGAAGCTTATTACGATATTGTGCAGCGGGATATTATGAGCGAAGACTGTTTTAAACGATTCGTTTTTTCTTCATGAGCGTAGTAGTAAGATTTTCAATGCCTTTATGTATCTGTGTATTATAGGCTTCTAAAGGTTATATGCCTCGGGTGCTACCAGCATATCTGTTCAGGTGACCAAAAGACCGATGTAATTTAATCTCACTTCGCTGAAAGTTATCTATCTCTTGTAAAGCCTAGCGCACATCTAAGCGTACTACAGTCAGTGAAACGCTGTCAAATATAATATAATTTCACTGATCGTCACCGCAGAATGTTTGCGCAAGGCTTTACACTATTTTGTGATGGTGGTGCTTCTCTCGCTGGAACATACAGATTGGTGGCACCCAATATTTTGTTAGTTTTACTCTATATTTTAGTTTGATGCATGGCTAAATTTGTAGACAGGCCATATTATTTTATCTAAATCAAGTGTTTGTTCTACAGGCTTTAAGTCATAGTTGCTATTTTTTATGATTGTTTTTGTATAGTACAGGCACCTGTTTGTACCAGGGCCACGCTGATTTTTTCAAACAAATTCTGTGCATGTGCATAGAAATTTTATGAAAAAATCAGCGTGACATCGGAATACAACCTATGCCCGTAGCACACCTCCGCTGCGGAACCGTTAAAGCGAAACCACTAGATGAATTCTTCTGCGATCAAGTGTAGTTTGAGTAGTGTAATGGGCGTGCAAGTGTGGCTGGCGTCGGAGCAGATCGAGGAAACCGCCCGGAGAATGAGATGGAATATAGTCAAATCTATGCGTTATAACATGTAGTTCCGCTAGTGCTCCGCTTCTTCGGAGGTGTGCTACGGACATAAGGCCTCATTCTGTATTTTTGTACCTAATTCCGGTATGTATATTTTTCTTTAAATAATATTTTATTTGCTCTACCTCAGTTCTGATATTTGTTCGTATTTCAGCTTGTTTATTTAGGCTTTCTCTGACATATGGTAATGGATGACCTTCGACCATATCTGTCAGGTCTCATCTGCAATGATGCTGGTCTGTCATTACAGTTCAGAGGTGGTCATTGGTTAGCCAAATGCCCTTGTCAGTGCACGTGTTCAGTTCAGCTTATTTTTAATTTAGCGTTATTCGTATTATTTAGTTTGTACTCGCTATATTTATATAATTAATTTTTGACAGATCTATCCATTTCAGCACTGAAAATATATAAACATGCTTAATCAAGGATAGAAATTGTATAAATTTTATATTCAATTCAAAAAGTATAATTTCCGCATATGGTTTGGCAGTAAACACACATGGCCGGTATGATAACAAAATGGGTAGGACATTACTAATTGATCTGTCAAAAGTTAAGACCGAGTATAGTATTCGGTTTAGCTTTCTAAAGGTGGGTTTTATCACGCAGAATGATGCGATCTGTCAGATAAAAATCATCTCTACTTGAACGCTGTCAAAAACATTTTTTTCTTGTTACTGGGTACCGTTATTCTGAAAAGGTAAAACCCGTCTAGTAGTAAGTTAGTAATCGTTGAGACTCGCTTAAAATCCTTTCACCACACTGGTTCGTAAGAACCAGTAATACGATGAGAAGTAGAAGAAGTAGAAAGTAGCCTAATACTGAGTCCCGATATTCGACACATTACCGGCCGACCGATATTCGACCCGGCCTCTCCCGTTTTTCCAGATATTTTGAATTTGGGAATTTCTTATTCTAAAAATGAAATACGGCCAGCGATCATTATTAATATGACCACTAGAATATACTTTACATTTTGATGTTCGTCTATAAAACAGTATCTGAGAATTTCAAAAGAGAGCGTTTTTTCTGTACCAGATTCCGTTGTAAGCAATGTTTATTTTTAATTTGGTTGGTTATTTATTATAAGTCTTGTTTGTTGTGACCCAGTTTTATACTTCTGCAGTCAGTATTGTTTATAATTGTTATTTTATAATCTTGTACCTTGTTTCCAAATAAATATAATATTTGACATTAGATTTAAGTTAAGTACAATTTTTTTTCATCAATAAGTAAATGAAAATAAAATCTATTTGCTTCGGACACAGTCCTTTTAAATAACACTATTTGTTACACTGTAAGGTAACGTTATTGATAAACACTTTTTCATGCTCCATTTCCTTTACGGTGATGTCTTGAGTTGAAGAAATATAGCCGACGAAGTAGCATTTCTTAATTACGAAATTCCGCAGCTGACTCTGGATCTGGAAAAAAGGATAATACGAAAATGACCACAAAATTCTAAATTTTTAAAACACTTGTTGCGATGTTCGTAGCTCAATCACGCCCTAACTACTAGACCGATTTAGATGAAGAATTAGCAATAGTTTTAAACTTGGATAACGTATAGGTTACTTTTTATCCCGGAAAAAGTAGGAGCGAGAAATCAGCCTACACACGGGCGAGGCCGCGGGCGGCCTCTTCTAAATATATTAAAAATAGGTATTCCAACTCTCTGAGCTCTAAGCAAACTGTTACTCCTGAAGATACCTGACCTGACCTGATACTCACAATCTACAGAACACCATAACAGAAAAACTTTCCAAATATATTGATTTGAAGAACGAAATCACTCGCATGTGGCGCCTGCAAAAAGTTTCAGTAGTTCCAATAGTCCTTTCATCAACCGGTGTCATTTCAAAACAGCTCTTTCTATCCTTGCCCCATTTAGATTTACCTAAAAATACTTATATACGGTTGCAAATAGCTGCAATTTTAAACACGTGCAGAATCGTCAGAAAGTTTCTGCAAACTGAGCTTCCCCATGAAGCTCAATCTTCCACTGAGGTGCACTTGGCTTAGGCCCGTGTACCTTAAAAGAAATAAACACCAGTCGCATTTTACACATTTTTTTCATTGCAAAATGTGATTGGCGTTAATTTCATTTGAGGTAAGTAATTTAAAATAAAAACTGTTCAGGAACCTAGATAAATACTATACAAATACAATTATTACAATAATATAGTGAAAATCTGCTTAAATTAGTAATCATTTTGGTATTACGTTTGTATGTAAACTCGCCCTCCGCCGGCCCCTTAACCCCCGCTGTTTTTTGAAGTGGAGTAGTTTAAAACAAGAACCACAATAATAATAAAAGCCTTTTATTCAGATACTTATATACTTGTTATACAAAAGTTTTACTTAATACTATTTTTATCGACAACAATTATGAAATAATACCTTTACTTATATACTTACATACCTATCTTTTCAAAAATGTACATCATACAACTATATCCAAGGTACCTACGTTTCTGTATAATATGCACATATATCTACCTAGCCTTGTTTTTTTGCTGTTTTTTTACACGGCTCGTTAAAAGTCTCTTGTCTATGACACTTTCAAGTCCACAAATAGGGATGGTAAGAAGTGAAGTGAAGCGAAATAGATCGCTCAAATAAATCTTGAATAAGTGCCGTAGGGATAAAGAGCCTAGATAATTATATTTTATTTGCGTCCTTTGTCACAACAATAAAAACTTAGCAGAATAAAATCTAAACCTATTCATAACAACCATTTTCCCTATCTTTAAATCATAATGCTGGCAAAAAATATTATGTTCAATCAACTTTGTATCCAAGCCAGCCCAAAATTAAAAAAAATCCTTCGTTTGCTTGATGTGCTCAAAGACTTCGATTTTTGTGCCGAGTGGATAATGAGAAGATGACGAAGAGTGGCAACAGCGCATGACGCGTATGCCGCGAGCGGGCAACGTCGCCTCAACTTCGTGGTAATGACGTCAGGGCCGTCAGACACTATCCCTGTTTAGAATAACAATAATTAATTAATTTATCTGTATCTATCTTATGGCCTATAAATGAAAAAAACTATTTGTATTGGAATCGCCAAACAGACTCGCGTATCGCGTTCCTTTGATAACAGTCAAAAATCTATGCTTGAAGCTCGATGCACACTCAAGTACTGATTCTGCATACGGCCTTAAAACTTGTGGTACAGATATCGAAAACTCCTTCGACATAAATAGGGGCATGAGTAAATACCACTTGCCCCTGACTGATCATCTACAATAGATGCAGAATCTTTTTTGTATCAAAATAAGTATACTGTCAAAAACGTGAGTTATGTTTGGTCATAACATAACAGGTTACGTAACCACACTTCAAACGCTCCAAAGTATACCTTGACCTACTTTACTTCGCAGTCGCACGCACTTCGATCGAACCCAATAGTTGGTGCTCTGGATCCACTTGTAAGCTAGTTTGCGATAGCCATTCTTGAGATAAGTTTTGAAATAAGACAGCTATTGTGAAAAGTTATTTACATTGTCATAAACTTGCTTTTATTTGCTTTGTCACAACTAGTACAGTCATTTGGTCGAAAAAATAGAGGTTACCTGGAAAGTTTTCCGGGAGTTTTGAAAACTGGCAATTTTTAGTTTATTTTAAATTAATAGTTAATACCCAAAATTTATAGTTTTGTTTCTATTTTTGTGTAAAAATCTTAAAGCGGTTCACAGAATACATCTACTCGCCAAATTTCATCAGTCTAGCCCTTACGGTTTCGGAGAAATGGCTGACATACGGACGGACAGACAGACAGACATGACGAATCTATAAGGGTTATAAAAAATTGATTTAATAAGTCAAATCAAAAATTCCTTTATTCAATTGTATCACAAGGAACAATTTGAAATGTGAGTCTTGGTGACAGTTCTACGCAACCATATTGTCAGCGGTAGGTTAATACAGGAAGAATTTAAACAAATGAAAATGGGGTGTAATGAAACACTGCGCTAAAATGTTACAAGATGTATTCATAGGATGTTAAAATGTATTCATCCACTCCACCGCTGTCGGGGCAGTATTATTGCATCAATTCTCTAAACATAAAAAAATATACTTCTACGACTTAGTTCTCAAAAGAAACTCTTATTTGAAGTAAAAAATCACTGCAACGAGATGGGTACATCGAATAACAAATATTCATTATTTTATTTCATTTATTCGATGCAATAAAGAGTTTAAAATTGTGTATTAAAATAAAAGTAATAAAATGAATATTATTTACAAATTCAATTCAATTTAATCATCACATAATTATTAATAATTATGGTCTGTGATCCACCCACAGTTAAATATATCCATAGTATCATTTTGTCTGTTTATAAGAGACATACGATATCTGCAAATGGATGAGGCTTTGTACGCAATGCAGTCACCGTTCTCCCGCATACGATGCCGCTCAATAATGGATGCGTCATATTTTCTGAAAACTGGAACGGAATACCCACAGCACGTCCTCGAATATTTCTAGTGAAGATAAGTTTATATCAGTAAAACAGTATCTGGCATAAATTATAATGGACATACATAATTGACCTAGGCATACGCTTTTAAAATTAATGTTAGTCTCCTTAATTTTTTGCCTTTTCTTAATATGACACATTTTTTATAAAAACTAGGAATTACACTTGCAACATAATTATAGGCTAGATAAAAGTTCAATTCTTGTAAAATTTATATCCCGATCGTTTCTTGAATGAGTATTTGAAATACTCATTTTTTTTAAGAAACATTTTATTTGAAGTAGCTTAACTTGGTGAACTAAATAGAACCATGCCAGCTACGAGTAAATGGTAGTTTGTGTCAAGGAAAACAGTTTTTAATTTTCTGTATAGCTTGCTTTTCCAGCAGCTTTTATATGGATAAGCAAAAACTACGTCTACTAATATCCAGTTCTCAGCGTACCCAATTGGGCATTCATTGCTCATACAAAACGGAAAAACGGGCTTTCAAACACAATAATCCAAAAAGGAATAAAAAGCCAGACAGGTAGTCTTTTTGTGCTACGTCCGAATAATTTTGGTGGAAATGCTGGGTTTTTTTTATTTTTTATATGTATATAATCTGCAGATAACTCAACTGTTCTTTGTAAATATATTGTTTTATGGATATGTTTATTTGATTGAACTAGTTGTTTGCCGCGAACTGAGATCTCGTGATGCGATCCAAATGCTCCGAAAAGTTAAGTACATAGGTAGATGGTCATCGGGAAAAAGATGTGCCAAAACACAATGCGTGTGAAGCATAATGTTCACACGCATTGTGTTGTGGCACATCTTAAGGTTGCCTGGAAGAAATCGCTTTCAGCGATAAGGCCGCCCATCGTACTTTATTTTTTTACGCTGTTACTTGTGATGTATCCTTGTGTACAATAAAGTGTTATCTATCTATCTATCTATCTATCTTGATGGGAGCTCTCGTTTCGTTGGTTATTGTAATTTAACCTTTTTTTTGAATAGAAAAAGCTGAGCGTCCTAGAAAAAAAGTAAAAACTGTTTTGGAATCTCCAAACAAAACTATTTCACAAGACATGTAACTGAATTTTTTTGTGTCATTCTTTGTGTGACCCTTAAAAACCCCATATCTTAAAAACCCTTCATCTGATTTCACTCATATACTTACCAGTAAATTTCTCAAGTACAAGCTATCAACTTGTCAAAATTCATACAGATCGGATCAGTATTCAGTATTCAGTATATTTATTGCCTTATTATGCATGTAAATTTAACAGTCAGATCTTAGTAAATTAGATTAATAAAATATTTCCTAACAAAGATCGACATTTGTAGTATATAATACATATAGTAGCGTTAGAAGTTTGTTTTGTTTGAAATGGGGTTTACAACTATGTCTTGGTTTAATCTTTAGTAATATCTTAATTAACTTTTTTTGTTTGATAAACGCGTCGTTAAAATCTACACATCAACGCAACGGTTCGAAAGTTATCGTCGGACAAACATACATAACTACGCACTTAAAATGCCAAATTGCCCAAATTGTTTGTAAGATCTTCGTTCGCTTTGCTCACTCGGTCAACTAATTGAACACTGACATAATAATTAACTAATGATACATTTTTAAGAGTGATACATAAAGTCAAGTGTTATTGCAAAATTACAGATGGAAGACATGTTGATCAGGTATGAAAATTTTACTTAATATTATTGTGAAAACTTCGGGGAACCTATTGGTGACTTATAAATCCGCCGCTTAGCAGACTTAAAAAAGGGAAGGTGTTATATATTTTTTTTTAAGCGTATTCGTTTATCAATTTCAACGGAAATCACGACAAATCTGTGATTGACGCGTTCATGTCTTTTGTATAATGTAAAAATTACGATGATGATCCGTAGTGCTAACACCGAAAGCTCGTAGATTTTAAAACAAACAAAAGGCTGCACTGAATACCTACGTATATTCGTATTTTGTCAATGGCAGCAGATGCACCAACCAGACAGTCGTTCGGCGAACGGAGCCGCCCATAACGCCCTTCGGAATCCGCCAACCAAAAGCGCGAGACAGCGAATCAGCGAACAGCGAGTGACCTAGATAGAAGCCTCACAAGTTACTATATAACTTATTTGCGATTGGGAGGTCCTGTTAGGTACTGTATTTGAGGTATTTCATGGATACTGGAATGAAGTAGGCGGATCGCACAGAATAATATACCCCTTTTAGCAAACTTAACTGAATCCCTTGATACTAATAGGTATGTATTCAGAATTCGAGTACAGCACTATAGCATGTCAGGACTCAGTTGAAAATACTACTAGTAGTTACCCATCCAAATGGAAAAAAAGCAGAGTCGATAAGGAATGCCCAAGCAAGGTTCGCTACAGCTTTTTCCTAGATTCATGGAAGTATAGGAAAAAATGTAAGAAACGTTGCTTCGACTTAATATATATTTTGGCAATAGTAGATAGTACTTATTTCTATTCTGTGACTATGGTTTGGTAAACGTTAGTATTATTTAGGATCCTTGAAGGTGTAGATCGACGAATCATAGCCAGGGTCCAGGTCCTAATGTGCTTTCCAAAGCATAGAAACTTCAAAGCTTTCAAAGCTTTCTTTGATGAAAATTTCACTGTTGTTGCCAAGCGTATACGAATCATTTTCTCTAGTTTTATTTATTTTACGAAAATTAGAAATTGTGACAAAAATGACGAAAAGTATTTTTCAACTTTTAATCCAAAAACAAAGGCAATATTATTCGTTTTGTGCATATATTTAAACGTATTCAAAAGTATCTCTTATTTATTGAATAATTGAATATCTTAATTTCCAATTATCCAAAAGAACCTAGTAGTGTCTTTTCTACTTGTTGTTCAAAAACAAAAAGCAAAACGTAGGGCTTGTCCGGGATTCGAACCCGAGACCTCTCGCACCCGAAGCGAGAATCATACCCCTAGACCAACAAGCCACACGTATAGTAGGGTGAATTTACGGAAAGCTTTGAGCTTTTACCGATGCTGAAAGCTAGCTCCCGAAGCCTAGAATCTCTGGACTTACGTTATTACATATTTTTCACTGATCCATTTGATGACTGCGTTGATTCCTTACCAAAAAAAAGCGGCCAAGTGCGAGTCGGACTCGCCCATGAAGGGTTCCGTAGCAGTAAGTAATATAACATAGAGTTCTAGAAGTTCTAGTAGTTCGTCGAAAGGTAAATTGCAGTTTACGATTTATGACGTATAAAAAAAAAACTACTGACTAGATCTCGTTCAAACCAAATATCGTTGAAAGTTTCCATAGTAATGTACAACATATACTTTTTTTAGCTTTATCAGTCACTTATTTTAGAAGTTAGAGGGGGGGACCAACTTTTTTCCACTTTGGAAGTGTCTCTCGCGCAAACTATTCAGTTTAGAAAAAAACAATACTAGAAACCTCAACATCATTTTTAAAGACCTATTCATATATACGTATGGGTTTGATAAAAAAAAAAATTGAGTTTCAGTTTCAAGTATGGGGACCCCCAAAATTTATAGTTTTTTTTCTATTTTTGTATAAAAATCTTAATGCGGTTCACAGAATCTACTCGCCAAGTTTCATCAGTCTAGCTCTTACGGTTTCGGAGAAAAATGGCTGTGACATACGGACGGACAGACAGACAGACAGACAGACATGACGAATCTATAAGGGTTCCGTTTTTGCCATTTGGCTACGGAACCCTAATATTCTAACAAAAGTAAACTTACAAAAATATTTCTTTTCACCATTATGTGGAAGAGATTGCTTTACCGGCGATAAGATCGCAAACTGTAGAGAAACATTCGCACAACAAATGAAAATCTTGAAAATAGCTTCCTCTGTTGTAATGAAAAAATGAACCGTGAATGATCGGACAATATCAGTTCGTCCAACAGGCCATTGTGAAAGCGAACAATAGGCCACAAGTTCCTTTTATATTTGATGAGAAAACTAGGTCTTTCACCTCTTTCCAGCCACCAGTTGCAACGAATTGAAACTTCAAATTGAAGCAACTGGTTATTGAGCTATTTGCAAAACATAAGGGTAAACAAGAAAATTTGACACCATTGTACTAATGGAAATCTCGTTGCATAAAGCAAATGGTTTTTCTGATTTTGTTATACTTTTAAGCAATTCAATAATTAAACTAAAAAGGTTTGATAGTTGGGAAAATCGGGGGATGGAGATAGCTTAAAATGATGATGATTATTTGCTGCGAAAGTAACGTTAATAAATAGATGGTCGCTATACTAAAAAACTAATATTAAACGTTGTCAGGGATTGGAAGGCACGTTATGGTGTATCTATAGGAAAATTCATAAAAAGTGTCTCTGGGCAGACTTTGACAGACGTTATTCCATGGTTGTCACACGGTAAAAAAAAAGCTACCAAGTGCGAGTCGGGCTCGCCCATGAAGGGTTCAGTAGCAACAAGTAACATATAATAAAAGTTCTTGTAGTTCGTCGAAAGGTAAATTGCGGCTTATGATTTATGACGTATAAAAAAAAACTACTGACTAGATCTCGTTCAAACCAAATATCGTTGGAAGTTTGCATAGTAATTGTACAACATATATTTTTTTTAGTATTATCATTATCTTATTTTAGAAGTTAGGGGGGGGACCAACTTTTTACCACTTTGTAAGTGTCTCTCGCCCAAACTATTCAGTTTAGAAAAAAAACTATATTAGAAACCACAACATCATTTTTGAAGACCTATTCATAGATACCCCCACACGTATGGCTTTGTTAAAAAAAAAATTAAGTTTCAGTTTCAAGTATGGGGACCCCCCAAATTTATTGTTTATTTTCTATTTTTGTATAAAAATCTTAATGCGGTTCACCGAGTACATCTACTCGCCAAGTTTCATCAGTCTAGCTTTTACAGTTTTGGAGAAAAATGGCTGTACAATATGGACGGACAGACAGACAGACAGACAGACATGACGAATCTATAAGGGTTCCGTTTTTGCCATTTGGCTACGGAACCCTAAAAACTTGTTTGTTTGCATGATTAGCAATAGCCTAAATCATTTGTACGCCTAGAACTGATCACAATGGTACCTACTTAAACAATTTTATGTAACATATTTATAAGTATAGGTGTTTCTCAAATAACTAATTGAATTGAAGACTTGCCACAGAGTTGGTTTTTAAAGACAATCACAATATATTTTACTGACGTGCGTGACTTACGAGGCAATGCTTTGTTACAGGCGATGGTAACCACTTAGCATCAGGTGGGCCATATGCTTGATCCATCAGCTAGAGTTATACAAAAAATAAGAATAATAAAAAAGTTGTTTTTCTAAAATAATGACAGTGAAAAGGATGTATATAACTTATATAATATCTGCCGCGTCTGCATGAGAGTGAAAGTGGGGCTGTTCCTGTTTTGCGCCCACCTCCTACACCCTACCCACCACCTACAGCCCAGCCCACCACCTACAGCTGCAGCGCTAGAACGCGGTTGTAGACTGCATAGGCACCCACCCCCAGTCTAGACGGCCTGGAAAGACGCAGTGAATACTAAGATAGCTGGCTCAGCGTCGCACCTGAACTGGTTTGACTATTGATGTATTTTTATGCTTGTTTTTTGACAATATGTTAGCAAAATGCACAACCTACATATTATTTTTGTTTACAAGCCTTTAGGCATCTAGTAATAAAACTTGATGAACAGTAAGTAATATAATTAGAATTTTAACTTTTAAGATCCATTACAATTTCATACAGTACAGTACAGACTTTAAAAAAAGTGCCAAAATGTAAAGCGGACTTTTTGCACTCTAATAGATATACATAGCCAATAAATCGCCTGCATTCATTACTTTTTTACGAATCTTTCAAACTAGAAGCGTACTTTTAAAAATTATGAAGTGTTGCCGTGGGAATAAGGCGTGATTTTATGTTTTTTATGTATGTTTCCATCTTTATACGTTGCGTTGGGATCAGTTTAAAAAAATATGATTGTATTAAGTTGCGTCAGTTTTTTTAAATACTTATATCAATTTCGATAATAAAGAAATATTGAGGACAATCCACACAACACTATCTAGCCCCAAACTAAGCAGATCTTGTACGATGGGAACCAAAGAGTTGATATAATACTTGCATACATTTCTTTTGTAAATATTATACAAAAAATCACAATTAAGTGTAGGTGGACGCCTGAAGTTATCGGTCTGGTTTGGTGCGCGGCCCAAGTGAATCGCTTACAGCGAGAATACTGAAATTATTCCTATAATTCAAATATTTACCTTTAGTGCTTGTATGTAACCATTTCATCAAAAGATATACCTAAAACATAACTTTAAAATGATTTTCATAATAAAATCTGATATATAATAATATTATAAATAATTTATAATAATAATAAAAATGTATTTATAACTATAACATGTGTATATGTTAAAATTAATTTATTATTTACAACAGAATATACATTATTTACAAAAAACGATTAATATATAATAATAAACTAATAAAAACAGTGTCTACATGGTCAGATGCCATCTAATTAAAAAAATGATTTTAAACATATGTTATTCTAATAATATTAATTATTATAAATATTCAGTAAAATATACATAAATATACTAGAAAACAAAACATATTTAAAAGATGTTACCGTACCGTCCAATTTCAATCTAGGGGCTATATAACTGTAAATAAATAAAGTAAACACAACAACGCAACAACAGCACCCTTGGTGTTGTTGGTGTCTATGGGCGACGGTGACCGCTTACCATCGGGTGGGCCGTAAGCTCGTTTGTCTATCTTTTACATAAAAAATATATATAATTACGCCCTAAAAGTATTCATAACTTGACTCTTCACCACATAATATTCATTAAAACGACAATCAATTCAATGATAAAATAAATTGATCAAACTCGATCAGATAACGTCTGTCATGATCGAGATAAAATCATGTTGGGTTTTATTCTCGACCAGATAACAGAAGTTTTAGAAATTGACCTTAATGAAGTATCCTAAGCCGAAGAGCATGTATGAATGATATTATGAGAGTGAATGGAGCAAAAAAATCATCAGAATCTGCTTACCTGTTTACCTCAAGCTGATAGACGCAGGGCAGGGCATCATAGGGCATGTTCCTGACGTGCTTGACCTGCGAGGCAATGTTTTGTTAAAGGCAATGGTCTCCACTTAACATCAGGCAGACCATAAGCTTCCTCCATCAACAAGTTGTTTAAAGAACTCCTAAGAACTACACGTGATTTATATGTAGATATTAGGTGCAAATAAAAAAATTAAGATTCATGTTCAGAGTAGTGAAACAATTGTGTGAAAACATTCGCATCATAGGCTCTTTATTCGTAACCCTAGGGTTCCATTCGTCAGTTACTTCTTTCTTACTCATAACATTATTACACAATTCGTTCATCTGTCACTCATCTCATACAGGGTCTAAATGAAATAATGCAAAATCTCAGACTCTAACAGATTTACTATAAAACAGATCGATATATCTAAAATAATGTTAGTTTTAGTAAGTTATTTTAAAATATATTGGTGTTACAGTTGTTGAGTTAAGCCCTGCTATTCCTGCAAACCGGTTTGTTTGGGTGATCGCTGAATCAGCGTTCAATGTTTTTTTTAAATAATAATTGAAAACTCAGTTTATTCCTGCATCATCTTGATCGCCTTAAAACATTCTACAATCAACTTCAACTTCTTAATTGAAGTTGATTATTAAGGCATTAAGAAAAAAAATTTACAAAACATTACCCACCAAAACAAATATGTTGTATGATCGGATCTACTTTTGATTCTGATGAAGCTGTTTTCAGGTTTTGCCTTATTTCAAAAAGTATTAATGTGAAGATGAATTTATCCGTCTGATAAAAATATATCCATCTCTTTTTATTGGCTTGAAAAAAACAAGGACTGACATATTTTATTAGATGAATAGCGTTATTCCGTAGATGAAGAAAATCTGCCCTTAAACATACACATTCATACCTACCAATGTATTCGTTAAATTTCTCTTTTACATTCATCTCTTCGCATGAAATGGCCTGCTCATATCACGCTAAGCCTGTTGCATTTCATCTTTTCAGAAAGGGTGCCGCTTTTAATTTTTTTTATATCATATTTTTTTAATTTTGTTGTATTTATTTTATTTTAATACAGCTGGTTTGAATATAGATAACTGGGTTTTCCAAGCGTTAAGTTCACCTGGTTCTCATACATAAGTAAACTTTTTAGTAGGAAAACGTGTTCGGATCCAAATGATTTTACTACTATACTATGTTTAATTGGTTTGGATACAAAAATTTTGTTTGCGATTTTTCATTGTGAGGTTCAGTGGTTTTGTATCTTTTAAAACCTTGATGCATATTTGCTATGGCATAAAAAAAAAAAAAAATCAGTTTATTTACTATGATCACCGTCCATTCACAGTTTTCTTCAACTCAATAAAGTTTGCCAGTAATAAAGACTAATATGAAAGCAAACCACATTTATTTCCGTGTACAATTATACTCTCATCGCCCATAAATGGTAAAATTATTTTGTTATGGAAATCATGCTACCTTAAGATAATTTCAGTAGTCGGCAAAAATATTTTTTTACATATCTCTTCAGTTGAATATCATTTATAGTGATTAGTTACTTAATATTTCAATTATTATTTTGCTGTTTATTCATTTATCGGTATATATAAAATAGAGAAATTTAAAAAGTAATAAAAAAGATTACTTTTGAAAATCCAGGCGGATTAAAAGCGTGCACCCCGAAACTCTCTCTCTCTTAATAGTTTGGACCCAACTAGAAGCGAGAAGAAATGCATTCGCTCTCGGCTTGCCATCGTCGGGTGGTACAGTCATATTCAACATTCGCAGCTCTGCTCATAAAATGTAACATAATATCTAATATCCAAAACAACATACAAAATTTGTAAATAAAAGGGTAATAAAAAACTCACAGGAGGCTGCCATTAAAATTAAAGTTTTCGAACGCGGGAAATGAATGTAAAATTAATGCAACAAAAATAATAAGTTTACACTAAAACCCGCTATTTCTTGGCAGCTACCTCAAGTTTAATAATGTCAAATCTAAAAAACATATAAATAGTTTCGATAGTGGTTTTGGATTTTTAGGCAATAGTACTTACGTACATGATGTTTCTTTCTGCTCAGCAACCCGACGACGAGCGCGATACAAAAAACGTAAACAATTGAACACTTTTTTGTTTATAGGTACATTTTCTTCTTCGAAACAAAATATTTGTGTTTGTAGTTCTTTGTTAAATTGGTGTATGCCGTGAAGCTGTGAGCTGTGTTAGACTGTAATGCGCACTTGCCACCCTACGCCACCACTGCACTTTATCATTTATTGCAAAAACTATACCGCAACTTTCCAACTCATAAACTTAGATGCCCGATTTTTTTTTAGATTAGATAATCATTAGATTGTAATATCTAAATTTACACGTGTTTGGTGAAACACAGCGACGCAAGAATGCAGATAACGCAAAAGAGGGTAATGTCACGCATGCGTCCTCATACCCCACATACAAAGCTATGCCTCAAGCTAAAGCTCATTTCTTAAATTTTCTTAGGTAATAAAATTCAACGGGAAGATGATGCGGCAACACTACGTAGAAGCGTAACATGCCAGTGGAAGCTAGATAGCGACTGGTGTCATCCCAATAAATTCTACGATGTCAATAAATAGAGTTGCGCAGCTGTATCGGTTGCACTGTGTCACAGTTGTGAACACTTGTTCAGATTGGATCACAAGAAGTCTGAAAAGGGAAATATTGTGCTAACAATTGGACGCGCCCGCCGAACTCCGCTCGCCCAATTACCCAGCCGCGAACTCCAGAGTTTAATGTTAAATGTTTTATCATTTCACGTTTTTTGCTGTTGCTTTTAAACTGGGTTTAATGAAAATATTTAAAAATATACTTTTCCACATTT
Source organism: Thera britannica (assembly GCA_939531255.2). Taxonomy (NCBI): domain Eukaryota; kingdom Metazoa; phylum Arthropoda; class Insecta; order Lepidoptera; family Geometridae; genus Thera; species Thera britannica. Next base: position 6,614,646 of record OW618044.2, read on the forward strand.
ATTTATCGAAATATTTTTATTATTTTTTTTTATTTTTTTTAAACACCAATATTCAAAATGTATTACGTATTTTTAAAACGATTATAGGATACAAGTTAAAATAAACATTCAAATTATTTTTAGGAAACCATTATTAGAAAACTTTATTTTATTGATTGATTTTATTGTTATTATAAGCACCGAAACGAATTGACGATTTAAAGTTACTAAGGTAGGCATTTTATTTTAATAATACCGTTGGAAATGTTTTGTTTACAATTATTCACAAACTCCTCCCTCTAAAGTTAATAAATATATCACAAGTTCTGAAAAAGCCATAATATTCTGAAGCTAGTACATAACGTAATAACGACAACAATACGCATGCGCTAACACCATGAGCGTGCCTCAAATACAAGGCCATCGCATTGAAAATAAAGCATATATAAACTTGTTTACTATCTGCATGCAGTGAAAAGTTATTTACGTAATCACTGTAAAATAATATTCTACCTATATAATACTGATAAAGTTAGGTATTGTATGAAAAAAATATGACCTAGAAAATTTTATACTTACGTATCCATAAGCACGAATCCCAGCTTAAGTATCAGTGGGTATAGACCCTAGCACTCCCGATCGACGGCCAAGCAACAACATTACTGTACGCCAGCCGGGTAAATACTGAATTCGGTCAGCAAAGTCTTGATAAAAGTTAGACAAAAATGCGCTTTAACACAAAGCATTTGGTTAGAGTGCCATAGTGGCTATGAAACCCGCGCGTGCGTACCGCAATGGTTTTGTCGATAAGTCGCACCGTGCTGGGGGAAGGTTTGGCTTAAATTTGGGGCACGAATGAAACCCGAACGTACAACGCTAAGCTCCCGCCGGATCGCTTGTAGCCTGCACGTGTACGAGTGCCCGGGTAAAAGTACCGTATTCTATGGCAGTCGGCGAGCAGCTTCGGGCGAAACGTGACGTCAGCAGCGACGTCACTTTTTAGTCAATACAAACACTAGGAGATATTTACACGTGGCGTGGAGGCTTGTGACGGTGGAAGTTGTTCAGTACTGGGACAAAATAGGTAAAAAGGAGGATGTTCTCAATAAAGTGGTATTTTTTGTTTTTTTTGTGTGTTGTTAGAAGATAACTTCGTCATTTTTGGGCCGATTTGTTTTTCTTTATTTGAGAGGTGCAGTTTGGTCCCACAGAAATTTTACTCGATTTTTTCGATTTCGGCTTAGCCGTTTTGTTTTAATATATTTTTTTAATGTTTGTTTTAGCATAATTTCGTCATTTAAGAGCCGATTTGAAAAAAAATATTAAAAGGTCGGTTTATTAGTTTGGCTATGAAGTCAGTTTTTCAAGTGTTAAACTTATTACATATCGTGGTTTTCGTGGACATCTGTTGGCGATTGTGAGCAACTTACTGCTTAAACATAGCATTAAAGCAAATAGCTTTAATGCTATGTTAAAGCAGTAAGCTCAGTAGATGGCGTTGTTAAATAAAATGAAGCAAACAAAAATAATTGAATCTATTGGTGAATAATAATACAATTTTTTTTATTGTGAACAGTTAATATTTTTTTATTATTATGTCGGTAAAATCGAATAATATTGTTCATATTTCATCATTTCATTAGAATGTTTTCTTTTTTATTTGCCATCTCGAAATGGCACTATCTTGAAATAACCTGTTGCTGTTATAATGTAACAACATTTGATCTATAACTATTATATTTAAATAATAGGTAAATTTATAATCATTAACAATATTAAGCATAATAATTAAACTCAATTTCATTATTTTATTTTGCCCCATCACTAGCTCTGATGGTCTTATTTTATAGGTAGGTAGGCTAGGTAATAAAAACAACATATAACTACTTTATTACTGAAACTAATGCCTGTCTATCAATTTTATGATTCAATTTAAAATAATGATAATAACTCAGCATTTCGCTATTAATTAAAATATAAAAACAAGTTACAAATAAAAATTAACATTACATTACCAATAACAAAAACAAATAATAATCAACAAAGGACGTTCCATGAACGAAACAAATTAATAAGAACGCTCGTTTTACAAAGGTAGAATAATAGTTACTACACGTGCCTGTTAAAACCGTCTACGTCAGATTCGTCGGAGTTGCTGTCAAGTGGCAAAAGAGGAAGAAGAAATGTTATTCTGGCAAGTATTTGCTACAACTGCGAATGCTGTGTTGTCGTACAAGATAATTTGTGTAATTATTGTGTTGTAATTTGTATATGGAAATTCATCAGAATGTTATTCGTATTTAAATATAAATTCTAAAAAATACAATTTACCAAAAAACGTATACCGAGCTAAGCTCGGTCATACCAGCTCTGTCATCATACTTAATACAGCCGCTAAATAAGCAAGTTGATATTTTCCTAGATTTTACAAAGACCGGAACCCTGTAAACCCAAAAATACAAAATTTACAGTAAACACCTTATCAAAGCAAGCTAGGAGCATTATATCCCGTAAGGTGTTATCAAGCCAAGTTTGAGACCAAATTAAGATTAGAGCAGAAGATTCAATAACACAAAACGAAGATGATGTTAGAACACAAAGATCACCAACAATTTTTAAGTCACAAAGTTAGTAATCACAGTTAATGAGACACCTACCGTTAACATTACACAACAGTCCCAAACATTTACACCAGAAGACCAACAAATAGCACCAGGAGACACTGTAGAACCAGTTATAGATACCCCTGACGTTGAAGTAGATGAAAACCAAGATCCGATCATACTACAGGCTTAGAGGTATTAGCTGAAACAAAAGAAGTGTCAGTCGAAAGTAGGCAAAATCTTCCAAAGCCTAACTTTAATAAACAATTCATTCAAAATTTATATGCAATAAATAATTTCTTGCCCAGTTTGCTAATAACAAATAAGTCTCTACGTGAAATAAATGATATCATTTATGCGGCAGACAAAACTTTAGTGAGCTCTAATAACCAAAAACTCTATACAAACCCTACGTCGCGAAAACCGAAACGAGATCCACCTTGGAAAATAAGATTGAAGAACAAAATAGAAGATTTGAGAGAAGAACTCGTGCGCTTAATCGAAATAAACGGGGAAACAATAGTAGAACCATTAATAAAATTAGACGAAATATATTTAATAAATAATAAGAAATGAGCAAGATTTAGAATATAGAATAGAACTACATACACAAAAAGTAAAAGCATTTACAGGTAGTAAGAGTTAAAAGATACAGCGACATTAATGATAGGAAGGAACAAAATAAATTATTTCAAGATAATCAACATAAATTTTATCGAAGTTTAAACAGGGAACAACAAGTGCCGACACAAATTCCATCTCAAGGTGAGATCCAAAGGTTTTGGTCATCCATTCTGTCAGACCCAGTGCCATATAACACTGGAGCGAGATAGATAGCGGACGTAGAAGAGTCTATGGAAAATACAGAAGAAGAACATATATTTAGGGAAATAAACATAGACAATTTAAAGAAAGCTATTCGAAAGATCCATAATTGGAAAGCACGAGGATTAGATAAAATACAAAATTACTATTTAAAATATTTAATAAGTACACATAAATATAGCACAATTATTTGATAGGATAGTGAAAGGAATTGAGCCTGTAGACTCTTGGTTTACCGCAGAAAATACACAAAATAGAGTAAAGTGTTCAATTCATCAGGACTCAAAAGCAAATTTGATAGAAATAGGGTTAAGAAATAATGTAAACTATACAGATGCAGAGTTAAGAAGTGCAGTCTTAAAAACTAGAATAAATAAATGGAAAGCTAAACCACTTCATGGTCAATTTTCTAATAAAGTTATAAATAAAGAAAATACAGATAAAACCTACTCATTTAATTGAATTAAAAACAACCAGTAACATCGGGACTAGAGTCATCAATATTTGCAATACAAGATCAGTCAGTATTGGCAGCATGAAAGGGATATTATAAAAAAGCAGTAGATGGTAGGTGTCGTTTGTGTTTGATAAAAGATGAGACCGCGCAACATATTGTCTGGGGATGTGAAAAATTAGCTGGCACCTACTATACTAAGAGACACAATAACATCGTAGAGTATGTTCACTGGACGCTGGCAAAGAAACATGGTTTTTAAGTGTCTTACATAATTATGCTGGAAAGAAAACCTAAAACAACCGCATGTTAAAGAAAATGATACCGCTAAAATTATGTGGGAAATACCAGTCCAAACAGACGTTACAATAAATAAATAAAAAATAAATATTGTGGACAATTCACACAACACTACCCAGCCCCAAACTAAGCAGAGCTTGTAATATGGGAACCAGATAGCTGATATAATACTTGAATACATTTTTTTTTTTTTTGTAAATACATACTTAGAATACAATATAACACTCAGACAGAGAACAAACATTTATGTTCACCACACAAATATTTGTTCTCGGTGGGGATCGAACCCACGACCTACGGCGCAGAAGGCAGAGCTACTACCAACTGAGCTAGAGGCCAGTCTAATAGTCAATAGCACACAAATAAACTAGAAAACAAACCATATTTGATTCAAGATTTAAGATTCAAGATTCAATAAGCGTTTATTCAATACGATACAAGAATCACTTTGAAACGTCTTAAAGCTAGGTGAGTCTAGGTGCCAGTTCCACGCGACCAAGCGTAGAAGAACAGGCAACAAACTACGTCTCGGTTCCTACCGTTTTTTTATATGATCCTTTTACAAATCAAAAATAGTCTAAAATAATAGCAGTGAAGTTCCAGTGTGGTGCCACTTCACTTAGTCAGACGTATGCAATGTAATTAATTATACAAAAGCAAAAGTTTCAAAGACAGCACACGCTACGCTTCAAAGTTATAATAAAGTATCTACACAGATATAAAAATAAGATATTAAATAGTAGGTACAGACATTGCAAATTGACATGCTGCTAGCTTCCTATGGGTAGAGTGACCGGGACATCGGGCCACGCAGTTTTATCATTCATATAGCTATCTAGAGTATAGTACGCTTTCTTTATCAAATTACTCTTAATATAGGCTTTAAACTTCCGAATTGGAAGCTTAGTTGCATTTTCCGGAAGTTTATTGTAGAAGCGTACAGTGTTCCCCATAAAAGACCCATTTACCTTCTGTAAACGAAATTTGGGAATATGAAGTTTATTTTTATTTCTAGTGTTAATATTATGTGAATCACAATTTTTCTGAAAGCTACAGATGTGTTTGTGAGTGTACAGTAAGTTTTCATATATATATTGTGAAATTACTGTGAGGATATTAATTTCCTTAAATCGCTCCCTCAATGAGTCTCGTGATTTCATTTTATAGATGGCACGTATGGCCCTTTTTTGTAAAACGAATATAGTTTGAATATCAGCTGCTTTCCCCCAGAGAAGGATACCGTAAGACATAACACTATGGAAGTAGCTGAAGTAAACTAGCCTAGCTGTAGCTTCATCAGTGAGCCATCTTATAGTCCGAACTGCATATGCAGCCGAACTTAGTCTGGCAGCAAGTGCTTTGATTTGCGGTCCCCACTGCAATTTTTTGTCAAGATTAAGTCCTAAGAAGATAAAAGAATCTACAAGGTTAAGTGACTCTCCATTAAGTATAATATTAGTTGGCCGGAGAGTCACATTTGGTAAGGTAAACTTAATACACTTGGTTTTCTTAGCATTAAGTAAAAGATTATTAACGTTAAACCAGTTAAGTATTTGCGACAGAGATGCGTTAACGTCATCGTAATTAGCCTTCAATCTATCAACTTTAAAAATTAATGAGGTATCGTCAGCAAATAGTACTATTTTACATAGTTTTTTAACAAAAAAAGGGAGGTCATTTACGTACACTAGAAACAAGAAAGGACCTAATATCGAACCTTGTGGCACCCCCATGTCAATAGATGTTGCAGTACCGTCCGATTGCAATATAGGGGCTAAAGAAATAAAAAAATTAAGTAAATATCACGCGTTGAAAGTAGAGATAACTAGACTATGGAAAACACCTACCGAAGTCATACCTATTGTAGTCGATGCCACGGTTATAATAGCTAAAAGCTTCACAGATATTGTAATAAGTTAGATTCAAACATAAACATTCACATCATTCAGAAACAAGCAGCCATACATACAGTCCCAATAAATTAGTAAAGTTCTTGGGGATACAGTTTTTGTCCATTGGGGGGGGGAACTGATAGTAGTGAGAGGGAGTCTGAGCAACCTTTCCCTGAGGGTCTTGGGGTGGGTGCTTGGAGTTAACCGAGCGTTAAAACTCGTGCTTTTCACCAGGATAGCAATGGTAGAACTGATATTTTTATGGGTATTAAGGGAAAGACAGATAAAATCTCTCACAAGTTTCATATTCAAGAATGCAATCGAAATGCTGGTGAGACTGCGTTCATTTCCGCGATTTCCGTCACCCGGACCATCTCAATGCGATCATACTGCCTATAATATTTCCGGCTAGATTGATTCCGTAGCATAGATTTTATCTGGTTGCTTTTTTAAAATTATAAGGAAATTGTGCTGTGTTTTATGAGACAATTCTCAAAAGAAATTCAGTCTCATTGGTTGATAAAAGAACAGGTAGTTCGGTGAGCCTATGCACACCCATCTTCGTGAACTTTGTGTATCTTCAAATGCAGTAAAGAGCGAACGGAGACATCGCAACAAAGAGTCACGGCATGCAATATCGCCTGCTATACAAGAATTCAATCGACCACACATAAATATAAACTTTACCGCCGGCGCCGATACGAGGGCCTAACATTTTTATTGTAATGTTAAATTGAACCCAAAGTATTGGTGCATCTCATATCAACTTCTTGTAAATATATGTGTGTGCCTACACACCTACACTACTACAGCTCATTACGGTTTGGTTGAGATACAATTGATAAATAAATATTGTGGATAATCCACACAACACTATTTAGCCTCAAATTAAGCAGAGTTTTGTGCTATGGGAGCCAGATCTTCATATTACTAATTAAGAGTCTATGGTACCCTGATATCAAGACAAAACTGGACCAGAAAATTGCTTAGAATAAAAATATAGATGGAGTTGCCTGACCTGAGGTATGAATTCATGTATTTGATATTAACTATTAGTTATTCTGTGCTGGTCTGACGTTTTTCACGTCTTTACAATATGTTGACTAGAGTATACTTCGTCCAAGGAATGTCTTGAATATCTGTCCGAGTTTACTCGGACAGATATTCAAAACAGTCGAAAAATAAATATAACCCAACAGTTAGGTTAGCAGATTTTTCATCTAGGATTGGGGACAGCAATGGCAAGCTGCGCTATATTTTTTTTAACCGAGCGCCTTTAGTTTTTAAGCCTTTAGTAACAAAATTCGGCCCAGTAATTGTAGTATTTCACGACTTTTCCCTAACTCTTATTGTTTCGACTTGGCCATCACTGCCCTCTCAAAAAAACACCCATCTGTGTTTATAACACAAATATTTGTTCCTGGTGGGGATCAAACCCACGCCCTCCAGCGCAGAAGGCAAAGCTACTACCAACTGAGCAAAAAGGGCGATGGCCAATTGTGAATTTGTTGAATTAATTAATTACTAGCAGTTGGTGACCGAGCTTCGCTCGGTATTTTTTATTGTTAATTTGTATTTTTAAGAAATCATAAGAGTCATAATTATCTTTATTGGCTTATTTTACTGAACACCGCCATCTGCTGGATATGATTGCAGTTAGTTGCTCACAATCGTCAATAGATGGCAGGAGCAGTCACATATTCAGTTTATGTTTAATTATTGAACTCGGGGTGAAATAATCATTTTCTTAAAACGAATCCTAGCTAGATCAATTTATCGCCCCCGAAAACCCCTGTATACAAAATTTCGTGAAAATCGTTGGCGCAGTTTCCGAGATCCTAAATATATATATACAAGATTTTCTCGTTTAAAGGTATAAGATAAGATTTAATTAGTAACGTCTCGCCTTAGCTTGATCTTATTCTCTATGCTATATAATAATGAAATTATTCAAATCAACAAAATTAATTAGCCGAATGTAGATATTCATTCTATGTAACTAAAGTTCTGCCACTTATATGTAACATAAAAAATTAAAACTCATTTTTGTTATTATGGTTACAATTAGAATAACTAATCGGGTTTGTAGTTTCAGTTAAGTTAACTGGCACGTGATCCTATGCCCTAACATCTTTATGCCTCAAGTTGATGGACGCAGGGAAGTGTATCATAGGGAACGTTTCTGACGTGCGTGACCTACGAGGCAATGCTTTTTTTCATTGCTCATACTCTGAAAGTAGGTCTGAAGTTGCCTGAGGGGCCTAATTGAAAGTAATACTTTCAGCCCTAGGGAGAATCGCTTTCTACTGACAGCTGTCAAATTATAAAAAAAAACAAGTTCTATTTTATTCAACCATGTTCCAACTTTCTAAACTGCAAGGAGGTTGAACCAAATTCCAACTTTTTATTCAGCAAGTAGGTTGGAAACCCATTACAACGGTAAAAAGTTTAAAAACTCTAATTTGAGCGCAATGTAAAATTTAAATAACATAAAGATAGTATTAAATAAATAATATATCTTCTAAATTACTTGATTAATATATAACTTCAACTATTTATTTAAAATAACATAGATTTGAGCAAACAATTTACCATTTTTTAAATTATGAAAATGAAAATAATGGCTGAATAATGCTGGCGAGCCGTAGCCGAAGGCCCGCCAGAGAAAAAGAAAAAAAAAACCGGGAAGGCGGCAATTCAATCTTCATTTTCACAAATTTTTCATTCATGTTTTTATTTTTACTTTCCTTGTATTCGTAATGAAAAGCACAGTGTTTACCTCGGGTGAAAGTCTTTTAAGTCCCTCAAGCTCCATTGGCGCCCTCGCTAACGCTCTGGCGCCAAACCCGTCTCGGGACTCAAAAAACGTGACTTTCAACACTCGGGTAACAATGTACTATTATAGGCGATGGTTACCTAAGCGGTAACCATCGCCTATAAAAAAGCATTGCCCCATGTTAGGTAGGCCATAATAAAATATGTATAAAAACTAAAAAAAATGCAGCAAAAACACGATCTTACCTCTATTATGATGACCCTTATTTTTCAAGAGATGCTTCTGGAAGCCTTACGTTTAGTACCAGCCTCGACAATGGATACTCCATCAAAAGACTGCACAATTACAGTGAAGACGGAGACTGAGCACCTATTATACAGCCGTTTCCAAGAACTTGTTCGCTACTCGTGAAAGAACACTAGAGAAAATCGGATAAAATTAGCTAAAAGTTTTGTAAAAGTGTAAGAACTTGAAAATATTACTTTTATCAGTAATTTCTAACGTTGATGACAGTATAGAACTATTCTAAATGTATTTTCCTTTAAAATAACTTAAAATATACCTATATCGGTTAATAAATGAGAAAATTTTAAAGTGGCAAACGTATTCAGTATATTTATTGCCTTATTATGTACCTATGTAAATTTAACAGTGTCAGCTCTTAAAACTAGTTTTTGAATCAATACCGAATTTAAGGGTGTAAGGGTGTTGCAATACAGTAAAAGCGGAGCGATATGGTCTAATCATGCAGGTTGTAAACAGCTATATACAATGTTAGAAAAAAGGTAAGTAGGTACCTATTTATAATTTACGTTATTCTTTTGTTTTCGTCGTTGAAGAACTTGTTTAGGGCATGTATGATATCGATACAAAAGATTTCAAAAAGATTTCATCCTTATAATTGACCCTAACGATCGATGCAATAAAAGTACAGAGTATATTTTTTTCAGATTTTAGTCGGTTCGATTCCCGGGTGTGGGAGAAGAAAATTATCGAAATTCTTTGAATGCAGTTTGCTTTCTATTAAAAAATAAAGGAATGTTTCCTTTGAGAATTTTTCTATCTGCAGTATTAAGAGTACAATTTTTCTCCAGGTGGCATTACAAAATTCCACCCTGTATACAGGGTGTCCCATAAGTCAACGTCCAGCCGAAACCGGGCGATGGGCCATGTCATGACAGCTATCAGAAAAATATAAAAAAAATATTTGTCATGTAACTTTGGAATTATGAGTATTTAAAAAAACAGGAAAACTGACACCCTGTGATGATCTTTTAAGTCCTGTGACTACAAATATTAACTTTTCGTAAAACTTTTTTCTGCAATGTAAGCATGAATAACCCTTCTTTAAATTACAATTCAAAATTAAGCCATATCTGCCTCGATTTTTAATAAAATCGTGGAGTTTTGGCCAACATTTCATTTCAGATAATTACATCATCCAACTTTATCCGTCTGTACCGCAAAAAAAATGTACTACACTCTCATGGCAAGTAACTATAAAAAATGGCGCATTTAGCCAGGATTCCAAAATGGTATGATACTTGCTAGAGTACTCCTTAGTTTTGGAAATAAAAAATGTTTTTTCAACTAAACCAGATTTCCAATCAATTTTATTTCATTAGATAAAATGGAGTACTCTAGCAAGTATTATACCATTTTGGAATTAAATCCTGATTAAATGTGCCATCTTTTAAAGTTACTTGCCATGAGATTGTAGTACATTTTTTTTACGGTACAGTCAGTTAAAGTTGGGTGATGTAATTATCTGAAATTAAATGTTGGCCAAAACTCCGCGATTTTATTTAAAACTGAGGCAGTTAAGGCTTAATTTTGAATTGTATTTTACAGAAGAGTTACCCATGCTTACATTGCAGAAAAAAGTTTCACGAAAAGATAATATTTGTAGTCACAGGACTTAAAAGATCATCATAGGGTGTCAGTTTTTCCTGTTTTTTTTAAATACTCATAACTCGAAAGGTACATGACAAATATTTTTATTTGTATTTTTCTGATAACTGTCATGACTTGGCCCATCGCCCGGTTTCGGCTGGACGTTGACTTATGGGACACCCTGTATACATGGCAGCGTTAGGAGTTTGTTTTGTTTGAAATGGGGTTTTACAACTAGTATGTCTTGGCTTAATGTTTAGTAATATCCTAATTAACTTTTTTTGTTTGATAAACACATCGCGTCGTTGAAAAGCAACGTTGAAAAACAGCCATTTTTTTATGAAGTTTTGTTTATTTTTTTTGATTTAGACAAAATGCTAAGTAATTAAGCCCAAAGACTTACAGCTCTTGCCAAAGCGCCCAAATGCTAGGAACAATTTTCATGCATAATATAGCTAAAATTTAAATTATAAAAATTATAGATTGGAGTATTCCAATTTACAGTCAAATTATGTCAAAAATTACAAATACATTTAAATAAATTCCTCATTCTATTTAAAATAAATGCAATAAGTTTATACAATAAAGATAATAATTAATATTAAGTATAAAATTTCAAAAAATATGCAGCTATGTCAAAAACTACGAGTAGTTCTATTAAATTTAGAAAAAATGACACTGTAAGGGAAGTCCGGCGGGAAATAAAAAACGCGCGTTATTTAGACGTTGGTCGTTTATTAACGAATAAACCACAGGGAGGCAACAGTACGCGGTTACAGAGTGGTCCCGATGATTGGACAGTGAAGTGTCACGTCTCCACTCTTACGTCAGGGTCCGGGAGCCGGTCCGCAAAACGCAGGGGAAGGAGGGTGACAGTACTCGAGAACTAACTGGTCCGGAGAAACCGTATCCGAGTTAGTTTCGCTATCTGAGAGAGCTCGATACAATAATATTTTCGTCCACAGGTCATTCCGATGGCAAAACGCAACGATAGCGCGTGCTAATCTACTAGTGGTGACATCTAGTTCTGTTTTGAGTAAACCTACGTTACATTCTCCCCCTATGTTCATGATGGCGTCCCGACGAGTAGAACATACAAAACGCCTAATGGTTCTTCTTGTGTCTGCCTCGTTTCTTCGGGTCATTGGTCGCCATTGCAGCTATCATCACTGGTAGTGGGATAGCACTCAGTCCAATGTGATCACTGGTACATCCAGGTAGTGTAACTCTGGGTTTCGCGCAGGTGTCCAGGCAAGCGTTGCCTACTATATCAATGATACCAATTCCAATGGTAGGTCTCGGCTGAGCATACGTGCTGATATTGAGTGCGCAGAAATCTTTCTTTGCCTCTTTATCTTTAGCTTCTTTATATGTTGTGCATGTCATGCACTTACTTCCTATGACTTCTGGGGAACCACAGCCGTAGCAAGAGAAGGTAGGTTGTGATGGAGAAGGAGCCTCTATTGTTGCGACATCAGTAGTAGTAACCTCTTCCAGCTTACTAATGTCTTCCTTCAGCACTTTCTTAGCTCCCGCTTTCTCTCTCGCCAATTGTTCCGCTCCTCTTGCAGCAGTCAGCAGTTCATCAAAGGTTTGAATCTTTTCGCGTGGTACCCGTTTCCGAATGTTTACGTGCAGCTGTCCGTAAATCAAGTCCAGCTGTTGCTGTTCGGTGTGTGCTGGTGTCGGTAGTTGCGCGAGGAGCGCCCGATTTTCCGCCACGAACACCTCAGTCAGCGTGTCAGCCGGTTGACTTTTCGCAAACAGCTCTTGGTAAATCAGGTAAGCTGGTTTTTTCGGTGCAAAAGCGTGGTGCAGACGAGCTTCGAACTCAGCCCAAGTTTCGATGCCGCTCTTCACACTTTGCCACCAGGTGCTAGCTTCACCTTTCAAAATTAACGGTAGGCACATTATTGCATCCGTATCTTTTATGTTGTGGATCTTCTTAAATATTGAAGCCGCCGCCAGGAATTCTTCCACCTGAGCGGTGTCTCTTGCTCCGCTGAAGCTTGTCGCTAAGTCAGAAAATGACTTTCTTGAACCGCTTCCGCCAGCCATCGTTGTTCCTCTTGCCGCCATTGCCGAAACTGCCTGCATCGCAGCTGAAGTGATTGATGCCACTAGCTCCTGCAGTTGCTCCGGTGATATGTACACGTTGGTCGACATCATTTTCACGTGCTTCTTCGCCGTCACTTTTGATGATGATGACGATTTTATAACCCGCCGAGGCCTCGTCCTAAGTGTAGGTCCGTGTGGAGTCCCGGCACCGGAGGTGTCCTGGGACATGTTCCCACGGCCCCACGTTGGGCGCCAATTGTAAGGGAAGTCCGGCGGGAAATAAAAAACGCGCGCTATTTAGACGTCGGTCGTTTAATAACGAATAAACCACAGGGAGGCAACAGTACGCGGTTACAGAGTGGTCCCGATGATTGGACAGTGAAGTGTCACGTCTCCACTCTTACGTCAGGGTCCGGGAGCCGGTCCGCAAAACGCAGGGGAAGGACAGTACTCGAGAACTAACTGGTCCGGAGAAACCGTATCCGAGTTAGTTTCGCTATCTGAGAGAGCTCGATACAATAATATTTTCGTCCACAGGTCATTCCGATGGCAAAACGCAACGATAGCGCGTGCTAATCTACTAGTGGTGACATCTAGTTCTGTTTTGAGTAAACCTACGTTACAACACTATAAAAATACAACAAATAAAATCGTCACTGTGCTCAGTTTTCTAGATAAATTTACCGTCGAGCAAAGTCTATTAACCCTGTGGAGGCATTAGGCTGAACTTTGCCTGTACTGGCATCAGCCTGTCATCTGAATCATCTGATTCTAATTTTTCTTTATTTCCGTCCCGCAGCAAGCAAACAACGATAGTGTTATTTGATTAATTTTCCTTAGCCAGTACACACAACATTTTGAGTAAATATTTATTGTATCCCGTAAAGAAAAAAACAAGAAAGAAAATTGCCAGGCCTCATATCGTTCGACAGACTTCATAGCTTCTGCTCTTTAGAGTGTATTTGAATATATTTGAGTGTATTTGTTGTACCTATAGCTTGTACTAAAGTTAGTAAAAGCTCAAAACAATGGTAACTAGCAGTTGGTCATATCAAACTAAAAAAAACGAATTCAAATATCCACGCGGATATTTGAGTTCGTTTTTTTTTAGTTTAATTTATCATGTCTGTTAGAGAGATTTCATCCTTATAATTGACCCTAACGATTGATGCAATAAAAGTACAGGGTATATTTTTTTCAGATGTTAGCCGGTTCAATTCCCGGGTGTGGGAGAAGAGAATTTTCGAAAATCTTTGAATGCAGTTTGCTTTCTATTCAAAAATAAAGGAATGTTTCCTTTGAGTTAAATTTTCTATCTGCAGTATTAAGAGTACTTTCCCTCCAGGTGGCATTACAAACATCCATTACAAAATTCCACCCTGTATATTTAGGATCTCGGAAACTGCGCCAACGATTTTCATGAAACTTGGTATACAGAGGGTTTTGGGGGCGATAAATCGATCTAGCTAGGATTCATTTTTAGAAAATGATTTTTAACCTTAATAATTAAACATAAACTGAAATATGTGACTGCTCCTGCCATCTATTGGCGATTACGGGTAACTAACTGCGAGCATATCCAGCAGATGGCGTAGTTAAGTAAAAATATGCCAATAAAGATACGACTCTTATAATTTGAAAAAAAATGCCGATTATTAATAAAAAATACCAAGCGAAGCTCGGTCACTAACTGCTAGTGACAATATAAAGGAGTAGGTGAAAATTTTTGCACAATAATAATAATAAATTTCGTGGACGATCCACACAACACTATCTAGCCCCAAATTAAGCAGAGCTGTACTACGGTAACCAGATAGCTGATATAATACTTAAATACATTTTTTTTGTTTTTTAATACTCAGAATACATTATAACACCCAGACAGAGAACAATTATCTCTGTTTGTTCCATGAACTACTCGCTCAAATAAAAACACATTTTCCCGAGAAATATTCGGTTAGTTTTGTTTTTATTATAAAGGCTCGAACACACCTAGTTCGCTGGCGGTAGCGATCAGTGAAACGCTGTCAAATATCGCTGTCAGATTTAAGATTTGACAGCGATATTTGGCAGCGTTTCACTGTTCGCTACCGCCAGCGAACTAGGTGTGTTCGAGCCTTAACAGAGTAGACATAATAGAGCGCGTGCAAAGCCTCGGGCGATTTGTTCGGCAATTTATATTTATTCGATTCAATAACTGACTGAATTTGAATAGGTTTTTTTACCTCAACTGCTTTTGTTTCGGATATTGAATACACACACTTTCATAGCATAAGCTTGACTGCTCATTTTGTAGTAGCTCTGCCTTCTGCATCATGTGAGATTCGTATGATGAACATAGGTTGTTTCTTCTGTTTCTGGGTGTTTTAATTATACCACTTGTATTACAAATCTGATAGTTTTTGACGTGCCAACGTCTTATAATTCGATGGAGCCGGCTGCACGCACGAAAAAAAACATGACTCATGCGGCGTTACCTTGCTCTGAGGCGTTCCATTTAGGGTTTGAAGGGCAAGAGAGAGCGCGTAACGAGCGACAAAGAGGCACAATCGCCCTCCGCGTTCGGCAGCGTTCGACATCTGTCTCTCTCCAACTTGAGTGAGCGATGCGTCCGCGTGGACAGCTGCTATACAATAATGGCCTGCGCACACCTAGTTCGCTGGCGGTAGCGAACAGTGAAACGCTGTCAAATATCGCTGTCAAATCTTAAATCTGACAGCGATATTTGACGGCGTTTCACTGATCGCTACCGCCAGCGAACTATAGTGTGTTCGAGCCTTAATACATTTACAAGTTTTCGTCAAGTATGAAGTGCAGGGAATGTGGTGTGAAAATTCACTTATCACTTAAAACAAGATCACTTAAAACAAAAAAACTTCTAACATCACTGTTGTTCAATAACAACAGTGATTTTATCAAATTCAAATTCTGTTTATTAGAATCATTAGCTTAAGGTTGTTCGATTCCGATACAAACTGAATTTACACAACTATGGGCAAACAAAGTATAAATGTACACTGAAATAACTGTAATAGGCTTTTACAGTGGTCCTTAATACCGGCCAGTTATATAAAGTTGGAGTGGTAGCCGTTGGTCGTGGCAGTCGGGGCTTCAGAAAAAAAACTAACAGACTTTTACGACTATTTTGAGACATATGTTTTAAGCTCATTCACGTATTCAATGCCGAGTACCCGTTAGGAAGAATGACGAAAAAATTACTTTTTTGGTTTTTTATTAATATTTCTGTTATCCTACTGTTTTCTCCAACTTTATATAACTGGCCGGCAATAAAGACCACTGTAAAATTTTATTACAGCTATTTCAGTGTACATTTATACTTTGTTTGCCCATAGTTGTGTAAATTCAGTTTGTATCGGAATCGAACAACCTTAAGCTAATGATTCTAATAAACAGAATTTGAATTTGATAAAATCACTGTTGTTATTGAACAACAGTGATGTTAGAAGTTTTTTTGTTTTAAGATACGACGATAAAAACCATTGGGTTTTCATCGTCTTAAAACAAAAAAACTTACTGCAAACAGATTTGTGCAATCTGTTTGCAGTAAGTTTTTTTGTCATAATAGTTCTTTGTAATTTTCGGTAATATGTTCAGTGTTTTTTTATTTTTCAAAAGGTCAATGAGGTCAAAGTGAGCGAGATGTTGTTTCACGGAGTTCAGCGTCTTAATATAGTAATCTTCCAGCAAACTTTACATTTTCCATTTTGATATAAATATTGGGGGACACTATACTATCTAACCCGGCATATTATATTGTATTCTGTATAAACAAAGCTTACTATGGGAACGAGATGTAACTCAATTTCATAGCGGTTACCACGCTGTCCCTCTGTGTACCCAAAATGTCAATGTGAACATTCGCCTATCGATTTGCGGAGGCCCTCTGTAGGCCTACCACAAGCTCTGTCTGGATATGTCTCTGGCTCTGGTTTTGAGTCTGTGTGAGTTCTGTCTAAATAAATCCTACGTCGAAACGTCACACTCAGTATAATACACTGGTGAGCACTCACACAGACTCCAAACCAGAGCCAGATACAGAGCCATACAGAGCTTGTGGTAGGCCTACTGAATACGTAATACTATGATTAATGCGAGGCTGTCAGGGCTCGGCGTTGCCTTGTATTTACCGACTACACCGAAATGGATTATCGTCCAGACCGGATCGGTCTCGTACATTTTTAAAGATATACAATTTTAAAAAACAATTTCAGCAAAAGACGGTTTTTAGCCCCGCAAATGCTAAGTGGTGGCCGTAAGGGTTTAATAATTCCGAGCTGGTATGACCAAGCTTTGCTCGGTTTTTTTTTTTGGTAATTGAATTTTAAATTTCAATAATAATAATTTTAATTGAAAACTAAATTTCATGAAAATCGTTGGAGCCGTTTCTGAGATTCTGTGTATATACAAGATAGATTTTGGTATTTGTAATGTAAAATAAACAATTACATCCCTCTTCTTTCTGTGGTCTCGGCGAAAGCGGTGACACTGTTAAGTAAGATGTTTATCTGCCCATTTTGCACCTCAAACTAAGTCCAAGCAGATTTTTTTTGAAAAAAAAGTGAAATTCAAACATTTATATTTGAAGCACCGCCCGTATGTTTTTTCAGCTTCAAAAGAAGGTTTGATACCTTTGTTTGGAAAGGTTAATGATACTACAACCATCAGGTTGTAAATAATAAAAAAACACAACCCCATTTTCATATCAAGTATTTGAAAAGTACTTGATATGAAAATTGTATTTGAAATACGAATAACATTTTAAGGAAGTAATTGAAATACAAATGCCAAATTCGTATTTTAATTATAAGTAATTCAAATACTTCTCAACTCTGCCTAGAACACACAGTGAGCTGAAGAGAAAATAGGGGTAGTAGGGGTGTAGGGGTTCTAAATAGCGCTCGAAGTCTGGAAAGTTACAATTCTTATGTAACTTTCTTGTCTACAGTATAACAGCCACGACAACTAGTTGGGAGCTTTCTACAGTGTCTTCGAGAATAGTTTTTAAGCGTTTTCCACTTAGCATGATTGAATGTTTTAATTCCCTTCCGATCCGTATTAAATATATAAATAAATATTGTGGACAATCCACACATGACTATCTAGAACCAAATTAAGCAGAGCTATAATAGTAGCTGATATAATATATTTTTTTAACTTTTGACAACAACATCGCCCAGGCTGAGAATAAACATCAGTGTTCACAACATCAATATTAGTTCTCGGTGAAATCGAAACCGTGACCTTCGGCGCCGAAGGCAGAGCTACTACCAACTGCAACTGCGGGCGCGTCGTTTGTTCGCGCTACCCCCCCCCCCCTACCCGTGTTCCACCACCGCCACCGCGCGGTATGCCCCCACAGCGGGCGTACTCACACTTCTCAACACTCTGATTGCTCAGAAACCTGAGATGTGTTTCACATGAAGCTCCATATAATATCTGTCACTTTTATACGTTTTTTTAAGTTAGTGGTTTATTTATTATTTAGATAGCTTTGTACTATTTTATTCATGTAAGTTGGCACACAGACGTTTTGGCCTAGGCTGTTAGTTTGTAATGCTTTTGAGAAAAATATAAATAAGACCAAGCTGAAGAGCTAGTCAGAAGAGAGGAGAAGTGAGAGAGAACAGAGAGGTATTGATTCAGGTCAGCTGAGTTATACATAAGTATTTTGATGCGGTATACAAAGAGCTCTAATTACAATTGAATTTGTTTACACTCACTAGACAATTTAATGCACCTGGCCCGAATGATATTTGTGCAGAAAACAGTAATCTGTTGAAATAACAAAGTACCTTCGAGTTTCGAGGCAGGTGTCGTGTTAATTCGCCCGGGATTTGCAAGTCAATGAATTTAGTTGGCACCACATTATGAGATAATAAACCTTTAAGTGCTTCTACGTAACGGGGTTTTGTAACCAGTTACGTAGAAGGATTTTTTTTAGTTTATATCTGGGTTACCAACTAATAAAAAAGTTATGCCTTATGCTAGTTTTAGTTCGTAACCGGGATAAGAACTAATAAAATTCTATTCTATATTCCGTTGTATCACAAGGATCACTTTGAACCTTCTTACAAACATCATTTACATAGGTACCTCGCCTACCTACCTACCTAAATATTATTACTAGGCTATATTTTCTTCGGTCTTTTTTGGGTCATTGATTAGTTTTAATTTATTTTTACTTACCAATAATTACGTAAGCATAGGGAAACTTCTTGCTCTTGAGTATTGTTTTGTGGATGCTGCATTGATAGCAAAGATATTAATACCTAGAAGATCATTTAAATAAGAAGTTATGAACGAACTATCATATATACCTACATAACTTATGTTATTAGTCTAATCTAAATGTTACTTTGAATTACACCTACTAATATAGTATATACTTACCTACTACTAACAAACTACCTACCAACCTTAGCTTTTATCTACCTAGTATCTAAGCTCATTATAAGTGGACTGAGAAGTCTGTATGAGTTATAAATAAAGTTCTATAAACCGAAAAAAGTTCTGTAATACAGTTCTTACTTCGTAATTGGGTTACGAAGCAAGACTAGAATCACGTGTAAGTTATTGATAAAAAAGGTATAATTACATAAGCGTTTCACAGTCATTTGTGCAGAAAATGTTTTTATGGCACCTAACTTTCATATCGCAAACTCAAAATAACAAAAGATTTTTATACCTGCGGTAAAAGTACGCTGTTTTGCGGTTAATTCACCCTGCGTTACGTAGTACTTTTGTTCTGTGCTCGGGTGAAACACTCTGCCTTTTATCATTCCACGAAAATAATAAAATGAGTTGGGTTGCGGGCGAGGCGGCGAACTATTTCCTCTCGGAAATAAAATATGCAGCA
This sequence comes from Thera britannica, assembly GCA_939531255.2. Classification (NCBI taxonomy): domain Eukaryota; kingdom Metazoa; phylum Arthropoda; class Insecta; order Lepidoptera; family Geometridae; genus Thera; species Thera britannica. Next base: position 6,634,303 of record OW618044.2, read on the forward strand.
GTGAGAGAAAACATACAAATGTTCAACTGAATGGAAGCAAAAGTTGTGATAGAAATAGAATAGAATTGTTCCCGGTGGGGATCGAACTTGGGGCCTAAGGCGCAGAAGGCAGGCTTCCTACCAAATGAGCCGCGATGCCTGTCAATATGTTTAAACCAAAAATAGTCTGTCGTTACTTGTGGCTTACCCTGCAGACTCAATATTGCCTCTTATTATTTGTTCATTACTTAATCTAGAATGATCTTCACCTCTCTAGCATTTTCTTGTTTACAACTTTACTAATCATCAGCCTGAAGAAGTCCACTGCTGGACATAGGCCTCCCCTACACATTGCCAGGAAGAACGATTCTGAGCCCTTTCCATCCAGCGACTTCCCACCACGACACAACAACAACTTTCAACAACACACAACAACAACTTTACCCACCTATTATGCAAAGTAAAAGCTTCCACACATCAAAAATGATGAACACATTTTGTATTTATATACCCTGCATATTAATTAACAAGAAACACGTGCAACATTTGCACAATAGATAAGCAACAAAAGTTTTGCAGCTGTGCAGCGAGGCGAGAGCATCGGTACAATGCGGACGTAATGGAGGCTCTCATACTCATAAATACAGGATGTTCAACAACAACCAACGTAAAATCTATATTTATAAAAGAAAGTCGTGTTAGTTACACTATTTATAACTCAAGAACGGCTGAACCGATTTGGCAGAAAATTAGTGGGGAGGTAGCTTAGAACCGGGAGAAGGACATAGGATATTTTTTATCCCGAAAAAGCAACGGGAACGGGCGAGCGAAGCCGCGGGCGGCCACTAGTATATGATAAAACTTTTTAAGCTATCATGTTTCTTAACACTATTTTTACTTAAATATCCGTAATAATACGTGGGCCATGACACAAAGAGAGTTTTTGGAAGCATTTCAAATGTAGTGTTGGAAAAGAATGGAACGGATCAGCTGAGCCCTCATAGAAGTTGTTGAGAACAGAAGAGGAAAGATGATTGGCCATCTTGTACGACATGACAGCTTTATTAGAAATATCATCGAAGGAAAGGTAGAAGGAAATAGAGGAAGGGGAAGACCAAGAATAAGCTCATGAGTCGAATAAAAGCAAAGATCGCTGGCATGACATATAAGGTCAAGGAGGTTGCCCTCAAAAGAAATACCTGGAGAAAAGCACATACAATATGCCGACAAGAGCGTTGCCATTTAATAAGAAAAACGTGTAATAATAACAATAACAGTAGAGTGTGTATTTATTTTATTTGATGACTGCGTATTTAAATGTTTTACGGTTTTTTTTTGTAGTATGTTAGATTATAGTAAACATTTAACCACGATTTGTAAAAGGATGGTTAGTGAATAAATGAAATGAAAATGATAAGCACAGAGTGGGATATTTTTTTGTGTAAGTCTAATTTTATTTTTTCAAGGTTAACTTGTTAAATAAACACACAAGTTAGTTTCCTCCTAGATGAATATCCTCAGAGCATTAAAACGGCTGCATAAATATGGACTGCTGAACCATAATCAGAACTGAACTATTTGTAGGAAGATGCAAAAAACCGTTAGGAATCAAGCTGTATGTTTCTTGCCTATTCTTCTGGCATCCATCGCGAGAAACTTGCGCCTAGATTAACCTAGTGATTTAGCAGTCTTAATTTTACTTAGAATGGGTCATTTCAATATAGTTTTATATTAATAGGGATTAGACTCTTTAGACGCTTTTTACACCTTTGTGTACGCGCATCTTCATGTACATACATGATTTAGCTTCAATACTATGTTATAGCTTCAATTCTTCTATAGTTTGGAATTCCCTAAGGCGGAGGAGGGCGTTAATGTTCGCGACACAGTTTATAACTTCTGCGAACGTTATCGTGCTTTGACCTTATTTGTGCCATGTATTTATTCCAAAATAAACATTTTTGATTTTTGATTTTGAATTTTTGATTTCATCGATAGCACGTGCCTATCCCTATTTAATTGTCAATACCTACTTTTGTAAAACGGCTTTTATCTTTAGGATTCCATCTACTAAGTAGGTATACGAATCAACAAAAAATCAACTAATACCTATACCTACGTAAAAATTAAAAGTAAACAGGCCTTTGCATCTTTTGTAGGTGATTTATATAACGTCAGGTCCAAGGACTCATCCACCTACTTGCGGGATGCTAGTGGCTGAGACTATCCTGACAGTTTAGTTGGCCTTATCCACAGGAAAGATGGTCAATACGTGCGGAGCTGATTAAGCCACGGGTTGCCTCACATGTTTACCTTCACGTCGAGCGTTTTGCAAAAATATTATAACACCACACAAATTAATAATTCAGTGGACCATCAGACATTTATTTTCTTGGTTGCGGCACCAATCCTTTTCTGTAAAATCAATGGAAAATTTTCTCCTCTCACGTGATAGAGAACGCCAGGCAGCCGTATATAAAATTATACTAGTGACGCCATCATGCCATAGTGTTATTCTACAAGTAAATAATTGTATTAATTTTCATTGACGGCATTAAAAATACTCCGTGTTTACTATCTAAAAAACTAGTGGCCTTACTTATAAAAATATGTCAAAAGATAAACAGTGGTTAAACTATTGCCATCTCTGACCACTGTGTAATGACAAACAGTGACAGGGCTAACTTTAAGCAATGATTAAATTTAAATTGCGTTTATAAGTAGGGCGGCAAAATTTTACTATATTATAATGCATACTTTTTTATACTTTTCAATTACAAACACAATCTATTATTGTATTTTAACCGACCTTTTTAAGCTCGTCCCTCACCCTTTTGCGCTGGAATTCCAATTCAATACGAGTTTTAAAAGAACATTTATTCGGCAACCGTGACATTTCGGTGGTGAATAATTAATAGCTATTCCAGGACTTAACCAGGGCTCACAAATTCGAGGCTGGCTTAAACCTGCCTACGTAATATAGCCGAGTTATCATCATCATCAGCATGAAGAAGTCCGTCTGGACTTTGGTCTCTCCTATAAATTCCAGAAGATGCGGACCGACCGACCGTGTCCAAATCTTTCATTCTAGTAGACTAGGGGTAGCAACCCCGCTTTTTGAATACTGTAAAATCTATAACCAAAAACTACTCTTCATTCACTTACACCTTCTCAATTCTCAATCCTTTGAATATGTCTTGGATAGATGGAAAAAAAAAAGTTTTGTATCAATGAACCTAAAAAACGTAGCGGTAGTAGGCAGCTGGATAAAAAACTTACCTATGCGCTATCCCTACAAACCTCTTATTAATTAAAATGGTGTTGTAAATATTGAACAAAGAAGCGCTCATGGCGCAGCTTGCTTGTTCATTTACTAATAGATCTCGAAGTGAATTAAACCGATAGGGAATCAGTTGGCGTATTACTCTTATCTAACTAGTTAGTGGTCTACTGTGTGTTCACTTCTCTCGATTACTGAGACTATGTCTACAAGAGAATCGAGAGCACGTCTAGTATCTAGCTCCGCGTCGGTTTTACTTAGATGTATGCAGTTTGTAATTTTCAAAGTGTCACACCATTGGATAAAATAACTATTCAATTTAAGATTAGAATAACATGTTCTCGTTTCACTCTAGTATAGTCCATCTTTATAGGCGAAACACAACTTAATCTAATTTAAGTTCACTAAAGAAGAACTCTGTCTTTCAACACAACTTAAAGTACACTTGGACAAAACTGTGGAATGTTTTTTCACCATTTTTAGTATTAGACCTCATCTTTATTTCACCACACTTTTTCGGTCATTTGCAAGTCTCATCCAGTTATTTCCAGCACTCACAACAATGTACTCCTAGCAACTACTTTCACAAAAAGCTGTTTAGACCCGATCTTTTGGCATCTTTTCAAATAAATATGCCACAAAACCGCCAAAAACAATGTTCGCTCCAATTCTTTCTTGAATAACTAAATTAACCTACACCTACCTGATTCTCAGTATAAGTGCCATTGGCAATAAATAGATAATTGATAAGGTTAGGAAAAAAATCACTGAACTAAAAAGATACTATTTCATTTCGGCTCAACGTCATATCACTGTTTTATATCTAGCTCACTAGTAATTGAGACGAATTTTACGGCTAGATTTATAGACACTACGACACCTATGCGTTTTGTTTCACTCGTGATTTGATATTGTGAGCAGTACTAATACTGGCTTAGTTTACTTTATCTGATATATTTTATATTGTATGAGAGAGATGAGAGCTGATTATTTCAACAGTTTTTTTTATAGATAGCTAAGCATTTGTCTGTCACGTGATGGAAAGTGAGGATGCAGCCTAAGATAAAGCATGTTAAGCCATTCATGATCCACCTGTTCACGGAATTAATCATAGATATTATTATTTAACAATAATAATGTGTATTATTAATTCCTCTCCATCTCCATTTAAATTTATAATATTTTAATTTATTATGAGCGTTAATAAATCTAAACCGTATCATACATTTTGAATTAAAAAGCTATAGCTATATAAATAAAAATAAAAATAAAAAGAGCTACATACAGATGCAACTCATTTCTTGCTAGATCTTTTATACGAGAAGAGCACAAATCTACACTTCAATCTTGAAGTATGTACTGGAATACCGAACCATCTTCTTTGCTTAGCCGTGTGAATTATTGATATTGAACGCCGAGCAATCACTTTGAAACTCGATACGGTAATAAATATTGTGGCTTACTTCTAAAAAACAGATAAAATCCATTTTAATTTACAGACACGAAATAAATCTTCTCTTTCTTTTACTTAACTTTAGCCCTACCATGAGCTCTGTCTGGCTCTGTCTCTGGTTCTGGTTTTGAGTCTGTGTGAGTGCTCACGAGTGCATTATACTGTGTGTTGTGACGTTTTGACGTAGGATTTATTTAGTCCACACTCACACAGACTCAAAACCAGAACCAGAGACAGAGCCAGACAGAGCTCATGGTAGGCCTACCATAGTACTTATAGATAGATAGATAGAAAAAAAAATTATTGCACTAAAACAAAAATTTCATTATACATAGGCGAACTTAATGCTAGAGAGCATTCTCTTCCAGTTAACCTTTGTGTAATTCGGAAATTCTTAAACTTATTTAAGCTTTAAAGTTATAGTAGAACGAACGAGCGAAGCATCAGATTTTTGTTGATCAAAAATTTGTCCACGCTGTCCGCTCTCGCCTACAGGCTTTGAAATTTTTTGTCATATGGAAATTTTGATTGGAGTACCTGCTCCTAAAAGGGGCAAAAAAAGGAGCTACTGGATATTTCCACCGTGTGAAATTTTTATTTGAAAGGTCATACTCATATAAATTTGGCAAAGTTTTTTCAGGATCTTTGGCATGATGATCAGAGTCTACTTTTCGCATGTGCTCGTGAGATCTACAGCACAGTAGTACACTCTAGTCAGTCAAAGCAAATGGTTATTTATTTCTTATATTACAAGGATCATTTTTAACTACTTTGCTGTGAGTCAACGTCAAGAAAACGTGGTGGAGGGGCGTGCACTTTTAAACTGGTTTATCTATACTAGTAACTGTTATTTGAATGTACAAACAACTTTGAATTATTATTCGTGCTTTTTGTTTGAATGAGCAAATGACGCTCATAGCTTAGTGCTCAATAAACATTACTAATTGACGTAGCACTAAGCTACGAGCGTAGCACGTAGCTACAAGCAACGTAGAACCAAGCTACGAGTTTCATTCGATACCGTATCTGCAACTACTGTATATTCCCTATAGAACTCTTCGGAATGAAGAAATAATTTAGAGAAATCCACTACTAACAAGTCCCAGAGAGGAATCCCGTAGGAAATTCATATATACATTTCTGAGAAATTGTGCCGTTTCTATCCGCAATCGTGAATTGCAATTTAATGCAGGTATTTCAAATTTCTAGATAAATTCTCGTCCTGAATACTTTCTTCTCTCAATTAATAATATTATTAATAATATAATAAACGGATTCGATACCCATATAATTATTTAAATATCGATGATGCAGTTGAAATAGTTTTTTAAATTCAAATAATGTCTTCTTTCAGTGAAAGGTCCATCTACAATATTAAAGGTTTTTTTCCTCCATGTGGTATTCCCTCTCCCTTCCCTGTATAAGCTCTTGACACTGCACGTTACAAATTTTGATGACGGTAATAAAATCTGAAAGTCTTACCCCCGAATACTGAAACGCAACTCAGATTTAAACACGTCTCAAGCGACGAATATTTGACAGATTTTCATTGAAAACTGTCAAATATTCGTCGCTTGAGACGTGCTTAAATCTGAGTTGCGTTTCAGTATTCGGGGGTTATTCACACATTGTTTACACACAAGAAGCATGACCCTTGAATTCTACACACCACCATGACATTATATTACAGACACGCTATTTTATCAATAAATTTTGCTTGAAATAGAATGAAATATCGGTACATGTTTTCGAACACGAAACTAATGTACTGCCAGCTCACGACAATAATCTTGTGTATTGAATAGAATGTTCTTTTATTTTTATGTTAATTATCAATCGGTAGATTTTTTCGTCATATAAAAATATAATCTACTTTTTTGTAGGTTCGTTAAAAACAAGAACTGTAGGCCTTACTCAAGCTTTAACTTCTGGCTCTGGATCAGTGTATTAAACTGTGTGTGTGACGTTTCGACGTAGGATTTATTTAATCAACATATCACACAGACTCAAAACCAGAGCCAGAGACAGAGCCAGACAAAATTTGTGATAGGCGTACAGAACAGAGTTTAGTCATTCTACAGTTTTCTAATATTTCGAATAAAATCACGATTCACTTACACCAAATAAGTGAAATACATCGTATTTTCTCAGTTTACACAACGCCCCATGATTTTTGAGTGACACAATTTTTGGTCATGACCAAAGCCATAGCTAAAGAGGTTTGATGGTAACTAAGACCTAACTTAATTATTACTCAGCTTTTAGTAATCTGTCTTGTATGTACATTTATATTATATTCAAAATAGAACTGTTTAACTTAAAACATATTGAGAACGCCATCGGATCAAGACCATAGCAAGGTCCAGGGGTGTTCTTATGTTACGGATTACTTATTTAAAACTTCTTGTACTAATAAAGAAATGTTAGTTTAGAAACACTATTTAGCCCCAAATTAAGCAGAGCTTGTACTATGGGAACCAAATAGCTGATATAATTCTTATATAATTTTTTTTATAAATACATACTTAGAATACAATATAAGACCCAGACAGAGAACAAACATCTGTGTTCACCACACAAATATATGTTCTCAGTGGGGATCAATCCCACGACCAACGGTGCAGAAGGCAGAGCTACTACAAACTGAGCCGAGAGGCCAGTCAAACTGCTGCTTAAATTAGGCCAGCTGCATTTAGACTGTGCAACAGATAAAGGCCTAAAGTCATGCATAGCTATAGACAGGCACAGTTATTGGTATGCCACTAAAACAACAGCCAGGGTTATGCTTGGTTAACTGGGCTAATACGAGACTATTCTGTAAACGAACCACAGAACTCAACACGGCCTCATCTTCGGAGTGTATTCAACCGCGAAGCTTGCCTGTACATATATGGATAACCAATCATCGGTGCGGTCGACGTAGTGTATACAGAAATGTAGAATACACACTGACTCTCATAGTGTGTTTACGTACGCACGTTAGAATTAATTCTTGTGTCTGATGAGAAGTCTTAAAAATTCAGTTTCCTTAGATATTATTATAGACCATAAAAAAAGAAAAAAAAAAAGTAAAAGAAAAATAATTTCAGCAAAGGGCACCACTGTAAAAGGTAGTGTTATGTTCCCTGTTATGGCAAATTATATTTTTGTTGTTGATGTAAGGACGCTGTTAAGATAACACTTTTTAAGGCGTACTGTACATCCATGTACTCTGCGAGCCTGTGGTTTCAGCATACCCAAAAGGCTTACAATGCTCTGCGGGTCCAGTTTTATAATGCTTTTAGAACGCTGTTGCGGCTCCCGCGATTCTGTAGTGCCTCAGGCATGTTCGCAGATGCGCGCACGGACTCGTTTGACGCCATCTGGCGGAAAAAAACGGCCTCACTACTGAGCAGAATGCGCGAGAGCAACAACAGCATCCTAAAAGAAATTTCATCCAATTATGCCTGTCCTCTGGTGTGTAAGCTCGCCCAGAGGACCAAATCTGTTTTAGTTATCTTATACCTTTAAACGAGAAAATCTTGTATATATATATATTTAGGATCTCGGAAACTGCACCAACGATTTTCACGAAATTTAGTATACAGGGGCTTTCGGGGGCGATAAATTGATCTAGCTAGGATTCATTCAAAGAAAATTATTATTTCTTTCCGAGTTGAATAATTAAACATAAACTGAATATGTGACTGCTCCTGCCATCTATTGACGATTCTGAGCAACTAACTGCAATCATGTCCAGCAGATGGCGTTGTTCAGTAAGAATAAACCAGTAAAGATGATAATATGACTCATAAGATTTCTTAAAAATACAAATTAACGAAAAAAACTCCGAGCGAAGCTCGGTTACCAACTGCTAGTTAAGTACTAACCCCTAGCCTTAAGTTTTATTAACACTATTGGACTATCTAAGTTGTCTTGAATAAAAAACTATATTATTATTATTATTCAGCATACATACATTTTTTTATACATCTAGCTGATGGAACAAGCATATGGCCCTCTTGATGTTAAGTGGTAACCATTGCCTATAACAAAGCATTGCCTCGTAAGTCACGTTACACATGTCTTACCTATCCAATACCTACCTATCAGCGGCTCACAGTGATTCAAATTTTGCGCTACGCCAACATAAAATCCAAACGAAACGCAAGAGCTGTCAAGTGAATCAAAATCAAAGTACATAATTTTATAACAAATTATTCTCGGAAATAAAAAAAACAATCTCATTCAATGTATTTAAATTCAAACTTGGCCATCATGTACTTCAAGATCACACCCTCTTAAATAAATAAACAAGAATTTACCTACCTGACTAATGTATAAATAAATTAACAAATTTAGCTTAGAACGTCAACCGCTAACAAATTACCTTAAATTATACTTAATGTTCTTATGTAAGTGACCTTTGTATGTATTTTTGAGAATAAATATCTTAAACCAGAACTATATTCGCTAAAATACAGACGCAAAACCAAATGAAAGATAAATTTAATATTCCAACATCCAACATTTTCCATTACCTCGCTCGCAAATTCTATGCATTCATGACCAAATCCATCAATTTCCTGTTTCGAGTAAGCAGAAAGGGGCATGCATGCATTACAAGAGGACAGTAACATGGCAGTGTTGGTAATAAGCCTCTCGTGGCCTTTCAAAGCGCTCACGACTTGCTTTCCAGTTTCACTCAAATAGTGATTTCATTCTGCAATCTACTTATGCAGTCAAAAGATTTACAGACTGGATATTTGACGCAAAACTTGAACAAAGAGGTTTACTATCAGTGTTTGAAAGAATTAAGGTAAATAAGGTTTATGAAATAAGGTGAATAAGGTGCCATGGGAAATGATAGTGGTTTCTGAGGTCCCTACGACTCAACCAGTTGGGCTAGTAGTTGTGCCGAGGGTCCAGGTTGAGTCGTTGGTAACTCAGTTGTGTAAAAGGGAATCAAAATTACCTACAGCACAACCAGTTGAGCACGGTTGTTATGCCGTCGGTCCGGAAGGGTACAAGCGTAGTCTTTACTTTTTGATACGACACGAATTATAATTGCTATCTAGTTATAACCAAGCCCCACACAGGCCTATATTGCCAGTAGATAGGTGGTTGTGATTTTACTATGGGTAGGTTTTTGGTTTGTGGGTACAAACCTACCCATCGTAAAATCACAAACACCTATCTACTGGCAATATAGGCTTATGGGGCTTGCGTATAACTAGATGTTACCAATATAACTTAGTTAAGGCCAACGCTAGCGCCTGCGGGCAGGCAGGCTTTGGCGGCGGGGCAGTTGGTTGGTTAACCGTTGTAATTATTGGCGGTTCTCTGCAGTTTACTTCATAATAACCTTGTTTAGCTTCCTTGCTTGGTTTATTGAATACATTGACTTACAATTGACTTGGAAAACCAATTTAATTATGTTTACTACGTATCTTAAACAACGTTCGTTAATTTGGTCAAGGTGACGATACACCGATGTCTAAGCTGAGTTATGAAGCTGATTCAGAATGTCTATAAGCTGTGGCTGCAGCGGTGTGTCAGGGTTAGTCGAAACAAACCCTCACACACAGCGTAAAATTTTACATATAGCTACAGCTATACTTACAGTTCTTGAAGGAATACCTATCAACAACTATGTATGTATGTACGTGACAAGTTGCGTAAATTAGATAAGAAATAAAATATGCAATCAAGATTTAATTTTATCATAACCTCCACAAAAACACAAGTTTTTTTACGACAGCTATAGTTGATGGAGAAAGCATAGTGGCCCACCTGATGCTAAGTGGTAACCAGTATCTTGAAGGTCAGGTAAACGTCCAGTGGTCGACATAAGACGAAAACCCTCTTTTTATTTTATTTTTAATGTAAACGAATATTATGTTAATCGGTATTTGATATTTTTACAAAATATATTCGAATAATATCCATCTGCAGACCGTTACAAACGATCTAGAGATAGCTCAATTAATCTATACTATAATTATGAAGAGGAAAGATTTGTATTTTAGTAGTTTAATTATTGTGTTGTATATGTTTGTAATAGCATATATATATGTTTGTAAACTCAAAAACGACTGTGCCGATTTCAAAAATTCTTTCACCATTGAAAAGCTACATTCACCTTGAGTAACATAGGCTATATTTATATGTTTAAAAAATAAATATTCACCCGTGCAAAGCCGGGATAGGTCGCTAGTCACTCATTAAACCCATAAAATAATTCATAGAATCACTTATAAATTAATATTTGCCTGAGGCTGATGAGCGGTGCTTGCGGTAGGTAAGCCTCGTTAATTTTACACTCGATTGCGCCAAATATTAATTATTTGCTGACGAACCGCAACATTTTCGAAACTCATCATGAAATTTAATAATTATGGGTAATAATTGACTGGTGAACTAGAAAATGATTACACGAGCAATATTAAATAATCATTTTAATTCTGTTGATAGCTTACTTTCAAAGTTAATACCTATTTTTAACCGACTTCTAATAAACAGGTTTTTTTTGTACAACCAGCTGATGGAAATCTTATGGCCCACCGCCCACCTATTTGTGCCTTAAAGTAGCAGCAGCTGTGTTTCGGTTTGAAAGGTGTGGGTGCTGGTGAAATGACTGGCACGCGAGGCTGAACATCTGTACGCCTCAAGTTGATTGATGCAGGGAAGTGCATCGTAGGGCACGTTCATGACGTGCGTGACCTATGTGGCAATGATTTGTTATAGGCGATGGTTGCCACTTCACATCATGTGGGCCATATGCTTGTCCCATCAGCTAGATGTATAAAAAAAAAGCAGCCAAGTGCGAGTCGGACTCGCCCATGAAGGGTTCCGTAGCATCAAGTAACATAATATAAAAGTTCTTGTAGTTCGTCGAAAGGTAAATTGCGGTTTACGATTTAAGACGTATTAAAAAAACTACTGACTAGATCTCATTCAAACCAAATATCGTTGAAAGTTTGCATAGTAATGTACAACATATATTTTATTTAGTTTTATATTTCTCTTATTTTAGAAAACTATATTAGAAACCTCAACATCATTTTTAAAGACCTATTCATAGATAACCCCACACGTACGGGTTTGATGAAAAAAAAAAAAATACGGGTTGCACTCCGGGAGTGCCGGCAGAAGTGAAAACTTGATTATTAACGTAGGAACCCTAAAAGTTGTTTATTTTATCAAGTTCCTCAATGTAGTAAAACCCCAATCAATGTCCTAAGGAACCCTAAAAATTTTAGCATTATCAAGCTCCTAAGTGTAGTTAAAAATTCCAATCAAAGTGCTAAGGAACCCTAAAATTGTTTACATAATCAAGGTCCTAAGTGTAGTTGAAAGTCCAATTAAAGGCCTAAGGAACCCTAAAAGTTGTTTATTTTATCAAGTTCCTCAATGTAGTAAAACCCCAATCAAAGTCCTAAGGAACCCTAAAAATTTTAGCATTATCAAGCTCCTAAGTGTAGTTGAAATTCCAATCAAAGTCCTAAGGAACCCTAAAAATGTTAACATTATCAAGCTCCTAAGTGTAGTTGAAACTCCAATCAAAGTCCTAAGGAACCCTAAAAGTTGACCACTTAATCAAATTCCTCAATGTAGTAAAACCCCAATCAAAGTCCTAAGGAACCCTAAAAATTTTAACATTATCAAGCTTCTAAGTGTAGTTGAAACTCCAATCAAAGTCCTAAGGAACCCTAAAAGTCGACCATTTAATCAAATTCCTCAATATAGTATAACCCCAATCAAAACCCTATACGGAACCCTAAATTTTACGTAAAGCCAAATCCTCAACGGGTCGGAACCGCTAGAAGGGACCTTGTCGCGCGACCTACAAGTAGGTCCTAAATGAAGTAAAACGGCAGACATAGGAGGAGGGGGTTCTGGGGGGCTAAGGGGGGTAACAGCACGGCTCGCTTCACTCGCCACGCTGTTCCCCGTGATCGCGTGGCGGCTCGCTTCGCTCGCCGCGACGCTCCCCCCGGGTTTCAGAGGAGGGGGTTCTGGGGGGCTTAGGGGGGGTCACAGCACGGCTCGCTTCGCTCGCCGCAATGCTCCACTCGAAAAAAAAGGCTTAAAAATAGGGCATTTTTAGGTTTTTTAAATAATAAAGGGGTCTAGAGGGAAAGGGGGGAAAAATTTATATTGCTTTCAAAATAATCTCACCTTCCCTACATGACCCAAAAAAAAAAGTGCTCAACGCCGCTAAAGAAGTTTTCACTTCTAAAACTTTGCATTTATAGAATAAGAATTATATTGACTCCGCTTTTTATTGTTTATTATTTGCAATAATTTAATTTGGAGATCCTTGGCTTTTTTTCACTTGTTATAATTATTGCACAATAATTGTGCAGTTCTGTGAAAGTGGGCAATTCTCGTGCAGTTTAATGTTTTTTTATTATGAACTCTACGTTGTAGTCTTAGGGTACATTTCTACAAAAACATCCGTCTTACGCTTTTTCGATTTTTATTATGAACTCTACGTTGTAGTCTTAGGGTACATTTCTACAAAAACATCCGTCTTACGCTTTTTCGATCAGGGTCACGTGATCCTGACGCGAGTTTAAGATTTTATACCCATTACAGAAAGTGCTCAACGCCGCTAAAGAAGTTTTCACTTCAAAAATTTTTGAGTTTCAGTTTCAAGTATGGGGACCCCCAAGTTTTATAGTTTTTTTTTCTATTTTTGTGTTAAAATCTTAATGCGGTTCACAGAATACATCTACTCACCAAGTTTCATCAGTCTAGCTCTTACGGTTTCGGAGAAAAATGGCTGTGACATACGGACGGACAGACAGACAGACAGACATGACGAATCTATAAGGGTTCCGTAGCCAAATGGCAAAAACGGAACCCTTATAGATTCGTCATGTCTGTCTGTCTGTCTATCCGTCAGTATATACTTGTTTGTCTACTTTTTGTATAAAAAAAGCAGCCAAGTGCGAGTCGGACTCGCCCATGAAGGGTTCCGTAGCATCAAATAACATAATATAAAGGTTTTTGTAGTTCGTCGAAAGGTAAATTGCGGTTTACGATTTATGACGTATAAAAAAAAACTACTAACTAGATCTCGTTCAAACTAAATATCGTTGGAAGTTTGCATAGTAATGTACAACATATATTTTTTTTAGTTTTATCATTCTCTTATTTTAGAAGTTAGAGGGGGGGGACCAACTTTTTTCCACTTTGGAAGTGTCTCTCGTGCAATCTATTCAGTTTAGAAAAAAATGATGTTACAAACCTCAACATCATTTTTGAAGACCTATCCATAGATACCCCACACGTATGGGTTCGATGAAAAAAAAAATTTTAGTTTAGTTTATGACGTATAAAAAAAAAACTACTGACTAGATCTCGTTCAAACCAAATATCGTTGGAAGTTTGCATAGTAATGTACAACATATATTTTTTTTAGTTTTATCATTCTCTTATTTTAGAAGTTAGAGGGGGGGGGGACCAACTTTTTTCCACTTTGGAAGTGTCTCTCGTGCAATCTATTCAGTTTAGAAAAAAATGATGTTAGAAACCTCAACATCATTTTTGAAGACCTATCCATAGATACCCCACACGTATGGGTTCAATGAAAAAAAAATTTTTTAGTTTCAGTTTCAAGTATGGGGTACCCCCAAAATTTATAGTTTTTTTTCTATTTTTGTGTAAAAACCTTAATGCGGTTTACAGAATACATATACTCACCAAGTTTCATCAGTCTAGCTCTTATGGTTTCGGAGAAAAATGGCTGTGACACGGCCGGACAGACAGACAGACAGACAGACAGACATGACGAATCTATAAGGGTTCCGTTTTTGCCATTTGGCTACGGAACCCTAAAAACAACCTATCGCAATGGTCATGTTCACAGTTGCAAAACTATAGGCACTCTGCTGGACGAATATTGGTTTTCCTATGTAAAATGTCTTTATTGAAAAAACTTATTTTGTACATTGTCGAGCTTTTATTAAAATACCCAAGCGAGTTTCCAAGACAAGAGTAGTACAGTTACTTTTCGATAATACAGTTTTAAAACAGAACCATTATCTAACAGCGAACATTTTAAAGCTTATAGCGTCTGCAAATATGCTAAGCCTGTTTTACCCCAATTCCAACGTTAAGAAAAAATTAACTTTGTGGCTTGGAGATAGAATTCAACATGGTATGAGACTTGAGACTTTTATTTGCAGAAATCAGCTGATTTCCGCATTTGGTTCCAGTAGTTCTGTTGAAATGAAATGTTTATCCTCTTGAAATATGGTTAGGAGTTAGCTCTTATCTTATTTTATCAGTTTCACATATTTCACCAAAGTGGCATGCAAATTTTAGGTTTTTTACAACTGTTTGGTATGTTGTACTGGTCTTGTACCAAACAAGCCCACCCTATCACAGAACTACTGGGATAATTTTTCTTCCACTTGTTTTGCAATTTGAATTGGCATAAAATTTCAGATTAGCTAAAAAGTAATAAGTTTCACAGAATATGACACGACAGGAGGACAGGAAGGTTGCAAATATGAGTCTTTCTGTCGGAATCTGAAGAAAATCTCTAAGTGCAATATTGTTATTTGCAATCTCCAGAATGGAACTTTTCTTTAGCCTTCGTGCTATTTAGGTACCTAAAGGTTGTCTGGAAGAGATCGCTCATAGTGATAAGACCGCCCATTGTACTTCCCTTTAGTTTAAGTATTTTCGTTAAATGTGTAATGTCCTATTCTTGTGGTGTACAATAAAGTGTTATCTTCATATTACAATTATTATTTAATCGGTGTCTAGCCTTATAAAAACTTTTTTGAATATGTGCAAAAACGGCACAATGTAATTTAATACTTAAGCATTAAATTACATTGTGCCGTTCTTGCTATAGCCGTTAATAGCATCAAAATTTAGCAAGACACGTACTCGTAAGTGTGACATGTCAGCCAAGTTTGCTGAAGATTAAAGTTTTTGTGATCCTACTATGTTAGATACTATCACATGTTCTGTGACTAAGCTGAAAAGCCTCGAACATCGGCGAAGCCCATTTATCGGTTGAGCGCCTCACACAAAATATGATATTTTCTACATTTTATTTGCAGGCGATCTTCACTGAATCTTTTAGAAATTGAAAAATAAAGTGAATGTAGCTTTTATGGATGATAGTCGGGAAAATTCCTGCAATATAAAAGTCGAATAAAACTGTTCAAATATGTAGTTTCATAGAAACATAAAATTGAAAAGTACGTTATTTTTAAATGATACAGTTTTTACAAAGCATTACATTTACTATAACTTTTGAAACTATCATGGTTTTTAACACTATTTTTAATTCAACCGTGCATGCAACTGTGCCGAAATATCGGGAGTCAAAACTCTCAAAATTTAATAATGCTGGTGAATATCCCGTTGTGCTATATCCCATAAAAATTACATACTTACATATATACTTTGTAAATAAATAATGTTCGTATTTTACAAAAAAACATTTCATACAAGTATTTACAAAATACGCAAGAAAGCGCTGAATTATTCGAAAACTGTTACAACTCTTATTCTAGGAATAAGAGAATTAAGAGAATCGGAGAGTAGATTCCTGGTATAGTGTGGCGGTGCACGATAAATGGAAATCCCGAAACTTGAACCCTAAAGCGGTGTAGGGGGGTCAAGTTATACGTTATTATAGTTATAGTCTTCGTGGAAAAACGTTGCTACGTGAACGTTTTCCCACGAAGACTGGTGGAATTCTGCCATTTTATTTATAATACTGTCTGGGTGTTATATTGTGCCAGTATTCTTCTTCCTAATTTAATAGCTAAGCTTTTGTCGGAGTTTTGATGCAGTTTTTTTTCAATTGAGTCTTTTTAATTTAGGGTTTTTTTATGATGACATAAGTATTATATCATCTATCTGGTTCCTATAGTACAAGATTTGCTTAGTTTGGGACTAGATTAGTGCTGTTTGAAATATTTATTTTATTATTTCTTCATTGCTCAAACATTGAGCTAAATGAAAAAAGCAGCCAAGTGCGAGTCGGACTCGCCCATGAAGGGTTCCGTAGCATGACGAACTACAAGAACCTTTATATTATGTTATTTGATGTAACATAATAAGGTTCTTGTAGTTCGTCGAAAGGTAAATAGCGGTTTACGATTAATGACGTATAAAAAAAAACTACTGACTAAATCTCGTTCAAACCAAATATCGTTGGAAGTTTGCATAGTAATGTACAACATATATTTTTTTTAGTTTTATCTTTCTCTTATTTTAGAAGTTAGAGGGGGGGGACCAACTTTTTTCCACTTTGGAAGAGTCTCTCGCGCAAACTATTCAGTTTAGAAAAAAAATAATATTAGAAACCTCAACATCATTTTCAAAGACCTATCCATAGATACCCCACACGTATGGGTTCGATGAAAAAAAAATTTTTGAGTTTCAGTTTCAAGTATGGGGACCCCCAAAATTCATAGTTTTTTTTCTATTTTTGTGTAAAAACCTTAATGCGGTTCACAGAATACATCTACTCACCAAGTTTCATCAGTCTAGCTCTTATGGTTTTGGAGAAAAATGGCTGTGACACGGCCGGACAGACAGACAGACAGACAGACAAACAGACATGACGAATCTATAAGGGTTCCGTTTTTGCCATTTGGCTACGGAACCCTAAAAATGACATACTTATATACTTTGTAAATAAATAATATAAGTATTTTACAAAAAAACTTACATCTTATACAAGTATTTACAAAATACGCAAGAAAGCGCTGAATTATTCGAAAACTGTTACAACTCTTATTCTAGGAATAAGAGAATTAAGAGAATCGGAGAGTAGATTCCTGGTATAGTGTGGCGGTGCACGATGAATGGAAATCCCGAAACTTGACCCCTAAAGCGGTGTAGGGGGGTCAAGTTATACGTTATTAAAGTTATAGTCTTCGTGGAAAAACGTTGCTACGTGAACGTTTTTCCACGAAGACTGGTGGAATTCTGCCATTTTTATAATACTGTCTGGGTGTCATATTGTGCCATTATTCTTCTTCCTAATTTAATAGCTAAGCTGTTGTCGGAGTTTTGATGCAGTTTTCTCCAATTGAGTCTTTTTAATTTAGGCCTTCTTAAAAAAAATTGATGATGGCATAAGTATTATGGCGGAGTGGGGCCCTGGTGTCCTGTAGCACAGGTTTCATGCAAACCTATTTCAGGCACCAGACTTAAATTTGTTCAACACAAACCTACCTACTTAAAATACCTACTACTTATCTATATTTATTAAAATAATATATTACCTTGTTCATTTTAAAATGTAACCTAGTTTTAAGAGAGAGAAATAAATGATTTTATTATTTGTTATATCATCTATCTGGTTCCTATAGCACAAGATTTGCTTAGTTTAGGACAAGATTAGTGCTGTTTGAAATATTTATTTTATTATTTCTTCATTGCTCAAACATTGAGCTTAATTAAAAAATGAATGAATGTTGATTTGAATGCAATTAGGGAAAAATGTACTCTGTAACTTGTCTTTTCGTGTACTCTACACAAGTTTTTCGAACTTTTTTGATTCTACGATATGCTGGTAGTAGGTAAACCACACAAGTTCCTCCGCACGTATTTAAAATATGTATGTACATATAATGTACAACTTGCCTTGCAGAGTTTGTTAGTGCTCAGTTTATGGGTAAAGCCGTATGTGTAAGTTTGCAAACTGTTGGAAGGTATCGACGTAATACGAGCTTAAAAAACTACGCTTCATCCGCCTTTCTACGATGTGAAGAAGCAACTGATAACACTTCAGAAGATGGATAGCAGCATCTATTATTATAATAATATCATCTTTTATAATTTTTATGATATACATGCAGGGGGTTTTTTGAGAAGGGTGGTGATTGGCAAGTCTGCAACCACGAGAGTTAGGGAAAAGTTGTGAAAGGAGCCATGCCCTCGATTTATAAGAAAACAATGCCTGCATATATTTTTTTTATTAATGTTTTACTTCTAAAGGTAATTCACTATTTAATATTAAATTTTTTAACTTTCTTGTCAGCTCAGTTGGTAGTAGCTCTGCATTCTGAGCCGTAGGTCGTGGGTTCGATTCCCACCGGGAACAAATATTTGTGTGGCGAACACAGGTGTTTGTTCTCTGCCTGGGTGTTATATTGTAGTCTAAGTGTGTATTTACAAAAAAAAACTATTGATGTATTGTATCAGCTATCTGGTTCCCTTCAATATTTATTCAATGATGGCGCTGTGTAGAATTTATATTAAATAATATTTATTTTGCAAAAGTGATAGCAATCACTTTCATTTTCATAATAATTGGCTGCCGGCCATTTTAAGCCTACTCCATTAACCTTTTCAATATGAGTTTGAATAAATATTAGTTACCTGGATTGCAAATACTGTAGGGTTATTGGTACGCTAGTGGGGACAACCCCACTTGTTGATCGCGTTGGAGAGTAGATCAAGGTTCGAATCTGATCGAGCAACAAAGCATTTCGACCTTCCATCTGTAAAATTAATTTTGCCGAATTAATTGAGCTAGAACTTGCCTTTAGAAGGAACACCTAGACTCACCTAGTTTTAAGACGTTTCAAAGTTATTCTTGCAATCCAACTGAATAAATACACTTTTCATTTTGATTTTCTGACCAGGTTGTTTTGACCCTGTAATAGGGCATCTATTAGGTACTATACGATGAGGCCATGTTAGATTCAAACTAAGAACAGCTTAGTCATGTTATTAGCTATGGATGGCACGAAGGTATACCCCGCATCAGTATACGTTCGCGTCCTAACGTCTACTTATCAGATATTCATAACTCTTTAGAATAAAGAGCCACTTGCGGCCTACCACAAGCTCTGTCTGGCTCTGGCTTTGAGTTTATGTGAGTGCTCGCCATTGTATTATAATGTGTGTGTGACGTTTCGACGTAGTATTTTTTAGTCAACACATATATTTATGTTCATATTCATTTATTCAATGTTTCATGTGTATTATAGGTCTTAGGGGGTAATAACACTCACACAGACTCAAAGCCAGAGCCAGAGACAGAACCAGACAGAGCTTGGGGTTGGCTTACTGTTCGTAAATTAAAGAAACTCACTGGTCTGCTGTTAAAATATTACGATTATTAATAACGCGATAATTTCGATGAAAATTTTTCTATAAAAAATAAAACCAGCAATAAATTACGTAGCCATCCAAATGTCCTAGCAAATTGATATTACAAAAGCAACGAGAATTTACGTAAATGAAACATAACCTTATTTCGTAGTTCTTTGGAACGGTTGTTGCATAAATTGAATGAAACAGCAGCTTTATTGGTATTTATTTTGATCAGGATACGGTTCAGATTCCTGTGAGTTTCGTCACCCCGGGTCACGCAATTAACATCGGACGTGCGATAATGTATTTCAATAAATACTATTACGAAACGTTTCTTCTTTAAAGTATATTCTTTGAATTGCAAGTTTGTTATTGGTGCTTCCGTTACAAAGTGCAGGTGGGACAAGCAATACAGCCAGCATTTTCGCCTCCTTTATGATAGGTATTAGTTACTGTTACTTGGTTTTTAAGGGTTCCGTAGCCAAATGGAACCCTTATAGATTCGTCATGTCTGTCTGTCTGTCTGTCCGTCCGTATGTCTGTCCGTCCGTATGTCACAGGCATTTTTCTCCAAAACCGTAAGAGCTAGACTGATGAAACTTGGTGAGTAGATGTATTCTGTGAACCGCATTAAGATTTTTACACAAAAATAAATTTTGGGGGTCCCCATACTTGAAACTAAAACTCAAAAAATTTTTTTTCATCAAACCCATACGCGTGGTGTATCTATGAATAGGTCTTCAAAAATGATGTTTTAGGTTTCTAATATTGTTTTTTTCTAAACTGAATAGTTTGCGCCAGAGACACTTCCAAAGTTGCCCCCCCCCCCCTCTAACTTCTAAAATAAGTGACCGATAAAGCTAAAAAAAATATATTGGTATTAATATATTACATTACTATGGAAACTTCCAACGATATTTGGTTTGAACGAGATCTAGTCAGTAGTTTTTTTTTATATTTACGTCATAAATCGTAAACCGCAATTTACCTTTCGACGAACTACTAGAACTTCTAGAACTCTATGTTATATTACTTACTGCTACGGAACACTTCATGGGTGAGTCCGACTCGCACTTGGCCGCTTTTTTATGAGCTAAAGCAAATCTATAGATATTCATCAAAATTTTGCCAGTAAGACTACGGGTTTCGAAGTTATTCAAAGTGTTTAATCTATATATATATAGGTGCTGGGCAAACCTATTCCATCTAAAATTCCTGTCCCCAGGCACTATAGCGTCCCATAAGTAGGGGCATGAGTAATCACCAGTTGCCCTTTTGTTTGCAAAAAGAAAACCTTATTTTTAAATTCGTTTAATTTTAAAAGGTCCGTTGAAAATGTTGAATAAGAATAAACAATAGTTACCGTTGGAATGGCTTAATATTTTGCAGTTAGGTGCTGGAGAGTGCTATTTGGCGTATGAAGAGCTCGGGTCCTACGGGTCAGTTGGCTTCATGCCAGACCCTGTGTTGTGCCACGACTGTATATCCAACAAAATGTTAGCTGCATTATTAATATTATAGTAGAATCGTGTTGTTTTCTCTGTTCATAGAGGTCTTAGCACGTTGAAGATGCATATTTATCGAGATGACGACAGTGTGTGCCCATTTTACTGGAGGCTGATTCAGCAGTTACGGCAATCTGCATCTAGTTGAAAACCTCGCTCAACGCAACTCAGAGTTCAGTCAGAGTTTTTCCATTAAGCCTTCCGCACATCTAAGTGTTCTGTGGTGGTGATCAGTGAAACGCTGTCAAAATATTGCCGCATAATTGACAGCGTTTCACTGGTTGCCAAACGCTTAGATAGAAAGAAAGAAAGAAAGAAAATCGTTTATTTATACAAACTGTACACGACACGAAAAAAAAAAGTAAAAAAATACAGTGTTACGCAGTATTTTTTAATTGTATTACGCAGAGTTCTTTTGTGTGTGTAGTGTATATGTGCGCAGGGCTTCAGTATTCAAAACATGAGTGGACATAATATAGGGTTGGCTTTTTCACTTCACACAGAAAAAAATGGGTCAACAAAGTCACGATAAATGCATTGTCAGAAATTTTCTGTCGGAGCAACTAAATACTCTGTTACTTTAGCAGAAAGAGCTTTGTTGAGTTCAGCAACTTTTTATTGTCCGCTGATTTTCCTTCGTTTAATGTGCAAGGAACAATTTAGCTTTGTCCTTACATCAAAGTTAATAAAAAAATTGATTATATAACAATAAAACGTTTAAGGTGTGTCAATGTGAACATTGTTAACAAATCTAACAAAGTAACTTTAGTCGTAGCATTTAACTTCCATTTGACATGCAATAAATACGTTGCTGTAGTGAAAATGGAACGTTGCTAGCGTGTCAATGTGAACATTGTTAAAAAACGTAGCAAAGTAACTATAGTTGTGGCATTTGAGTACTTTTTGTCATACAATAAGTATGTTGCTGAGGTGAAAATGGAACTGGCATGTGTGTCAATGCGAACATTTTTAATAAATCTAACAAAATACCTATAGTCGGAGCATGTGACTACTCAAACTCATACTCATATTCTTTATTGCAATTATTATGTTACATGGTAAAGTTTTAAAGTTAAAAATGATGAAAACATAATAAGCCCTTATGTTTAGAGCATGGATCCCCAAACTATTTTGGACAAGCGACCCTTTTTCCAAAATGAACGGTTAACCCCCATGGCCAAATTACCTACTTTTAAGATCAACCCCCTTATTCACAATGGTCCGCTAACTTTAAACAGCTGCTACAGTGTGTTATTTTTAATAGGTCTCTCTCGACTTAGGTCAATAGAAGAAGACAGAGTGAGAATTAGCAATGCTTTAGGGGGCTTTTTTTTCCTATTGATACAAAATAGCTAGGTACTAAGGTACCAATTAGAAAACTTTGCACTTGGTTAAGTGAGTAAAGTTGACTTCATTTTCTCATCAAAATTTAAAAAAATAAACGCTCGTTGTACGAACTTGAGACTTAACATTACTAAAACAATGCTATTTCCTAAAAAAATATTAATTATTCTTAGTACACGTAACACAACCTACACAATACAGTACCTACCTAACTATCTTGAAACTTTGAAATAAGAACTTATGTTAATTTAATAGGGGTCGATTGTTTGACCTCGTCGACCCCCAAAATCAATTTTCGTTTATGTCGACCCCTAGGAAACCAATATCGACCCCATGGGGTCGATATTGACCACTTTGGGAATCCCTGGTTTAGAGCATAGCAATATTTGGAGTAGAAGTGGCCCAGTGTTGTGCAACAAATATATTACTGTGATGACAATGGATCGTTGCAAATGTGTAAATGTAAACATGGTAAATCAATTTAGCAAAATAACTAAAGCGTAAAGTTCAACTACGTTTTGTCATGCAATAAATAAGTCGTTGTGGTGACAATAGAACGTTGCTAGTGTATCAATGTGAACATTGTAAAACAACCTAGCAAAATAACAATAGTCGAAGTATTCAACTACCTTTTGTCATACAATAAATATGTTGCTGAGGTGACAATGGAACGTTGCAAGTGTGTCAATGTGAACATTGTTAGTAAAGTAAACTAACAAAAAAGCAGCTTACTAAATTTAGAACTAGATGGCGTGACTAAAATTGTAACGATCCTAGAACGCGCTGACGAAAACGCACGGCGTTTCCATAAATTGCAGAAGCCGTTGAAGATTTGATATGACTGGAGTTGATCCGATGAATGCATCGGATCAACTTCGGTCTTATCAAATCTTCTTTTTTTACCCTCACACTTGGGGTCTTTCGTACCTACAAGTTGTACATTTTTAGTCCTTCGTTTTCGAAATTAGTTCCGCTGACAAAAGATACATTGTTGTAGTATCAAAACACGCCTTATTGATAAAATAGAACATTGTTGCAATGACAATTAATTCTTGACAATAGAAACATCGTTGCAATGACAATTTACTTCTTGACAATAGAAATATTGTTGTACTGACAACTTGATCCATGACAATAAAAACATTGACGCACGGACTATACACCATGGTGGGCTCTCCCCTGTTAAAGTTTTATTGTTGGAACCAACAATATTTTTTTCTGAGTGTTGTAGGTCTTACACGTAGAAAAGAGAGTTCCAATCACTGACCGTAGTCAATGTGCCCAAAAGGCTGGCAATGTTACCTCTTTAAAAAATAATAGTTCTACATTTTATTTAACGGTTTCCTATATTATTCCTACCCTGAGCTCGAAACTTACGGGCAGCAGGCTTCAGCAATATTGAATTACAAATTCTGCGGTGAAGCTGCAAACCGACGGAAACTCGAGAGGACTCGAGAGGACTCGATCTCCAAATATTTGTTCCGGGTCAGTTGCAGTGGCAGATCGAGGGCTCTATTGAACTTTATGTAGTTGAGATAACGTACAAAATGCTATGGCTATCCAGACTTGAAATGGCGATTGCACTAGAAATATACCTCTGGCGATACAATTTACTAAGTACTCAAAGGTCTGAGGGAATATCTACCACGTCCGATTTTCAAAGTTAGTGAAGTTGTTTCAATTCGATTTATGTACTCCAGTCAAATTAAGCAGAGTAATTAAAAAATATTGTATATCAATGTGCAGTTTTTTTTTGTCGTTGGTTTTTTACAGATTTGCATTAAGTACTTGTCGATTATGTACAGAATGCAGAATACAGGGAGCACCCAAGAGAAGCACTGGTGAACTAGTGGTGGCATGCCCGTTTTGTTATCCTAAGGTCGTGGGTTCAAACCAGTTGTGTACCAATAAGTTTTCTGTCTAACAATTTATGTGCACTATATATACAAGGGAAGGAAAACACCGTGAAAAAACCAACATGTCGTAGAAACTAAAAAGTTCGAAACCATGTGTCAACTAGTTACTGATCGAGAGCACTGGAGGTCTAATAGTAGTAGCGGCTCTGCCTTCCGATCATAATATATATATCATAAATAAAGTTAGTCGTGTACCAATGAGTTTTTATGTCGAAATTTTATGTGCACTATGCCAATACTCTCAAAACGGTGAAGGAAACCGGCGTGTTGTAAAGTTCGAGCAACACGTGTCGAGCGTCACGTAAAAGTGCCCGCCAGCGGCCTTTTGCGGAAACCAGTCCGCACACCAAGTCCGGATGATGAATTTGCCTAGTTACTGGCCACTGGCTGAAAATACCAGTGACACAATAAAAACAAGAAGCAGTAGTAGAGCTCTTTGTGAAGGGCTCGTCCGGGGAAGTACTACCACCATGCCTATTTCTGCCGTGAAGCAGCATAGCTGTGTTTCGGTATGAAGGATATGAGTGCCGGTGTAATTACTGGCACGTGAAGCTGAATAGCTGTATGCCTCCAGTTGATGGACACAGGGCAGTGCATCGTAGGGCACGTTCCTGAAGCGCGTGATCTACGAGGCATGGCGATGGTTACCACTTGAAATCAGGTGGGCCATATGCTTGTTCCATAATTTACGTTAGATATTCTATGGTAACCTTAGTGTAAACCAATTTGAACTCAATTACTCGCCTCTCACTGCCAACTTGGTAAACAATGTTTGAACAGTAACAACAATATTGGAGTTAAAATTAAACTAACTGAGCAATCCGAACTAGTTCAGTATTTGGTAACTCTGTTGCTTAGCTCGGTGGCTGGCTATAGTTTAACCAGTAGAACTCCCACAAGCTTTGTCTGGCTCTGTCCCTGGTTATGGTTCTGGTTTTGAGTTTGTGTGAGTGTTGACTAAATAAATGCTACGGCGAAACGTCACACACACAGTATAATAAACTGGTGAACACTCACCAGATATTCAAAACCACTCAAAACCAGAGCCAGAGCCAGACAAAGCTTGTAGTAAGGCCTACAGGTTGGAAGTGGGTGCGTCATCAGACGGACTTGGGTCAAATTCCTATATAATTCCGTTAAATCATACTAAAATTACAATATAATATTTATACTTTTTTTTCAGATAGTTCAAACCATATTTAACTTACAAGGCCAAGGATTTGTTTTTTAACTAGAAGTTCGCCCCGAGCTGAGAACTCGTGATACGATCCAAATGTTCCAAAAAGTTAATAGATGATAATCAGAAAAAAATATGTCACCATCACGCATTGTGTTTTATCTACTTTGAAAAAGTATTTCTGACCGGACTCACTGTTTGGCCTTGCTTCTAACTATCTTTCACTAACTCGGTATGATAAACCAGTTTTAACTCAATTGGCCAACTGATGGAAGAGTTCCGATGGACAGACCGTGGTTCCATCATCAGACCAGGTCGCTATCACCATTTTATAACAATTGAGTACCTCCTCAATTTATTTCAAGAAAAAACATAAGAAAATAGCAAAAATTTAGCGTCCTAGAAAAAAAGTAAAAACTGTTTTGGAATGTCCAAACAAAATTCTTTCATATGACATATAACTTCATTTTTTGTGTCATTTTTTTTATTTTTGCATCCTTAAAAAACCCTTATCTTTATAACCCCTTATCGGATATCACTCATATACGAGTACTTACCAGTAAATTTCTCAAGTACTTTGTACACCAAGTATTTTGTACATTTTCGATTTCACTGTTCCAATAACATTGATAAACAAGCAAGTACGAAAACGAGAACGTGGACCCTACCGAACATTATTAAAATATTTGATAATAATTATGTTTATTTTATTTATTTCACCATAAAAATAAACAGGTAAAAGGTTTTTTTACCGCAGGTACTTTATAATTAGTCTAACTTCACACTGCAGCAAACGTGAAGAATAAGAAGAGTTTCATCCAAGTGTTAACAGATAATTGAATGTGTTCATTGTAACTCAATTGTTTTTAATTCATTGGTAGACTTTGAATTCATTCAAGATAACTGTTTCATTAACACCGACGAACAAGCAAGAATGAAAACTAGAACATGGACCCTACCAACCATTATTAAATATCTGATAATAATTATGTTTATATTATTTATTATATACATAATTAGTCTAACCTAACCACACTGCAGCAAACATGAAGAATAAGAAGAGCTTCATCCAAGTGCTTACAGGTAATTGAATGTGTTCATTGTTATTCAAATGTTTTTTAATTCATTGATTAGCTTCGTACACTTTCGATTTCACTGTTCCACTAACATCGATGAACAAGCAAGAACGCATACGAGAACATGGACCCTACCAATCATTATTAATAGTTATTTGTTATACAAGAGTACAAAGCTGCTTTTTAACCGCGTGCTCAATTTTGATGACCGAGCAAGCGAAGGATTCTAAATTATTAAATATTTCATAATAATTATGTTAAAAAAATGTATTACATCATAATAATAAATAGGTGTTTTCATCTATTGTAAATGTTTTCAATAGCGTCAATGGCAACTATTTTTGTTCATGCTCTTACCATAGGTTAAGGGTTTTTTTACCGCAGGTAATTTATTTAGTCTAACCACACACTGCAGCAAACATGAGGAATAAGAAGAGCTTCATCCAAGTGCTAACAGATAATTGAATGTGTTCATTGTAACTCAATTGTTTTTAATTCATTGGTAGACTTTGAATTCATTCAAGATAACTGTTTCATCAACACCGACGAACAAGCAAGAATAAAAACTAGAACATGGACCCTACCAACCATTATTAAATATCTGATAATAATTATGTTTATATTATTTATTTCACCATAAAAATAAACAGGTGTTTTCAGCTATTGTAGATGATTTATATAGCGTCAGAGGCAACTGTTTTGTACCTTACGTACATTATGATTAATTTAACCACACACTGCAGCAAACGTGAAGAATAAGAAGAGCTTTTTCCAAGTGCTTACAGATAATTGAATGTGATTCATTGTAGTTCAATTGTTTCAATTGTTTTTAATTCATTGTAATTCAATTGTTTTTAACTAATTGATGGACTTTGAACATATTTGAGATGACTGTTTCATTAACATTGACGAACTAGCAAGTAGGCAAATAAGAACATGGACCCTACCAACCATTATTAAAATATTTAGCAATAATTATGTTTAAATGATTTATTTAAAAATAAACAGGTAATTTTAGCTTTTGAACATGATTTAAATAGCGTCAATGGCAACTATTTTTGTTCATGCTCTTACCATAGGTTAAGGGTTTTTTTACCGCAGTTACTTTATTTAGTCTAACCACACACTGCAGCAATCATGAAGAATAAGAAGAGTTTTATCCAAGTGCTTACAGATAATTGAATGTTGTCATAGTAACTCAATTGTTTTTAACTAATTGATGGACTTTGAGCACTTTCGATTTCACTGTAATATCGATGAACAAGCAAGTACGAAAACGAGAATATGGACCCTACCAACCATTATAAAATATTTGATAATAATAATGCTAAAATGTTTTAATACATCATAAAAATAAATAGGTGTTTTCATCTATTGTAAATGTTTTCAATAGCGTCAATGGCAACTACTTTTGTTCATGCTCTTACCATAGGTTAAGGGTTTTGTTTACCGCAGGTACTTTATTTAGTCTAACCACACACTGCAGCAAACATGAGGAATAAGAAGAGCTTCATCCAAGTGCTAACAGATAATTGAATGTGTTCATTGTAACTCAATTGTTTTTAATTCATTGGTAGACTTTGAATTCATTCAAGATAACTGTTTCATTAACACCGACGAACAAGCAAGAATGAAAACTAGAACATGGACCCTACCAACCATTATTAAATATCTGATAATAATTATGTTTATATTATTTATTTCACCATAAAAATAAACAGGTGTTTTCAGCTATTGTAGATGATTTATATAGCGTCAGAGGCAACTGTTTTGTACCTTACGTACATTATGATTAATTTAACCACACACTGCAGCAAACGTGAAGAATAAGAAGAGCTTTTTCCAAGTGCTTACAGATAATTGAATGTGATTCATTGTAATTCAATTGTTTTTAACTAATTGATGGACTTTGAACATATTTGAGATGACTGTTTCATTAACATTGACGAACAAGCAAGTAGGCAAATAAGAACATGGACCCTACCAACCATTATTAAAATATTTAGCAATAATTATGTTTAAATGATTTATTTAAAAATAAACAGGTAATTTTAGCTTTTGAACATGATTTAAATAGCGTCAATGGCAACTATTTTTGTTCATGCTCTTACCATAGGTTAAGGGTTTTTTTACCGCAGTTACTTTATTTAGTCTAACCACACACTGCAGCAAACATGAAGAATAAGAAGAGTTTTATCCAAGTGCTTACAGATAATTGAATGTTGTCATAGTAACTCAATTGTTTTTAACTAATTGATGGACTTTGAGCACTTTCGATTTCACTGTAACATCGATGAACAAGCAAGTACGAAAACGAGAATATGGACCCTACCAACCATTATAAAATATTTGATAATAATAATGCTTAAATGTTTTAATACATCATAATGTAATGCTGAAAATCTCCTAGTTACGGGGTAGGAAGATAAGAAACACTTATATTACAAAAGTTTTTATTTGTGCTTTATTCGGTTAACAAACATAGAAAAATATTAGGTTCTAATTATTCTAAGGGGCCCGCTATGTCCCTAGGCTTCTTCGGATCCTTGAGAACTTATTAGGTGCCTATAACTTATTACTATCTAAACTTATTGTCCGTAACTAGAAATATCTTGGGTTGGTGACCTGCCTGCCTCGAATTCGGTTTGGCTACTAATAAGGAGTTGCGTTAGTTTATCCTACAGTGGTTGAACAGGATTAGGTCCGTCGTAAGGGTATCTGGTCCGTGGGAGGACGGTGTGATAGTGGCAACAGGGAACAACGGCGGGCCTTAGGGCGCCGAAGATAGCGGCCGCAGCCGGTGTGTTGGTGCTTCCACGAGCACCTTGACTAACCTCGGAGGCTGAGATCTAACCAATATCACGTTCGCAAGTCGGTAGCGGGCTCGGAACGGAGCTGGCGTGGGCATATGCGCGCTGGTCCTTCAGCCGAAGTTTCGACCACGGGGAGTGACAATCGGTGCTCCCTTGCCGAAGGGACGAGTGCCAATATTCAGAGCCTGGGGCCCGTATGCGGCAGGAGTCTCCAGGAGCTACCAGACGGCCTCTACTGATCACGAGAAAAGAGAACAAATTTAATATCGACACTTTACAAAAACACTGAACTCGCTCGCAATCAGGAATATTCGACTCACCTGAGACTGGAAAATATTATGCGTAGGGTATATTTTTATCCACTACGGGACAATAAAATCGACAGAAATCTGTTAAATAAGATATCCAAGAATCAATTCGGTTTTCAATGGGTCGTTGCTCTCTCTGTCAGCTAGCTGTTTCCAAAAATTCAGACCATAGACTAGAGTAGAGAGATTCGCGCTAGCGATCTTATAATCGATTTTCAAATGAAATCGATGGAGAAAAAAAAACAAACGAATCGGCCCGAATTCAGCCGTGAAAAGGCGGACGGAGGTCTAGGACGAATGCATAACGTTTTGAAAATCCTGTATCCTGTAAAAACAGGGCACATTCTCGTAACAATGGCAATATGTTAGTAGGATAATCGATTCTCGATACTCGATGGCGATCAATAGACAATCCCTCGGATCGATAGACCTCTATTCGCAGTAGACAGTCTGTGGCACGTCGCGCGGGCATGTTGCCAGCTACCGGTTTGCGGTTACCCTAAACTCAACTGCGCAATATCGACCGCCAACTCGGATCGTCATTATTTTACTATGAACAAGACCGTAAGCTCGGATATGGAATCGCGTAAGCATTTTAAGACGTAGTAAGTATTCAATGATGGATAATATGGAGGTATAAACAATTAAATGGGCTCTCGGGGTTGGGTGTCAAGCCGACTCACCTAACCCTTAGTGTGGACCGTACTGAGCGGGCAACCCCGAACCAGTTGGCGTAAATACGAACAGAAATTATGCTTCCAAGCTCATGTGATAATAAAATAATATGTTTTGTGGACACTGTGTCAGAAGGACTGATGTTCCTGTCGCACGGCGCCGAAGGCGACGTGCGAAAAAAACTAAATAATGCGGAGCCGTTCCATTTGGCGATGTTCTGATATAAAAACTATCTCGCTGAAAGGAAGCTTCAAATTGAATGGCGGGAACGTTTGAAAAGGTATGAGTTTATTCGATTGTTACCTACTATTGGGTTTACCTATTAGAAATCGGGTGTTACAATAAAAATAAAATTAAATAGGTGTTTTCATCTATTGTAAATGTTTTCAATAGCGTCAATGGCAACTATTTTTGTTCATGCTCTTACCATAGGTTAAGGGTTTTTTTACCGCAGGTAATTTATTTAGTCTAACCACACACTGCAGCAAACATGAGGAATAAGAAGAGCTTCATCCAAGTGCTAACAGATAATTGAATGTGTTCATTGTAACTCAATTGTTTTTAATTCATTGGTAGACTTTGAATTCATTCAAGATAACTGTTTCATTAACACCGACGAACAAGCAAGAATGAAAACTAGAACATGGACCCTACCAACCATTATAAAATATTTGATAATAATAATGCTAAAATGTTTTAATACATCATAAAAATAAATAGGTGTTTTCATCTATTGTAAATGTTTTCAATAGCGTCAATGGCAACTATTTTTGTTCATGCTCTTACCATAGGTTAAGGGTTTTGTTTACCGCAGGTACTTTATTTAGTCTAACCACACACTGCAGCAAACATGAGGAATAAGAAGAGCTTCATCCAAGTGCTAACAGATAATTGAATGTGTTCATTGTAACTCAATTGTTTTTAATTCATTGGTAGACTTTGAATTCATTCAAGATAACTGTTTCATTAACACCGACGAACAAGCAAGAATGAAAACTAGAACATGGACCCTACCAACCATTATTAAATATCTGATAATAATTATGTTTATATTATTTATTTCACCATAAACATAAACAGGTGTTTTCAGCTATTGTAGATGATTTATATAGCGTCAGAGGCAACTGTTTTGTACCTTACGTACATTATGATTAATTTAACCACACACTGCAGCAAACGTGAAGAATAAGAAGAGCTTTTTCCAAGTGCTTACAGATAATTGAATGTGATTCATTGTAATTCAATTGTTTCAATTGTTTTTAATTCATTGTAATTCAATTGTTTTTAACTAATTGATGGACTTTGAACATATTTGAGATGACTGTTTCATTAACATTGACGAACAAGCAAGTAGGCAAATAAGAACATGGACCCTACCAACCATTATTAAAATATTTAGCAATAATTATGTTTAAATGATTTATTTAAAAATAAACAGGTAATTTTAGCTTTTGAACATGATTTAAATAGCGTCAATGGCAACTATTTTTGTTCATGCTCTTACCATAGGTTAAGGGTTTTTTTACCGCAGTTACTTTATTTAGTCTAACCACACACTGCAGCAAACATGAAGAATAAGAAGAGTTTTATCCAAGTGCTTACAGATAATTGAATGTTGTCATAGTAACTCAATTGTTTTTAACTAATTGATGGACTTTGAGCACTTTCGATTTCACTGTAACATCGATGAACAAGCAAGTACGAAAACGAGAATATGGACCCTACCAACCATTATAAAATATTTGATAATAATAATGCTAAAATGTTTTAATACATCATAAAAATAAAATTTTAATAGGTGTTTTCATCTATTGTAAATGTTTTCAATAGCGTCAATGGCAACTATTTTTGTTCATGCTCTTACCATAGGTTAAGGGTTTTTTTACCGCAGGTAATTTATTTAGTCTAACCACACACTGCAGCAAACATGAGGAATAAGAAGAGCTTCATCCAAGTGCTAACAGATAATTGAATGTGTTCATTGTAACTCAATTGTTTTTAATTCATTGGTAGACTTTGAATTCATTCAAGATAACTGTTTCATTAACACCGACGAACAAGCAAGAATGAAAACTAGAACATGGACCCTACAAACCATTATTAAATATCTGATAATAATTATGTTTATATTATTTATTTCACCATAAAAATAAACAGGTGTTTTCAGCTATTGTAGATGATTTATATAGCGTCAGAGGCAACTGTTTTGTACCTTACGTACATTATGATTAATTTAACCACACACTGCAGCAAACGTGAAGAATAAGAAGAGCTTTTTCCAAGTGCTTACAGATAATTTAATGTGTTCATTGTAATTCAATTGTTTTTAACTAATTGATGGACTTTGAACATATTTGAGATGACTGTTTCATTAACATTGACGAACAAGCAAGTAGGCAAATAAGAACATGGACCCTACCAACCATTATTAAAATATTTAGTAATAATTATGTTTAAATGATTTATCCAAGTTGTTCTATCGTTTATAGTTTGTTTTATCCAAGTGCTTACAGATAATTGAATGTTGTCATAGTAACTCAATTGTTTTTAACTAATTGATGGACTTTGAGCACTTTCGATTTCACTGTAACATCGATGAACAAGCAAGTACGAAAACGAGAATATGGACCCTACCAACCATTATAAAATATTTGATAATAATAATGCTAAAATGTTTTAATACATCATAAAAATAAAATTTTAATAGGTGTTTTCATCTATTGTAAATGTTTTCAATAGCGTCAATGGCAACTATTTTTGTTCATGCTCTTACCATAGGTTAAGGGTTTTTTTACCGCAGGTAATTTATTTAGTCTAACCACACACTGCAGCAAACATGAGGAATAAGAAGAGCTTCATCCAAGTGCTAACAGATAATTGAATGTGTTCATTGTAACTCAATTGTTTTTAATTCATTGGTAGACTTTGAATTCATTCAAGATAACTGTTTCATTAACACCGACGAACAAGCAAGAATGAAAACTAGAACATGGACCCTACAAACCATTATTAAATATCTGATAATAATTATGTTTATATTATTTATTTCACCATAAAAATAAACAGGTGTTTTCAGCTATTGTAGATGATTTATATAGCGTCAGAGGCAACTGTTTTGTACCTTACGTACATTATGATTAATTTAACCACACACTGCAGCAAACGTGAAGAATAAGAAGAGCTTTTTCCAAGTGCTTACAGATAATTTAATGTGTTCATTGTAATTCAATTGTTTTTAACTAATTGATGGACTTTGAACATATTTGAGATGACTGTTTCATTAACATTGACGAACAAGCAAGTAGGCAAATAAGAACATGGACCCTACCAACCATTATTAAAATATTTAGTAATAATTATGTTTAAATGATTTATTTAAAAATAAACAGGTAATTTTAGCTTTTGTACATGATTTAAATAGCGTCAATGGCAACTATTTTTGTTCATGCTCTTACCATAGGTTAAGGGTACTTTATTTAGTCTAACCACACACTGCAGCAAACATGTTAGCAAACAAGCATACGGCCCACCTGATGGAAAGCGGTTACCGTAGCCTATGGACGCTTGCAACACCAGAGGCATCACTCGCGCGTTGATGACCCTTTAAATATTTTAAAACGCCCTTCTTGAAAAGCCCCATGCTGTAACTTATAGGGAAAGCCTCGGCAGGAAGAGTATTCCACAACCTTAGGGTGCGCGGGAGGAAGTTCCTCTGGAACCGGACGGTGCGCGACCATGCCGGCTCCAAGGTATGTGGATGAGCCCTCTCCCTATGGCGAGCCGTCCGATGATAAAATGAAGATGTGGGCATCATTTCGAACAGTTCTTCAGAACACAACCCATTGTACAAGCGGTAGAACACACACAGGGAGGAAAAGTCTCTCCCCAGACTCAAGGGTTCAATACCGCTTGTGAGCATGGGATCATCAACTATTCTCACAGCACGTCTTTGCACCGAATCAAAAGGACCAAGCTGGTATCCAGGTGCTCCTGCCCAGAGGTGACAGCAGTACTCCATGTGAGGTCGGACTTGCGACTTATGAAGAAGCAGTCGGTGACCTGCACTGAAGTACGACTTCGCTCTGTTAAGCACCCCGAGCTTTTTGGACGCCAGCTTTACCTTGTCTAATAGATGATTGCGGAACTGAACGTCACTGGAGATGTCCATACCCAGGATCCCAATGCTCGTAGAGATGGTAAGGGTCGTGTTCTGGAATTGAGGGGCCACAGTGAATGGGGTTTTTTTCGCAGTGAACGCGCAAACTTGTGTCTTAGTAGGGTTGAACTGAACCAGGTTTTCATCTTCCCAATTGGAAACTCTAGTTAATGAACCCTCTATTTCAGACACAAGTTTTCTTCGACTTTCCTCCACCATGGAACGAGGGATGCTAGCACGGCCCGTGTAAAATGTGTCCCCAGTACTGTCGTCCGCATAGCAATGAATGTTATCAATGGATAACATGTCATTGATATGCAGCAAAAACAGTGTTGGGGACAACACAGAGCCTTGCGGGACGCCAGCGTTGATGTCCATGCGATCGGAGCAACCACCGTCAATTACGGCTTGTATGCTCCTGCCGGACAAAAAGCTGCCAACCCACTTGCACAAACCCTCAGGCAGTCCATAAGACGGTAACTTCGATAGAAGACTCCGGTGCCAGACCCGATCAAAGGCCTTCGCTATATCTAGGCTGACAGCCAATGCTTCCCCTTGACTCTCAATGGCCTGAGCCCAACGATGTGTAAGATACACTAGAAGGTCACCAGTCGAGCGTCCGTGGCGGAAACCATATTGGCGGTCGCTGATTAGGTCGTGTTCTTCTAGGTATCTGAGGAGTTGCTTATTAATTACACGCTCCATGACCTTAGAGAGAAGGGAAGTTATAGCAATTAGCCGGTAGTTTGATGGATCTGATCTATCGCCCTTTTTGGGCACCGGGTGGACGTGTGCAGTCTTCCATGAAGATGGAACCTGCCTGGTGGAGTATGAAAGCTCGAAAAGGCGCGCCAGAATAGGACACAGCTCTGGAGCACACCTCTTCAAAACTACTGCTGGTATACCATCTGGCCCGCTCAACTTATGAATATCTAGAGTGAGCATCTCCCGCCTGATCTCCCGTTGTGTAAAGGTGATTTCCGGCATATAGATACCGCACCACGGGACGAGAGTTGGCACAGCTCCTCCGTCATCCAAAGTCGAGTTGGAGGCAAAGAGATTCCCTAGAAGATCGGCTTTCTCTTTAGCACTATGGGCCAGGTTACCATCAGGTTTTCGAAGTGGTGGCAATGAAGATTGACAAAAATTTCCTTCGGCAGCTTTGGCAAGCGACCAGAATGCACGAGTCCCAGATGGGTAACGTGCTAGCCGCTCACCAATTCTGCCGATGAAGTCGAATTTGGCCCTGGCACTACTCTCTTGTTGAACCTTGAAGCAGCATTGAGTTTACGCTTCACATCGGAAACATCCGAGTCCTCACCAGATCGAGCCGTGGTCCAAGCCTCATATGCTTCTTGCTTGGCCAGCCTGGCTTCTCTGCAAGAGCGATTGAACCACGGTCGCCGCTTCGCCCCCGCAGCCACAAGCCGGTTAGGAATGAAGCATTCCAACCCCGCCAAGATGGTCTCCGTAACGGCCGCGGCGCAAGTATCAACGTTTTCCGATGTGAAGCAAAGCCGCTTCTACGGGTACGACGCATAAAATTCACGCAGTCCATCCCAGTCTGCTGATTTGTAGTGCCACATTTGACGCCATTGTGCTGGCCGAGGAGGAACGGGCCGAGCACAAGGCACTTCTGTCCGGACAAGATAATGGTCCGATGACCCAAGTGGAGCATCCACTGAGATGAAGTATCCGTCCGGACGCGTGGTCAGCAGAAGGTCCAACAAGGAGTTTGTATGACTCTCAATATCTGGGATTCTCGTTGGAGAATTTACCAGCTGAGAGAAGCCATAGGCCGAGGCAAATTCATGAGCAGACCTTCCCGCGAAGTCAGTGTACCGAGATCCAAGCCATTCAACGTGGTGGGCATTAAAGTCTCCTAAAATCACTTACTCCGCGGAAGGATACTGCTCGGTTGCTTTGTCAACCGTCAATTGCAGATGCTGAATAAGTCGGCTAGTGTCCAAATCTCCACTGTGAGACCTGTAGAGGCACGCATAGATACGGGTGTGGCCACCGTGATCCAAACGTACCCATAGTACTGACAGGTCTCTGTCTTCAAGGCCGTGAAGACGGCGACAGCAAACATCCTCCCGAACGTACATACATACCCCAGCACGAGGCACAAAATTGTGCTCTAGCTTGTACCCAGGGTAGTGCAGATAAGACGTGTCGGCGGGCTTGGATATTTGTGTCTCCGTAAGTAAAAGAAGGGTCGGCTGCGCAGACTCAAGATGCTGGTGAACTGCATTGAGGTTTGAGTGTAGGCCTCTGATATTGCAAAAGTCCAATTTCATTGTGGACGAGGATGCCGCTGAAAAACTACTTTTCTTTTTACGAGCCATTCATATTTTTTTTGTTTTAGGGATAGAGGGGTAAGGACGCTGGGGAATTGTTGTGCTGACAGCACAGTGAACAAAGGCGCAGTTACATTTCGCAAGAGGTTGTGGAGGTTTTGCAGTTTGCTGGCGCGGCGGGGGGAAGGGCCCCCGGTCCCCACCTGAAGTAGTGGTCGGGTCCACTCCGGTCTCCTTCTCCGGCACGACCATCACTCCAGGGACTTTACACATGCTGGCGATTCAGCCTCCCAGGGTGGAGGTTAGAGTATTCCCTGGGTTCGGGAACCCGTTCAGCCTGCGGGCGGCCAGCGGACAGCCGTTTCACCGGGTCTCCCTGACCGCCGCGCCAACATGCCGCGCCTGCACACAACCAATAGCGGTATACTCACCGCTGGTCCCCCAGCTATCAACACAGCCATTCCCCAAAAGAGCTCTGGCTACCTTACTCACTGCAGGAACACAACACTAAATGAATAGTGTTATTTAACTGCAGTCTTCTGTAAGGCGGAGGTACTTCCCCAGGCGGGCAGCTCAAATTTGAACGGGAGACTCCCGTTATGCCCTACCTCCTGTGGAAGAATAAGATGAATAACATGAAGAATAACAAGAGTTTTATCCAAGTGCTTACAGATAATTGAATGTTGTCATAGTAACTCAATTGTTTTTAACTAACTGATGGACTTTGAGCACTTTCGATTTCATTGTTCCACTAACATCGATGAACAAGCAAGTACGAAAACGAGAATATGGACCCTACCAACCATTATAAAATATTTGATAATAATAATGCTAAAATGTTTTAATACATCATAAAAATAAATAGGTGTTTTCATCTATTGTAAATGTTTTCAATAGCGTCAATGGCAACTATTTTTGTTCATGCTCTTACCATAGGTTAAGGGTTTTTTTTACCGCAGGTACTTTATTTAGTCTAACCACACACTGCAGCAAACATGAGGAATAAGAAGAGCTTCATCCAAGTGCTAACAGATAATTGAATGTGTTCATTGTAACTCAATTGTTTTTAATTCATTGGTAGACTTTGAACATATTCGAGATGACTGTTTTATTAACATCGACGAACAAGCAAGAACGCAAACGAGAATTAGGACCCTACCAACGCATTATTAAAATATTTGATTATGTATATGTATAATATATTATTTCGTTTACCATAAAAATAAACAGGCGTTTTAAGCTATCTTCGATGATTTATAAAGCGTCAGATTCAACTGTTTTTTAAACATAAGGTACTTCATAATTAGTCTTATCTAACCACACACTGCAGCAAACATGAAGAATAAGAAGAGTTTTATCCAAGTGCTCACAGTAAATTCAATGTGTTCATTGTAACTCAATTGTTTTTAATTAATTGAATGACTTTGAGCGTATTTGAGATGACTGTTTCATTAACATCGACGAACAAGCAAGAACGCAAACGAGATCATGGACCCTACCAACCATTATTAATACTTGATAATAATTAAGTAAATAGTAAATATTATTTATTACATCATTAAAATAAGTAGGTGTTTTCAGCTATTGTAGACAAGTTAAAAATCGTCAATGGCAACTTTTTTTTTATTATGCTCTTACCATAAGTAAAGGGTTTTTTTACCGCAGGTACTTTATAATTAGTTTAACCACACACTGCAGCAAACATGAAGAATAAGAAGAGCTCACCAAGTGCTTACAGATAAAAATAAACCATCAAAATAAACAGGTGTTTTCAGCTATTGTAGATGATTTATATAGCGTTAGAGGCAACTGTTTAGTGCCTTACGTACATAATGTTTAATATATCCACACACTGCAGCAAACTTGAACAATAAGAAAAGCTTCATCCAAGTGCTAACAGGTAATTGAATCTGTTCCTTGTTATTCAAATGTTTTTAATTCATTGACATACTTTGTACACTTTCGATTTCACTGTTCCAATAGCAACGATGAAAAAGCAAGTACAAAAACGAGAACATGGACCTTACCAACCATTATTAAATATTTGATAATAATTATATTATAATATTATTTATTACATCATAAAAATAGATAAGTGTTTTCAGCTATTATAGATGATTTATGATTAATTAAACCACACACTGCAGCAAACGTGAAGAAAAAGAAAAGCTTTTTCCAAGTGCTTAAAGAAAATTGAATTTGTTCATTGTAATTCAATTGATTTTAACTGCTTGACTTATTTTGTACATATTTGTTAAAATCGATGTAAAAGCAAGAACGAAAACAAAAACATGGAGTCTACTAACCGCTCGTACCATAAGTAAGGGCATTTTTTACAAAAGGATCTTCATAATTAGTCTAAACTAACCACTTTGCAGCAAACATGAAGAAAGAAGAGCTTCATCCGAGTGTTTACAGATAATTGAATGTGTTCTTTGTAACTCAATTGTTTTAAATTAATTGGTAGACTTTGAACATATTCGAGATGACTGTTTTATTAACATCGACGAACAAGCAAGAACGCATACGAGAACATGGACCCTACCAATCATTATTAATAGTTATTTGTTATACAAGAGTACAAAGCTGCTTTTTAACCGCGTGCTCAATTTTGATGACCGAGCAAGCGAAGGATTCTAAAATTTAACCACGAGCGTACAGCGAGTGGTTTAAAAGTCAGAATCCTAAGCGTTGGCGAAGGAATCAAAAGAGCACAAGGTGAAAAATCTTTGCACTCGAGTGCAAAACGGCTTTTGCAGTCAGATATTGAAGAGCAAAAACACACTTTCTGAGCTGGTGGGATGAAAAATATTTGACAATAATTATGTAGGTATATAATTTATTTACTCTACCATAAAAATAAACATGCGTTTTAAGTAATCTTATAATAATGATTTATATAGCATCAGAGGCAACTGTTTCTGTTCATGCTCTTATCATAAGTACGGGCGTTTTTTTACCATACGTACTTTATGATTAGTCTAACCACACACCGCAGCAAACGAAAATAATAAGAAGAGCTTCATCCAAGTGCTAACAGGTAACTGAATTTGTTCATTGTATTCCAATTGTTTTGAATTCAATGTAATAATTTGTACATATTAAAGTTAACTGTTCCACTTTCATCGATGAACAAGCAAGACCGAAAGCAAAAACATGGACCCTACTTACCTCTATTAATATGTATGATAATAACTATGTATATACTATATTATTTATTTTACCATAAAAATAAACATGTGTTTTAACCCTTAATTAGGCGCATGGGGTCAAGTCAATTTCTAATCAAAAAAAAGTAATGTTTGAGTGTTTAGAACGCGACGGTGCTCTTTCTAGCTTCCTACCTCCCCGCACGGTACGCAACTACGTTGTGAACAGACGACCAACTCGTATGCACACGTCGCTGCACTCTTGGATGCTGACCCCATGCGACCAATTACGTAACATTTTTGGCAAAGGGTAAGTTTTTATTTTTGTGTTTTTACGCATATATATTAATTTGTTTTTACTTATTATAATGTATTATTCCTTTGAATAACATAATTTTGATATTTTTGTCTTATTTTTTCTCTTTAAGACAGATACGGCAATGGCTGGGAGATTTGTCTGATGATGTAAGATGTCGCGGGTTCTACCTCT
This sequence comes from Thera britannica, assembly GCA_939531255.2. Taxonomy (NCBI): domain Eukaryota; kingdom Metazoa; phylum Arthropoda; class Insecta; order Lepidoptera; family Geometridae; genus Thera; species Thera britannica. Next base: position 6,674,990 of record OW618044.2, read on the forward strand.
GAAGATGAAAATTGCAGATGATATATCTGAACATAGTGTTCATGAGTCGAAAAGCGAGATCAAAGAGTCCGAAGATGTTCCTGAAGTTGTGCATCAATCGAAGAATGCCAAGCATGGTCGCTATTTGTCGTGCCCTAGAAAAGATGACAAGAAAGTAGCTTCTAAATGCCATAAGTGTGGTAAATTTGTTTGCCAGCAACACTTCAGGGATTACTGCATTGAATGCGAAGTAAATGATTCTGCTGATGAATCAAGTAAATTTTTTATTTATTTTTAATCTCAGCTATGCCAAAAAATGATATTTATAAGAGGTTTTAGAAGTTGTTCTATGTTTTTAATTATTTTAAGTGAAAGTCATGTTTTTATTTTTTTATTATGATTTCAATAAACCATTTAATGATTTTTAATATTACTTATTTCTTTTTATTAGTTCCTTCTACTCCATTTATATTCATAACTTTGGGGTCAGATGTGACCCCATGCGACTAATTGTGTGATTTTCTTCATGCGCCTAATTAAGGGTTAAGCTATCTTAGATGATTTATATAGCATCAGAGGCAACTGTTTTATTCATGCTCGTACCATAAGGGCATTTTTGTACCAAAGATTCTTCATAAATAGTCTAACTTTACCACACTGCAGCAAACATGAAGAATAAGAAGAGCTTCATCCAACTGATAACAGATAATTGAATGAGTTCATTGTAATTCAATTGTTTTTAATTAATTGGAGACTTTGAACACTATCGAGATGACTGTTTCATTAACATCGACGAACAAGCAAGAACGCAAACGAGAACATGGACCCCACAAACTATTATTAAAATATTTGATAATTGTTATGTTTATATGATTTATTTCACCATAAAAATAAGCAGGTGTTTTCAGCTATTGTAGATGCTTTTTATAGCGTCACAGGCAACTGTTTTGTTTATGCTCTTACCTTAGGTACCTAACTTTACTTAACCTACCTACTTAACCTATTTACCTTTATTATTTGCATAACCACACACGGCAGCAATCGTGCAGAATAAGAAGTTTGCGCGAGAGACACTTCCAAAGCGGAAAAAAGTTGGTCCCCCCCCTCTAACTTCTAAACTAAGAGAATGATACAACTAATAAAAATATATGTTGTACATTAATATACAAACTTTCAACGATATTTGGTTTGAACGAGATCTAGTCAGTAGTTTTTTTTTTATACGTCATAAATCGTAAACCGCAATTTACCTTTCGACGAACTACAAGAACCTTTTTAATGTTACTTGATGCTACGGAACCCTTCATGGGCGAGTTCAACTCGCACTTGGCTGCTTTTTAGGGTTCCGTAGCCAAATGGCAAAAACGGAACCCTTGTAGATTCGTCATGTCTGTCTGTCTGTCTGTCTGTCTGTCTGTCTGTCTGTCCGGCCGTGTCACAGCCATTTTTCACCGAAACCATAAGAGCTAGACTGATGAAACTTGGTGAGTAGATGTATTCTGTGAACCGCATTAAGGTTTTTACACAAAAATAGAAAAAAAACTATAAATTTTGGGGGTCCCCATATACTTGAAACTGAAACTCAAAAATTTTTTTTTCATCGAACCCATATGTGTGGGGTATCTATGGATAGGTCTTCAAAAATTATAATGAGGTTTCTAATATAGTTTTTTTTCTAAACCTATAAATTTTGGGGGTCCCCCATACTTAAAACTGCAACTCAAAAATTTTTTTTTCATCGAACCTATACGTGTGGGGTATCTATAGATAGGTCTTCAAAAATTATGTTGAGATTTCTAATATCGTTTTTTTCTAAACTGAATAGTTTGCGCGAGAGACATTTCCAATGTGGAAAAAAGTTGGTCCCCCCCCCCTCTAACTTCTAAAATAAGAGAATGATAAATCCTTAAAAAATATATGTTGTACATTACTATGCAAACTTCCAACGATATTTGGTTTGAACGATATCTAGTCAGTAGTTTTTTTTTTATACGTCATAAATCGTAAACCGCAATTTACCTTTCGACGAACTACAAAAACCTTTATATTATGTTAATTGATGCTACAGAACCCTTCATGGGCGAGTCTGACTCGCACTTGGCTGCTTTTTTATTCATTGACGTGCTTTGTACATAATTATATGGAACAAATCGTGATTGTGTTAATTTTATAAGTGCTAGTGCTTTTGTACACTTTCAAGATTACTGTTCCACTAACATCGACGAACAAGCAAGAATGAAAACGAAAAGATGGATCCCACCAATCATTAGCAAAATATTTGATAATATGTTTGTAGTATTTATTAAACCATTAAAATAAACAAGTGTATTTAGCTGTTGTAGATGATTTATATAGCGTCAGAGGCAACTGTTTCTGTTCATGCTCTTACCTTATGGTAACTTATGGTACTTATGTACGGACATTTTTTTACCAAAGGTACTTTATAATTAGTCTAACCACACACTGCAGCAAACGTGAAGAATAAAAAGAGCTTCATCCAAGTGCTAACAGGTAATTGAATGTGTTCATTGTAATTCAAATGTTTTTAATTCATTGACTTACTTTGTACACTTTGATTTCCTGGTTCCACTGACATCGATGAACAAGCAAGAACGAATACAAAAACGTGGACCCCGCCAACCATTATTATTAAAATATTTGATATGTTAATATTATTTGTTAACCCTATGAAATGAACAGACGCTGGCATTTATTCTATCTATCTATCTATTCAGCCTGTATGCACCCACTGCTGGGTATAGGCCTCCTCCCTAATACGTCACTCACTTCTCTTCGCATTTATTCTAGATGATTTATATTGTGTCAGAAGCAACTGGACATGCTCTCAAATCAAAAATTCAAACCAAGTTCAAACCAAATTCAAGATTCAAATCAAGGGGCAACTTGGTTTGAATCTTCACTGACTGGTCTGATCCAATCGATTACCAACTTGGATTAAGACTCCGGGGATTTCCAGTGCAGATTTTCAGTGCAGCGCTGCTGTCATCAGGAATTACACCCACAGAATTAAGTAGTTGCAGTTTTAAGTATTAAAATAAACAGGTGTTTTCAGCTATTTTCGTTGATTTATATAGCGTCAGTGGCAACTGTTTTTACCGTAGGTACATTATTATTAGTCTTAAAACACACTGCAGCAAACGTTAAGAATAAGAAGAGCTTTTTCCAAGCGCTTACAGATAGTTGAATGTGTTCATTGTAATTCAATCGTTAAATAAACAAGTGTATTTAGCTGTTGTAGATGATTTATATAGCGTCAGAGGCAACTGTTTCTGTTCATGCTCTTACCATAAGTTACCTTATGGTAACTTATGGTACAGCGGGTGGCAAGAGCCTACCAGTCGGTAAGTTTTGCAGCGGCATGCGCTCTGGCGGGCACCCCTCCTTGGGAGCTTGAGGCGTGGGTGCTCGCCAAAGTGTACGAGTGGATGGCGGGGCGTAAGGCGCTCGGAGAGCACCCCGCCCCGGCAGAGCGGGAGGCTGTCCGGCGTGAGGCGAGAGACGCGATCGTCCGTCATTGGACAGAGGAACTTGCCTCTGCCGTATTTGGCCGCCGAACGCTGGACGCGCTCGGACCAATCTTGCGGAAGTGGCCCGAGCGGCCTCACGGTTTCCTTTCGTTCCGTCTGGTGCAGGTGCTATCCGGGCACGGATGCTTTGGAACGTACCTGCACCGGATCGGAAGGGAGGAAGCTCCTTCGTGCCACGATTGTGGCGCGGCGGAGGATACGGCGCAGCACACCCTCGAGGTGTGCCCGTCATGGTTTGAACCACGCCGCGATTTAATTGCGGTTGTCGGGCCAGACCTCTCTCTTCCCAGTGTGGTCAACTCCATGCTCGGTGACGAGAGAGGCTGGGCAGCCGTCACCTCCTTTTGTGAGGTTGTGATGTCGCAAAAGGAGGCAACAGAGCGCGCGCGTGAGGAAGACCCTCACGCACTCCTCTGCAGGCAGAGAAGGGGCAGGAGAAGGCGACTGTAAAGTCGCCTACCTTCTCCTCATGCGGTGGTGAATGGCAGGAGAGTGGCGTGGAGGCCCCCACTCCTGCATTGCACTCCTTCACCACCCCCGTTGGACGGGAAGTCGCTCCTGGGCCCCTCCCTAAAAGGGCGGGGCGTGCGGACCCCACTGTAAAAGTGGGAAGTCATCGGTGGGAGACTGGATGTCAAGGCTCTGCCGGTTTCCCAGTCTCCCTCCACATAGACGAAGCTGGAGCGCCGCTGGGTTTTTAGTGGGTATGCCGGAGAGGAGAGTCCCACATACCCCTCCCACCCTCCATTGGGAGGGGATGCGTAACGCATTTCCCCAGCGCAAAAAAAAATAAAAAAAAAAAAAAAAAAAATGGTAACTTATGGTACTTATGTACGGACATTTTTTTACCAAAGGTACTTTATTATTAGTCTAACCACACAACGCAGCAAACGTGAAGAATAAAAAGAGCTTCATCCAAGTGCTAACAGGTAACTGAATTTGCTCATTGTATTCCAATTGCTTTGAATTCATTGTAATACTTTGAACAAATTCAATTTTACTGTTCCACTAACATCGAAGAACAAGCAAGAACGAAAACAAAAACATGGACCCTACTAACCATTCTTAAAATATATGATAATAATTATGTTCAAATGATTTATTTAACCATGAAAATAAACAGGTGTTTTAAGCTGTCTTATATGATTTATATAGCATCAGAGGCAACTGTTTTGTTCATGCTCGTACCATAAGTAAGAGCATTTTTTTACCAAATATTCTTCATAATTAGTCTAACTTTACCACACTGCAGCAATCGTGAAGAATAAGAAGAGTTTCATCCAAGTGTTTACAGATAATTGAATGTGTTCATTGTAACTCAATTGTTTTTAATTCATTGGTAAACTTTTAATACATTCGAGATGACTATTTCATTAACACCGACGAACAAACAAGAACGCAAACGAGAACATAGACCCTACCAATCATTATTAAAATATTTGATAATTGATATGTTTATATGATTTATTTCACCATAAAAATAAACAGGTGTTTTCAGCTATTGTAGATGCTTTTTAAAGAGTCAGAGGCAACTGTTTTGTGCCTTATGGACATTATGATTAATCTAACCACACACTGCAGCAAACGTGAAGAATAAGAAGAACTTCTTCCGAACGCTTACAGATAATTGAATGTGTTCATTGTAATTCATTTGTTTTTAACTCATTGACTTATTTTGTACATTTTTGATTTCGCTGTTCCACTAACATCGAAGAACAAGCAAGAACGAAAACAAAAACATGGACCTTACTAACCATTATTAAAATATATGATAATAATTAGGTATGTGTTTCTACTATTTTTTTTACCATTAAAATAAACAGGCGGTTTTAGCTGTTGTAGAATATTTATAAAGCGTCAGAGGCAACTGTTTTTGTTCATGCTCTAATCATAGGTACGGGCGTTTTTTTACCATAGGTACTTTATAATTAGTCTAACCACACACCGCAGCAAACGTGAAGAATAAGAAGAGCTTCATTTAAGTGCTAACAGGTAACTGAATTTGATCATTTTATTTCAATTGTTTTGAATTCATTGGAATCCTTTGTTCAAATTCAAGTTTACTGTTCCACTAACATCGAAGATTAAGCAAGAACGAAAACAAAAACATGGACCCTACTAACCATTAATAAAATATTTGATAATAATTATGATTAAATGATTTATTTCACCATTAAAATAAACAGGTGTTTTCAGCTATTTTAGATGATTTATATAGCGTCAGAGGCAACTGTTTTGTTCATACTCTTACCATAGGTAAGGGCATTTTTTTACCAAAGAAACTTCAAAATTGGTCTAACCACATACTACAGCAAGCATGAATAATAAGAAGAGCTTCATCCAAGTGCTAACAGGTAATTGAATGTGTTCATTGTAATTCAAATGTTTTTAATTCATTGACTTACTTTGTACACTTTGATTTCCTGGTTCCACTGACATCGATGAACAAGCAAGAACGAATACAAAACGTGGACCCCACCAACCATTATTATTAAAATATTTGATATGTTAATATTATTTGTTAACCCTATGAAATGAACAGACGCTGGCATTTATTTTATCTATCAATCTATTCATCCTGTATGCACCCACTGCTGGGTATAGGCCTCCTCCCTAATACGTCACTCACTTCTCTTCGCATTTATTCTAGATGATTTATATTGTGTCAGAAGCAACTAGTTTAGCACATGCTCTCAAACCAAAAATTCAAACCAAGTTCAAACCAAATTCAAGATTCAAATCAAGGGGCAACTTGGCTTGAATCTTCACTGACTGGTCTGATCCAATCGATTACCAACTTGGATTAAGACTCCGGGGATTTCCAGTGCAGATTTTCAGTGCAGCGCTGCTGTCATCAGGAATTACACCCACAGAATTAAGTAGTTGCAGTTTTAAGTATTAAAATAAACAGGTGTTTTCAGCTATTTTCGTTGATTTATATAGCGTCAGTGGCAACTGTTTTTACCGTAGGTACATTATTATTAGTCTTAAAACACACTGCAGCAAACGTAAAGAATATGAAGAGCTTTTTCCGAGCGCTTACAGATAGTTGAATGTGTTCATTGTAATTCAATCGTTTTTTATTCATTGACTTGCTTTGTACAAAATTATATGGAACAAATCGTTTGTTCCATATAATTATGCATATCGATTGTGTTAATTTTAAAAGTGCTAGTGCTTTTGTACACTTTCAAGATTACTGTTTTACTATTATCGACGAACAAGCAAGAATGAAAACGAAAAGATGGATCCCACCAATCATTAGCAAAATATTTGATAACTAGCTGTTGCCCGCGACTTCGTCCGCGTGGATATTTGAGTTTGTTTTTTTTATTTTGAAATGACCAACTGTAGTTACCATAGTTTTGAGCTTGTACTTTAGAGTGTATTTGAATTTGAAGGCAAGTGCTATTGTTTTATTTTTCAGCAGTGTTTAGTTTAACTATGATAGATGTTTCCCGCGATTTTGTCTTAGTGGTTATCATCGGTTTTTTTGTAAACCTTTGTGTGTATTCGAACCTGGTGACAGATGCTGCGGTAGCTGAATTTTTTTTAATGTTTTTTTTGCGTTAAGTGGCTAATTTGGCTAATTTGTTGTGTATAATCGAATCTGGTTTTTTTAATTGGCATGACCAACTGCTATTTACCATAGTTTTGAGCTTGTACTTTAGGGTGTATTTGAATTTGAATGCTAGTGTAGCTGATTTTTTTCAGCGGTGCTTAGCTTCGGTATGATAGGTGTTTTCCGCGATTTTGTCTTAGTGGTAATCATCGGTTTTTTTGTAAACCTTTGTGTGTATTCTAACCTGGTGACAGATGCTGCGAGATATTAGTGGTTAATTTTGGGTTTCGTATGCTTGTTGGTGTATAATCGAATCTTTTTTTTTTAATTTGACACGTTCAGCTGGTTACCATAGTTTTGAGCGTGTACTTTAGCCGTTTTTTGAAGCGGTGTTTAATTTCGGTATGATAGGTGTTTTCCGCGATTTTGTCTTAGTGGTTATGGTGAGTTTTATATAAACTTTTGTGTGTATTCAAATTTGGTGACAGATGCTGCGGCAGCAGAATTTTTTTTAACTGTTTTTTTGCGTATTTTGTAAAGCAATTTTTTGTGAATTTTCTTCAAACTTTTTTCCCCTTTTTCTTCTTTTAGGGAAAGAATTTTCCTATTTTCTTTCTTAGTGCACTTTTGCCCTATAAGAGCAACACATCTTCCAAGTTTCATGCTTCTAGGACTAATGGTTTAGGCTGTACGTTGATTTTTCTTTAAACCATTTTTCCCCTTTTTCTCCTCTTCGGGAAAGAATTTTCCAATTTCCTTTCTTAGTGCACCTCTACGTTATAAGAGGAACATACCCTCCAAGTTTCATGCTTCTAGGACTAACGGTCTAGGCTGTGCGTTGATTGTCAGTCAGTCAGTCAGTAACGAAAGAGTTTTATGTATTTAGATATGTTTGTAGTATTTATTTAACCATTAAAATACAAGTGTATTTAGCTGTTGTAGATGATTTATATAGCGTCAGAGGCAACTGTTTCTGTTCATGCTCTTACCTTATGGTAACTTATGGTACTTATGTACGGTCATTTTTTTACCAAAGGTACTTTATAATTAGTCTAACCACACACTGCAGCAAACGTGAAGAATAAGAAGAGCTTCATCCAAGTGCTAACAGGTAACTGAATTTGTTCATTTTATTTCAATTGCTTTGAATTCATTGGAATACTTTGCACACATTCAAGTTTACTGTTCCACTAACATCGACGAACAAGCAAGAATGCAAACGAAAATTTGGACCCTTTCAATTATCATTAAAATATTTGATTATGTATATATATTTTATCTTTTACCATAAAAATAAACAGGCGTTTTAAGCTATCTTCGATGATTTATAAAGCGTCAGATACAACTGTTTTTTAAACAAAGGTACTTTATAATTTGTCTTACCTAACCACACACTGCAGCAAACATGAAGAATAAGAAGAGTTTTATCCAAGTGCTCACAGAAAACTCAATGTGTTCATTGTAACTCTATTGTTTTTAATTAATTGAGTGACTTTAAACGTATTTGAGATGACTGTTTCATTAACATCGACGAACAAGCAAGAACGCAAACGAGATCATGGACCCTACCAACCATTATTAAATATTTGATAATAATTATGTAAATATTATTTATTACATCATAAAAATAAGTAGGTGTTTTCAGCTATTGTAGACAAGTTAAATATCGTCAATGGCAACTATTTTTGTTTATGCTCTTAGATGATTTATGTAGATGTTTTATGTAGCGTTAGAGGCAATTGTTTTGTACCTAACGTACATTATGTTTAATGTAGCCACACACTGCAGCAAACTTGAACAATAAGAAAGCTTCATCCAAGTGCTAACAGGTAATTGAATGTGTTCATTGTTATTCAAATGTTTTTAATTCATTGACATACTTTGTACACTTTCGATTTCACTGTTCCACTAACAACGATGAACAAGCAAGAACGAAAACAAAATATGGAACCTTCTAGCCATTATTGAAATATATGATAATTATTATGTTTATTTTATTTATTTCACCATAAAAATAAACAGGTATTTTTAGCTTTTGTACATGATTTAAATAGCGTCAATGGCAACTATTTTTGTTTATGCTCTTACCATCGGTAAAAGGTTTTTTTACCGCAGGTACTTTATAATTAGTCTAACTACACACTGCAGCAAACGTGAAGAATAAGAATAGTTTCATCCAAGTGTTAACAGATAATTGAATGTGTTCATTGTAATTTATTTGTTTTTAACTCATTGACTTATTTTGTAGATTTTCGATTTCACTGTTCCAATAACATCGATTAAGAAGCAAGAACGCAAACAAAATATGGAACCTTCTAGCCATTATTGAAATATATGATAATAACTATGTATATTATATATTATTTAATTTACCATAAAAATTAACAGATGTTTTAAGCTATCTTAGATGATTTATATAGCGTCACAGGCAACTGTTTTGTTTATGCTCTTACCATAGGTACCTAACTTTACTTAACCGACCTACTTAACCTACCTACTTTTATTATTTGCCTAACCACACACGGCAGCAAACGTGCAGAATAAGAAGGGTTTCATCCAAGTGCTAACAGATAATTGAATGTGTTCATTGTAACTCAATTGTTTTTAATTCATTGGTTTATTTTGAACACTTTTGAGATGACTGTTTCATTAACATCGACGAACAAGCAAGAACGCAAGAACATGGACCCTACTAACCATTATTAAAATATTTGATAATAATTATGTTTAAATGATTGATTTCACCATTAAAATAAACAGGTGTTTTCAGCTATTTTCGTTGATTTATATAGCGTCAGTGGCAACTGTTTTTACCGTAGGTACATTATTATTAGTCTTAAAACACACTGCAGCAAACGTAAAGAATATGAAGAGCTTTTTCCAAGCGCTTACAGATAGTTGAATGTGTTCATTGTAATTCAATCGTTTTTTATTCATTGACGTGCTTTGTACATAGTTATATGGAACAAATCGTTTGTTCCATATAATTATGCATATCGATTGTGTTAATTTTAAAAGTGCTAGTGTTTGTACACTTTCAAGATTACTGTTCTACTAACATTGACGAACAAGCAAGAATGAAAACGAAAAGATGGATCCCACCAATCATTAGCAAAATATTTGATAATATGTTTGTAGTATTTATTAAACCATTAAAATAAACAAGTGTATTTAGCTGTTGTAGATGATTTATATAGCGTCAGAGGCAACTGTTTCTGTCCATGCTCTTACCATAAGTTACCTTATGGTAACTTATGGTACTTATGTACGGACATTTTTTTACCAAAGGTACTTTATAATTAGTCTAACCAAACAACGCAGCAAACGTGAAAAATAAGAAGAGCTTCATCCAAGTGCTAACAGGTAACTGAATTTGCTCATTAAATTCCAATTGCTTTGAATTCATTGTAACACTTGGAACAAATTCAATTTTACTGTTCCACTAACATCGAAGAACAAGCAAGAACGAAAACAAAAACATGGACCTTACTAACCATTATTAAAATATATGATAATAATTATGTGTTTCTACTATTTTTTTTACCATTAAAATAAACAGGCGTTTTTAGCGGTTGTAGAAAATTTATAAAGCGTCAGAGGCAACTGTTTTTGTTCATGCTCTAATCATAGGTACGAGCGTTTTTTTACCATAAGTACTTTATAACTAGTCTAACCACACACCGCAGCAAACGTGAAGAATAAAAAAAGCTTCATCTAAGTGCTAACAGGTAACTGAATTTGATCATTTTATTTCAATTGTTTTGAATTCATTGGAATCCTTTGTTCAAATTCAAGTTGACTGTTCCACTAACATCGAAGATTAAGCAAGAACGAAAACAAAAACATGGACCCTACTAACCATTATTAAAATATTTGATAATAATTATGATTAAATGATTTATTTCACCATTAAAATAAACAGGTGTTTTCAGCTATTTTAGATGATTTATATAGCGTCAGAGGCAAATGTTTTGTTCATGCTTTTACCATAGGTAAGGGCATTTTTTTACCACAGAAACTTCAAAATTGGTCTAACCACATACTACAGCAAACATGAAGAATAAGAAGAGCTTCATCCAAGTGCTAACAGGTAATTGAATGTGTGCATTGTGATTCAAATGTTTCTAATTCATTGACTTACTTTGTACACTTTGATTTCCTGGTTCCACTGACATCGATGAACAAGCAAGAACGAATACAAAAACGTGGACCCCGCCAACCATTATTATTAAAATATTTGATATGTTAATATTATTTAATAACCCTATGAAATGAACAGACGCTGGCATTTATTCTATCTATCTATCTATTCAGCCTGTATGCACCCACTGCTGGGTATAGGCCTCCTCCCTAATACGTCACTCACTTCTCTTCGCATTTATTCTAGATGATTTATATTGTGTCAGAAGCAACTTGTTTAACTTTAAAACTTGCAGCTAACATTGACGAACAAGCAAGAATGAAAACGAAAAGATGGATCCCACCAATCATTAGCAAAATATTTGATAATATGTTTGTAGTATTTATTAAACCATTAAAATAAACAAGTGTATTTAGCTGTTGTAGATGATTTATATAGCGTCAAAGGCAACTGTTTCTGTCCATGCTCTTACCATAAGTTACCTTATGGTAACTTATGGTACTTATGTACGGACATTTTTTTACCAAAGGTACTTTATAATTAGTCTAACCAAACAACGCAGCAAACGTGAAAAATAAGAAGAGCTTCATCCAAGTGCTAACAGGTAACTGAATTTGCTCATTAAATTCCAATTGCTTTGAATTCATTGTAACACTTGGAACAAATTCAATTTTACTGTTCCACTAACATCGAAGAACAAGCAAGAACGAAAACAAAAACATGGACCTTTCTAACCATTATTAAAATATATGATAATAATTATGTGTTTCTACTATTTTTTTTACCATTAAAATAAACAGGCGTTTTTAGCTGTTGTAGAAAATTTATAAAGCGTCAGAGGCAACTGTTTTTGTTCATGCTCTAATCATAGGTACGAGCGTTTTTTTACCATAGGTACTTTATAACTAGTCTAACCACACACCGCAGCAAACGTGAAGAATAAAAAAAGCTTCATCTAAGTGCTAACAGGTAACTGAATTTGATCATTTTATTTCAATTGTTTTGAATTCATTGGAATTGGAAATTGGAATCCTTTGTTCAAATTCAAGTTGACTGTTCCACTAACATCGAAGATTTAGCAAGAACGAAAACAAAAACATGGACCCTACTAACCATTATTAAAATATTTGATAATAATTATGATTAAATGATTTATTTCACCATTAAAATAAACAGGTGTTTTCAGCTATTTTAGATGATTTATATAGCGTCAGAGGCAAATGTTTTGTTCATGCTTTTACCATAGGTAAGGGCATTTTTTTACCACAGAAACTTCAAAATTGGTCTAACCACATACTACAGCAAACATGAAGAATAAGAAGAGCTTCATCCAAGTGCTAACAGGTAATTGAATGTGTGCATTGTGATTCAAATGTTTCTAATTCATTGACTTACTTTGTACACTTTGATTTCCTGGTTCCACTGACATCGATGAACAAGCAAGAACGAATACAAAAACGTGGACCCCGCCAACCATTATTATTAAAATATTTGATATGTTAATATTATTTAATAACCCTATGAAATGAACAGACGCTGGCATTTATTCTATCTATCTATCTATTCAGCCTGTATGCACCCACTGCTGGGTATAGGCCTCCTCCCTAATACGTCACTCACTTCTCTTCGCATTTATTCTAGATGATTTATATTGTGTCAGAAGCAACTTGTTTAGCACATGCTCTCAAACCAAAAATTCTGTTGCTGTCATCAGGAATTACACCCACAGAATTAAGTAGTTGCAGTTTTAAGTATTAAAATAAACAGGTGTTTTCAGCTATTTTCGTTGATTTATATAGCGTCAGTGGCAACTGTTTTTACCGTAGGTACATTATTATTAGTCTTAAAACACACTGCAGCAAACGTAAAGAATATGAAGAGCTTTTTCCAAGCGCTTACAGATAGTTGAATGTGTTCATTGTAATTCAATCGTTTTTTATTCATTAACGTGCTTTGTACATAATTATATGGAACAAATCGTTTGTTCCATATAATTATGCATATCGATTGTGTTAATTTTAAAAGTGCTAGTGTTTGTACACTTTCAAGATTACTGTTCTACTAACATTGACGAACAAGCAAGAATGAAAACGAAAAGATGGATCCCACCAATCATTAGCAAAATATTTGATAATATGTTTGTAGTATTTATTAAACCATTAAAATAAACAAGTGTATTTAGCTGTTGTAGATGATTTATATAGCGTCAAAGGCAACTGTTTCTGTCCATGCTCTTACCATAAGTTACCTTATGGTAACTTATGGTACTTATGTACGGACATTTTTTTACCAAAGGTACTTTATAATTAGTCTAACCAAACAACGCAGCAAACGTGAAAAATAAGAAGAGCTTCATCCAAGTGCTAACAGGTAACTGAATTTGCTCATTAAATTCCAATTGCTTTGAATTCATTGTAACACTTGGAACAAATTCAATTTTACTGTTCCACTAACATCGAAGAACAAGCAAGAACGAAAACAAAAACATGGACCTTACTAACCATTATTAAAATATATGATAATAATTATGTGTTTCTACTGTTTTTTTTACCATTAAAATAAACAGGCGTTTTTAGCGGTTGTAGAAAATTTATAAAGCGTCAGAGGCAACTGTTTTTGTTCATGCTCTAATCATAGGTACGAGCGTTTTTTTACCATAAGTACTTTATAACTAGTATAACCACACACCGCAGCAAACGTGAAGAATAAAAAAAGCTTCATCTAAGTGCTAACAGGTAACTGAATTTGATCATTTTATTTCAATTGTTTTGAATTCATTGGAATCCTTTGTTCAAATTCAAGTTGACTGTTCCACTAACATCGAAGATTAAGCAAGAACGAAAACAAAAACATGGACCCTACTAACCATTATTAAAATATTTGATAATAATTATGATTAAATGATTTATTTCACCATTAAAATAAACAGGTGTTTTCAGCTATTTTAGATGATTTATATAGCGTCAGAGGCAAATGTTTTGTTCATGCTTTTACCATAGGTAAGGGCATTTTTTTACCACAGAAACTTCAAAATTGGTCTAACCACATACTACAGCAAACATGAAGAATAAGAAGAGCTTCATCCAAGTGCTAACAGGTAATTGAATGTGTGCATTGTGATTCAAATGTTTCTAATTCATTGACTTACTTTGTACACTTTGATTTCCTGGTTCCACTGACATCGATGAACAAGCAAGAACGAATACAAAAACGTGGACCCCGCCAACCATTATTATTAAAATATTTGATATGTTAATATTATTTAATAACCCTATGAAATGAACAGACGCTGGCATTTATTCTATCTATCTATCTATTCAGCCTGTATGCACCCACTGCTGGGTATAGGCCTCCTCCCTAATACGTCACTCACTTCTCTTCGCATTTATTCTAGATGATTTATATTGTGTCAGAAGCAACTTGTTTAGCACATGCTCTCAAACCAAAAATTCTGTTGCTGTCATCAGGAATTACACCCACAGAATTAAGTAGTTGCAGTTTTAAGTATTAAAATAAACAGGTGTTTTCAGCTATTTTCGTTGATTTATATAGCGTCAGTGGCAACTGTTTTTACCGTAGGTACATTATTATTAGTCTTAAAACACACTGCAGCAAACGTAAAGAATATGAAGAGCTTTTTCCAAGCGCTTACAGATAGTTGAATGTGTTCATTGTAATTCAATCGTTTTTTATTCATTAACGTGCTTTGTACATAATTATATGGAACAAATCGTTTGTTCCATATAATTATGCATATCGATTGTGTTAATTTTAAAAGTGCTAGTGTTTGTACACTTTCAAGATTACTGTTCTACTAACATTGACGAACAAGCAAGAATGAAAACGAAAAGATGGATCCCACCAATCATTAGCAAAATATTTGATAATATGTTTGTAGTATTTATTAAACCATTAAAATAAACAAGTGTATTTAGCTGTTGTAGATGATTTATATAGCGTCAAAGGCAACTGTTTCTGTCCATGCTCTTACCATAAGTTACCTTATGGTAACTTATGGTACTTATGTACGGACATTTTTTTACCAAAGGTACTTTATAATTAGTCTAACCAAACAACGCAGCAAACGTGAAAAATAAGAAGAGCTTCATCCAAGTGCTAACAGGTAACTGAATTTGCTCATTAAATTCCAATTGCTTTGAATTCATTGTAACACTTGGAACAAATTCAATTTTACTGTTCCACTAACATCGAAGAACAAGCAAGAACGAAAACAAAAACATGGACCTTTCTAACCATTATTAAAATATATGATAATAATTATGTGTTTCTACTATTTTTTTTACCATTAAAATAAACAGGCGTTTTTAGCTGTTGTAGAAAATTTATAAAGCGTCAGAGGCAACTGTTTTTGTTCATGCTCTAATCATAGGTACGAGCGTTTTTTTACCATAGGTACTTTATAACTAGTCTAACCACACACCGCAGCAAACGTGAAGAATAAAAAAAGCTTCATCTAAGTGCTAACAGGTAACTGAATTTGATCATTTTATTTCAATTGTTTTGAATTCATTGGAATCCTTTGTTCAAATTCAAGTTGACTGTTCCACTTACATCGAAGATTTAGCAAGAACGAAAACAAAAACATGGACCCTACTAACCATTATTAAAATATTTGATAATAATTATGATTAAATGATTTATTTCACCATTAAAATAAACAGGTGTTTTCAGCTATTTTAGATGATTTATATAGCGTCAGAGGCAAATGTTTTGTTCATGCTTTTACCATAGGTAAGGGCATTTTTTTACCACAGAAACTTCAAAATTGGTCTAACCACATACTACAGCAAACATGAAGAATAAGAAGAGCTTCATCCAAGTGCTAACAGGTAATTGAATGTGTGCATTGTGATTCAAATGTTTCTAATTCATTGACTTACTTTGTACACTTTGATTTCCTGGTTCCACTGACATCGATGAACAAGCAAGAACGAATACAAAAACGTGGACCCCGCCAACCATTATTATTAAAATATTTGATATGTTAATATTATTTAATAACCCTATGAAATGAACAGACGCTGGCATTTATTCTATCTATCTATCTATTCAGCCTGTATGCACCCACTGCTGGGTATAGGCCTCCTCCCTAATACGTCACTCACTTCTCTTCGCATTTATTCTAGATGATTTATATTGTGTCAGAAGCAACTTGTTTAGCACATGCTCTCAAACCAAAAATTCTGTTGCTGTCATCAGGAATTACACCCACAGAATTAAGTAGTTGCAGTTTTAAGTATTAAAATAAACAGGTGTTTTCAGCTATTTTCGTTGATTTATATAGCGTCAGTGGCAACTGTTTTTACCGTAGGTACATTATTATTAGTCTTAAAACACACTGCAGCAAACGTAAAGAATATGAAGAGCTTTTTCCAAGCGCTTACAGATAGTTGAATGTGTTCATTGTAATTCAATCGTTTTTTATTCATTAACGTGCTTTGTACATAATTATATGGAACAAATCGTTTGTTCCATATAATTATGCATATCGATTGTGTTAATTTTAAAAGTGCTAGTGTTTGTACACTTTCAAGATTACTGTTCTACTAACATTGACGAACAAGCAAGAATGAAAACGAAAAGATGGATCCCACCAATCATTAGCAAAATATTTGATAATATGTTTGTAGTATTTATTAAACCATTAAAATAAACAAGTGTATTTAGCTGTTGTAGATGATTTATATAGCGTCAAAGGCAACTGTTTCTGTCCATGCTCTTACCATAAGTTACCTTATGGTAACTTATGGTACTTATGTACGGACATTTTTTTACCAAAGGTACTTTATAATTAGTCTAACCAAACAACGCAGCAAACGTGAAAAATAAGAAGAGCTTCATCCAAGTGCTAACAGGTAACTGAATTTGCTCATTAAATTCCAATTGCTTTGAATTCATTGTAACACTTGGAACAAATTCAATTTTACTGTTCCACTAACATCGAAGAACAAGCAAGAACGAAAACAAAAACATGGACCTTACTAACCATTATTAAAATATATGATAATAATTATGTGTTTCTACTATTTTTTTTACCATTAAAATAAACAGGCGTTTTTAGCGGTTGTAGAAAATTTATAAAGCGTCAGAGGCAACTGTTTTTGTTCATGCTCTAATCATAGGTACGAGCGTTTTTTTACCATAAGTACTTTATAACTAGTCTAACCACACACCGCAGCAAACGTGAAGAATAAAAAAAGCTTCATCTAAGTGCTAACAGGTAACTGAATTTGATCATTTTATTTCAATTGTTTTGAATTCATTGGAATCCTTTGTTCAAATTCAAGTTGACTGTTCCACTAACATCGAAGATTAAGCAAGAACGAAAACAAAAACATGGACCCTACTAACCATTATTAAAATATTTGATAATAATTATGATTAAATGATTTATTTCACCATTAAAATAAACAGGTGTTTTCAGCTATTTTAGATGATTTATATAGCGTCAGAGGCAAATGTTTTGTTCATGCTTTTACCATAGGTAAGGGCATTTTTTTACCACAGAAACTTCAAAATTGGTCTAACCACATACTACAGCAAACATGAAGAATAAGAAGAGCTTCATCCAAGTGCTAACAGGTAATTGAATGTGTGCATTGTGATTCAAATGTTTCTAATTCATTGACTTACTTTGTACACTTTGATTTCCTGGTTCCACTGACATCGATGAACAAGCAAGAACGAATACAAAAACGTGGACCCCGCCAACCATTATTATTAAAATATTTGATATGTTAATATTATTTAATAACCCTATGAAATGAACAGACGCTGGCATTTATTCTATCTATCTATCTATTCAGCCTGTATGCACCCACTGCTGGGTATAGGCCTCCTCCCTAATACGTCACTCACTTCTCTTCGCATTTATTCTAGATGATTTATATTGTGTCAGAAGCAACTTGTTTAGCACATGCTCTCAAACCAAAAATTCTGTTGCTGTCATCAGGAATTACACCCACAGAATTAAGTAGTTGCAGTTTTAAGTATTAAAATAAACAGGTGTTTTCAGCTATTTTCGTTGATTTATATAGCGTCAGTGGCAACTGTTTTTACCGTAGGTACATTATTATTAGTCTTAAAACACACTGCAGCAAACGTAAAGAATATGAAGAGCTTTTTCCAAGCGCTTACAGATAGTTGAATGTGTTCATTGTAATTCAATCGTTTTTTATTCATTAACGTGCTTTGTACATAATTATATGGAACAAATCGTTTGTTCCATATAATTATGCATATCGATTGTGTTAATTTTAAAAGTGCTAGTGTTTGTACACTTTCAAGATTACTGTTCTACTAACATTGACGAACAAGCAAGAATGAAAACGAAAAGATGGATCCCACCAATCATTAGCAAAATATTTGATAATATGTTTGTAGTATTTATTAAACCATTAAAATAAACAAGTGTATTTAGCTGTTGTAGATGATTTATATAGCGTCAGAGGCAACTGTTTCTGTCCATGCTCTTACCATAAGTTACCTTATGGTAACTTATGGTACTTATGTACGGACATTTTTTTACCAAAGGTACTTTATAATTAGTCTAACCAAACAACGCAGCAAACGTGAAAAATAAGAAGAGCTTCATCCAAGTGCTAACAGGTAACTGAATTTGCTCATTAAATTCCAATTGCTTTGAATTCATTGTAACACTTTGAACAAATTCAATTTTACTGTTCCACTAACATCGAAGAACAAGCAAGAACGAAAACAAAAACATGGACCTTACTAACCATTATTAAAATATACGATAAAAATTATGTATTTCTACTATTTTTTTTACCATTAAAATAAACAGGCGTTTTTAGCTGATGTAGAAAATTTATGAAGCGTCAGAGGCAACTGTTTTTGTTCATGCTCTAATCATAGGCACGGGCGTTTTTTTACCATAGGTACTTTATAATTAGTCTAACCACACACCGCAGCAAACGTGAAGAATAAGAAGAGCTTCATCTAAGTGCTAACAGGTAACTGAATTTGATCATTTTATTTCAATTGTTTTGAATTCATTGGAATCCTTTGTTCAAATTCAAGTTGACTGTTCCACTTACATCGAAGATTAAGCAAGAACGAAAACAAAATATGGAACCTTCTAGCCATTATTGAAATATATGATAATAACTATGTATATTATATATTATTTAATTTACCATAAACATTAACAGATGTTTTAAGCTATCTTAGATGATTTATATAGCGTCACAGGCAACTGTTTTGTTTATGCTCTTACCATAGGTACCTAACTTTACTTAACCGACCTACTTAACCTACCTACTTTTATTATTTGCCTAACCACACACGGCAGCAAACGTGCAGAATAAGAAGGGTTTCATCCAAGTGCTAACAGATAATTGAATGTGTTCATTGTAACTCAATTGTTTTTAATTCATTGGTTTATTTTGAACACTTTTGAGATGACTGTTTCATTAACATCGACGAACAAGCAAGAACGCAAGAACATGGACCCTACTAACCATTATTAAAATATTTGATAATAATTATGTTTAAATGATTGATTTCACCATTAAAATAAACAGGTGTTTTCAGCTATTTTCGTTGATTTATATAGCGTCAGTGGCAACTGTTTTTACCGTAGGTACATTATTATTAGTCTTAAAACACACTGCAGCAAACGTAAAGAATATGAAGAGCTTTTTCCAAGCGCTTACAGATAGTTGAATGTGTTCATTGTAATTCAATCGTTTTTTATTCATTGACGTGCTTTGTACATAGTTATATGGAACAAATCGTTTGTTCCATATAATTATGCATATCGATTGTGTTAATTTTAAAAGTGCTAGTGTTTGTACACTTTCAAGATTACTGTTCTACTAACATTGACGAACAAGCAAGAATGAAAACGAAAAGATGGATCCCACCAATCATTAGCAAAATATTTGATAATATGTTTGTAGTATTTATTAAACCATTAAAATAAACAAGTGTATTTAGCTGTTGTAGATGATTTATATAGCGTCAGAGGCAACTGTTTCTGTCCATGCTCTTACCATAAGTTACCTTATGGTAACTTATGGTACTTATGTACGGACATTTTTTTACCAAAGGTACTTTATAATTAGTCTAACCAAACAACGCAGCAAACGTGAAAAATAAGAAGAGCTTCATCCAAGTGCTAACAGGTAACTGAATTTGCTCATTAAATTCCAATTGCTTTGAATTCATTGTAACACTTGGAACAAATTCAATTTTACTGTTCCACTAACATCGAAGAACAAGCAAGAACGAAAACAAAAACATGGACCTTACTAACCATTATTAAAATATATGATAATAATTATGTGTTTCTACTATTTTTTTTACCATTAAAATAAACAGGCGTTTTTAGCGGTTGTAGAAAATTTATAAAGCGTCAGAGGCAACTGTTTTTGTTCATGCTCTAATCATAGGTACGAGCGTTTTTTTACCATAAGTACTTTATAACTAGTCTAACCACACACCGCAGCAAACGTGAAGAATAAAAAAAGCTTCATCTAAGTGCTAACAGGTAACTGAATTTGATCATTTTATTTCAATTGTTTTGAATTCATTGGAATCCTTTGTTCAAATTCAAGTTGACTGTTCCACTAACATCGAAGATTAAGCAAGAACGAAAACAAAAACATGGACCCTACTAACCATTATTAAAATATTTGATAATAATTATGATTAAATGATTTATTTCACCATTAAAATAAACAGGTGTTTTCAGCTATTTTAGATGATTTATATAGCGTCAGAGGCAAATGTTTTGTTCATGCTTTTACCATAGGTAAGGGCATTTTTTTACCACAGAAACTTCAAAATTGGTCTAACCACATACTACAGCAAACATGAAGAATAAGAAGAGCTTCATCCAAGTGCTAACAGGTAATTGAATGTGTGCATTGTGATTCAAATGTTTCTAATTCATTGACTTACTTTGTACACTTTGATTTCCTGGTTCCACTGACATCGATGAACAAGCAAGAACGAATACAAAAACGTGGACCCCGCCAACCATTATTATTAAAATATTTGATATGTTAATATTATTTAATAACCCTATGAAATGAACAGACGCTGGCATTTATTCTATCTATCTATCTATTCAGCCTGTATGCACCCACTGCTGGGTATAGGCCTCCTCCCTAATACGTCACTCACTTCTCTTCGCATTTATTCTAGATGATTTATATTGTGTCAGAAGCAACTTGTTTAGCACATGCTCTCAAACCAAAAATTCTGTTGCTGTCATCAGGAATTACACCCACAGAATTAAGTAGTTGCAGTTTTAAGTATTAAAATAAACAGGTGTTTTCAGCTATTTTCGTTGATTTATATAGCGTCAGTGGCAACTGTTTTTACCGTAGGTACATTATTATTAGTCTTAAAACACACTGCAGCAAACGTAAAGAATATGAAGAGCTTTTTCCAAGCGCTTACAGATAGTTGAATGTGTTCATTGTAATTCAATCGTTTTTTATTCATTAACGTGCTTTGTACATAATTATATGGAACAAATCGTTTGTTCCATATAATTATGCATATCGATTGTGTTAATTTTAAAAGTGCTAGTGTTTGTACACTTTCAAGATTACTGTTCTACTAACATTGACGAACAAGCAAGAATGAAAACGAAAAGATGGATCCCACCAATCATTAGCAAAATATTTGATAATATGTTTGTAGTATTTATTAAACCATTAAAATAAACAAGTGTATTTAGCTGTTGTAGATGATTTATATAGCGTCAGAGGCAACTGTTTCTGTCCATGCTCTTACCATAAGTTACCTTATGGTAACTTATGGTACTTATGTACGGACATTTTTTTACCAAAGGTACTTTATAATTAGTCTAACCAAACAACGCAGCAAACGTGAAAAATAAGAAGAGCTTCATCCAAGTGCTAACAGGTAACTGAATTTGCTCATTAAATTCCAATTGCTTTGAATTCATTGTAACACTTTGAACAAATTCAATTTTACTGTTCCACTAACATCGAAGAACAAGCAAGAACGAAAACAAAAACATGGACCTTACTAACCATTATTAAAATATACGATAAAAATTATGTATTTCTACTATTTTTTTTACCATTAAAATAAACAGGCGTTTTTAGCTGATGTAGAAAATTTATGAAGCGTCAGAGGCAACTGTTTTTGTTCATGCTCTAATCATAGGCACGGGCGTTTTTTTACCATAGGTACTTTATAATTAGTCTAACCACACACCGCAGCAAACGTGAAGAATAAGAAGAGCTTCATCTAAGTGCTAACAGGTAACTGAATTTGATCATTTTATTTCAATTGTTTTGAATTCATTGGAATCCTTTGTTCAAATTCAAGTTGACTGTTCCACTTACATCGAAGATTAAGCAAGAACGAAAACAAAAACATGGACCCTACTAACCATTATTAAAATATTTGATAATAATTATGTTTAAATGATTGATTTCACCATTAAAATAAACAGGTGTTTTCAGCTATTTTCGTTGATTTATATAGCGTCAGTGGCAACTGTTTTTACCGTAGGTACATTATTATTAGTCTTACCACACACTGCAGCAAACGTAAAGAATATGAAGAGCTTTTTCCAAGCGCTTACAGATAGTTGAATGTGTTCATTGTAATTAAATAGTTTTTTATTTATTGACGTGCTTTGTACATAATTATATGGAACAAATCGTTTGTTCCATATAGTTATGCATATCGATTGTGTTAATTTTAAAAGTGCTCGTGCTTTTGTACACTTCCAAGATTACTGTTCCACTAACATCGACGAACAAGCAAGAATGAAAACGAAAAGATGGATCCCACCAATCATTAGCAAAATATTTGATAATTATGTTTGTAGTATTTATTAAACCATTAAAATAAACAAGTGTATTTAGCTGTTGTAGATGATTTAAATAGTGTCAGAGGCAACTGTTTCTGTTCATGCTCTTACCTTATGGTAACTTATGGTACTTATGTACGGACATTTTTATACCAAAGGTACTTTATAATTAGTCTAACCACACAACGCAGCAAACGTGAAGAATAAGAAGAGCTTCATCCAAGTGCTAACAGGTAACTGAATTTGCTCATTGTATTCCAATTGTTTTTAATTCATTGTAATACTTTGAACAAATACAATTTTACCGTTCCACTAACATCGAAGAACAAGCAAGAACGAAAACAAAAACATGGACCCTACTAACCATTCTTAAAATATATGATAATAACTATGTTCAAATGATTTATTTAACCATGAAAATAAACAGGTGTTTTAAGCTGTCTTATATGATTTATATAGCATCAGAAGCAACTGTTTTGTTCATGCTCGTACCATAAGTAAGAGCATTTTTTTACCAAATATTCTTCATAATTAGTCTAACTTTACCACACTGCAGCAATCGTGAAGAATAAGAAGAGTTTCATCCAAGTGCTTACAGATAATTGAATGTGTTCTTTGTAACTCAATTGTTTTTAATTCATTGGTAAACTTTGAATACATTCGAGATGACTGTTTCATTAACACCGACGAACAAACAAGAACGCAAACGAGAACATAGACCCTACCAATCATTATTAAAATATTTGATAATTGATATTTTTATATGATTTATTTCACCATTAAAATAAACAGGTGTTTTCAGCTATTGTAGATGCTTTTTATAGAGTCAGAGGCAACTCCTTATGACATTATGATTAATCTAACCACACACTGCAGCAAACGTGAAGAATAAGAAGAGCTTCTTCCGAACGCTTACAGATAATTGAATGTGTTCATTGTAATTCATTTGTTTTCAACTCATTGACTTATTTTGTACATTTTCGATTTCGCTGTTCCACTAACATCGAAGAACAAGCAAGAAGGAAAACAAAAACATGGACCTTACTAACCATTATTAAAATATATGATAATAATTATGTGTTTCTACTATTTTTTTTACCATTAAAATAAACAGGCGTTTTAAGCTGTTGTAGAAGATTTATAAAGCGTCAGAGGCAACTGTTTTTGTTCATGCTCTAATCATAGGTACGGGCGTTTTTTACCATAGGTACTTTATAATTAGTCTAACCACACACCGCAGCAAACGTGAAAAATAAGAAGAGCTTCATCTAAGTGCTAACAGGTAACTGAATTTGATCATTTTATTTCAATTGTTTTGAATTCATTGGAATCCTTTGTTCAAATTTAAGTTTACTGTTCCACTAACATCGAAGAACAAGCAAGAACGAAAACAAAAACATGGACCCTACTAACCATTATTAAAATATTTGATAATAATTATGATTAAATGATTTATTTTACCATTAAAATAAACAGGTGTTTTCAGCTATTTTAGATGATTTATATAGCGTCAGAGGCAACTGTTTTGTTCATGCTCTTACCATAGGTAAGGGCATTTTTTTACCACAGAAACTTCAAAATTGGTCTAACCACAATCATACTACAGCAAACATGAAGAATAAGAAGAGCTTCATCCAAGTGCTAACAGGTAATTGAATGTGTTCATTGTAATTCAAATGTTTTTAATTCATTGACTTACTTTGTACACTTTGATTTCCTGGTTCCACTGACATCGATGAACAAGCAAGAACGAATACAAAACGTGGACCCCACCAACCATTATTATTAAAATATTTGATATGTTAATATTATTTGTTAACCCTATGAAATGAACAGACGCTGGCATTTATTTTATCTATCAATCTATTCATCCAGTATGCACCCACTGCTGGGTATAGGCCTCCTCCCTAATACGTCACTCACTTCTCTTCGCATTTATTCTAGATGATTTATATTGTGTCAGAAGCAACTAGTTTAGCACATGCTCTCAAACCAAAAATTCAAACCAAGTTCAAACCAAATTCAAGATTCAAATCAAGGGGCAACTTGGTTTGAATCTTCACTGACTGGTCTGATCCAATCGATTACCAACTTGGATTAAGACTCCGGGGATTTCCAGTGCAGATTTTCAGTGCAGCGCTGCTGTCATCAGGAATTACACCGACAGAATTAAGTAGTTGCAGTTTTAAGTATTAAAATAAACAGGTGTTTTCAGCTATTTTCGTTGATTTATATAGCGTCAGTGGCAACTGTTTTTAACATTATTATTAGTCTTAAAACACACTGCAGCAAACGTAAAGAATATGAAGAGCTTTTTCCAAGCGCTTACAGATAGTTGAATGTGTTCATTGTAATTCAATCGTTTTTTATTCATTGACGTGCTTTGTACATAATTATATGGAACAAATCGTTTGTTCCATATAATTATGCATATCGATTGTGTTAATTTTAAAAGTGCTAGTGTTTGTACACTTTCAAGATTACTGTTCTACTAACATTGACGAACAAGCAAGAATGAAAACGAAAAGATGGATCCCACCAATCATTAGCAAAATATTTGATAATATGTTTGTAGTATTTATTAAACCATTAAAATAAACAAGTGTATTTAGCTGTTGTAGATGATTTATATAGCGTCAGAGGCAACTGTTTCTGTCCATGCTCTTACCATAAGTTACCTTATGGTAACTTATGGTACTTATGTACGGACATTTTTTTACCAAAGGTACTTTATAATTAGTCTAACCAAACAACGCAGCAAACGTGAAAAATAAGAAGAGCTTCATCCAAGTGCTAACAGGTAACTGAATTTGCTCATTAAATTCCAATTGCTTTGAATTCATTGTAACACTTTGAACAAATTCAATTTTACTGTTCCACTAACATCGAAGAACAAGCAAGAACGAAAACAAAAACATGGACCTTACTAACCATTATTAAAATATATGATAATAATTATGTGTTTCTACTATTTTTTTTACCATTAAAATAAACAGGCGTTTTTAGCTGTTGTAGAAAATTTATAAAGCGTCAGAGGCAACTGTTTTTGTTCATGCTCTAATCATAGGTACGGGCGTTTTTTTACCATAGGTACTTTATAACTAGTCTAACCACACACCGCAGCAAACGTGAAGAATAAAAAGAGCTTCATCTAAGTGCTAACAGGTAACTGAATTTGATCATTTTATTTCAATTGTTTTGAATTCATTGGAATCCTTTGTTCAAATTCAAGTTGACTGTTCCACTAACATCGAAGATTAAGCAAGAACGAAAACAAAATCATGGACCCTACTAACCATTATTAAAATATTTGATAATAATTATGATTAAATGATTTATTTCACCATTAAAATAAACAGGTGTTTTCAGCTATTTTAGATGATTTATATAGCGTCAGAGGCAACTGTTTTGTTCATGCTTTTACCATAGGTAAGGGCATTTTTTTACCACAGAAACTTCAAAATTGGTCTAACCACATACTACAGCAAACATGAAGAATAAGAAGAGCTTCATCCAAGTGCTAACAGGTAATTGAATGTGTGCATTGTAATTCAAATGTTTCTAATTCATTGACTTACTTTGTACACTTTGATTTCCTGGTTCCACTGACATCGATGAACAAGCAAGAACGAATACAAAAACGTGGACCCCGCCAACCATTATTATTAAAATATTTGATATGTTAATATTATTTAATAACCCTATGAAATGAACAGACGCTGGCATTTATTCTATCTATCTATCTATTCAGCCTGTATGCACCCACTGCTGGGTATAGGCCTCCTCCCTAATACGTCACTCACTTCTCTTCGCATTTATTCTAGATGATTTATATTGTGTCAGAAGCAACTTGTTTAGCACATGCTCTCAAACCAAAAATTCTGTTGCTGTCATCAGGAATTACACCCACAGAATTAAGTAGTTGCAGTTTTAAGTATTAAAATAAACAGGTGTTTTCAGCTATTTTCGTTGATTTATATAGCGTCAGTGGCAACTGTTTTTACCGTAGGTACATTATTATTAGTCTTAAAACACACTGCAGCAAACGTAAAGAATATGAAGAGCTTTTTCCAAGCGCTTACAGATAGGTGAATGTGTTCATTGTAATTCAATCGTTTTTTATTCATTGACGTGCTTTGTACATAATTATATGGAACAAATCGTTTGTTCCATATAATTATGCATATCGATTGTGTTAATTTTAAAAGTGCTAGTGTTTGTACACTTTCAAGATTACTGTTCTACTAACATTGACGAACAAGCAAGAATGAAAACGAAAAGATGGATCCCACCAATCATTAGCAAAATATTTGATAATATGTTTGTAGTATTTATTAAACCATTAAAATAAACAAGTGTATTTAGCTGTTGTAGATGATTTATATAGCGTCAGAGGCAACTGTTTCTGTCCATGCTCTTACCATAAGTTACCTTATGGTAACTTATGGTACTTATGTACGGACATTTTTTTACCAAAGGTACTTTATAATTAGTCTAACCAAACAACGCAGCAAACGTGAAAAATAAGAAGAGCTTCATCCAAGTGCTAACAGGTAACTGAATTTGCTCATTAAATTCCAATTGCTTTGAATTCATTGTAACACTTTGAACAAATTCAATTTTACTGTTCCACTAACATCGAAGAACAAGCAAGAACGAAAACAAAAACATGGACCTTACTAACCATTATTAAAATATATGATAATAATTATGTGTTTCTACCATTTTTTTACCATTAAAATAAACAGGCGTTTTTAGCTGTTGTAGAAAATTTATGAAGCGTCAGAGGCAACTGTTTTTGTTCATGCTCTAATCATAGGTACGGGCGTTTTTTTACCATAGGTACTTTATAATTAGTCTAACCACACACCGCAGCAAACGTGAAGAATAAGAAGAGCTTCATCCAAGTGCTAACAGGTAACTGAATTTGCTCATTGTGTTCTAATTGTTTTTAATTCATTGTAATACTTTGAACAAATACAATTTTACCGTTCCACTAACATCGAAGAACAAGCAAGAACGAAAACAAAAACATGGACCCTACTAACCATTCTTAAAATATATGATAATAATTATGTTCAAATGATTTATTTAACCATGAAAATAAACAGGTGTTTTAAGCTGTCTTATATGATTTATATAGCATCAGAAGCAACTGTTTTGTTCATGCTCGTACCATAAGTAAGAGCATTTTTTTACCAAATATTCTTCATAATTAGTCTAACTTTACCACACTGCAGCAATCGTGAAGAATAAGAAGAGTTTCATCCAAGTGTTTACAGATAATTGAATGTGTTCTTTGTAACTCAATTATTTTTAATTCATTGGTAAACTTTGAATACATTCGAGATGACTGTTTCATTAACACCGACGAACAAACAAGAACGCAAACGAGAACATAGACCCTACCAATCATTATTAAAATATTTGATAATTGATATTTTTATATGATTTATTTCACCATAAAAATAAACAGGTGTTTTCAGCTATTGTAGATGCTTTTTATAGAGTCAGTGGCAACTGTTTTTACCGTAGGTACATTATTATTAGTCTTACCACACACTGCAGCAAACGTAAAGAATAAGAAGAGCTTTTTCCAAGCGCTTACAGATAGTTGAATGTGTTCATTGTAATTAAATAGTTTTTTATTTATTGACGTGCTTTGTACATAATTATATGGAACAAATCGTTTGTTTCATATAATTATGCATATCGATTGTGTTAATTTTAAAAGTGCTAGTGCTTTTGTACACTTTCAAGATTACTGTTCCACTTACATCGAAGAACAAGCAAGAATGAAAACGAAAAGATGGATCCCACCAATCATTAGCAAAATATTTGATAATATGTTTATAGTATTTATTAAACCATTAAAATAAACAAGTGTATTTAGCTGTTGTAGATGATTTATATAGCGTCAGAGGCAACTGTTTCTGTTCATGCTCTTACCTTATGGTAACTTATGGTACTTATGTACGGTCATTTTTTTACCAAAGGTACTTTATAATTAGTCTAACCACACACTGCAGCAAACGTGAAGAATAAGAAGAGCTTCATCCAAGTGCTAACAGGTAACTGAATTTGTTCATTTTATTTCAATTGCTTTGAATTCATTGGAATACTTTGCACACATTCAAGTTTACTGTTCCACTAACATCGACGAACAAGCAAGACTGCAAACGAGAATTTGGACCCTTTCAATTATTATTAAAATATTTGATTATGTATATATATTTTTTCTTTTACCATAAAAATAAACAGGCGTTTTAAGCTATCTTCGATGATTTATAAAGCGTCAGATACAACTGTTTTTCAAACAAAGGTACTTTATAATTTGTCTTACCTAACCACACACTGCAGCAAACATGAAGAATAAGAAGAGTTTCATCCAAGTGCTCACAGAAAATTCAATGTGTTCATTGTAACTCTATTGTTTTTAATTAATTGAGTGACTTTGAATGTATTTGAGATGACTGTTTCATTAACATCGACGAACAAGCAAGAACGCAAACGAGATCATGGACCCTACCAACCATTATTAAATTTTTGATAATAATTATGTAAATATTATTTATTACATCATAAAAATAAATAGGTGTTTTCAGCTATTGTAGACAAGTTAAATATCGTCAATGGCAACTATTTTTGTTTATGCTCTTAGATGATTTATGTAGATGTTTTATGTAGCGTTAGAGGCAACTGTTTTGTACCTAACGTACATTATGTTTAATCTAGCCACACACTGCAGCAAACTTGAACAATAAGAAAGCTTCATCCAAGTGCTAACAGGTAATTGAATGTGTTCATTGTTATTAAAATGTTTTTAATTCATTGACATACTTTGTACACTTTCGATTTCACTGTTCCACTAACAACGATGAACAAGCAAGAACGAAAACAAAATATGGAACCTTCTAGCCATTATTGAAATATATGATAATAATTATGTTTATTTTATTTATTTCACCATAAAAATAAACAGGTATTTTTAGCTTTTGTACATGATTTAAATAGCGTCAATGGCAACTATTTTTGTTTATGCTCTTACCATCGGTAAAAGGTTTTTTTACCGCAGGTACTTTATAATTAGTCTAACTACACACTGCAGCAAACGTGAAGAATAAGAATAGTTTCATCCAAGTGTTAACAGATAATTGAATGTCTTCATTGTAATTTATTTGTTTTTAACTCATTGACTTATTTTGTAGATTTTCGATTTCACTGTTCCAATAACATCGATTAAGAAGCAAGAACGCAAACAAAATATGGAACCTTCTAGCCATTATTGAAATATATGATAATAACTATGTATATTATATATATTATTTAATTTACCATAAAAATTAACAGATGTTTTAAGCTATCTTAGATGATTTATATAGCGTCACAGGCAACTGTTTTGTTTATGCTCTTACCATAGATACCTAACTTTACTTAACCGACCTACTTAACCTACCTACTTTTATTATTTGCCTAACCACACACGGCAGCAAACGTGCAGAATAAGAAGGGTTTCATCCAAGTGCTAACAGATAATTGAATGTGTTCATTGTAACTCAATTGTTTTTAATTCATTGGTATACTTTGAACACTTTTGAGATGACTGTTTCATTAACATCGACGAACAAGCAAGAACGCAAGAACATGGACCCTACTAACCATTATTAAAATATTTGATAATAATTATGTTTAAATGATTGATTTCACCATTAAAATAAACAGGTGTTTTCAGCTATTTTCGTTGATTTATATAGCGTCAGTGGCAACTGTTTTTACCGTAGGTACATTATTATTAGTCTTACCACACACTGCAGCAAACGTAAAGAATAAGAAGAGCTTTTTCCAAGCGCTTACAGATAGTTGAATGTGTTCATTGTAATTAAATAGTTTTTTATTTATTGACGTGCTTTGTACATAATTATATGGAACAAATCGTTTGTTCCATATAGTTATGCATATCGATTGTGTTAATTTTAAAAGTGCTCGTGCTTTTGTACACTCCCAAGATTACTGTTCCACTAACATCGACGAACAAGCAAGAATGAAAACGAAAAGATGGATCCCACCAATCATTAGCAAAATATTTGATAATTATGTTTGTAGTATTTATTAAACCATTAAAATAAACAAGTGTATTTAGCTGTTGTAGATGATTTATATAGTGTCAGAGGCAACTGTTTCTGTTCATGCTCTTACCTTATGGTAACTTATGGTACTTATGTACGCACATTTTTTTACCAAAGGTACTTTATAATTAGTCTAACCACACAACGCAGCAAACGTGAAGAATAAGAAGAGCTTCATCCAAGTGCTAACAGGTAACTGAATTTGCTCATTGTATTCCAATTGTTTTTAATTCATTGTAATACTTTGAACAAATACAATTTTACCGTTCCACTAACATCGAAGAACAAGCAAGAACGAAAACAAAAACATGGACCCTACTGACCATTCTTAAAATATATGATAATAATTATGTTCAAATGATTTATTTAACCATGAAAATAAACAGGTGTTTTAAGCTGTCTTATATGATTTATATAGCATCAGAAGCAACTGTTTTGTTCATGCTCGTACCATAAGTAAGAGCATTTTTTTACCAAATATTCTTCATAATTAGTCTAACTTTACCACACTGCAGCAATCGTGAAGAATAAGAAGAGTTTCATCCAAGTGTTTACAGATAATTGAATGTGTTCTTTGTAACTCAATTATTTTTAATTCATTGGTAAACTTTGAATACATTCGAGATGACTGTTTCATTAACACCGACGAACAAACAAGAACGCAAACGAGAACATAGACCCTACCAATCATTATTAAAATATTTGATAATTGATATTTTTATATGATTTATTTCACCATAAAATAAACAGGTGTTTTCAGCTATTGTAGATGCTTTTTATAGAGTCAGAGGCAACTGTTTTGTGCCTTATGGACATTATGATTAATCTAACCACACACTGCAGCAAACGTGAAGAATAAGAAGAGCTTCTTCCGAACGCTTACAGATAATTGAATGTGTTCATTGTAATTCATTTGTTTTTAACTCATTGACTTATTTTGTACATTTTCGATTTCGCTGTTCCACTAACATCGAAGAACAAGCAAGAACGAAAACAAAAACATGGACCTTACTAACCATTATTAAAATATATGATAATAATTATGTGTTTCTACTATTTTTTTTACCATTAAAATAAACAGGCGTTTTTAGCTGTTGTAGAAGATTTATAAAGCGTCAGAGGCAACTGTTTTTGTTCATGCTCTAATCATAGGTACGGGCGTTTTTTACCATAGGTACTTTATAATTAGTCTAACCACACACCGCAGCAAACGTGAAGAATAAGAAGAGCTTCATCTAAGTGCTAACAGGTAACTGAATTTGATCATTTTATTTCAATTGTTTTGAATTCATTGGAATCCTTTGTTCAAATTCAAGTTGACTGTTCCACTAACATCGAAGATTAAGCAAGAACGAAAACAAAAACATGGACCCTACTAACCATTATTAAAATATTTGATAATAATTATGATTAAATGATTTATTTTACCATTAAAATAAACAGGTGTTTTCAGCTATTTTAGATGATTTATATAGCGTCAGAGGCAACTGTTTTGTTCATGCTCTTACCATAGGTAAGGGCATTTTTTTACCACAGAAACTTCAAAATTGGTCTAACCACATACTACAGCAAACATGAAGAATAAGAAGAGCT
This sequence comes from Thera britannica, assembly GCA_939531255.2. Classification (NCBI taxonomy): domain Eukaryota; kingdom Metazoa; phylum Arthropoda; class Insecta; order Lepidoptera; family Geometridae; genus Thera; species Thera britannica. Next base: position 6,707,781 of record OW618044.2, read on the forward strand.
TCATCCAAGTGCTAACAGGTAATTGAATGTGTTCATTGTAATTCAAATGTTTTTAATTCATTGACTTACTTTGTACACTTTGATTTCCTGGTTCCACTGACATCGATGAACAAGCAAGAACGAATACAAAACGTGGACCCCACCAACCATTATTATTAAAATATTTGATATGTTAATATTATTTGTTAACCCTATGAAATGAACAGACGCTGGCATTTATTTTATCTATCAATCTATTCATCCAGTATGCACCCACTGCTGGGTATAGGCCTCCTCCCTAATACGTCACTCACTTCTCTTCGCATTTATTCTAGATGATTTATATTGTGTCAGAAGCAACTAGTTTAGCACATGCTCTCAAACCAAAAATTTAAACCAAGTTCAAACCAAATTCAAGATTCAAATCAAGGGGCAACTTGGTTTGAATCTTCACTGACTGGTCTGATCCAATCGATTACCAACTTGGATTAAGACTCCGGGGATTTCCAGTGCAGATTTTCAGTGCAGCGCTGCTGTCATCAGGAATTACACCCACAGAATTAAGTAGTTGCAGTTTTAAGTATTAAAATAAACAGGTGTTTTCAGCTAATTTTGTTGATTTAAATAGCGTCAGTGGCAACTGTTTTTACCTTAGGTACATTATTATTAGTCTTACCACACACTGCAGCAAATGTAAAGAATAAGAAGAGCTTTTTCCAAGCGCTTACAGATAGTTCATTGTAATTCAATCGTTTTTTATTCATTGACGTGCTTTGTACATAATTATATGGAACAAATCGTTTGTTCCATATAATTATGCATATAGATTGTGTTAATTTTAAAAGTGCTAGTGCTTTGTACACTTTTTAAAAACCCTATGAAATGAACAGACGCTGGCATTTATTCTATCTATCTATCTATTCAGCCTGTATGCACCCACTGCTGGGTAATAGGCCTCCTCCCTAATACGTCACTCACTTCTCTTCGCATTTATTCTAGATGATTTATATTGTGTCAGAAGCAACTAGTTTAGCACATGCTCTCAAACCAAAAATTCAAACCAAGTTCAAACCAAATTCAATATTCAAATCAAGGGGCAACTTGGTTTGAATCTTCACTGACTGGTCTGATCCAATCGATTACCAACTTGGATTAAGACTCCGCGGATTTCCAGTGCAGATTTTCAGTGCAGCGCTGCTGTCATCAGGAATTACACCCACAGAATTAAGTAGTTGCAGTTTTAAGTATTAAAATAAACAGGTGTTTTCAGCTATGTTTGTTGATTTATATAGCGTCAGTGGCAACTGCTTTTACCTTAGGTACATTATTATTAATCTTACCACACACTGCAGCAAACGTAAAGAATAAGAAGAGCTTTTTCCAAGCGCTTACAGATAGTTCATTGTAATTCAATCGTTTTTTATTCATTGACGTGCTTTGTACATAATTATATGGAACAAATCGTTTGTTCCATATAACTATGCATATAGATTGTGTTAATTTTAAAAGTGCTAGTGCTTTGTACACTTTTAAAATTACTGTTCCACTAACATCAACGAACAAGCAAGAATGTAAAGGAAAAAATGGATCTCACCAATCATTAGCAAAATATTTGATAATTATGTTTGTAGTATTTATTTCACCATCAAAATAAACAGGTGTTTTCAGCTTTTTTAGATGACTTATATAGCGTCAGAGGCAACTGTTTTGTTAATGCTCTTACCATAGGTAAGGGCATTTTTTTACCAAAGAAACTTCAAAATTGGTCTAACCACATACTACAGCAAACATGAAGAATAAGAAGAGCTTCATCCAAGTGCTAACAGGTAATTGAATGTGTTCATTGTAATTCAAATGTTTTTAATTCATTGACTTACTTTGTACACTTTGATTTCCTGGTTCCACTGACATCGATGAACAAGCAAGAACGAATACAAAAACGTGGGCCCCACCAACCATTATTATTAAAATATTTGATATGTTCGTTCATATTATTTGTTAACCCTATGAAATGAACAGACGCTGGCATTTATTCTATCTATCTATCTTTTCAGTCTGTATGCACCCGCTGCTGGGTAATAGGCCTCCTCCCTAATACGTCACTCACTTCTCTTCGCATTTATTCTAGATGATTTATATTGTGTCAGAAGCAACTAGTTTAGCACATGCTCTCAAACCAAAAATTCAAACCAAGTTCAAACCAAATTCAAGATTCAAATCAAGGGGCAACTTGGTTTGAATCTTCACTAACTGGTCTCATCCAATCGATTACCAACTTGGATTAAGACTCCGGGGATTTCCAGTGCAGATTTTCAGTGCAGCGCTGCTGTCATCAGGAATTACACCCACAGAATTAAGTAGTTGCAGTTTTAAGTTGTATCGAGAACCCAGTGGTTAGAAAAACCTTACATAGGCTTTAGGCCACTGTTTGATTGAATTGTGCCAAACTCTGTTTGAATTAAATAAGTATTAATAATTTGATGAAAGCGATAGAAAAAAGAATGGCGATAGCAATCGCTTGTTATAATTGGTCTTTACCTGTGTCATTGAAGATTCTAATATTATACTTAATGGAGAGTCACTTAACCTTATAGATAATAAACTTTCGGAAAATGCAACTAAGCTTCCTATTCGAAAGTTTAAAGCCTATGTTAAGAATAATTAATAAAGAAAGCGTACCATACTCTAGATAGCTATATGAATGATAAAACTGCGTGGCCCGATGTCCCGGTCACTCTACCCATAGGAAGCTAACATGTCAATTTGCAATGTGTGTACCTACTATTTTCGTGTCTTATTTTTATATGCTGTGTAGATACTTTATTATAACTTTGAAGCGTAGCGTGTGCTGTCTTTGAAACTTTTGCTTTTGTATATACGCATTGCATACGTCTGACTAAGTGAAGTGGCACCTCACTGGAACTTCACTGCTATTATTTTAGACTATTTTTGATTTGTAAAAAGATCATATAAAAAAACGGTGGGAACCGAGCCGTAGTTTGTTGCCTGTTCTTCTAGGCTTGGTTGCGTGGAACTGGCACGTAGACTCACCTAGCTATAGGACGTTTCAAAGTGATTCTTGCAGTTGTATTGAATACATTTTATTAAGTTTGAAGTTTGATTCTTTATCCAGCATTTTCAGATATAATTATCTGTAGATTGGCGCGCAATAAAAAATGTAATACATTTTATTTGAAAGCCGTGATTGATTGAGTGAGATCTTACAAAAAACTGAATTCCAGAATTCCAGAAATACAATTTAAAATTACTAGAGCAAACTAATTTGGTTTCTAAAAATATCATAGATCGTTTTTTGTTTTTGTGAAATTGTAACATAGTTTTTATAGTCGAGCCTGATTTGTTTACGTCACAAAGCGTTGAACCACGGTAATTTTATCATGACAAGACATTGTTCTTTTTTTATAACGCTTTTATTAGCTTCACCTGTATGTATGTATGTATGTATGTATGTATGTATGTATGTAACCGACCCCTTTGAGCTCGATTTTGTCCTACTTTGAACGATCAGATTTGATTCAAACTTTGCACACCTGTCAAAGGTCGATGACAATGCAATAATATGAAAAAAAAAATAAAAAAAATGAAAAGAAATAAAAAAAATATAAAAAAAACCTACTTTGAACGATCAGATTTGATTCAAACTTTGCACACCTGTCAAAGGTCGATGACAATAAAATAATATGAAAAAAAAAATAAAAAAAATGAAAAGAAATAAAAAAATAATAAAAAAACCTACTTTGAACTATCAGATTTGATTCAAACTTTGCACACCTGTCAAAGGTCGATGACAATGCAAAAATATGAAAAAAAAATGAAAAAAAAAAACTAAAAAGTAAAAAATAAATTATAGTTTAAAAAACTAAAAAAAAAACGCTTTTATAACTAATTGAACTAAAAAGTTAAAAATAAAACTGTAATAATCAATTGAAAATTTATATTATTGTACAAAAAGCGTGGGGGGCTTGATTTTGATGATTGTAAATATTTTATCAATAGTTTATTTTACCTGAAGTTATTATAAAAAGCACCACACGCTTTTTGTACAATAATATAAATTTTCAATTGATTATTACAGTTTTATTTTTAACTTTTTAGTTCAATTAGTTATAAAAGCGTTTTTTTTTTAGTTTTTTAAACTATAATTTATTTGGTCATTATTCTGATTTACTAATTCGTAGCCAGTTTTCTACTTTGTTTTTGAAGCCATTAAACGAGTCAGCACAAAAACGTTCTCATTATAACAGTAATAAACCGAAAATTCGTATATTAATTCCTACTTGGTTATGCCATACCACAAACAACACGAAACATTAACGACGTGTAGGGGCTTAACACTACTTGCATAAGCACGGTCCATTATTGGTTCAATCGTTTTAAATCTGGCAATTAGTTGAAGAACGAGCTTTGCGGTCAGCCGGTAAACATTGTCGACAGCGACAAATTTAAGGTGATACTGAAAGCGGATCCACTCAATCTACGAGCTTGCTGCGGGCTTTGGATTTAGTGTCAAAACAACATTGAAGCACTTGCGCGTTACACTTAACATTAAGCATGCCTTTATGGAAATAAATATTTTTATATTTTACATTTACTTGCGTCAAATGGGAAACAAAAAAAAGAGTTGAGGGGTGCCACAAAAACTAAGCGACCAAAAGACTTAGGGCGCTTGTACACGCTAAGAAAATTTGCCGTTCCTGCGGCAGACAAGACAAATTCTTCGTGTAGACGACAAGAATTTTGTCTGTTCCACACACGAAAACTTTTCGTGTCTTCCGCAGACAAGACCAATCAAAATGTGTACACGACACGATTTTTTTCGTGCAGTTGTCAGTCGGGCGTAGGGCGCGCAAGTAATAACAAGCACAACAAAAACTATCATATCACAAGAAAAAAAATGCGTAAGAAACTCTAATAAACTGCTTCCGCTCCAAGAACTAATAGAAACTATAGATAGCCCTAATGTTTTCAAAACTAGACTAACTAGTATGTTGTTGAAAGGGTGATTCTTCAGCATTCATGAATTCTTGACATGTGATAATTTAGAATAGTATACGTATATTAATTGTTAAATGTAATTTCAACTCTTAATATTTAATTTTAAATTTATTTGTGTCATTGTTATTATTATATTTAGTTTTAAGTCATATTCGAATACGATTTTTAATTGTTTATTGAATAAATAAAATAAAATAAAAAACTACCTGGCTGGGTTGGCTCAACCCTACTACACCGCCCCCCGCCGCTCCGCAACAACGTTCGCCGCGTGTCTTGCGCAGATAAGATTTTTTTCGTGCACCGTACAAGCGCCCTAAGGGCGCTTGTATACGCTAAGAAAAAACGCCGGGTCTACCCAAGAATTCGTGTCGTAACAAGAAAATAACTGTGTACACTGCTCGCAGCGGTGCACGAAAAAAATCTTATCTGCGCAAGACAAGAATTTTGTCTTTTCCACACACGAAAACGCAACAACGTTCGCCGCGTCGTGTCTTGCGCAGATAAGATTTTTTTCGTGCACAGCTGCGAGCAGTGTACACAGTTATTTTCTAGTTACGACACGAATTCTTGGGTAGACCCGGCGTTTTTTCTTAGCGTATACAAGCGCCCTTAGGGCGCTTGTACGGTGCACGAAAATAGTTATTTGTTATACAAGAGTGCAAAGCTGCTTTTTAACCGCGTGCTCAATTTTGATGACTGAGCAAGCGCAGGATTCTAAAGTTTAACCACGAGCGTAGCGAGTGGTTTAAAAGTTAGAATCCTAAGCGTTGGCGAAGGAATCAAAAGAGCACAAGGTGAAAAATCTTTGCACTCGAGTGCAACACGTAACTTTTCATCCCACCTCAGCGAGGAAATGACTAAATGCAAAAAAGAACATGGCGCAACTAAAAGTAACACACCAAGAAGGTTTCGAGTACGAGTTATTAACAAATTTAAAAAGGTTGTAATAAAAATTCGGCACCATGCAGGTAGAAGTAAATAGGTTTAATGGTGTTTTGAATTCACAAATACACCAAGAAGGTTACGAGTGCGAGTTTTTAACAAAATAAAAAAGGTTGTATGATAAGTTCGGCACCATGGAGGTAGAAGTAAATAGGTTGTGTATTCACAAACTTATTGAACACGATATTCTAAATTCAAATTTACTTTATCCTCTAGCGGATAAAAACGGCTTTTCCAGTCAGAAATTAAACAGCAAAAACACACTTTCAGAGCTGGTGGGATGAAAAAATCTTATCTGCGCAAGACACGCGGCGAACGTTGTTGCGGCCATTAGCGCCCTTACGCGTCAAGTCTTCGAAGCATGCATTTTACTACTGAATCGGCTTAAAAATGAAGGCTTTCTGCATCAAATTGCTAACTGCGATGAAATGTGAATCCTGGACGACAACTGTAAGCGTTCGTCTCAGTGTGTGGACAACACCTAATCAGTGTGCTAAATAGTTATTTGTTATACAAAAGTGCAAAGCTGCTTTTTAACCGCGTGCTCAATTTTGATGACTGAGCAAGCGCAGGATTCTAAAGTATAACCGTTACTAACAAATTTAAAAAGGTTGTATGATAAATTCGGCACCATGCAGGTAGAAGTAAATAGGTTTAATGGTGTTTTGAATTCACAAATACACCAAGAAGGTTACGAGTGCGAGTTTTTAACAAAATAAAAAAGGTTGTATGATAAGTTCGGCACCATGGAGGTAGAAGTAAATAGGTTGTGTATTCACAAACTTATTGAACACGATATTCTAAATTCAAATTTACTTTATCCTCTAGCGGATAAAAACGGCTTTTCCAGTCAGAAATTAAACAGAAAAAACACACTTTCAGATCTGGTGGACCAGTGCCGGACTTGTACAATTATACATCACAGCTTCATACTGAATGGCACAACAATAACGGCAGATGCCTGTTGCTATGAATTACAAACAATGATGGAGAAGCTCGTAATTCAATAATCATGCAAGACTGGTGAATCGCTCTTCCTCATTGCTTCTCTAAGACTTAGATAATAGATTAATGCTGAATGTGTGGATGAAAGCCCATGCCATGGTTTTTACTCGACATGATAGCTCGATTGAGCAAACCCGTGTGTGAGTACGGAGCATAAGACAGATAATCGCAAAGCTACAAAGTTAAAAAAAACCCTGTCTTCATCGTATCCCGTCCGGTAGGCTTCTACTGTAAAGGGATAAACAATTGCCATCAAAATAGCAAACTTGTTTAGATAACTAGCTATACCCTGCCACGCTTCGCTGTGGCACATAAAAACAATCCTTGATGCGGATATCACGCTAAAACAGCTCGATGGGTGCAGAACTTTTTGAGTTTTTGAAGCGTACACAAACCAACATAACATTCTTATATATTTGTTTGTATTTTAGAGTTTACATAAAAAAATTCAATTCCCTATGCAAGTGCATATTTAAAAAATATACACGGAACAAATCCCCTATACAAGTGCATATTAAATTTCCTTTACAAGTCCCGTTCGCTTGTGAACGCTTGTTTCTTACAAAATAAGTTATTTTATCATGTTACTAACCCCTATGGATCAACGTCTGAAATAAAAAGTTTTTATTACTCATTACTCAAAATGGGAGCACAATGACATGCAGTCACTGCTTGACGACTGAAATAGGGTGGTGTTACTTACGCGGGCGAACTGAAATGGTAAGTGGCTTCGTTGTAGGGGTGCATTAAGAAAGGAATTCCGGAAACTCAACCCAAGGTGTGAAGCGAGGGTTGAAGTTTCTGAGAAAATAGCGAGTGATTTTTATCTCAGAAGTTTACTACTTCTTCTTCTTATTCGTATCGTGTCACTGATTCTTTCGTGGTGAAAGGATTTTAAGAGTGCGCCTCAGAGAGGCTCTTTTCGTGCACTTGACACATATTTTTTGGACTTTACAGCTCTACGATATGCCGGTTTCCTCGTGATGTTTCCCTTTACCTTAGTTTACTACTACGTCAGTACTGGCAAATTATTAAGGCAAGCACTTTGGGTAGCTGTCGTTGATTAACAGGCTACGCACCTTTCAGAAATTGCACTACGATACGATGCTTAATACTTTTCAGTTTTCTTGATGATGATTCTTTCTTGATGATCTTCTAGTGATGATGAAGAGATAGGTCTGGTACCTACGTAAAGTAACCGTTCCAATCTAAGATGCCTTATTTTAAAGCTTATTTTATTATTACAGTAATACCAAGCGACCTGACAGGCGAGAGTAAAAATAAATAAAATCTCTACCTCGGTTTCAAATAACATCATATCTTTTATAACTCTTCCGAGCTCGCAGACTCGCGTGGTTCGCTTTTTGAAATTGCAAGGAACTCTCGCCGAGGACTAGAATTCCAGACATCGGAAGAAATAACGTACAACGATATCATTTCAAGCATAAAACGTCGTAGCACATTGGAAAAATAGACAAGTAAAGGTTGTATTCCGATCTCAGCAGCACGCAGCAGTGCTGCCACTGCAGTGCTACGACAGCACTCATTTGTGTCCTGATTTTTTCGAACAAAATCTGTGCGAGCGGTGGGATGACCGTGTCGCGCAGCAGTGCTGCCGATCAGAATGTACTGTTGTGTAAACCTATAGAAAAGTATGGAGACCAGTAGTTTTTTAGTAACACTGCTGCGTGCTGCCGAGATCGGAATGCAACCTTTAGAGTACGGCGCGCGTATTTTTGCTTCTAATGAGAGCAATTTTCCGAAGTTCATACAGAATTCGTTCATGCTACTAATTCAATTCAATTTGGGAACGCTGCCATCTGGTAGCGGTTTGTTAGGTAGGTTATATTAGTTGAAGAAATGAGAACATTAATTAACATTTTTATTTTTGGGCTTCTTTGAATGTTTAAAGGGCTGCGCACATCTACGCGATGGCGATGGCTATCAGCTGAAACGCTGTCAAATATAGCTGTCATATTAAACAGCGTTTCTTCTGATCGCCATCGCCATCGCCTAGATGTGCGCAGGCCTTAAATTATTTGTTTGTACAAGTTTCCACAGATATTATGGTTATACAAAAAAAACAGCAAAGGAGTACTATGTTTTTAGTTTGCTATTAGTATAACAAGGATCACTTTGATACATCTTAAAGCTAGGTGAGCCTAGGTGCCAGTTCCACGGGACCAAGCCAAGACGAACAGGCAGCATGTTATCGCGGTTTTATCGCAGACCACTGTTTGTCGCCTTGATGTGGCCGGGCCTTTAAAGCAGATAAAAAGCACTTTTTATATCTACTGAAAGCACTTACAAAATAAAAGCCACGTATTATAACCAAGCGCTGTTGTTTGTTTTACTCACACTCAAGTGAAATTCATGAATGCTGGGAAATGTTTTTCTCGCATATTCACCGTAATGTGGTATTCAAATGAGACAGTATACTGAGAGATGGGTATATTAATCATACTTTTGTAAAGTGAATGCAAAAATATTTGAATACGTCTATGGACTGGGCGTTTTTGAATGTAGGACCGATGGCTGACCCACCTATCTTTACAAAGTGATTCTTGTATTATCATTGAATAAAGAAAATTTCGATTTTAATTTCCTAAACATGTAGTTTCCATACGCACAACTCGCAAATGCGTTTCTTGTAATTATGAATTCCCATGGACTATTGTGACTTCTGTCAATTTCATTGCTTTTTAAACCCATGAAAAGAAAGCCTCATCGTTTTTAAGGCAAACGTCCACGTGTCCGCATTGCAAGTATCGGACGCATCGCATCAACGAGATAATAATATTCGCCCCGGAACATTAACGAGTAGAAGTGTAATTGTACTTGGGTTAATACGCTTTATCGTCAAAATGTACAATGGTTAAAAAGCTCTCTAATGAGTAATTGTTATAAATAACACACGACAAATTATGAGCATGTCAAAATTTTATATTCATTGCATAGGAAGTCGCACAAGTGCGTCCAATGATCCGCACCGTACGGTTCGCTTCATGGTATATAAAATGTTTAATACGATGCGTCCGATACTTGTGATGCGGTCGGCCTAGGGGTGAACTCTGAACCCAAGGCAGCCGTTGCAGAAGTAAATTGAGCAAATGGGGGATTATTTCTAAAAACGACACGCAATGCCAGCCCGGTGCCCAGTAGGGCTCAAATTCAGAGCCAAAGACAGAACCAGACAGAGTTTGTGGTAGTCCTACAGAATTAACCTGACACAGTGTGCTCCAGATACCTCGACGCTTAAAATAAAGTTATCTAAGCTAGGCTACATTTTATCAAAGTATTTTTATACTTTAATAAAATGTTGCCCAGCTTAGAGCGTCCGACTGAGCATACGGGCCACGGATGTACTCCAGTAGTAACCTACACGCCAGCCACGTTTGATACGCTCCAATGCAGCGAAAATAAAACTGACAAAGTTGTCCACATTGTGATGCAGCGGGTCTTTTCTTGCAACGCAATTCGTTCAGGCGATCAATGAATATTGAATATTTGTTTTAAAAAATTGCCTTTTCCTAGCAAGTGGTGAAGCTGGGCTGTGGATGATGATGATGGATTTATACTACGATACGATGATAATTATGATATCGGCCTTGCGTGTCTTAAAAATTTGTCTAGGCGACTGATCGAAGCGACGCGTGACCCAAGGACTGGTGGGTATCTGGCGCAGCGCATTAGCACTGTTGGATTATGGACCTCAAACGGAGTCAGGACACATTGAGGGGCGTAATGATGACAGGTAGAGTAGAACGACATCTGGCCAAGAACCAGCTAAAGAAGCGTGGGATGCCCTGTAAAGGTAAGTAAGAGGAATGGACGGTATCGTCAAGTCGCGTGGTGGAAGTGGGCGGACAGCTCAGAATTGGACAGTTGGTCCAAACTGAGGAAGACCAGCAGTGAGTGAAGACGGGCTGTGAATGTGCCCGCAGTGCAGTGGAGTTGGCGTTATTTTGGCTGATGGCAAAATAAGTATTATCCTACTCCTACCTTTATGATGATCCTGTTGTGTCGAATCCGACCTAATTGCTTACTGAAGCTTGAAGTTGTGAACACACTGCGGCCGCCATGGGGGACACTTAACCAACCTCTGAAACAATATAGATTACGTTAGGTTAATAAACAATCCAATCCAATTCAATCTGACTAGTAACTCAAGCAAACTCCCACGTAATGGAGGAGAGATATAACTACTATCCATAAGTCCAACATTGGACTAATTGTGGCTGATGATGAAAACCCCTAGTTTTGGTATGATCTTGCTTTTTACATATTACTATTATAAACAACAATAATTTTGCCAGTGCTGTAAGATCTTGTAATAACTAAATACAGTTTTAAAATTGAAAGGTAAATTGTGATGTTAGAACTGCCAACATAATAAAATGATTATGCTATACCTAAAAATAGGTGTAGTCGCCATAGCCACATCACAAAACAATTGCTAATACAAAAAAATCCGGACAAGTGCGAGTCGGACTCGCCCACCGAGAGTTCCGTACAAATTTGTAGATGCATATTATAAACAAAAAGTCAGCGACAGTATAAGAGTATGTCTAACTATTATGTTATATAAGTCACAAAAAAAAAAAAAAATTAGACTGCCGCTTCTTGCATAAATACTCTGTTTTTATATGATTTACAGTTGAATCCCGATTAGGATTAAATAAAATGAAAATAATCTTATAACTATACATTTGTGCAATTACAAGTGTATCAGAATTTTCATGTATTTTGTATTACTAGCAGTTGGTGCCCGAGCTTCGCTCGGTATTTTTTTTGGTAAACTGTTGTTGTAAGTTATATTTAAATACGAATTACTTACATACTGATGAAATATTCATAATATTTTTCGATCTTACCGACATAATAATAAACTCCACTACTCGTCAATAGATGGCGTTCTCTGTCCCACTAACTCATGGCTTAAGTAACAGATGGCGCTAGGAGTTATGATTTTATGATAAAGTTGATTATTTACTACACCATAACGCGACATTTTCTAAGAATGAATCCTAGCTAGATCGTTTTATCGTCCCCGAAAACCCCTGTATACTTACTTTCATGAAAATCGTTGGCTCAGTTTCCGAGATCCTAAATATATATATATATATATATATACAAGATTTTCTCGTTTAAAGGTATAAGATAAGACGGTATTACTTTCCATATTTCATAGTTTTAGGTCAACGGAAAATACCCTTACAATTTTGATACTCGTAAAGGTGTCGAAACATACATTATTTTGCGGTACGTTTTTAACCGTATCTTCTTTTACGTTAACTTAAATTTTGATTTTTCCACAGCTTCAAGAATATCTCTAAAGAAGAATAGAAACTTGAGTATATCTTTTTAATTTAAACTCGATAAGTACCTCGATATTGATAGACCAACAGGCGGACAGACGGACAAATAGACAGATAGACAGACAACAAAAAAGCATTCCAAAAAAAAAAGGTTCCAAAGGTTTCTATAAAGGTTCCATTTTTGTTTTGAGGCACAGAACCCTAAAAAACACTTAAAGTTCTCTCATGAAGAGAAGATCACAAATTTTAGCTAGACAGGCCTGGAAATAACGAATCAAGGAACCATTAGAACCTTACGCTTAATAAATATAAATAAGTGGATAGAAACACCTTTATCTCCAAACTAAAACAGTTGCTAAAGTATGAACAAAGGTAAATCCTCAATCACTGTAATTGGTAGTTCGCTTTGACAATCGCAACATTCAAGTGAAAATGCTCCAATTAATTTAAACTCTTCTTTCAAGTTACGACGAGAACTTTTAACTACCTTTCCAACATTGTAGAAATTGACTCACCGCTTTACACTTGCTAGCTCTCGCCACTTTACCAACGAGTCTAATCTCAGCTCAAAAGCACTTGAGCTACTCGGCCCGACACTGCGACTATCGAGACATTTTCAATAGGTATTTTAAAAGACGAAACACTTTATTTTAACATTCGAATTTCGACTTGGTTTTCAAACCGCGTTTTCAATTTCATTTTGAGCGTTTGATAATGGATTGATTAATTTTGTATTAAAAATACCATCTTCTCGTCATTTTCTAAACATGAATCCGAGCTAGATCGATTTATTTCCCCCGAAACCCTCTGTATACCAAATTTCATGAAAATCGTTGGAGCCGTTTCCGAGATTCAGATTATAAATATATTTATATTTTTTTTTTGACTGGCCTCTAGCTCAGTTGGTAGTAGCTCTGCCTTCTGCGCCGTAGGTCGTGGGTTCGATCCCCACCGAGAACAAATATTTGTGTGGTGAACATAAATGTGTGTTCTCTGTCTGGGTGTTATATTGTATTCTAAGTATGTATTTACAAAAAAAAATGTATTCAAGTATTATATCAGCTATCTGGTTCCCATATTACAAGCTCTGCTTAGTTTGGGGCTGGGTAGTGTTGTGTGAATTGTCCACAATATTTGTTTTATATTTATACAGGGTTATTCATAATTAACTGCAAATACTCAGGAATTAGGTTCAACAAATAAAATAAAAAATATTTATGAAATGATTTTTTTTAAGTTTTGTTATGAAAATCCCGAGAAAATCGATAAAGGAATCATTGGCGCCTGACCTATTTTGACCTTTGATCCGCGCCCGCGCGCCGTGAGCGATACTCTGCGTTCAGTCACCGTCTGGGTGGGTCATCGTCCTGTTCTCCATGGCTATCATTATGCAATAGCCGTAAAGAAATTAATTAAAAAAAAATTGATACAATAAAAAAATCATTTCATAAATATTTTTTATATTATTTGTTGAACCTAATTCCTGAGTATTTGCAGCTAATAATGAATAACCCTGTATATATATATATATATACTGTATATATATATATATTTTTTAAATTTTGATTTAAGTTTTTGTATCAATTTTTTTTTTTTTTTTTTTTTTTTTTTTTTTTTACGGCTATTGCATAATGATTGCCATGGAGAACAGGACGATGACCCACCCAGGCGGTGACTAAACGCAGAGTGTCGCTCACGGCGCGCGGGCGCTGATCAAAGGTCAAAATAGGTCAGGCGCCAATGATTACAAAGGATGTTCTTTATCGATTTTCTTGGGATTTTCATAACAAAACTTAAAAAAAATCATTTAATAAATATTTTTCATTTTATTTGTTGAACCTAATTCCTGAGTATTTGCAGCTAATTATGAATAACCCTGTATATATGTGTGTGTATACATACAAACTTAATATATATATACAAGCTTTTCTCGTTTAAAGGTATAATAATAAGATGAGATTATAAATGCCGGAAATGCACCGCAACCCATGCCAAATCAAATCGGAGCGCAGTGCGATGCGCGCAACACATTTTGCAATATATATTCCTTACACAGAAATCCTCAGCCGATAGGGGTCGCCGCCTTTTCTATCGGTAACTTCCACTGGGAATGAAAAGAAAATCTCGTTCAGTTGTTGAGATTTATTTAAAGGAACTTCGCAAAGATACAGATCAGAACGTAGTAGATTATGTGCACTCTGTCGCGTGGTCGGGAATAAATTGCCAAACCTTTCCAAGTAACCAGCCTATGTTCAAATTTAAACATGGAATAATTCGATCAAATAAACTCATTTTACATCATCTTTTTAACTTTTTTTTAAATTATAGTTAGCTAAGCATTTGGCTGATTTGGTGTGATGGCACCAGGTGGAAAGTGAGATGCAGCCTAAGATGGAGCACATGCTTAGCCATATTCTACCTTTTCACTTTTATTAAAAAAAAAACCTAAATTATAGTATCTGGCATCTTCTTCTTCTTTTTCATTTCTACTGATGAGTTGAACACAGCGAATCGCTTATGGAAAAACCTCTCCGAGTATGCAAAAATATTAATCATTGCACGAAAACATGCTTTGATTTAAAAAGCTTACTAAACTTTTAATATTAGTGTGAATAAATTATAGTTTAAAAAACTAAAAAATAAACGCTTTTATAACTAATTGAACTAAAAAGTTAAAAATAAAACTGTAATATTCAATTGAAAAATTTATATTATTGTACAAAAAAGCGTGGGGTGCTTTTTATAATAACTTCAGATATAATATAATTTTTTTAATTGATTATTACAGTTTTATTTTTAACTTTTTAGTTCAATTAGTTATAAAAGCGCTTTTTTTTAGTTTTTTAAACTATCTTTTATTTTTTACTTTTTAGTTTTTTTTTTTTCATTTTTTTTTCATATTATTGCATTGTCATCGACCTTTGACAGATGTGCAAAGTTTGAATCAAATCTGATCGTTCAAAGTAGGACAAAATCGAGCTCAAAGAGGACGGTTACATACATACAGGTGAAGCTAATAAAAGCGTTATAAAAATACTCAAAACAGTTCCAATGAGCGATACTAAAAAGTTTATAGCTTTGCGTTCATGAAAGCCTGAGAAAACCGATATTAAAATCAAATGTTGCTCTTTTTCGGCATCGGAAACCCCTGTAACGGCAGCCATTCGAATTTGAACTTTATACGGTGTATAAATGGTGCTTTTTAATTAAGCAATGAAAAACGGCAGTTGCAAAACTAGACCGACAAGTGGTAGGTAAAAGTCGGAAGTGGCTCAGTTCTGTTTTGCTCCCAGTATTTTATGCGCTCGTCGATTGCAATTTTGTAGTCCAATTTACGAATACTATTCTGGCTTGTTTTTTCAACCGAATTTGCTTGTACGTTATTTTTTTGCAACACTTCCTGTGTCGCTTTGTACGTCACTCGTAATTAAGCTGTTGTTATTTTAGTTCAAAACTTTATTTTCATTTGTACAAGGATTTTTTAAAAAACGTTAGGAAGCAAGCTACAGTTTATTGCCTGTTCTTCTAGGCTTGGTCGCGTGGAACTGGCACCTAGACTCATCTAGCTTTAAGACGTTTCAAAATTATCCTTCAATCAATATCTAAAAAAAACTGACTTCTGATAATAATATGTCGAACTATTGTTGTTATGACACTATAACTACAGTCTTACATTATAAAGATTCATAGAATTGCCAACCGAATCCAGAACATGTTATTTTAACCCTTAACCAAATAAATAATTTCCTATAAAAATTACACCTTTTAACCGGGGCAATCCACTAATATGTACTTCATTACGAAGTTATTTACCTACTAAATTAACTCTTCCAGTTATAAGCAAGAAGAAGAGGTTCTTGCTTATAACTGGCTAATCGAGCTAAATAGCTCTTTCGCAAAGAGAAGTCCACAGTTTCGGTTTGAAGAACGCTGCAGCATTGGCACAGTAATTAAAGTTTGGAACTTCAAATGAACTTTCATCTCAAGACACAGTTTCTTCAAGTTAGTTATAAATTTATTGGCAACTTAAAAGCGTTTCTAGTTTAATGAGTTAAAAAAGGTTTGACAAAGTACGCGCCCGCGGCTTCACGTGGAATATTTTTTTCAAACCCAAGTTAAATAGTTAGTCTATATAGATACAATTTTCATTTTAAGTTTAACGCCACTGGGCAGACAATAACAATTAATAAATACACAGAGCAGCCAACACGCTTTTGCTTATAAATACATAAACGCAGTATACATACATAAAAAGTAAAAAAAATTAAAAATACAATAAAAAAAGAGTCTAAACAAAATTGAAACAGAATTTAGGCAGATAATAAAAACCTGAATTACACAGAGTAACTGGGAAAACCCAATCGGGATGTTTGAGATAGGAATACGGCTCTCGATTCATGATTACTATTTCAATTCAAGCAACGGAAATAACTTTTATTTTCTCATTTGAATTTCAATAACGTAGCTCTGCTATCAAACTAACATTTATTGTAAAAGTCGGCGAGCGAGCGACGGTTTGTTGAACGTAGCCAATAGAACGGGGTTCGAAATTCAAAGTTATCTGCGGTATCACATGATTGGCTGAATACGACAGAGCGTGCCACAGATAAACTCTGTGGATAAAACTCAGCTGAATTATTTGAATTTAGAATTCAAACTGCATGCATCCCAAATTCAAAACCTACCAACTGCGAGTAAAAAAGTTAGCGACCACCAGTGTTGAGTGCATTATTTAAATAAACTTTTTAAATCCGAAATACTATCCCGAAAAAGTTTGATACGATCATTTTAAAGCTTGTTTTTAATATCTTTGCAACGACTTGTATTTAGCCTGTAATTATAACAATAAACAAAAATGACGAAAAGTATCGTGTAAGCTGTATTTTTTTGAGCAGTTAAAGCGGAAGCGCGGACTAAAATCTGGGCCGCTTGCTTTAAAACGTGGCTTTTAAAAAAGTGTGAGATACTCAAGATGGCTCAAGCATTTTCTTTGTCTTTTTATTTTCTTTTTTAAAGTATTCATAATCAAAAGTTAACTTTGACAAACTTTAAGAAGATAGATCGATTACTTTTTATTTGGCTCAAAAACACAAAGGTAAAGCGCTACTTATCAAGAAAACAAAACGACATAAAAAGAAGAACAACGAATACAGGTACGACAACACCAAAAATCAAAAAAGAAAAAAACATTGAACACTTATAGAAACACAGAAACGAGTACCACATAATCTTATGTTCTGTGTTGTTAAGGTTACCGACAGTAACCAATTATGCTTAAATGTATTACTAGCTGTTCCCTGCACACACATGGCACATTATAGTTGACAAAAAAACAATTCTTGATACGGATTATACATATCATGCTAAAATTTCAACTCGATCGGTGCAGAAATTTTTGAGTATTTGAAGGTACGCAAACCAAAATAACATTTTTATAAATAGAGATTGAGCCAAAATGGTCCACACTCAGTAGGCCTACCATGAGCTCTGTCTGGCTCTGTCCCTGGTTCTGGTTTTGATTCTGTGTGAGTGTTGACTAAATAAATTCTACGACAAAACGTCACACACACAGTATAATGCACTGGTGAGCACTCACACAGACTCAAAACCAGAACCAGAGACAGCCAGACAGAGCTCATGGTAGGCCTACAGCTTAATGCGGCTTCTCCTCCACCAAGGGGACGAGGCAGCGCTGGTTTTCACCGAGAACTAAAAGCTACCTTAAGCTTTCCGTTATGGCTAAGCGACCGCTGGAACTGATTTCTTATCTTGCTCTCCGAAGCACGGAAGCTATCATGCAAACGCCACTAGCAGTCACCCATGCAAAAAGTGAGTCTGGAGAACGTTGCTGATGTTAATCGATCAATAATATCAATAATTCTAATATCAAACTCAAAAAACTCAAACTCAAAAATTTTTTATTCAGTACGATGCAAGAATCACTTTGAAACGTCTTAAAGCTAGGTGAGTCTAGGTGCCAGTTCCACGCGACCACTCAACTGTGCTTAAACTTATTTTGTAGAATTAATTTAGAAATTTCAGCAATTACCAAATAATATAGCATTCCGATGGGTTCATCATTAAAATTGAACATTGGAATTCCGGGTAATTATATTAAGCAAAATTGGTTTTGTGAATCAGTAATTTGGTTTCATTGGAAACTGCTGAATTCTGCTCATAAATGATATTTTATTTACCAATAATTTGACTATCAGAAATGAGCTTAATCATAAATACCTGTAGGCCTTACCACAAGCTCTGTCTGGCTCTATCTCTGGCTCTGGTTTTGAGTCTACTGTTACATTTTGGTTTTATATTTTTAGTCGTAGGTGTGAAAGTATAACGTAGCGCAAGTGAGAGAAAAGTTGAGGAGCAATAGGCTGGCGTACGGGCGTGTCATGAAGGATGAAAGTCATGTGACTAAGAGTGTGATGAGTATGGTTGTGGATGGGTATGTTAGCCGAGGTAGACCAAAGAAAACATAGATGATCTGTGTGAAAGATGCCATGGATAAGCGAGGAGTGAATGCAGAGATGACGGCTGACAGAGGGGAACGGAGGAGGAAGACATGTTGTGCCGACCTCACATAAAGTGGGATAAGGGCAGGAAGAAGAAGAGTCGTTGGTATGAAGCAGACACTCGTAGCAAACTACCAATATCAAGCAGTAGGCTTACCACAAGCTCGGTCTGGCTCTGTCTCTGGCTCTGGTTTTGAGTCTGTGTGAGTGCTGTCTAAATAAATCCTACGTCAAAACGTCACACACACAGTTATAAGACACCGGTAAGCACTCACACAGACTGAAAACCAGAGCCAGACAGAGCTTGTGGTAGGGATACAGTCTTGGCTTCAAAACTCATTTGAAGCCAAGCCAACTTAAAATTGTTTGCAGAGACTTGCTAACCAGACCTCATATCGAATTTGCACTTCACCGCAATCAAATGTTAGGTCAGACGATACTTCACGCCGGTACAGAGTTAGTATCAAACTGAAGTTGTATATAGAGTACCGTTGCCATCTCTAGGATGGTTCTGCTACGAGGCTTTCGATTGAAGTGTCTTATAAAGCTTTTTAGGGTTCCGTAGCCAAATGGCAAAAACGGAACCCTTATATCGTCATGTCTGTAGATGTAGAAAAACGTGTTAGGATCAAAACGGGTTTTTTGCTATACACAACACAAAATGCTCATGATTTTTCAAAAATCATGAGCAATCAAAAAGAAGGAGGTTCTCAATTCGGTAGTATTTTTTTTTTTTGTTTTTTTTTTTTTTTTTTAAATGTTTGTTACCGCATAACTTCGTCATTTGTGAGTCAATTTGAAAAAAAAAAAATTATCTGAAAGGTACTGCTTCAGATTGGTCCCATTTTAATTTTATTAAAATCGGTGTTGAATTTTTTTTTTTAATATTATTTTTTTTTGTTTGTAACTGCATGCCTCCGTCATTTATGAACCGATTTAGAAAATTATTTTTTTATTTGGAAGGTTATTCTTTCGTCCAGATTGTCCCAAACAAATTTGATTAAAATCGGTTTAGCCGTTTGACGATGAAGTCGGTTTCTCAAGTTTTCTAAACTTATAATTATGATAAATAAGTTCAGTAATTTTATATATCAAAAGGTCAAAATGTGCAAGCCAGATGAACGTCGACCGCTGTCTTCGCCTTAATCCTAGCTTTTAACAGTTCGAAAATAGTTGCGGGTATCCCAACTTAACTACTCCAACCACTTTAACTTAGTCTTAGCTTCGACATAGAAACTATCCAGACAAGGAGCAATAGAAGTTAGTTATTCTGTTACCACTATCCATTACCGAGTGCACCGTCCAAGTTGACAAACTTGATACAAATTGGTATGGATCTATGCATGTAACTCATTTATAACTTGATCGTTTGATAGTTATGAATAAAGTTTTCTACAACGAAAAGATTTTGAATAAGAGTGAAAAAACTAAAATTCAATAAAGAAAGACTTTTTGCAATTGTTATAACAATCAAAAAAATACAGAAAAGTATTCCTGTATGTGTGTGTGGGTGTGTGTGTGTGTGTGTGTGTGGTGGCCTACAGTACAAAATATTAAGTACTACAAGTAGGCCTACCACAAACATAATTATGTGCGCAAACCACGAAATCAAACGCTACGTCGTAGCTTATGCTACGCTGTAAAACGAGCTACGCCGTAGATACAAAAATAAACAAATAAATTAATCTTTTGGTATCGAAATCGAAACCGAGTATAATCCTTAGGTCTGGCAATGTAAAATAAAGTACATACGATTAAAATAAGGCAATAAACAAACTGAATAACACATAGTTTTAAATAAAAACTTTGCTCTTAAATACTGCTTTTATAAGAATGGTGCGATTTAAAACTCCTGAGCTCACTCAGGCTTACAAATAGCTACGGGTGGCTGGTCCATTAGGAGATAACTGAGATGAATGCGTTTAATGGATCGGACTATGAAAGAGGAATACGGCGCCAGAATAATTGCCGGATCGCATGGACGCTATCAATAACCATCAACCATCATATTTTTTACATTTATAACCTCTTTCCAAAGCTCAATAAATTTAAATCCGTGCTCATGTGCCTGTATGCCTCATGTGCATTCTATGCCCAGACCACTCTGGGCATAGAATATGACACTCAGGATGTAGTTTAGGGGCAGCTAAGGTGATGACGTTTCGTGATATACTTTATATGGTTTATTTTTTTATAATAAAATATGTTATATTAATTATGTTTTAGTATTTGTATTTATTGAATTAATTTTAAGGCAGAATATCTGCCATCGTGGTGATACACATCTAGATTGCAGCTGTGCCAGGTATTATACTTCTAATATAACTAGAACTAGTGTCGACGCCATTCGCTACCGGCCCTTTCCCGTGGTAGTTTCAGTTTCTTGCAATAAGTAGTTTCACCAACGTTTAATTGTTTTAGGTATTTGCACCATTTAAAGTAGCTCAATTTCATCAAGTACCACTGGTAGGATCGCATCTGCAGAAGCTCGGCACTAAATTAACAATGCAATGTGGAAGTATGGAGCGGCTTGATATTATGGCTGAATTTTTAATGAATTAGCCTTCACTTCAGTTAAATAAGTGGCGACAGCGACAGCGACAGCGACAGCGACAGCGACAGCGACAGCGACAGCGACAGCGACAGCGACAGCGACAGCGACAGCGACAGCGACAGCGACAGCGACAGCGACAGCGACAGCGACAGCGACAGCGACAGCGACAGCGACAGCGACAGCGACAGCGACAGCGACAGCGACAGCGACAGCGACAGCGACAGCGACAGCGACAGCGACAGCGACAGCGACAGCGACAGCGACAGCGACAGCGACAGCGACAGCGACAGCGACAGCGACAGCGACAGCGACAGCGACAGCGACAGCGACAGCGACAGCGACAGCGACAGCGACAGCGACAGCGACAGCGACAGCAACAGCGGCGGTGACGGCGGCGGCGACGGCGACGGCGACAGTGACAGCGACGGCGACGGCGACGGCGACGGCGACAGCGACGGCGACAGCGACAGTGACAGCGACAGCGACAACGACAACATTAGTAACGTAATCGGGCTATGTATTATTATACCATATTATGAGAAGCCAAACATGAGAGAACGAAAAAAGAGCCTACCAAATATAAATAAATATAATTTTAATTTAGGCCTATTGCCATGCTGAAACCTTATTGAAACTGACTTGAAAGTGCAGCTAACGCCACCTACATTTAAAATAAATGACTAAAATGCATCGAGAGGTTTGGAGGTTGCGCAAAATAAGACATACTAACGCCATCTAGCGTAAACTAAAGAACTAATGTTGTGCAGTTGGTTTCCTTTGCATTCTAATTGTTAATGGTTCTTGTTGCATAAAAACATAGTTCCTCAACAAAACGCTAGATGGTACTATTTATGTTTTGAAATTTTACACTATTCAGCAAGTGTTCACTGCAAATTCCCAATGAAAATTCACTGAACGAAACCATAGGTATTTCTTGATAAGTTGCTGAGTAAGAGTACCTCTCAAATTCAAATTCAATTTATTCTCACCATAATATTACATAATATACCAATGCGCTTTATTAGGAACGTGCTATAAAATATTAGAAAATGGTACCCTAATGATCAAAGACTAAATTAAAATGACTTAGGAAGCATTACATTTGTACAAACAATAAAAGAAAACAAAAAACATGTACGTACATACATACCCGAGTAAATCCATCCTTATTTCATGCAATTTACGATGGGTTCTGGCGAATGGTTATTCCTGACGTGACACACACAGTACGCGCAGTAAAAAATTGCAAATAGTGGCACGCACACCCATAGAGGGCGAAAATAAATTAAAAGTAAAAGTTTACTGGGTGCCCGCCATGGACATGTTTCCATCTGCCTGATTTGTCCATGTCGCAAACAGACTTGGTAATTTCAGCACCATCTATGAATCCTGAGGTGTATCGCTCACATTGAGGAATTTTCCCTTTTATATTTAGCAACCTTCTAACACATTTCATAATCTAGCCTCACGCCATCTAGTGTAAAACGTAGTGTCTACGTTGTAGAGTTGGCACCCTAAGTGCATCCAGAGAATTATATTCATAGCTTCTGCGGTAGTTATTACCGCAGCAGAATGCTAGATGGCGTTATTCAGAATTGTATTAAAGACTGGTAAATACAATTCTGAATAATGCCAATAATAGGCCTGACAAGGTCTATTCGAGTTTATATGGGTATTTGAAACATCTAGCTACACGCCATCTATTGCAAAATATAGTATCTACGTTGTGGAGTTGGCTCCCAAAGTGCATCCACGGACTTTGTTTTTATTAAGCTTTTACCACAATAGTAGTTAGTACCGCAGCAGAATGCTAGATGGCATTATTCAAAGTGTAGTAAAGTACTGTTTAAATAAAATCAAGTTGTAAAGTTGTTGTAAAGTTGAAAAGTTGTTGTCAAAAAAAGTTGTAATAAAATCAAGAGGCCTTGATTTTATTACAACTTTTTTTATTCTAGTGGAAAACTTTTAGATAATTTTACTATTTTTATTTTATGAAATCAGAAATAAAATCCTCTTTTGAGCCATACGATTGTACGCCATCTAATGAAATTTCAACGTTATGCTTTTGTGAATAATGTACAACTTTCGGTCCATTTTAAGGGTTCCGTAGCCAAATGGCAAAAACGGAACCCTTATAGGTTCGTCATGTCTGTATGTCTGTCTGTCTGTCTGTCCGTCCGTATGTCACAGATACTTTTATCCGAAACTATAAAAGCTATACTGATGAAACTCGGTAAGTAGATGTATTCTGTGATGTGAACCACATAAATATTATCACAAAAATAAATACTTTTCATCAAACCCGTACGCGTCTCTATGGATAGGTCTTTAAAAATGATGTTGAGGTTTCTAATATCGTTTTTTTCTAAACTGAATAGTTTCAAAGTGGTAAAATGTTTGTCCCCCCTGTAACTTCTTAAATAAGATAATGATTAAACTAAAAAAATACATGATGTAAGTACTACACATAATGTAAGTAGTACATTACTATGCAAACTTCCACTTTTTATAAATCGTAAACCGCAATTTACCCTTCGACGAACTACACGAACTTTTATTGTTACTTGTTGCTACGGAACCCTTCATGGGCGAGTCCGACTCGCACTTGGCCGCTTTTTTAATAAACGTTCTTTGATTGACTAGCACGCCATCTATTGAAAATCCTTAAAACGAACATATAAAAATACGACCCCAGATAATGTACGACCTGGGAAATTACAACCATGGAAAGTGCAGGTAAAAAATATTTGTATACTTTTTTTGTAACATAATAATTCATACACCAGACAGAGAATAGCAATTATGAATGCAGAAACTGAGGTAGTAAATCGTAGCACTTTGCGTAGCAGTCGACGTAGCATTAGGCGTAGCACCAGTCGTAGAAGCAGGCGTAGCAGTTAGCGTAGCACGTATAACTTTGGTAGTTTTATGTACGCTTGAAAAAGTTCATAACATGTATAATTTATCTACTGTGGTGAGCGCATTTAGGACCACACTTGGTAATTAGTGTGGCTTAGTTCCTTTTAAACGTCACTACGGTAGTTATACTAATAATACCGACAGCAAAACATTCCTCTGCACCAAGTAATAGTATCCAATGACTGAATGCAAACTTTTCATATTTTTATAATACTACTAAGTAAGTTAACAAGAAAACAGCCCACCTGATGAAAAGCGGATACCGTAGCCTAAAGACGCTTGCAACACCAGAGACATCACAGGCGTGTTGCCGACACTTTAAACATTTTAAGACGCCTTTATTGAAGAACCCTATGCTACTAGGAAATATCTCATCAAAAAGATTAATTATTTGGGTATTTAATTTTAAAACATGATGAATAAACAACTACTCATTTTTTAGATTTTTTTTACTTCTATTAATAATCAGTGATCGCAACTAAAGAGGTATGAAAAAAAAAATCGGCACATTCTCCATTGCACGTGATGTGCGGACTGATTTTCCGCAAGTCGGCCGCTGGTAGGCCCTTTTTGCGTGACGCTTGACACGTGTTGCTCGTACATTTTTAGGTTCTACGACACGCCGGTTTCCTCACGTTGTTTTCTTTCGCCATTTAGAGAGTACTGGAATGTGCACGTTTTTCGACAGAAAATCTTTTTGGTACGCGACTGGATTTGAACTTGAACCCACGAACTTAGGATCGGAAGGTGGGGCCTTTACCGCTAGACCACCAGTGCTCTCAAGGTCTCAGTATGGCATAAAATATACGGCTTATTCCTATACTGAAAGTATGAACTACATGTACACAAAATATAGCTGATTAAAATGGTGAATGGTGAAGGTGCCAAAGAGTTCATTCACACTTGACTGGCCTCTCAGCCTCCACCGCACCCACGTGAAATTTGGTGAAGGCAGATGTTTGTTCTCTGTCTGGGTGATAAATTGTATTCTAAGTATTTACATAAAATCATATATGTATGTAAGTATTATATCAGCTATCTGGTTTCCATAGTACAAGCTCTGCGTAGTTTGGGGTTTGGGTGTTGAGTGGATTGACTAAAATATTTGCTAGAGAATAATTTGAATTTACTTTAAAACGTACTTACTTGTCAGCCAGCCATGTACGATAAACTCATGTGATTGCAGAAAGGCTAGGGTTACCCGCATTACGTTTGATAAATAATTTTATGAATTTTTGCTTTTCTTTACAGTATTAAAAGAGGATAGAGAAGGTATTTAGGAATTTATTAATATTTATCATATAAGTTTTAATATTTATATATTAATAAAATGTGAATGAAGCGAAAGAGATATTTCAGGATTATAGCAAGTAGAAATACGTGATCTCTGCCTACTCAAATGGGAATGTTAATTAAAATCTGTTTTTAAAATCAGTCGGATTTTTCCTTCCAATTCATTCTTGTTTTTTATGAAACAACATAGATATAATAGCACTGTCTTATTCCTCATGCTAAAATTATTTTCATAGGAAGATCCTATAATAAATGTTAAGACAACCCTAGAAAATAAACACACAGAATTTGCAATAGCTCTCCGTCCGTAATTAAATTCAGCATAGATATTATATGCAATATACATTGCACAGCGTAGCAGGATTTAGTTGGACCTCTGGTCGTAGCGATATCCTTTTCAGATTCTGTGTGTCGCGGGGTCCAGATTTGATGGTTATTAAACTTGTGTACGGGGAGGTGTAACTATACCTCACCAGGGTATGGATGTACAAAACTATACAAATATTACGTGACGGACTGACTGGATGTAAAATCACGTTCTTTTTTTTAACCTTCACTGGGCACCAAGTTGTTTTTTTTATATATAGGTTACGGGTGGAACTAGCACCTAGACTGCTTTAAGGCGTTTCAAAGTGATCCTTGCGATCCTACATAAGATCCTTGTGTAATACTTGTGTGGCATAAAATAAATAATTTGATTGATTGATTGATTAAATACACTTGACGGTACCTACCTACTAACTTTACGTTTACATTTCATTCAGTTCTTTAAGTATCATTAAAATTTAAAGATTTTGTCGTCCCAAATTAAATAAGGCCAATTACTAAACATTTTGTTTGTCCAAAGTTATTAAGGATTTAATATTTAGGTTCGAAAAAGGCTAAAGTGCTAAGGAATAATTTATCTCCCACTGTAAATTTGTGTGGTGAACAATAAAGAGTTATCTATGTATCTATCCTCTCACTCTTCTGCTTTAGCATAATATATGCCTTAGCATAGTGTAGGTACAAAAAAAATATTACATGCCTCATAGAAATATAAATAACTCCACCGTTGCCGGTCCCAAGTCCGTGATGAGAAAGGAGGAGGGTTGGTCAGAGAGAGAAAGACACAACCAGCCGTAAAACAGTCAACGCCGAGCATTGGGCGGCGGTTAATTAACCCGACAACTTTGTGACAACACAAAGCGGCAGCAGTGGCCGTGAGGAATTAAATACCCTCTAAAAGTCTGATGATGGAAGGACATGGGAACCCACCGTTTAACATTTTCCCAAGAAAACCCCCCCCCAAATGGCAGTACAACTAAGGAATCGTGATCTGTTATGCGACCCGACTAACGCTCGGCGCTATCCGGTGACCGGGCCGGATAGTGTGAAATTGATGACCGATGCTCCCGATGAGGCGATTCGCCAGGCCGCTGACAGGAGAAATACTACTGGCGACACGAAAACGCTCCCTAATAAAACCTCAATACGTGCCCATCATCGTATTGGAGCCTGGAACGTTAGGGGATTACTCAAACCAGGCAAACTACAAATCGTGGAAAAAGAAATGAGAGGCCACAAGCTAAGTATACTGGGTATCAGCGAAACACACATGCGCGGTAACGGTCATTTTTCCACAAACACGGGATATACATTCTATTTTTCTGGGGCAGACAATGCGAGTACTAATGGTGTTGGTATTTTGGTCCCAGACAAAATCAACAACTCTGTCCTCGGGTACAACCCCATATCGGATAGAATTATGACACTGAAAATAAACAGCAAGCCGTGTAATCTAAACATCGTACAGGTATATGCACCTACTTCGCTATCATCCGAAGAGGCTGTGGACGAGTTCTACGGGCTTCTTGAAACCACTCTGGACCAACTACCAAACCGAGAAATCACCCTTATCCTCGGCGACTTTAATGCAAAAGTTGGAAACACAACGTTGAATGACCATATTAAACATATTGTTGGCAAACACGGCCTAGGGGAAAGAAACGAGCGAGGAGAGAGACTTGTCAACTTCTGCGTAGGCAGAAGCTTAAATATCCTCAACACACACTTCCAACACCACCCGAGGAGGCTCTACACCTGGAAATCTCCAGGCGATCGACACCGAAACCAAATTGATTACATCCTGGTTGGATGTCGATGGAGATCGTCCGTGAAGAACACTAAGACTTACCCCGGCGCGGAGTGCGGCTCTGATCATAACCTCCTTGTAGCAGACTTTTCCCTCCGCTTAAAACCTCGCAAAGCAGTCCAACAAAAACCAAGGCTCATTGAATCCTCCGAGCAACCCTTATTTCAGAAAACTATTGAAATAAAGCTAACTGGCACACCTCCCCCTGCAGGCTCGAGCGCAAACTCACATTGGAAATTCCTAAAAACTTGCATGAGCGAAGCGTTGGATGATATACGGAAAACCAGGCTACCAGACTGCAAGAAAAAAGGTTACATTTCCAAGGCGACGTGGGATCTCATACAGCTGAGAAAAGACCTAAAGATCCAAGGTCTTCAAAACGCTAGAGTAGCAGAGGAGTATCGCAGCCTCTGTAAGACCATAGATGTGGAGTGCCGCTCTGATAAGAACAAATTTGTCCAAAGCATCTGCGAGGAGGTTGAAGTCCACTCTCGAAAACTCCAGACCGCCGATCTTTTCAAAAAAGTCCGACTACTTTCGAAACAGTTCAAACCTAAAACTTGGACCATAGAGGATGAGAATGGTCAAGTATTATATGAACTTGATAAAATAGCTAACCGCTGGAGGGACTATTGTGAACAGCTATACAAGAATCCTGAAGGTTTAAACATCAGTCAGACAGATTGGAATAACATAGAGTTTGAGCCTGGCATTCTGCGTTCTGAGGTTTTAGCTGCTATAAAAGCGCTGAAACCTAAAAAAGCTCCTGGCTCAGACTCAATAACGGCTGAAGCTCTGAAATCACTTGGTGAAAAAGGAATACACATGCTACATATGATCTGCAATGGCATCTGGCGCACCGGTGAATGGCCCAGGGATTGGACCGAATCTGTTATACTCCCACTGCATAAAAAAGGGTCAACGAAAAAGTGCGATAACTACCGTACCCTCTCACTAATATCACACGCCAGTAAAATACTACTTCACATCATTAACAACCGCATAAGGCACTTCATCGACTGGCAGATACCAGAAGAACAGGCAGGTTTTGTGAAAGGGAGAGGCACCCGTGAACACATATTAAACGTGAGACAGCTCATTGAAAAGGCCTACGAGTACAACGCGCCTTTTATCATGTGTTTCGTAGACTACAGTAAAGCTTTTGACTGTGTTGATTGGATCCAGCTATGGAAAGTACTAGCGGAGTTAGGAGTGCCACAACATTTTATTGCACTACTTGAATCCTTGTACCATAACAGTCAAGGTGTTGCAAAAATTGACAAGGTGACCTCCAAGCCCTTCCCGTTCCAGAAAGGCGTGAGACAAGGCTGCATTATTTCCCCCATTTTATTTAACGCTTATGGGGAGTATATCATAAGACAAACCTGCGAGGGATGGGCGGGCGGAGTAAGTGTCGGTGGGGTTAAGATGACCAACCTACGATATGCCGATGACACCACCTTACTGGCTGCCTCAGAACATGAAATGGTCAGCTTACTAAACAGAATAGAGCGGATAAGCAACGAGCTAGGGCTAAATATCAACAAAAGCAAGACTAAGGTCATGGTGGTGGACCGCACCAATAAACTGGAGCTTACTGGGGCACTCAACCTGGAAACAGTCGACAACTTCATATACCTGGGCTCCAGTATCTCTAACACTGGTTCCTGTGAACCTGAAGTTCGTAGAAGAATAGGGATGGCTAAGAATGCAATGAGCCAGCTGGGAGGAATATGGAAAGATAGAAACATCACCAACAGGACCAAAATAAATCTTATCCGGAGTCTAGTCTTCTCCATATTTCTTTACGGTGCAGAAACATGGACTCTGAAAGTGCATGATCGCAGACGCGTGGACGCGTTTGAGATGTGGTGTTGGAGGAGGATGCTCCGTATCCCGTGGACAGCGCGTAGGACCAATGTATCAATACTCAAGGAACTCAAAGTGACCACTAGGCTATCAACCACCTGCCTCCAGCGAGTCCTTGAGTATTTCGGGCATATAGCCAGGAAACAGGGTGACAACCTGGAAAAACTTGTCATCACTGGCAAAATCGAAGGCAAGAGACCACGAGGCCGAAGCCCGATACGTTGGTCAGACCAAATCCGCTCCACTCTCGACGTGAAGGTCCATAAAGCCATTCAGGTTGCCGGTGACAGATCCAGGTGGCGAAAAATTGTCAGGGACAAATTGATCCATGGAGGGGGTCACGACCCTCAGCAGTGAGGAGCACGACGCGAGGAGGAGAAATATAAATACTGATATGTCGAATTCGAACTCCAACGTATGGTTGCCTCTCACTGGGTCACTAACTGGGGACTAGTAAAAGTTTTGCCATTCTACTAGCCTGAATCCAACCCCAAGTCACCAGCCCCAACTGCACTCTAAAAGCGTATTGGACTCGCAGGGAATCACGTGCAACCTGTGGCGTAAGAATACGCAGAAGGCCTACTGCGTATTTTTAAGCCACAGGTTACACGTGTAGAAATTCTGAAAATATGGCTTAAAGAAGGTGACTTTGAGTATGACAGAACAACGTGCAAACCTACGCCAGCATATCACAACTTATCTAACCTATAGTGCCCTACGTTCCTTCTCGATGCTTTAGATTTATTGTGCATGCATTGCAATGCCATTTCTTAGAAGTATTGTTTTGCTGATACAGCCATCTATAATCAAATGGCTCCCATCCACGCGTGTGTGTTCTAAATATTTTCTAAAATCACCTGAAATCGGTGTGCTCGTAATAAACTAGTTTCATTTTATATAAAGATTTAAAAAAACCTGTTAAGGACACCCAAATCAACAGTAGCAACGTAATACATCAAAATATTTTACGCAAGCAAAGTCGCAGGTGTTTACTAGCTGTTGGTAATACTGTTGACAGGGAGGTACGCACTCACTCCCACATCAAAATACAGGGGAGAACCAGAAGGTGGGAAGAACCTATACTAAAGAACGCACCCATACATCAAAATACAGGGCATACGGATACATGAGAAGTAACAACACTAACGCACTCACCCACACATGAAAATACAAGGTGGTACAGTTAATCATATCAATTTTATTGCTATCTCGCTTGGGGAGAAGGGAGTCATAGGGGTCCTGGATGTTCTAGAAGGTTCCATCCAGATACCAGGTAGGTTATATAATAGATATCTATCTCGTTTGGGGTGGTGGGAGGTATGGTGGGGTGCTAGACAGATTTATTGATTTATGGCGGCCATTCGACGGGTCAATCAACCCTCGGTGTACATTTATACTGAACATTCTAGACTGGTCCAGCATCAGATACAAAGCATGGAGACAATATTTTACGAGTTCCAATTTTTTCTAAGACGATGTTATAAAGCTCGTAATTATTGAAGATAGAAAACTTTTACTCCAACTTTTATAAAACGGACACCTGGAAAATGAAAACCTTTGTCTTCGTATGCGTCGTAATATTTTAGATTATGAATAAAAGAGCGATCATTTCGATGATTTTGGTCAATTATCAAAGCCCTGGTTTTTTTCCACTTCATGTCACAAGTTTTATTCCTCCACCTTCCAATAACCTGTTTTATGTCAAAAAGGATCCCGTAAATCGGCATGGGTACTTTTCCCCTGAAACTTTATAAATGTAAGTGTCAACCGATATTGATAAGGCTATTCAATTTCCTTATGACTATATCACGAGTCATATAAACACTATAATTATTCTATGGAAATCGAATAGTCTAATTGTAATGGAGCTTTTACAGTCATTTGACTATAACCAAATATATAAAACTTCCACGGAAAATAGTTATTTTTTTATCAAGTCATAATATAATTTTTTAATTACAACAAAATATACATTATTTACAAAAACTGTTATTATATAGGTACGTCATAAATCTTAAACTGCAGTTTACAAAAAATACACTTTTATCAAAACACCGAACAAAGATACATCGAACTACAAGAACTTTTATATTATGTTACTTGCTGCTACGGAACCCTTCATAGGCGAGTCCGACTCACACTTGGCGCTTTTTTGTTTGAAAGCACTAGCATACCTATTGCCATCAAACTGAATTCGAACGCGAAACCCTAAAAGACCTGCGCACACCTAGGTCGCTGGCGATGGCGATCAATGAAACGCTGTAAAAAATCACTGTCAAATTTGACAGCGTTTCACTGATCACTATCGCCAGCGACCTAGGTGTGTGCAGGCCTTTAGATGCTAAAATAGGATTGTTCCAAATAAACTACCTGTGAACTCGTCTACTCGTAACTATTTAGACTCTCCCGTCTAGCCTAGTCTGTCAATGAAAGCTAGCCTTGGTAGACCGTTACAGCCTAGTTGGCCACACGCCAAGGTTTCAAGTAATGTCAAGTTTAACTCGAGGTTAAACTTGAAAGAACGTCGTAGACGTTGTGGCTTGCAGCCAAACATCGAAATGAAGTCATGATTTTTGACCTACAACTTTTGATTATACTATCAAAACGATTTTTTGCGTGAAATAGAATAGAAAACCTTTGTTAAGCTGTAAAACACAGGCCTTTGCATCTATTGTAGATGATTTAAATAGCGTCAAAAAAACTGACCATATGGACAACGGAAACTAAAATTTCAGTCACCTTAAAAACGAACTAGCCGATGTTAAAGATAAAAGAGTTTGAGAAATGCTTTAAAATTAAAAAAAATATCAAAAACCATAACCCTCCTTTTTAGGCAGTCGGTTAATCAAAACATCCAGGCTGAGAGCTACAGCTTTGCCCGGGGAATTCAATTTCAACCTCCCACTGTGCTATGTAAACCGTAGTTTGTAGGTATAGTTGTATCCTGTATCCTACCTAAATTATGTTGCAGTCCAATGCCCAAAAATTACAATGATTACTTTATTTTACTGCTTCATAATAATACAACTTAGATGATTGTTTTTCAGTCACGTCATACCAGCTGACTTAATTGTATGTCTGGAAATCCTGGAATAGCACTATTGATTTTTTAGTTTTAAAACATTAGGAGCCAATAATTCATTAAAGCATCACATGACATAATGTAATGCTTTAATTATTTAAACCAGAACTTTTATTTATTCATAAAACAATCAAAAAATATTTTGAATCATCGTGTACTTTTTATTTTAACTGGACGTATGATTAAAAATGGTTGTAGTCACTTTTCTACTCAAACCGTAATCAGTTGACTAGGTCCTGACTTAGTCACCTGATTATGTTGTGAGTGTCGCTCCCCTGTAAGAGGATCTCATCAGCGCTAGGGGAGCGAGCCGTGGCAGTCGCCAAAGCGTTCTTATTTATAAAACAAAGGGTAACCATTGCATCATTGACAGCTGATCTGGATACTAAAGCTGGGAACAAATTGTCGGACGCGGCTGACGGACGCGGCTGACAGCCGCGACTGATAGATATCTAGATAATGAATATACACTGAATTGTGCAAACTATAGGATGTAAGCCGCGGACGTAACCTTGAGCGTACGGACGTCCGACAGAAATCTGGCTCGCTGGATGTTTTTGACTGTGCACACTTATCAGTCGCGGCTAGAGATGGGTTTTTGCCTGGGCATTTATGGACGTATTGAGTAAATGCCGAATAAGCGTCCATTTACGCCCAGTAAACGTCCCAAAACAGGGCGGATATATTTTTATTGTAAAATATCGCAAAATTCACAAACTACTACACAATGCTAAGTTCTAATGACTAAAAAGGTTTTTTTAAGTTAATCTATAATCATCATCAGGCTGAAGAAGTCCACTGCTAGACATAGGCCTCCCCCACACATTTCCAGGAAGAACGATTCTGAGCTCTTTCCATCCACCGGCTTCCCGCGATCTTAACAATGTCGTCGGTTCTTCTGGTGGGTGGGTGCCCTACTTTTCGTCTTCCGGTTCGTGGTCGCCATTCGAGAACCTTTATTCCCCAACGGTTGTCGGTTCTTCGAGCTATATGACCTGCCCATTGCCACTTCAATTTAATTAATTTAACTAATTCTAAGAGCTATGTAGGTGACCTTGGTTCTTCTACGGATATCCTCATTTCTGATTCTATCACGTAGTGAAACTCCCAGCATAGCTCTCTCTATATATAGCTCGTTGCACGACTTTGAGCTTGTGTACGAGGCCAATAGTTAGCGACCACGTCTCAGTTCCGTAAGTCATAACTGGCAACAAGCACTGATTAAAAACTTTTGTCTTGAGGCTTTGCGGTACCTGCGACGAGAAGATGTGGCGCAATTTTCCGACGCTGCCCATCTGAGTTGGATTCGTTGGCTGACCTCTTTGTCAAAGTTGGCTCTACCTAATTGGATCGTCTGACCCAAATTAACATGAGCATTAGACATGATTTTTGTCTTGCTCATGTTCATTTTTAGACCCACCTGTTGGGAGACAATATACAGGGTTATTCATTATTAACTGCAAATACTCAGGAATTAGGTTCAACAAATAGAATAAAAAATATTTATGAAATTATTTTTTTTAAATTTGATCAAAAATTTTTTCAAGTTTTTGTATCAAAATTTTATTTTTATTAATTTCTTTACGGCTATTGCATAATGATTGCCACGGAGAACAGGACAATGACCCACCCAGGCGGTGACTGAACGCAGAGTGTCACTCACGGCGCGCGGGCGCGGATCAAAGGTCAAAATAGGTCAGGCGCCAATGATTCCTTTATCGATTTTCTCGGGATTTTCATAACAAAACTTAAAAAAAATCATTTCATAAATATTTTTTATTTTATTTGTTGAACCTAATTCCTGAGTATTTGCAGCTAATAATGAATAACCCTGTAGAGGTCTCTGAGCATTGTGCCTAAATCTTCCAGCGACTCCGCCATTATGACTACTTAGTCATAATGGCCAGTCGTCGGCAAATCGAAGGTGAGTGATGAATTCGCCGTTGATGTTAATGCCATACCTTGTCCAGGACACGAGCTTGAAAATATCCTCCGGTGCCGAGGTGAACAGTTTCGGAGATATGACATCTCCCTGTCTCACCCCTTTTTGCATGTGGATTGGATTTGTACTCTGATCCTGAAGTTGGATAGACATTGTGGCATTCCTGTTGATACATATCAACACTTCGATATACCGTTAGCCAATTTGACACCGCTGGAGCGACTGTAGCACTGCCCAGGTTTCGACTGAATCGAAAGCTTTTTCATAGTCTACAAACGCTAAGCAAAGTGGCCGATTATAGTCCTCAGTCTTCTGTATAATCTGCCGTAGCGTGTGGATGTGGTCTATGGTGCTAAAGCATGTCCGGAACCCGGCTTGTACGGGAGGCTGAAAGCCGTCAACCCATCGAGCGAGACGATTGGTAACTACTCTCGAAAACAGCTTATAGACGTGGCTAAGCAGAGAGATGGGCCTATAGTTCTTTAAAAGGGTGTTATTACACTTCTTGGAGAAGAGCACCACTACGCTCCTGCCCCACGCTTCAGGCATCGTACCCTCAAGGATGACAGAATTAAAAAGCTTCTGAAGAACCTCAAGTATCGGCGTTCCACCCGCTTTCAGAAGTTCTGTCGTTATTCCGACTTCCCGCGGTGCTTTGTTACTCTTAAGCTGCTTGAGAGCCGTTCGGATCTCGTATGGGCTGACGAAAGTAGCGACTTCCTAATTCAACTGAATAGCGGCTGTGCAAAAGCTATTTGTAGATGGGAAGAGATATCAATTTTCTGATATCAATAGGAAGAGAGTTCCAAATACAGATAGCTTGTACAGTGAATAAGTGCTTATAGAAAGAATAAGAGTGGACAGGAAGTTGTAGAGTTTCAGAAGACCGTAAAGTACGAGAGTTAGAAATATTTAGGTATTCAAAGCGTTGAGATTAGTTTAGCTTTTAGATAAGAGGGGTGGAAGGGTTAAACATGACACTGTACAAGAGGGAAAGGAGACGAGTATTCCTGCAAAAACGAATAGGCAACCACTTAAGCTTATTACAAAAATCGGAAACATGGTCATATTTGCGTAAACCAAATATGAACCTAATAGAGAAGCAATGGTCAAGCATCAACTTCTACATCCAGAATATTTGAATTTGTCCCGACTTTATTATGATAGTACAGTATAGAGTTAAGAAAGAGAATTCAGCTGGGTTGGGCGGTATTTGGGAAACGGTCTTCTAGTAACCCATCCCACAGTGCTCAAAAACGAAAGCCAGTGCGTCCTACCAGTTATAATAACACGTGGACACTGACGGGTCCATAAATTAAAAGTCGCTCAAAAAGCTATGGTTAAGGCTATGCTCGGAGTTTCTCTCAGAGACAGGATCTGGAACGAGGTCATTCGATAGAGGACCAAAGTTGTCAACATAGCCCAAAGAACTAGCAAGCTCAAGTGGCAGTGGGCCGGTCATGATTCGAAGAACCGATAATGTGAAGACCACGTTTAGGAAAACGTAGTGTAGGATGCCTCAGATTAGATGGAGCGACGACTTATGCAGAGTGGCGGGCAGCAACTTGATAGGAAGAGCCAAACCGAACCTTGGGGTCAGTGGCGCGCCATGCGAGTGACCATGTCCAGCAGTGGACTTCAAAAGGTTAATGATGATTACGATAGTGACAGCGATTAGCAGGCACGAATCACGAATACCATGTGCGGTAAAATGTTGATTTAAATAATACCGACCGACTGTGATTCTGCTGATAATTCTGTAATTTGGCAACAAATACATTTTTTATTTTCAGTGAGATCCTCCTTTTTGGTCAATTACTATTTGTTCTAATATTAAAATGGTTTAAACAGGTACATCTTACGAATACTCAATGAAAAAGTCTGATTTTGACTTATTAGAGTTTCCGCCCTGATTTTGGACATTTAAAAGGACGTTAATTCGTTTTTGCCCTATTTGTCCAGTTTATGGCCTTTTTGCCCAACTGGGTTTAAACCCTCTGCCCATCTCTAGTCGCGGCTGTCAGCTGCGTCCGTCAGCCGCGTCCGATAATTTGTTCCCAGCTTGACAGTCACAAAATGTCACAGTGCGGTCCCTGGCAGTGATCTTTTATTATGCCCTCATTAGTCACTTGCGCCGTAACATCACAACAGCAGACTGAAATACACAAGTATTATATAGGAAGTACTGTACGTACTACACATATCTGAGAATTAATATGCAACAGCCAATCACAGCATGGTCCCCCCTGACACACACACAGGTAAACTAGTTCAAGATACAGGCTGTGTGAGTGTCGCACACCTGTCCAGGATATTGGAAGCTGAATGAGATGCAATTTATTTCTATTTCACCTAGACAGAAGTATTGATCTCGATGGAACTAGGTTCAACGACCGCCTATAGGAACAAAGACCTTTGTCTCTTCAGTATCATATTTTGTAACCTTAGGTCTAAAAATATAAAAGTCATCTGGCTAAAGATGGACCGAAGTGAAATCAAGATAAGCGAGTTCAATTTTGTTCATAGTTTTTACTACCAAACTACCATACCTAGCAAGCATCAAAAGGCGGACCTCGAAATAGTTAGTAGCTATCTTTGAGTTAGACTTCTTGAACTGCCATAAAACCTTCTGCCAAAATGCAGCAGTAGCAGTCGCCTAAAATGTATGAAAAAAAAAAAAGATTTCTGGCTAAAACTATTTGCCAGTATATAAATATTACAGTCATTGTTTTTGACGATTGTATTTCGAGGATATTATAATAATCCAAAGAGAGATGAATAATCAAAAGGTGCCTAATATTTTTTATAGAGAGATCTTTGTTCTTCTAAAATGTAGTTTTTTATTTTAGTCACTCAATGTTTTATAATAATAGTTTTTGTTAATAATTTAGACCTATATTCCTAAGATGTTGTATCCTTGTTATTCTAAAACCAGAAAAGTCAAATAAATAAACATACTCAAAGCTACTTTTGAATTATATTCATCACTATGCTTATAATTTGATCTTTAAAATCTCAAAGATCGTACTCGCTGTTTTTTTTACATTATGCCCTATTAAGTCTGTTCAAACAAGCACAAGGTGATAGTGAATGAACCATGTGCTCGTTGGCTCCGAGCCAGGCACACGAACCTGAAACTTTCTCTTCTATCATCGTATCATTCAAGCTTGACTCTAGATCTCATGCTTTCCGTATATTTGCGGGAATTCCATGTGGCTCGTTGGTCTAGAGGTATGATTCTCGCTTCGGGTGCGAGAGGTCCCGGGTTCAATTCCCGGACGAGCCCCTTTGTTTTGTATGACATTACTTTTTAGATGGTTCTCTTTATTATTTTTATTAATAGGATTTAGAATATATATGTCAAAAGTGTAGCTTATTTTAATCACATACAAAACTAGCTGGGACTTAGCATTTATACAAAAGCTAGCAGGTACACACTATAAAACTTGAAACCCTTATTTTCTCCCCCTACGGGATGATTTTGCAATAATGATGCAACATATTTGTTTATTTCTTACCAAAAACATTATTAACAACCACATCCAACATCCACTCTTCGGTTAGAAAGAAAGAAACCACTATTCGGTTAGATGTGCGCATTAATTTATATTTGACAAAATGAACTCAATTTTAATTTCCTCGCATTAGGGTGGTCGGTGTATTTATACGATCGTCTATCAATGCCTCTGTGCTAGCCGCTGCAGTATTATATTTGCTCATTCATTGTTAGACAATTAGCAAATAAACTCAAATCCTGTTGTTTTCTCTTACAGTCTCATTTATAAAAAAATACTTCATTCTCTTCAACAACATGTAAGTCTAGGTAGCGTTGCTACGAACCAGCTACGGCGTAGCAGTTTAGAATATTGTCTAAACTGCTACGCTGTAGCTGCTTCGTACAACATTAAACGACGCGATTACGTCTAGTGTTGTGTGTTGAAACCAAGCTGTAGTTTGATGCCTTTTGCTCTTTCTAGACTTTGACACCTAGACTCATTTCAAAGTGATCCTTGTGATACAACTAAATAAACATACTTTTTTTTTTACTTTGATTTTGTATGAGCCAACACTGGTGACAGAATCAGTAGGCCTCCTGACCACCGGCCACCTGCCAGGCCAGACTGGAGTGAAGACCTAGACAGTAGTTCAAAAATCTACAAAGTCGTAAAACCTGTGTACCGAGTTTCGTCAATTATTTTACTTTTTCAATCCTATAGTTTGCGTTATGATAGAATCATTCAACTCTGAGAACATAGGTTCCCGAGAGTTCATAGGCTAGTCTGGTCCAGCCGATCAATACTTGTTCGGGTGCTCGGCTCCCTCTTGTAGACTTGGCATAAAGCCAAAGGAATCAGGAGGCTGGGACATGCGCAGTGATCTCATATCTAACGTGGTCCTGGTAGCTGTTCATATTTTACGCGTCGCCATCTACCAACATCATGATCATCAACATAAAGAAGTCCACTGCTTGATAGGCCTCTCCTACACATTTCCAGGAAGAACGATTCTGAGCTCTTTCCATCCACCTATTTCCCGCGATCTTAACAATGTCGTCAGTCCATCTGGTAGATGGGCATCCTACTTTTCATCTTTTGGTTCGTGGTCACCATTCGAGAACCTTTATTCCCCAACGGTTGTCGATATTTCGTGCTATATGACCTCATACCAACATAAAACCGTTCATTTATTTCTTTGATTATTTTCCTGAGATGTATAATTTGTCTTAATTGAGTTATAAGTAAGCCTATACAATAATAGTTTTGTTTAGATAGTTTCATGCAATGGTTAGTCTTGTTAACCAAGAAACCTTCAAGGTTGCTGTCATTTACCTTGAAGGTTGAAAAAGTTTTCCTGTAAATAAATAATGGCTAAACTATCTCAGTTAACTGCAATCGCATTTGCACGCTTAGGCTAAACAAGAGCAAAGGCTGATCCAACAAGCTCTAACTGCGCTTAAGGTGGCGTGCTAAGCTTAGCTTAGCTTAGCCATCAATTG
Organism: Thera britannica; assembly: GCA_939531255.2. Taxonomy (NCBI): domain Eukaryota; kingdom Metazoa; phylum Arthropoda; class Insecta; order Lepidoptera; family Geometridae; genus Thera; species Thera britannica. The sequence goes on from OW618044.2 coordinate 6,747,348, forward strand.
CTGGTTCGAGCCACAAAACGTGTTTTGTGTGTACAAACCAGAAGAACCAACAAAATTGTTGTCCAGAACTGACAACCTTTACGAACGCTGAATGAACGAGTTTATTCGCAAAACTTGTCGCACGGCACGATCAATACAATCATGGGCGAACAAAAATTTCATCCACATATACAGGGTGTTCTACGGATATGCCACATGGAGGTAAAGTACCTTAAATGTTGTAGATGGAACATTTTACTGTAAGAAGACCTTATTTGAATATAAAAAACAGTTTAAACTGCATTAATAGATATTTAAAAAAAATAGCATTTGAAAAATAATTGACTAAATGAAATAAATTTGTATTAACGATGTTAAAATTCATGGTCTTCCTTTAATTTCTGGCACTATGTTATTTAGCAAAAAATAATCCTTATAAAAAATAGCCTTTCGACCGGTATGATAAAGCTGTGACAGAGTGATTAATTTTCTAGTGTAACGGGTTCGATTCCCGGTTCAACCATGTAGTTGTTTAAATATATATGAATGCAGTTGAAATTAATTTTTAAATTTAAATAATGTCTTCTTTCAGTTTTCAAGTTCTATCTACAATATTCAAGGTACTTTTCCTCCATGTGACATATCCGTGGGATGCCCTGTATACCCTCTGTCGTCGTTGCTATCACAAGTCCACTGCTAGACTTTTTCCTTCACCGTGTATTATTTGGGAGGGTGTGCTGTCCACCAACATACTTAGAAGGCATACAATTATTTATAGATCACTCAAGTAATCAAACAACTAAAGTACAGATGATCTGCGGTATTATGTATTTTTTTTTTTTTGTCAATTACGCTCTTAAGAGATGGAAGCGACGACGAGAAGCAAAGCAAAGCAAAGTTTTCCAATTTTAAGAAAATCCTCGTTTTTTTTTCAAGACATATTACAACTGACTTGAAATGCTTTAAGGTACGGACAGACGACGTGCTTATTACTAGCACAAAAGCATGCTTTTATTGAGCTAGTGCTCATTAGTAGCACGTGTGTAATGTAATGAGCATGCTTATTTAGAGCGTTCTCAAAAATCAAACGACGTTTGATTTTCGAGCACCTGAGGCGCGGGTAGGGAGGGGCGTGATCCGAGCACGTCTGAACATGTTTGTTTATTATTATGTTTGCCTATTTAGAAGTATGCTATAAAACAAGCAAGCTTATTTCTGGCAAATTGTTGCAAACAGTTTGCAGAGCATGCTAATTTAAAGCAAGCTTATTAGCATGTTTTTTTTGAGCACGTCTGTCAGTACCTTTACAATTATATTTTCATTTACTTGATTGGCAAGACTGTCTATTTTAAAAGCCATAAAATGTTAAAAAACTGAGTACTTTGCAATTTTACTGAACAAGACTCAAGCCTTACAAAAAAAAAAAACTCAAACGAAAAACTGACAAACAAAAAACTGACAAACAAAAAACTCGGACAAAAGTGAGTCACGTGGACGCCAATCAAAAGAGTCACGACGCACCATCGTTGAAAAAACGTGCTGCGGACGCACGTGACTTGCCCTCATCCTACATTATCCTACATTAATTGGCAATTTTATAGATTTTGATATGCTCTTTCCAATTTTCCACTTAGCCACCTCGTATGTTTGCCGCTCGTACCGCCATATTGAAAAAATGGCGCCCAAAATCAGGTTTTTGATAATAACTCCTTTCCGGCGCATTTAACAGGAAAAACATTTCCATACAAAATAAAAGTAGAGAAAATTTCCAACAATTTATGTTATAATCTTTTTTTCCCTAAAATTAATAGTTTCGGCGTAGGAGCTCCGTAAAGTGTAATGACCAAAAGTTTCCAATCCATTTTCCTTCACTTCAATAACTTCACTTTCTTGCAGTTTATCACCACAAATAAAGCACAAGCATGATAAACGTATACTGATGACTCATATATTCAACTCAAATTATCTGATATAAAATTGACAGGTACAGGAAGAAATCAGGGAGAAATGAAAGGGGAAAAAATATGGAAGATGGAAAGGTGCCAAAAAATTTTTAGAGTTGGAAATGAAAATATTAGGTATAGCACTAGCCGTTTATTCATAATTATAATTTTAAAGATTTCCTCCAACCACAATATAATATACGCACTTTATGTGCAGACTGGTTTCTGCAAGTAGGCCACTGGCGGGCCCTATTTGCTCGAACTTTTTTAAGGTTCTACAACACGCTGGTTTCCTCACGATGTTATCCTTCACCGTTTTGAGAGTACTGGTATTGTGCACATACATTATTCGACAGAAAAAATCATTGGTACACAACTGGTTTTGAACCCACGACCTTAGGATCGGAAAGCGGGGCCGCTACCACTAGACCACCAGTGCATTCCCACAACATAAAATATGCTATGGACATTATTGTGGATAGAAACTGTACGTTAAGCCTGCAGTCATACCGTGAAACCCAAATAGGTATATGTTTTTGTGACTGGTTCTAGAAATTCGTAATAAGTATGTAATTGAAATGTTATGGGTGCTAAATAAAAATAAATACTGCGTAGGCTTTATTAATTATATTTGTTAGTAATCGTAGTTAGTTTGATATTGAAGTACATCCCCGAACCTCTTATAATACTCAATATAATATCAACATTAAAATTGTAATTTAGCATTTATTGTGTCTACAATAATTATTGGTTAATAGCACAAATATATTCTTACCGTTTATTCTTCCAGTAACACGAAGTAATAAGAGGTGTGAGAATTTAACATACAAATATTATGTACGAGTTTTTATGACTGAAGGTTAAAGCTACAGCTAACTAATTAAAAGAACTACAATATTTTTCTTCTTTACGCTACTAAAATACTGTTGAATTATGAGGTAAAAAAATTACTCAGAAAATGTGAAAGTTTTTGAGAAAGCGTGTACTGTGCATGACGTCATCTACAAAACTACAGGCTAAGTTCAAATTACAAATAAAATATAATTTATTATTCCTAATCTGTGTTGTGACAATTTCATTTAAACTAGACATAATTTAAAATCGATTCTCAATGCTGGAAAATGTTCTAAAACCCGCGATTTGTGAAGTTTACGCCATTTTGTTCACTCTGAAAAACTATTACTTGCTTGGCTCGGTACAAGTAACGCCTAGGGATACGCCTATAACAAATATATGCCTCGTCTCATACAACATTTGGAATCATTTCATGAAACAAATGTACATACTTAGGCCTGGTTCTACGGATGATTAATCAACTGATAAAGTATTGGACAGCTTTAAAATATTTATCTAATACTTTGTAAGCGGAATTTAGATATAAACAACGCCAAATATTTGATCAATCGATAAGTAATGCGTGAAATCAGACCTTAGTGAGTTATACAATGTAGGCATATAAACAGATAGCCTCAAATTAAGATCGCTACAAAGACTTTCTTTTCGCTTGATGTGGCAATCGAGAGCGTTGCATGAGCCATGATAAACTGAAAATAAAAACATAAAATATGAGAATAATTAATAAAAACAAATATTAGTAAACAACCAAAACTTTCACAGTAGCATCAGAAATTAAATTCACTTACCTGCAATCAATTTTGATATTTCTGTCGTAGGCTGCAGGGTTCAGAGATCTGCTTTGCACGCACACACTGATCGGTTCACAATATCAATGTTCCATGCAACAGTTCCTAGTACTCGAGGTAGGTATACTGAATTGCACACATATGCCGTTGAGGGTGGGGGGGAAGCTGGCGGGACAAGGAGGTTGCGTCTACCAATGCACGTGCACGCACACTCTCGCGGAGCGGGCGGGCGCAATGGGTGGGTGCAAGGCCCTGGAGCTGACGCCTCTCCTCACCTGCCAGACCTCAGTTCGGGCTCAGAACGAAAGCAGAACGGTCACGCGGCGAGTCTGCCAGCCCACGCGACTCTCTCTTGTTCTAAGAATACCTACGACGTTTCTAAATTTCGCAATCGCGCATGACGATTTCGTTGGTCGCTGACCCCACCCGGGTCGCGCCGTGCTGGGATAAAACCCGCTCGATAACTTGGGCGTAGTAGACGCATGCGTGCTGAGTTTCCGGAGACCAGCGACGAGAATTTTTTCTTGGTTCCCGGGGAAAAGGCGCGAAGGCATCTTTTCGAATAGCTGTCAGTTTCGGCGCAGGCGTTGGCGGGTTGGGAGAAAATGGGTGGTCGTAAAAGCGTGTGCGTTGCCCGGGGGAGGACCGCGCCCTACCCTGCACCCCACAGGGCGCACTTTCTAGATGCGCTTTTCGGATGCGATATTAATGGTCCTGCCGCGGAGTTGATCGGTTGTCTTCACTCTGGACAGCCTCCATTGACTTTGAATAAATCATAGCCGGCTATGATTCAAACTCAGATTCAGACTTGATAAAAATATTTAAATTTTTAATAAAATCAGTTTCTTAATAACGTGCAATAAATATCTTATTAAACCTTATTTAATTTAATAATATTCCTAGTGTCAAATAAAATTTTACTATTTAAATAAAATGGTCGTAAAATTATCTTAGTGAATCAAAATTTTGAAGAACTCTGGTGAATGAACGAGCCAAGGCGCCGGGTGCTACGAGCCGAGTGCAGAGCATCAGAAGAACTAATCAAGGTAATGTGCCGCCGGAATGATAACAGTTCACCGAAGCTGTTTAGTTAAAATATCATCGAAGCGGTGAGCGGTAGCAGTGGCGATCAAACAAGGTATGTTTTTTTTTAAGAATAACAAGTGCATTTTTTTTATAGATAAAGCTAGATAATATGCCGGAGCTGCAATTCTTGCCCAGCCTTAACCGATTTTATTTTATCGTTCATGCTGCAAAATTTCGATTTTCATCTATCGCTAGATTTTCACAAGCTAGTCTGTTCTCCCCTCATGGCAGCCATTCGCGATCCAGTCGGCCGGGGCGCTGTTTGATGTGACATTCAACTTGAACTAGTGCTATTTGGGTTAGTAGTCGGTAGGGCGGTCGATGGCGCAAGGCAATGGCTAGGGCGAAGACAATGCCGGCGCGGCGATGATCTGAGAAACTTACAGCGTACAGTCACCGTTGAAAATATGTTTTGCATTGTAAATCAATTCTGGGCTCGAATTTTGATAGTTTGTAATAAGGTTTTTACAGCGGCAGGCGGCAGCGCGACTCGGCATTATTAGAGTCGACTTATTCACATTATTTAGGTTGTGTCTGCTGCATATTAAGGCGGAACAGCAGGCCATTCAGCTCTTCGAATGTCACAGATTTTTTCGAATATAATGTTTTTCACATTTTTATCACGAAAATAATTTCTTAGCAAAATTAATGTTTTTGCGAGGTTCGATTTATTATTTTGTCATTAGCTGCCGCCCGCGGCTTCGCCCGCCTAATTCCCGTTCTTATTATTTGTTTTCGGATAAAAAGTAGTAGGTATATATTTATAAAATGCTAATTCAAATGATAATTAAATACTAATCAGTCAGCCTTTCTTGAGTTATAAATGGCGTAACTAACAGATTTCTTCTTATGCGCGATGCATGACTACGATGAAAGCTGTGATAATCGACTAAGCGAATACCTTAGTGATATAGCCTCTTTTCAGTACATTATATAAAAGTGTAAAACTTTTATACAGTTAAATTTGTCTTTGTTACGTAAACTACATAAATAAGAAATAATAAATTAACCTTCCATAAACCCACAAATAGTGTTGGGTTTGCTAATTTTGATTACGGAAACGGCGGCATAAAAATCTACGGTTAAATAATTTTTGTCAGTTTTTGACATAAAAACGAGTAAGTACGAAAAATAAAAACGAATAACCAGAATAGTATTCTGGTTATTCTCACATTTAATTTTACTAAGTTTAAGCTACGTAAAAACTGAACACAACAACTTTCGTGCCTGTGCTGCTGACTGAGAAAAATACACTGACAGCTTTAGTGATTGCGATATAACGATTGCATGGGAAGCAGAAGCGGAGGTAGAGGCAAGGAGGTAAGTTTAAACGAAAGCAGAGGTGGAAGTGACAGCACAGTAGAGACGAGAGTAGAAGTAAGAGTTGAAGTTATAGTAGAGGCGAGAGCTTAGGCAGAAGCAAAGGTGGGAGTAGAGGTAGGAGACGAGGTGGAAGTGAAAGCGGTAGCAGAAGCTATAGCTTGAGCTGAGGTGAAATGCTAAGGTAAAAGTGATGGCATGACCAGAGGCGAAAGTAGAGACAAGAGCTGAGGTGAGAACATAGACGAAAGCTCAGGCAGAAGCTGAGGTAGAAGCTGAGGCGGGTGTTGACGTGAGAGCTCGTGAGAGAAGCTGAGGTAAAAACTGAGGCAGGAGGTAAAGTTGTATTGTAGCTGAAGCGGAAGCAAGGCAAGTGAAGAGGCAAGAGAGCACAAGCTGAGGTGGAAGCAGAATGAAAACAGAAGCGGGAACGGAAGCGGAAGCTGAAGCGGAAACGAATGCGGGAGCAGAGTTGGAAGAAGAATCAAGAGCTAAAGTGGAAGCGAGGTGAGAGCTAAGGTGGAGGTAGAGGCAGGAGTAGATGCAAAGTCTGAAGCGGGATCTAAGGTAAAAACCGAGGCGAAAGCTGAAGCAGTAGCCGAGGTGGAATTAAAGAAGCTAGCTGAAATAGAAGCAAAGGTTGAAATGAAGGCGAGGGCAGAGGTGGGAGTAAATGCGAGAGCAGAAGTGCGAGTAAATACGAGAACTGAGATAAGAGCAGAGGTGAGAGTATAGGTGAGAATTGAGGTAAAAACGATGTCGTGAGCAGGGGCGGGAGTAAAGGCGAGAGTTGAGGTGGGAGCTGAGGTGAGAACAAAGTAAAGAGCTGAGGCAGAAGTTGAGGTAGAAGCGGAGGTGGGAGAAATAGTAAGAGTAGACGAGAGAGCTGAGATGAGAGCAGAGGCACGAGCTAAGGTTAAATCAGCTTTTATTAACTTCCAACAGCAAACCATAAAAAAATTGGCTACTGCCGTAGCCCTCTCAATACTGCGAGTATCAAGGTATGTTCTGCGCCAAGGCTCAAAAATATTGCTAACGTACGGTAAATAAACATCTACCGTACCTGGGAGTGAAATCTGTGCCAGTTCCGTAGCAGGTACTACCTATACTTTTGCCGCGCTGCAGACGTGCTACGGCCGCGCGTCATGTCATCGATGTACTATCGTTCAAGTTTAATAACAGGAGTACTGTAAACTGAATTTACAACACTATAATTTTCGTGCGTCCTTGTAGAGCTTTGTGGAATCAGGTGGAATCTTGGTGGAATCATAGTCATTTATTATCTCTAGAACCTTCTTTCAAAGCGTAAGAAAACTCTTTGAATAATATCGTCGAAAATTGGAGAAATGATTTTCAAAATTCAAATCGTAGAACACGGTCACATTTGTTTTAAATTTGTCAGTTTGCAGTTTGGTTTTAAGCCGATATCGACAGGAATCGCTAAAATAAAAGTATTATTATTTTTTAAGTATATTTCAAGTAATTTAATCGAAAATGCGTGAATGTATATCGATACACGGTGGGCAGGCTGGAGTGCAAATTGGAAATGCATGCTGGGAGTTGTACTGCCTGGAGCATGGCATCCAGCCGGACGGGCAGATGCCCTCTGATAAGACCGTGGGCGGTGGTGACGACTCGTTTAACACGTTCTTCAGCGAAACTGGCGCCGGGAAGCATGTGCCTCGAGCCGTGTTCATCGACTTGGAGCCTACAGTGGTTGACGAGGTGCGCACCGGCACGTACCGCCAGCTTTTCCACCCTGAACAGCTGATCACGGGCAAGGAAGACGCTGCTAATAACTATGCGCGCGGACACTACACCATCGGTAAAGAGATCGTGGACCTTGTGCTAGATCGCGTGCGCAAGTTGGCTGATCAGTGCACTGGGCTACAGGGCTTTCTTATCTTCCACTCGTTTGGTGGTGGTACAGGCTCGGGCTTCGCATCGCTGCTTATGGAGCGACTCTCCGTGGATTACGGCAAGAAGTCGAAGCTGGAATTTGCTATTTACCCTGCTCCGCAGATCTCAACAGCTGTCGTGGAGCCCTATAACTCTATACTTACAACACATACCACACTAGAGCACTCAGACGCTGCCTTCATGGTCGACAACGAAGCCATTTATGATATCTGCCGAAGAAATCTAGACATTGAGCGACCAACCTATACTAACCTGAACAGACTGATCGGCCAGATAGTTTCTTCAATAACAGCCTCTTTGCGATTTGATGGGGCGCTCAATGTAGATCTCACAGAGTTCCAGACGAACCTAGTACCGTACCCACGCATTCACTTCCCACTAGTGACGTACGCGCCGGTTATATCCGCGGAAAAGGCGTATCACGAGCAACTGTCTGTAGCGGAGATCACAAATGCTTGCTTTGAGCCGGCGAATCAAATGGTGAAATGCGATCCCCGGCACGGCAAGTACATGGCGTGTTGTATGCTTTATCGCGGTGACGTGGTGCCGAAGGACGTGAATGCCGCCATCGGTACGATCAAGACCAAGCGTACGATTCAGTTCGTGGACTGGTGCCCGACTGGTTTCAAGGTGGGGATAAACTACCAGCCGCCCACTGTGGTGCCGGGTGGGGATCTGGCTAAAGTTCAGCGTGCGGTGTGCATGCTGTCGAATACAACAGCCATCGCAGAAGCATGGTCGCGACTAAACCACAAGTTTGACCTAATGTATGCGAAGCGCGCATTTGTCCACTGGTACGTCGGTGAGGGTATGGAAGAAGGAGAGTTCTCAGAGGCACGCGAAGATCTGGCTGCCCTCGAGAAGGACTACGAGGAGGTTGGCATGGACTCTGGTGAGGGAGAGGGCGAAGGCGGCGAAGAGTACTAACTTTTATTTTGTAATGTTTATTATATATTTTTAGGTTTGTTTTAAATTTCCCTTAGGTCTAATGTAAAATCCACTTGTCTTGTTTAGGTTCGGGTCTAGTAATAAAATGTACAAGTGAATTTTTTACTTTTTGTTTTTGGTAAATTCCTAAACGTATCTTCTATCGATGAAAAGGAGAGAGGCCGTCCGGGGAATTACCGAGCTGCACTTACGACTTTATGTTAAAATAGCAACATCATCTGAAAGTCTGAATGCCTTGGGCCTCAAAAAGACTGATAAAGAAAATGAACGTCAAAGTACAGTCGTGCACAGAAAAAAACCTTATTTTCTTATTGATCGAGTGAGCGAAGCGAACGAGATCTTACAAACAACTTGGGCGATTTGGCATTTTATGTGCGTATGTATGTATTTATGTATGTTTGTCTGACGATAACTTTCGAACCGTTGATCCAATCTGCATGAAATTTCATAAGTCGATAGCTTGTCCTTGAGAAATTTACTGGTATATGAGTAAAATCGAATGAGGGGTTTTTAAGATATGGGGTTTTTTAAAGGTGCAAAAATAAAAAATATGACCCAAAAAAATCAAGTTACATTTCTTATGAAAGAACTTTGTTTGGACATTCCAAAACAGTTCTTACTTTTTTTCTAGGACAATCAGTTTTTGCGTTTTTGCTATACATAAAAAAAAAGCAGCCAAGTGCGAGTCGGACTCGCCTATGAAGGGTTCCGTTGTATCAAGTAACATAATATAAAGGTTTTTGTAGTTCGTCGAAAGGTAAATAGCAGTTTTTACGATTTATGACGTATAAAAAAAAACTACGGACTAGATCTCGTTCAAACCAAATATCGTTGAAAGTTTGCATAGTAATGTATGACATATATATATTTTTAGGGTTCCGTAGCCAAATGGCAAAAACGGAACCCTTATAGATTCGTCATGTCTGTCTGTCTGTCTGTCTGTCTGTCTGTCCGGCCGTGTCACAGCCATTTTTCTCCGAAACCATAAAAGCTAGACTGATGAAACTTGGTGAGTAGATGTATTCTGTGAACCGCATAAAGGTTTTTACACAAAAATAAAAAAAAATCTATAAATTTTGGGGGTCCCCATACTTGAAACTGAAACTCAAAAAATTTTTTTTCATCGAACCCATACGTGTGGGGTACCTATGGATAGGTCTTCAAAAATTATGTTGAGGTTTCTAATATCGTTTTTTTCTAAAACTATAAATTTGGGGGTCCCCATACTTGAAACTGAAACTCAAAATTTTTTTTTTCATCAAACCCATACGTGTGGGGTATCTATGGATAGGTCTTCAAAAATGATGTTGAGGTTTCTAATATCGTTTTTTTCTAAACTGAATAGTTTGCGCGAGAGACACTTCCAAAGTAGAAAAAAGTTGGTCCCCCCCCCTCTAACTTCTAAAATAAGAGAATGATAAATCCAAAAAAAATATATGTTGTACATTACTATGTAAACTTCCAACGATATTTGGTTTGAACGAGATCTAGTCAGTAGTTTTTTTTTATACGTCATAAATCGTAAACCGCAATTTACCTTTCGACGAACTACAAAAACCTTTATATTATGTTAATTGATGCTACGGAACCCTTCATGGGCGAGTCCGACTCGCACTTGGCTGCTTTTTTAGTTTTATCATTCTCTTATTTTAGAAGTTAGAGGGGGGGGGGGTCTGTCTGTCTGTCTGTCCGTCCGTGTCACAGCCATTTTTCTCTGAAACCGTAAAAGCTAGACTGATGAAACTTGGCGAGTAGATGTATTATGTTAACCGCATTAAGATTTTAACACAAAAATTGAAAATAAACTATAAATTTTGGGGGTCCCCATACTTAGAACTGAAATTCAAAAAACCTTTTTTCATCAAACGTGTGGGGTATCTATGAATAGGTCTTCAAAAATGATGTTGAGGTTTCTAATATCGTTTTTTTCAAAAACTTAATAGTTTGCGCGAGAGACACTTCCAAAGTGGAAAAAAGTTGGTCTTCCCCCTCTAACTTCTAAAATAAGAGAATGATAAAACTAAAAAAAATATGTATTGTACATTACTATGCAAACTTTCAACGATATTTGGTTTGAACGAGATCTAGCCAGTAGTTTTTTTTTCATCATCATCTTCCTGCCCTTATCCCACGCTAAGTGGGGTCGGCACAACAGGTTTTCTTCTTCCACTCACCTCTATCACTCGTCATCTCAGTGCTCACTCCTTTCCTGCTCATGTCATCCCTGACGCATTCCATCCATCTTTTCTTTGGTCTACCTCTTCTTCTATAACCACCATCCACATCCATTCCTAACACTTTTCTCGTAATATGACTCTCATCCCTCCGCATGACATGCCCATACCATGCTAACCTATTACTCCTCATCTTGTCCGTTACCGGCACCACTGTCAGACTTCCTCGAATATACTCATTCCTTATTTTATCCATCCTTGTCACTCCACACATCCATCGCAACATTCGCATTTCAGCAGCGTGCACTCGTCTCTCATCCGTCCCTTTCGTTGCCCAACACTCAGATCCATACAGTACGACAGGTCTTATGATCGTTTTGTATACTTTCCCCTTAAGTTTAAGGGGCATTCGTGGATCACATGTTGTTCCTGAGACCTGTCGCCATTTCATCCATCCTGCATTTATCCTATTTTTCACATCTCGGTCGATATTGCCGTCGTTTTGAATAGATGAGCCGAGGTACCGAAAATCGGAGCAGACTGGCAGGGATACACCGTCTAAGGCAATAGAGGTGAAATTGGATGGACCACCAAAGTCGCAGAACAAGTGCTCAGTTTTTGTCCTGCTGATCTTCAGTCCGACACTCTCCAATTTCTCCTGCCATTTTCCCAGCCTGCTCTGGACCTCAAGCGCATCTTCACCAACAAGAACGATGTCGTCGGCGAACAGCATGCACCAGGGTGCTTCTTCCTGTATGTCCGACGTCAGTGCATCCATAATCAGGAGAAACAGATAAGGGCTTAATGCCGATCCCTGGTGCAAGCCTACAGCCACACTGAACTTGTTGGTGACGCCAGCTTCCGACCGAACATGAGTGCTGGCTCGACTGTACATAGCCTGAACCAGTCGCACATACTTCCCAGGCACTCTTTTTTCATTCAATGCCCACCACAGAACCTCTCGGGGCACTTTGTCGTAAGCCTTTTCCAGGTCCACGAATACCATGTGCATGTTTTTATGCACGCGTCTGTATTTCTCGCACAGTTGACGTACTGCGAAAAGTAGTTTTTTTTTATAGGTCATAAATCGTAAACCGCAATTTACCTTTCGACAAACTACAAGAACCTTCATATTATGTTACTTGATGCTACGGAACCCTTCATGGGCGAGTCCGACTCGCACTTGGCTGCTTTTTCTCATATTTTTTCTTCATATAAATTAAGGAGTTACTCAGTTGTCATAAAATTGTGAAAGCGACCTGGTCTGATGATGGAGCCAAGGTCCAACGGAACTCTTCAATAAATTGGCCAATTGAGTTAAAACTTGGTTACCATAAAAAGTTAGTGAGGGATAGTAAGAGGCAAGGCCAAACAGTAAATCTGGACAGAAATACTTTCTCAAAGTAGATAAATGTAGATAAACTTTTCGGAGCATTTGGATCGCATCACGAGATCTCAGTTCGAGGCGAACTACTAGTACTATGTTGTGGTCCGCTTATATTGATTTACTAGTGGCCGCCCGCGGCTTCGCTCGCCCGTTCCCGTAATACCCCGTTCCCGTTGCTTTTTCGGGATAAAAAGTATCCTATGTCCTTCTCCCGGTTCTAAGCTACCTCCCCACAAATTTTCTGCCAAATCGGTTACGCCGTTCTTGAGTTATAAATAGTGTAACTAACACGACTTTCTTTTATAAATATAGATTTATTATGTTCCTAGCTATAAGTCGTGTTTATTTTGGTCTGAAAAGTACTTATTGTTGTGAAAGCCAATATCGCAGGGATTGAAGCAGACTAATTACCCACACAGACAAGCATCTTGTTGTTTTCAATCTATGAGCTAATTTCAACATATTGACAACGTTCAGAATAAATCAGTGGCTAGGCCTCTCGACTGCAGAGCCAAGGTACCGAATTTAATTCCTGCCTACCAATGACATTTTTGCCCGTGGGGTTCCGGCAAAGAATAGAACCTCTCCATCACCTCCCGTGGTGGATGTCGTAAAAGGCGACTAAGGGAACACAACTGGGAAATGAGCAGCAGCATTTCCTAAATGTACATAACACCAACACTGATCTCCGGCAGAGATCCAGCTACCAATCCCAACAAAGACCCTTGGTCCTGGCAACCTACAATGCACGCACACTCAGGACTGATTGAGCTGGAAGAAGTAGTCAGTAAGTTGCGCTGGGATGTGATAGGATTATCAGAAGTCCGAAGAGAGGGGGAGGATACGATAATCCTAAATTCTGGCAACTTGCTCTACTACCGGGAGGGAGATCAGCAATCCCAACATGGTGGCGGGTTTTTCGTTCATAAGTCCCTCGTCAATAACATCGTAAAGATCGAAAGCGTTTCGAACAGGTGATATACCTTATACTCAGAATCACCAGTCGGTATTCGCTGAAGGTCATACAGGTATACGCCCCTCACTCGAAACGCCCGGACGATGAAGTGGAGGCTATGTATGACGATATTTCAATCGCCATGCAAGCTTCGAAAACACACTTTACTGTGGTGATGGGGGACTTCAACGCGCGGTTAGGTATGAGGATTGGCGATGAACTGGGAGTGGGGCAATTTAGATTTGGACAGCGGAACCAACTGGGTCAGCGATTGGCCGACTTCATGGAGAAGGAGAGACTCTTCATGATGAACTCCTTCTTCAAAGCGGTCGTCCAGGAAATGAACGTGGCTGCACCCCGGTGGACACAAACGCGAGATAGATTTCATTTTAACGACGAAGAAGCATATATTATATTCAATGATGTCTCCGTGATCAACAGGCTGAAACTGGCAGTGATCACCGCATGGTAAGAGGCACATTGAATTTCAACGTCAAGCTTGAAAGGTCTCGTTTGATGAAATCTACTTCTTCTTCTTATCGTGTCACTGATTTTTTCGAACCAAGTGTGGTGAAAGGATTTTAAGTGCGCCTCAAAGAGGCTCCTACGTGCACTTGACACATATTTACATGAAATCTACTCTTCGCCCAAGTCCTGCCCAAATCCAAAACCCCGAGAGCTTTCAGTTGGAGCTCGAAAATCGCTTCCAATGCCTCACCGATTGCGAAACAGTGGACGAACTTAACAACGGGCTGGTGGAAATTGTCCAAGCGGTAAAGTCAGAGTTCTATAAGACCCAACGCAAAAATAGAACACAGAAACTCTCTGAGCATACTCTTAAACTTCTGGCAGGCCACAGTGAAATGAGGTTGCAGTCTTCAGTGGACAGGTCGAAATACGGCTTGCTCAAAAAATAGATCTCTAAGTCTAAGCGACACTATCTACGTCTTCTTAATACTAATTGTATTAAAAAGGCAATAGAGCGGAATAAAGGCTCCAAAGTGTTCGCTAGAGAACTGTCTATTGGGCAAAGTCAGTTAACGAAACTGAAGGCCGATAGCGGCAGCATCGTTTCCTCGAAGCCGGAAATTTTAAGAGCTTGTGAAGTTCTATGGACAACTATAGGTACACCTCATCGCAAAGTCCTGCTACAAGCACGACTAGCGATGCAAGAGCCCGTTTAACTCGACACTACACGGAAGATCCGAACGGCTCTCAAGCAACTTAAGAGTAACAAGGCACCGGGGGAAGACGGAATAACGACAGAGCTTCTGAAAGCGGGCGGAACGCCGGTACTTAAGGTCCTTCAGAAGCTTTTTAATTCTGTCATCCTCGAGGGTACGATGCCTGAAGCGTGAGGCAGAAGCGTAGTGGTGCTCTTCTTCAAGAAAGGTGATCACACCCTCTTGAAGAACTATAGGCCCATCTCCCTGCTTAGCCACGTCTATAAGCTGTTTTCGAGAGTCGTTACCAATCGTCTCGCTCGTAGGTTCAACGACTTTCAGCCTCCCAAACAAGCCGGGTTCCGGAAAGGCTTTTGCACCATAGACCACATCCACACGCTACGGCAGATTATACAGAAGACCGAGGAGTACAATCGGCCACTTTGTTTAGCGTTTGTGTACTATGAGAAAGCCTTCAATTCAGTCGAAACCTGGGCAGTACTACAGTCGCTCCACCGATTTCAAATTGATTATCGATATATCGAAGTGTTGAAATTAATCTATAGGAATGCCACAATGTTTATCTGACTCTAGGACCAGAGTACAAATCCAATCCACATGCAAGAAGGGGTGAGACAGGGAGATGTCATATCTCCGAAACTGTTCACCTCGGCACTGGAGGATAGTTTCAAGCTCGTGTCCTGGACAAGGTATGGCAATAACATCAACGGCGAATTCATCACTCACCTTTGATTTGCCGACGACATAGTCATGGCGGAGTCGCTGGGAGACTTAGGCACAATGCTCAGAGACCTCAATATTGTCTCCCAACAGGTGGGTCTAAAGATGAACACGAGTAAGACAAAAATCATGTCTAATGCTCATGTCACACCCGTACCGGTACATGTTGGGAGCGATAACATCGAAGTTGTGGACCACTACGTTTAGTTGGATCAGACGATCCAATTAGGTAGAGCCAACTTGGACCAACTCGAGACCAACTCGGATGGGCAGCGTTCGGGCAATTGCGCCACATCTTCTCGTCGCAGATACCACAAAGCCTCAAGACAAAAGTCTTTAATCAGTGCGTGTTGCCAGTGATGACTTACGGAACTGAGATGTGGTCGCTAACTATTGGCCTCGTACACAAGCTCAAAGTCACGCAACGAGCTATGGAGAGAGCTATACTGGGAGTTTCACTACGTGATAGAATCAGAAATGAGGATATCCGTAGAAGAACCAAGGTCACTGACATAGCTCTAGAGTTAGTAAGTTAAAATGGCAATGGGCAGGTTATATTGCTCGAAGAACTGACAACCTTTGGGTATAAAGGTTCTCGAATGGCGACCACGAACCGGAAGACGAAAAGTAGGGCGCCCACCCACCAGATTATGGACTGACGACATTGTTAAGATCGCAGGAAGTCGGTGGATGGAAAAGGCTCAAAATCGTTCTTCCTGGAAATGTGTAGGGGAGACCTATGTCCAGCAGTTGACTTCTTCAGGCTGATGATGATGATGATGATGATGACATTTTTGCCTCAAATTTATCATTTTGCAAAATAATTTATTCTAGTTGTAATATTCCTTCTGCAGAACATCCAGCTTTGATCTGGTTTGGAAATTAGGTTACCTATATTTTTTTTAGTTTTCAATAGACCTTATAAAAATGGTGGAGAGCCATTCATGGTTTTTTCTATTTCAACTAACGTATGTTTTTTTCATGAATGAGATAATTTGATAAGTAGTAAAATCCTGTATGAGACTGGTTAATAATTGTTAGGTTATGTTGTTCTATTAATTGTTAGGTGCTTGGAAAATTTGATTTTAATGTTTATTTTATGTCAATGGTTGTTATAATGGAAAGTGTTATGAAGTATTATGAAAAATATTGTTGTGGGATAAATATATTATGTATAGTATAATTTATAGCATGTAATGTTATGAGCCATAATCGTTATTAATTTAGTTGTTAGACTTAACTATTTGATGGATATAAATATTATAACACGTGATTATTATGCCAATTGTTGAATATATTGATTATTGTTATGAATAGAGAACCATTTCCTAAGTGTGAGCAGACATAACGTAAATTTAGGCCAGTCACGTGTTTACCTAGTGGTAAAAGATGGCAGTTGCCTATACATTGATTATCCTCAAACAAATGGTTGTAAGGGGGTAAATGTAGCTTACTATTCTAATAGGTTACAATAGTTGTTGTATAAAAGTATCTATCACACTAGGTACCCAATTAGGTAGGTTAAGCCTAAATACATTTTGTATTAGTAATTATTAAATAGGTATATTAAATCTATGAAGCTAACATATGTAAGTGTGTATACAAAGCCGCTGTTCAGTTAAGTGTCACCCTCCGTACTAGTTCACACCACGGGATTACGTGCAGCTCTTCAGCCAGGCAATCATTTGGACCTTCACCAACCGGTCAGTGGGTATGCTACCATATTGGATGGTCTCTTTATAAAATACTATCCATATGAAGCGTATCCATTGACCGTTGGGGTGAGCAGCATAGTCAACGTCCATCAAGCGAAGAACCCTGGAAGAAGGATACTAATACTGTTATTGACAACACCTAAGTGTTTTCGTTGGTTTTAACACGTTCGCGCGCGGTGCTCACTTTTCCGAAACTTCTGATGGAGCACTGTTTTCTCCCATACATTTATTTTGACGTTTATAAACGTTCTTTAGTATCTCTATTTATTTGAGTAATCAACTATGATTAGAACGACATTATACGTCGACGTATGGTGACGTTGCGCAACATTAAATCATTTTTCAGCCTTTTTTAATTAAACACAACGTCACGATACGTCGACGTGCAGTTACGTTCTGCCACATTTTATCCTTAAAAACGTATTAAGTAATACAAAACGTATCCGTACGTCGACGTACGTATACGTTCTGTAACATAATATATTTCCTAATCTATTATACTACACGCAACGTCTTACTACGTCGACGTATGGAGACGTTGTGCCACATTTAATCTTTCGAAACCTGTTATATTACTCGCAACGTATCATTACGTTGACGTATTAACACGTTGTGCTGCATTTTATCTTTCGTTACCTATCATATTACACACAACGTCTGATTATTTCAACGTATGAATACGTTGTGCCCCTTAACGTCTTTTTTTTTACTATTATCTCTTGCGTAACTTCGGATTACGTCGACGTTATATTATTCGCAACGTGTCATTTCGTCGATGCATGGATACTTTTTGCTTCATTTTGTCTCATCTAATCTATACCCGCAACGATGACTGTAATACATTAAAACAAACACTGTCTTACGTAGGTATGTATTTATTATTATTGAGCATTTCTTGCCGATTCGTATCTCTGAAATTATAGTTGTTCTTTCTAGTTGGTCTTCTTTTTGAACATAGTCTGCTTAGGCCCGGTATCATTGGGCATGCAGACGACAGCACCGTTGTAGAGAGATACATACCTGAAGCACGTTCCAGTGGATTTCAGATCCAGTCTCATAGAGAGGCAATGATTGAACGCATGAACTTAACGCTGAAGGTAGTCGCAGAGTGGGGCGATGCCAATTTGGTGAAGTTCAATGCTTCAAAAACACAGGCGTGTCTATTTTCCGCTAAGAGGAGTCATTTCTATCTGACTCGTACTTTCCGAGATGTATCCCTTCCGATTTCAGACCAACTAGAGCTTCTAGGGTGTGCGCTAACCAGTAAATTGAATTTTGGCTCGTTCATAGAGTTCAAAGCCAAGACAGCTGCGAAGAAGCTAGGCGTTCTATCGAAGGTGAGACAGAACTTCACACCGGGACAGCTCCTTAACCTGTACCAAGCACAAGTCCGGTCGTGTATGGAGTACTGTTCTCATCTCTGGGATGGCTCTGCCAAATACCAGCTTGAGGCATTGGAAGCTATTGGGAGACGAGCCAAAAGGCTCATTGGTAGCGACACTATAGTCGAGTCCAAGCTCCTAAGTCTCGAACATCGCCGTAAAGTTGCCAGTCTATCGGTATTTTACAGGATACATTTCGGAGAGTGTGCTACGGAACTTCACAATTTAGCTCCTTGCAGAAACCTCATCAAATTCAAAAAACTGAATTTCTGCTATTGTTTCTTCCCATGCTGATTCCTGTCGGGGCGAGGCTTCTACGGATGGATCCCTTCAGGGCTCGCAGGATCTGATATCAGAGGCGGCGCCTCGCGATGTGGGCTGCTTTCGGGGCTCGCAGAGACTACTATCTGAGGCGAGGGTGACACCCCACGATGTAGGTTGCCTTCGGAGCTCGCAGGTACTAGTATCCATGGCGAGGGCGGCACCTCGCTATGTGGGCTACCTACAAGGTCTTCGTAGTCTCGAGTCTGAGGCAAGAACGGAATCCCGCAATATGAGTTGTCTTCGGGGTTCTTAGGGTCTATATTCTGAGGCGATGATGGTGCTCTGCAGTGTGAATTGCCTTCGGGATCTTCAGGGTCTGGTTTCTGAGGCGAGGGCGGCACTATGCAATGTGGGTTACCTTCAGGGTCCTCAGGGTCGGGATTCTGAGACGAGGGCGGCACCTCGCGATGTGGGTTGCCTTCTGGATCCTCAAGGTCTGGATTTGGAGATTACAGACACACACAGACATACTGTCTTAGCGACACTGAAATAGCTAAACTTAAATAAAAGCTAATAAAATTAATATTACTAGTCAAAAAACGTGTAAATCTTATATAAACAACGTTCAGTACTTATACTGTTATGCCCGAAGAACATGGTTCTGATAAATCCTTGCTTGTTTTGTCACCTTTTTTATTAGTTTTCTTTCTTCTCACTCGCTTTGTTTTGTTCATCTAAAACAATGGAATTTCTATAATAAGAACTAAAATAAAACTGCTCAAATATGAAAATAATTATTGTATTCTATATAATACACACTATTATTTAAATCCAGTACAAAATATGTGATAACTTACGATTTAAAAGTTTCGTAACTCGGGAGCTTACTTCACTGTACACGTGCGTCGCGTAACGGTGCACAGCCCGACTGACAGTATGGCGGCGCATACTCCAGTTGACGTCAATGCACGTTCTGCGTTTGTGAGTAGGTGTCTTTGTATGTGTGAGAAGCACCCACAAAAAGCTTAAAATGACGATGCTGTGTGACACTACGAAATCAAAAGTTTGATATGTTGTGGCACTGTGACGTCACTATAGGAGCATTATATGAGAAACGGACGTTTCCTTACGTTCTGGTTGATAGAGAAACATAAAATTTGACGTATCGATACGTTGTGCGACATCGTATCTCGATTTTTTTACGTATCCATACGTTCTGCACGCGAATGTGTTAATGCAAAGAGATTGCTTAAACTAGAGTTAGGTGTACTTAGTTTACTACTGTTTAATTCACGTTACTGAAGTGCGTGATTTGCGAGGCAGTGCTTTGTTATAGGCGATGGGTACCACTTAACATCAGGTGGGCTATATGCTTGTTCCTCCAGCTAATTGTATCAAATATGTATAATGTACTCATGCATTTATTGCATTCATCATTTTTTGTTACTACCTCAAAGACTATTCACCCTGTATATTGCCAATAACTTGTTTTCGCACCGAAACGAAGTTAGTAGCCTACTACGACCTATGCAGATTTCAATATGATGTAAAGCCGCCTTCACTCATGATTACAAAGTTCGCTAAGATATGAGTGATTACCTCTCACTCCCACTTTGCGCTCGGTCGCTTACGCGAGCGGGACGGCATGGTGGGCAATGTTGTTGCCGTAATGCATGAGTGCAGGCGCTGCTATATTATGTTCGGAACTATAATGATATTCTGTGTACCTACATAATAGAAGTGCTCGTTTACCAATATCGTGAGAAAATTCGAGTGTGAGTACCCACACAAACCCAAGATGGTTTATAGGGTACAATATTAAGCATATACTGTATTAATTATGTTATGGTTAAATAAATAAATAAAAAATAAATAGTGTGAATTGTCCATAATATTTATTTAAAATATCAAATCTAGACACTCTTGATCGCGGGAAGTCGGTGGATTGAAAGAGCTTGGAATCGTTCTTCCCGGAAATGTGTAGGGACTTATTCAGGCTGATGATGATGATGAATCTAGCCGCTGTTCAGTTAAGTGTCACCCTCCGTACTAGTTCACACCACGGGATTACGTGCAGCTCTTCAGCCAGGCAATCATTTGGACCTTACCAACCGGTCAGTGGGTATACTACCATATTGACTGGTCTCTTTATAAAATACCATCCATATGGAGTGTATCGATTGACCGTTGGGATAAGCAGCATAGTCAACGTTCATCAAGCGAAGAACCCTGGAAGAAGGATACTAATACTGTTATTGACGACAACTAAGTGATTTCATTGGTTTTAATGCAAAGAGACTACTTAAACTAGGGTTAGATGTAGTGTGGATTGTCCATAATTTTTATTTAAAATAATAAATCTAGACAATCTAGATCGCGGGAAGTCGGTGGATTGAAAGAGCTCAGAATCGTTCTTCCTGGAAATGTGTAGGGGAGGCCTATGTCCAGCTTTGGACTTATTCAGGCTGATGATGATGATGATGAATCTAGACACTTCATGTCATCATTGAAATACATTACTCTTTGATTCTTTGATTTCATGGTGAGTGTCCCTCAGCACTTGACCTGTACCCCGTACCTTACATTGTATTTTGCCAACCAACTAAATGTAAACTAAATTAACTTTTTTGACTCACTGTCTGTTTTTTTTTGTATTATTATTATTTCGTTATAGCTACTTTCATCATTTTACCTAAAATATGAAATTAATGGTATTTAACGTCTGCAAAAGGACTATACAGTGCCCCTAAGTAGTAGGTAGTAGAGCTCTGTAAAAAGCTCGCCCGGGGAAGTACTACCACCTTACCTATTTCTGTCGCAAAGCAGTGATGTTTATATTGCTGTGTCGCGATTTGAAGGGTAAGGGTGCCGGTGAACTGAGGAACATTCTTATAAAAAGATTGGGAAACAACTTTTTTAAGAACGTTCTATAATGGGGGCACTTGAGACTTAACACCTTTATATCTCAGAGAGGACGCAATGAGACCTCGTCATCACGCACTCTGTCTGGTAATGCAAAAAAGGTATAACTAAAAGTAAAAGGTATAAATTAAAGTAACTACTAATTGGTAATTTCACCAATAATTTTACTACGTCTGATAAGTAAGTTTACATTGCAGATTATGAAGGTAAAGGTGACTAATTAAAAAGATGTAAGAATTTCATAGTAATGGTATTCAAAACATGGAAGTAGAAGGTAATACTTCATTTCATATTTCATACTAGTTATGGTAATACTGGTGTTACGGAAGTGGGTACAGGGATTGGAAGGAAACGACAGATTTTACCGAAAGTAGCGATTTATTCGCACTACGAACACGTAACACTGCACTGAACGCGTAGCACTGCACGAAACGCGTAGCACTGTCCGACACTGTCCCCGCGCACTATGCGTTACACGGTCCAACGCTGTGCTCCGAACACTAACAGTCCACTGGGAGCACTTCACCACTTTGCACTTCACTTCACTATTCACTGTTCACTGTTCACTATCCACTTTCACTGTTCACTTTTTCCACTTTTCCACTTTTTCTTCTTGTTCTTTCCTTCAGATCACTTTCCACTGAACTGCCCGTAGACGCGCCTGCAGCTCCTTATATACCCGGAATTTCGATTGTCATCTATTGAATTTCGATCGTGTTTTATTGAATTTCGATTGTCTTTTCGTTTTCTTCTGTTGGATTCCGATCGTCTTTTCCTACCTGCATCATTTCTTGTTTTAGTCCAGAACTTTCGGTTCTTTTTTTGAATTTCTTAAAGAAGGCACTCGCCGTTACTAGAATTTTCTGCTAACATTAAAATGTCGAACAAAAATCTTCATAGCTGGACCGGGCTTGAACTCGCGTACGTCCGCTTCGCAGTCGTAGCTCTGACCACTCGGCCATTTTGACTATGACGATGTTTGCCAAAAACTTCACCGCCTTGCATGCTTACGTGGTTACGTCAGCACAGCGTCACACTACCCCCTCCTTAGACGTGCTCGTCCCGAGCATCGTTAGAGCCGTAGTACCGTGCCAACCTGTCCACATGAACCACTTTCGCTGGACTTCTTGGCGTTTTCCGAATTCTATATGTGACATCATTGATCCTCGTAATTACTTGAAAAGGGCCTTCCCAACTCGGTTGTAGTTTTGGAGATTTTTCTTTTCTTCGAACGGGGTTGTGAAGCCAAACAGCAGAACCTTCTTCAAAGGACTTGGAGTTAACGCTTCTGTCGTATCGCGTTTTCATTCGCTCACTAGCACGCAGATTCTCTTCCCTCATATGCCCGTGAACTTCCTCCATTTTCCTTCTCAAATCTTCCGCGTATTCCGAAATACAGCTAGGCACATCTGGAGGACAACCCGCGAGAAGATCCGCTGGAAGTCGAAGCTCTCTTCCAAAGTTCGCTCGGGCCGGAGTAGTAAAGGTACTCTCATGAACTGCCGTTCTATACGACAGAAGGAACAGAGAAATGTACTCATCCCAATTGTTCTGATGACTTTCAACAACCTTTGCCAGATGCCGCTCTAGAGTTTGGTTGAACCTCTCTACCATTCCATCAGATTGCGGATGATACGGCGTAGTCCGAGTTTTGTGTATCCCCATAATTTTGCATGTTTCTTGAAAGACTTGCGACTCGAAATTCCTGCCTTGGTCACTATGGATTTCAAGAGGTAGTCCGAATCGTCAGAAAAATTCACCAGTTTGTTAGCCACAGTAACAGCTTCTTGATTTGGTAATGCGAACGCTTCTGGCCACTTTGTGAAGTAATCCATTATTACCAAAATGTAACGATTTCCACTATTCGTCATTGGAAACGGCCCGGCCACATCCAAAGCTATTCGTTCCCAAGGAGCACCCACGTTGTATAACTTCAACGCTCCCCAATTTCTTGTTTGTGGTCCTTTGACAGAGGAACAACACGTACATTTCTTGCACCAGTCTTCAACATCATCCTTGCAGTGCAACCAGTAATAACGTTGACGAACTTTCACCAAAGTTCTCTTCACACCGAGATGACCGCCTGATGTTCCGTCGTGATACGCTCGCAGTATATCAGAAATCTTTGTCTTCGGCACAACTGTCTGAAGATGGTTGTCTTGTCCTGATGCACTCTCCCATTTTCGACATAAAAGACCATTGTGTAAGAGCAGGCTATTCCATTGTGCCCAATAGCTCTTAGTTACTGCACTCATTCCGGCAACTTCACTCCATCCTGGGCGCGCGGATCCATCTCTCACCCAATTGAGTATTGGTCTAAGGTCTTCATCTTCTTCTTGTAGTTTACGCATGGCATCGCTGCTCCAATCATCATTTACTGTATCAGTTCTTATAACTCGGACCATAGATTTTTCTTTATCTTCCTGTTTCACACAGTGCTTGCAGTCTTCAGAACACGGCCGTCTTGACAAAGCATCAGCATTCCCATGAGATTTCCCACTGCGATGCTCTACTACGAAGTCGT